>JACRUU010000008.1:12314888-12519888 GCA_030449085.1 Kryptopterus vitreolus | reverse complement strand
CCCCCCCAGGACTTGTTTTTATAACAAAATGATCTTCACCATGCTAACTGGTAAGACATTCTCTCTGTTTATTCTGTATATTGTCATATCCTTGACACTGGCAAAAATGGACCCGATTTAACTAAATGACTTCTGATGACAAAAGAAATAAGTAAAATATTGTTGTAAGTCATTTTAAGATTTAGTTTATCCGATTTTAAGTGTTTTGTCTAAATGTATGACTTGCAGTAAACGTACAGTTACAAATAAAAGGAAAGAAAAATAAGTAATTCGTAATGTGCAGTCACAATATTCATTAAGTAATCTTTTGTTGTAAATGCATAATTTTATTAGTCTCTACACTTCATCAGGACACTGAGCAGCTCACACTGCATTCTTCAACTAGAATAGTTTCAAATAAACATACTTGAGACTTATTTACTAAGTATTTGAATTAGACATCTAACTAATTAGGCATGGATAATTAAATTGATGGTACTACAGAACCAAGATTGTAAACACTGCTTTAATATAAGGAAAAAATGTGATATTCTTTGGTAAATGTGTTCAAAGTTAGCAAATTATCTTTAAACTCTAAATGTACCATGCCATTTAAAATAATGTAACAAATAAATAAATGTACTAAATTCATAAATAAATATTTATAAAATAATAAAGAAAAAAAAGAAATTATCAAGCATTTAATTATACACTACTGCTGTAGACAGCCTTCTGTAAATGAAGCCTTTTTTTTAAGTTAATATTATTATTATTAGTTATTCATTCAAATTATTTTTCACTTAATATTAGATCTGGCAAAATGAAATACACAAACTGTTCTTGTATCTTTACCTCCATTAAGTCCAATAATGTGTTGCATTTCTTCTTGGTGATTCACCTCTAAATCACTAAATGGGATTTCAGCAGAGTGTATGGGAGGCTCAGTGCTTTCTCTGTCATTTTAATACAATTTTTAAAGTCAGTTATTGGCTTTGTCAATGCAGTAACATCACAAATATGAAAACGAGCCTGTCACTTCTAACTGCTATGTTACTCAAACTATCATTTACTCTCAATTTAACAGTGCAAAGAATCGCAGTGTGGCATTTCTCTAGTTGAACCAAGCATATACAGATTTATTCCTACTGGATATGTGTTCATGCATTTGTTATTTGTCCAGATGGGCAACGTAATGACTCATTTTTGGTCCGAGGAGATCATGTTTTACTCACCTATTTAAGGTGCTTCCAAACAGGACTCCATCTGCAAAGGTGATTTGGGAAGCATCTGTTTGATAAGACACTGTCCAAGGATTATACTCGCACAACTCCTCTGGCTTGGAAACAAGCATTAACAAACTTTAAAATCTAGCCTTACCCCTCTGATCAAAAGTGAAAACATGTCACTGGTGTTGCTCATGTAAAGCAGCATGCAAAAGCACCATAATGATCCTTTTGCTATTCTGAAATATGCAGCTGTGAGCGGAATAGATGTTAGCGTCTGTGCGGTTGGCACATGTTCTCCCAAAATAACATGCAAGTAGGCGGATTGACAACAATACAGTTATGACAATCTAGGCATTAGAATGAACTGAATGTGTAGTGTCACAGTTTAGAAAAATGTGTGTTTTCACTTTACGTATTTTCAGATCACATCTGAATCTCAACAATGCCACAGCCATCACCGGCTAAGAGGAAAGGGAGCTAATTTGGCAATGCTTTCTTGGTATGAGGTATGGAAAAACCTGCTTTCCCTTGTCCCTTCCACAGATGATAATCAGAAGTGTTTTCCTCCAAAGCATGAGAAAAAAGTAAAAAAAAATTGTCACATAGTTTAGAAAAATGCGTGTTTGCACTTTACGTATTTTCAGATCACGGCATCTGTGAATCTCAACAATGGATCAAGAGTGTTATAGTTTTTAAAACAATACTTGTTTTTCTTCTATGTTTTTTTAATTTAATTTCAGTTTTGATGATGCATGATTTGTTTGGATTTAGTGTTTGTCTTAAGCAAACCCAATATATTGTTTGGTAAAAGTCTTAATATTTCTAAATAATCAATGATCAAAATGATAATTAATATCTTACAAGCTGCAAAAATCAGAGTGCTATTTTGACTTAACCTGTGACATATAAATCCTATTAGGCATGCATCATTAAACACTCCTAATCGATAATTACATCACAATACTGTCTGGAATATTACAACTTATTTTTACATTATATATATTTCAAGGCTCTTTAATACTCTTTAATAAAACATGAAAACCGAAGCATATTCTAAATTCCAAACTGTCATTTTCATTTTCTACCAATAACTTTGGTTATTAGTGTTCCGATCTTGGAGTCATTAAAATTATAGTTATTGATTTCACGTTATTAGTTTGTGAATAATTTAATAGGCATTGCTTAACACACAATAAGTTGTTTCATTTAACTTCCAGTCAAAAGTAAATCAATATGACCCAAATGAACTAATTGGTCTCTTTTTCTAAACGTTTTGATATTGAATATATAGTTTGTCTTGTTAAAAACTATTAATTGGTTATGTATGAAAGATGTCCAGAAAAGGTCAATTTATGTCCTATAAAATAAAATAAAAACACAAGTTAATCTGTGTGATTATCACTTATGTTCATGCAGTATGCTCATGATGTCTATCAAAGCCTTTTTACTACTGTATATGTGTGTTACAAATAAACAGTACATAGTAGTTGTATTCTACGTGCTACAGACTGCAGTAACAACACCCTGGTGTATTATTTCCAATTCACTGCTGTGTTAATGAGCTCTATTCCGTTACTCTGCCACATACTGTTCATTTATGATTCTGCAACATTAATGTAAATAGCTCAGAGTAATATTTAAATCATTAGGCTACCACGTAGTCTTCATTTAGGAATAGTTTTTGAAGATTTCACAGTTTGTGAAAACATGCATGCATGGATCTCATCTGCATGCATCAGTTGCATCGGTAAGTACCAATTCTTACCAGGTTTTGCCTTTTAAAAAACCACACAAAAATTACTGGGGTAATTGCTCCCTATTGTGGAAAGTTGATTGCCTTTTAAATTGATATGTTTTAATCGATACTGATGCATCATTGTATACATACTAGTTGTGTTTCATTGTATGTTGAATGGTTATGTCAAGATTTACCTGAACCTTTGTGCTGTGTGCTTCTGTGATTGCGTGAGGGAAGATGTTTATACTCGGCCTGGCTTGGAGATTGAAGGCCTCTGACGAGGATGGTGAAGGTGAAGAAAAAGAACTGACACTGCCCTGAATCTGATGCAGCCACGCAGAAGCACCGTTGTCAGACAGGTTACTTTCCACCAGTGGCGACAGCTTAGACCAAATAACACATTATATTTCTTACACAATATAAATATACCATCCAGAACAACTTCGGTCGCATAGTTTCTCACCTTCTTGAACCTGAATTCATCTAGTAGACTGTTTTTTCTCTTATTCAGACCCAATGTTTTGTCACTACAAAAACGCACAAGTACTTTATTATAGGTGTTAAAATCTAATTTCAGTAGTAAAATCTAAGCATCAGTAAGAATGTGTCAACATGTGTTTTTTTTTAACACGAGATTTTCACGAGATTTTGAAACATGGCTGTAGGAATCTGACATAATTAATAAGAGCATACACTTTCCACTTCATCCCAAATGGGTTCATTTGGTTTGAGATGTTTAATAGGGTCCATGAATTGAGCAAGGCAATCGAGTTCTTCCAGTCCAATCTTTCCAAACCATTGTTTTGACTTTTCCATGGTGGAAAGAGAACTTATAATGCTCTCCAAATATAACTGTTTAGGGAAGAACTCCATATTGGTTTGATTAGCAGGTGTGTGCAAACACTGGTAAAATAGTGAAGTTTGCAGAATCTCTACCTGCAGTGGGATTCACTCTCTGTCAGGGTTAAGCGTGAAGGAGAACATGGACTCATGGGCAGCTCTAAAGATTTTTCACTTTTAACTCTTTTAAATGTAGGAAAATGTGTAAATCTGGGGTTTCCTTCAGGGAAAAAGAGCGCACATTGTTATTTGGACCAGTCATTACAATAAAAAGTGGGGAAAATGTGCAGGAAAGAAGTGACCTTAAACAGGTTTCTGTACAATGCGGTTTATATTACTTGGATGTTCTTTCTTTAATGCGATTTGGTTCACAATGAACATCGTGAGCAAATCCATGTTGCCAACATTGCCTTTCTTAGGTGATTCTGCCGAAGGTAGCAGGAGGTTGTGCCTGTTCTGGAGCCTTTTCTTTTCAAAAAACTCCTGGGAACAAAATAATCCAGATGGGCATAATCAGTGTTTACAAAAATAAAAGTAACAGTAATCCGTTACAGTTACTGAAGCAGAATCATTTAGAAAATATATATACCACCCTTTCCGAGTGCCATCTAGTGGACAAATGGAAGTAACCCAAAAGTAATGTTACTTTACTTTCATAAATTGAAAAGTGACACTACTTATTACATTTTGAATAGGGTCATTTGTAATCTGTAACCTTCCCAACATTATGAGGTAGAATACAGGCAGCTGTACAGAGGAAAAGCCCTTCACCACAAGTTTTAATATATGGACCTTGATATATTACATTTAATCAAATAATATTACATATTTACATTAAATATTACATACAATACATTTCCTATAATGGGAACTTGATTCCTGTTACATATAACTTTTTGTTAGTAGTATTTATTATTTATCACCTTTTGTTTTTTCGTGTCATTGCTTTTCATGACGCGGCTTCTGTAGGAAAGGAGAACTGCAAATTATAGCTTTATATACTTCAAATATATAGCTCAATATTTCAAAGAATATATACACTTACTAAGCTAATAAATCATACGTAAATTACTTTATGATGTTGTTATATTCAGATAAAGCTGTACACGTACCGCCAGCCCCCTATCCAATTCATATTAAGAAACTCGTCAGCGAACTATCCTGATAAATAAAGTTATTCTTCTTTGTCACTCAGATACACCTAGTTTTCGACGTTTTATTAATAATTAATATCAATTCTCAGACCAATAATGAGCAAATTAGTAACTTTAGTTAGAGATTAAAGTAATCTAGACATACGCACATGCTAACCAATTAGCCGCACTTTAGAAGCGCGAGCAAAGCGCACGAGCTATTGCGGACAGGAAGTGACGTAGGTACCGATCGCAATGTAATTCATAAATATTGCATTTTTATTGTATTAATAATATTAATATAATCAATATAATTAACTAATAATAATAATATCAGTAACTTTTTATTAGTATTTAATTCTTCTATATACACCATTAGTCAATTATTATGTATTATTTATTTGTCACGGTTATTACCTGTTTATACATATAATAATAAATGCTCCAATAACAAATGTGCAATATGTTTTCAACCAAATACGGTATGGTTCTTATAAATATTATAAAAAATTTAATTTGTACCGCGTTGATAATGTAAAAAATCTTTTTCGCAACTCTAATGTTTAAGATTTCAACAAACTGTTGACATAAATAATTAGATTGTAATCTGTTACATTTAATTGTACCATGTAAAGTCACTAACTTGCGGCTTTATTCCTAGACAATCTCTCTAATATGGGCCGGGTTATATTTTATACATTTGTATGTACCCGTTACTAAAGTGTCCATTCTGAACTGAAGCTTGGAGATTCGACTCGCACGAACCGTTTGGTCGGCGAAGCCTGCTCACTTACGATGGAAATGAAAAGATACGTTTCCATGGAAACTCCAACCTCCTACTAGCGATTGAGTAGGAATAATGATGCTGAGGTGTTGAGCTGTGTGTTTGACTCCCAGCTGTGTGAATAAGGCGAAAATGACGAGGGGAAGTAAATGTTCTGGTTGTTTACCTATGCAATATATATTTTTTAAAATTAAGGAAACATGGGGTCTTTAAAAAAAAGCAGGGAAAGGTATATTCCTTGGTTTACATCAGGAATTTGTCTCCCATTTGCCATGTATGCTGTATATATATATATATATATATATATATATATATATATATATATATATATATATATATATACACGAGAATGAGTTAATGTTACAAATGCATACGTAACGAATCACAAAAATATGTGTCCATTAATATTTATGGTATTACAAATATTCTCAATAATTTTTTTTTCTCCGAATTTCTGTTTGTTGTAATATTGTATTAGAAAGATGCCAATTAATATGTATTCAGTTATTCAAATAGTCTATTCTCGCCCGCTGTTTTTCTCACTGTGGTGCTGCATCTAGGAGTTTCATGACAGAGTGTAAGACTTTTTGCGTTGTGTTGATTGTGTTTCTGTTCATTACTGTTTACCTCAGAATGAGATACATGTTTGTGATGCAGCTACGTTTGTGTGTTATACTGCTGGTTTCTATAGTCGTGGCGTCATAACGTTGGTATTAAGGTGTGGAAATAATGCGGGGTAGCACGACACTATATATCCTAATATATTACAATCTATTTCAGAATCATTGATCTTTGATTCTCTGCCGGAATTCCCATCAGCAACATCTAAGAGCACGGCCCGCACACAGTCATGTCACTTAAGTGACCAATCGTGTGTCTCGGGGGCGTGGCCAAGAATGAACGCCGCATCGTTAACCGAAACGCCGGAAAGAAGCGAATAACGGCGCTGCAGAGACCCGGCTCCCGGTGCGGGGCGGACAGGGATTTACATAACCCGATGGATGCGGATTAGAGAGAGCTCCGGCGGTAAATCTACATCAGGGGGGTAAACATGGCCAGCATATTACATGCAGCGTCGGAGGTGAAGTGGGATAAGAGCGCAGCGGCCAGGCGAGTTGTGTTCCTCGCCGCTGCAGCGTACGGCATTAAAGCCCTTTCCCCGGTGATCTACAGACGGATCATCAGTAAGCGCACGGAGCCCGATAGCACCGCGAACGGACGCCGCGGGAGGAACGGTGTGGTGCCGACACACAAATCCACATTGGAACACGTTTCCGGTCCCGACGACGATCACAGGTCTCCTAGCGTGGACGCGCGGTTCTTCAGACAGATCCTGGATCTCATCGGGATCGTCTTTCCGAAGCTCGCGACGCGGGAGCTGGCCTTGCTCGCCTTACACTCGGCGGCCCTGGTTTCGCGGACCTTCCTGTCCATCTACGTGGCCGGCTTGGATGGCAAGATCGTGAAGAGCATCGTGGAGAAGCGGCCGCGCAGCTTCGCCGCCAAGCTGATGAAGTGGCTGCTCGTGGCCGTGCCCGCCACGTTCGTGAACAGCGCGATCCGCTACCTGGAGGGCAAGCTGGCGCTGGCCGTGCGCACACGCCTCGTGGCGCGCGCCTACGCGACCTACTTCGCCGGGCAGACGTACTACCGCGTGGCGAACATGGACGCGCGGCTGGCCAACCCCGACCACTCGCTCACGGAGGATGTCGCGATGTTTGCGCAGTCGGTCGCGCGCCTCTACTCCAACCTCACCAAGCCGGTCCTGGACGTGATCCTCACCTCGTACACGCTCATCCAGACCGCAAGGTCGCGCGGCGCCGGGGCCACGGGGCCCACGCTGCTGGCCGGCCTGGTGGTGTTCATCACCGCCAAAGTGCTGCGCTGGTGCTCCCCGACGTTCGGCCAGCTGGTTGCCGAGGAAGCGCGGAGGAAGGGTCACCTGCGCCACGCCCACTCGAGGATCATCGCTCACGCGGAGGAGATCGCCTTCTATGGAGGGCACAAGGTACCGATGTAAAGCTGAACCTGGCGAATTTTCAAAGCCTGCTGCATCTGCCCTGCTTTGAGGATCTTGTTCGATATTATAGTAGGTTGCATCTTAAGTGCCTGTCTCATACTGATCAGGGTCGCAGTGGATCTGGGTCTGGAGCATGGATGCACTCCGAATAGGATAACAATCCATCACATGGTATAATCAATACATATATTCACACTTACGGCAATTCAGCACAACCTATGGTCATAGTGGCTTGCTCTTTCCACAGACAGATAAAACCCTGTTAGAGAAACTGCACACAGGCAGTAACCCACTCTCAGAACTAAACCAGGAACCGCTCATGCTGCGAGAAGCCTATATTAAGGGTGATAATTGTACACAGAACAAATTTAGAAATCCTCAATTATAAAGCACAGTTCAAACCCATAATAGTATTTTTAGCACTTCTTAGACTTTCACACTCCATTTATTAGTCACACACTGGAGTCCAGCTTCACTCAGGCTGTAAAGGTTCCCTCTTTTCACCTCTTTCTAAACATTTTTTTTCCTTTCTCATCTCAGGTAGAGATGCTGCAGCTGCAGAAGTGCTACAAGGCTCTGGCCGAGCAGATGAATCTGATCCTCTCCAAGCGCCTGTGGTATATCATGATCGAGCAGTTCCTCATGAAGTACGTATGGAGCGGGTGTGGCCTTGTCATGGTGGCAGTGCCCATCATCACTGCCACGGGCTTTGCTGACAACGGTAAAGGAAATTTGATTGTCTCAATAATGTTCTGGCTTTCTGTCTGAAGCTTTACTGTAACTGAAAAGATCATGTGGCTGGTGAAGTGCATTTTTAATGAAAGGAATCCATTCAGAGAAGACATAAAGGGATTGTAGAGTATACATTGAACACATTAACATCATTGCTATGCTGGTAAACAAACTGAATAGTGGGATTTTATGTTTTCCCGTCTGTTCTTTTCCCAGACAATAATAGTAATAGTGACGTGGGTACCACTGTGAAAAATCGCTTAGTGTTTGATTCTTGACGTTGCATCCTTCCTTATAGAACTCGCAGACGGCCAGACGCAGGTTTTAGTGAGTGAGCGGACAGAAGCCTTCACAACTGCACGCAATCTTCTCGCTTCTGGAGCAGATGCCATCGAGAGGATCATGTCCTCCTATAAAGAGGTAAGACGAGTATGGAGTTCCTATTCATCCTCATCCCAGAGTCTGCCCTAAAATACTGAATCTACATGCATAATGAAATGTAGTTACATGTTCTATTCTGGAACTGACATTAACAGGTTTATGGCTGACCTGTATTAAATAGCATCCAGAGATTGTTTGCGTCATAAGTCGTAGTATTTTGAAACGAGTGTCACCAAGGAACCCGGCTTGATTTTTATAGACATTTTTTCTGGTTATGCTGTTGCCACCCACAAACATGGCAGACCAGTGTAACGCAGGTGTAGTGTTTCCAGCATGTGTAGGAATTCCAGAAATATTTCTTTTTACTAATTTATACAAGAAATAATGAATGAAAGAAAAACTAAACCAGAAGCTTATTTACGGTGACATTGTGTTGTAATTAAGGAAATATGTTAAAGAATTTGTTACTATATACTAATATTTTCATACTGTTTTGCTAAACACTTGGGCTGGCCTTGAAGGGCCAGTTGTAACTATAAGGGGTGGGGGCGCGTGTGATCCTGGCAAATATGCTTTTTTTTAAACATACTAGAATAAAGTATACTTGAAGAATAAAGTATAATCCACCACACTGGGTGGCAGTGGCGCTCTTAATGTCGGAGTATGCGAACGGAGTATTATGATGAAAAAATGTGAATATAATATGACTATATAATATAATTTGAACACAGACAGCGTTTTTACCTGCATTTACCTCACAACGGGTTCGATTCGCTTCCGTCCGGATTCGATTCCCGTCTCGGCCATGTGTGTATGGAGTTTGCGTGTTCTCCTCGTGCCTCAGGGGTTTTTCTCCGGGTTCTCCGGTTTCCTCCCCGTCCAAAAACATGCACGGTAGGTTGATTAGCACCTTGGAGAATTGTCCCTAGTGGATGAATGCGTGTATGAATGTGAATGTGTGTGTGTGTGTGTGCCCCTGCGATGGGTTGGCATTCCATCCAGGGTGCATCCTGCCTTAATGTCCATAGACGCCTGAGATAGGCACAGACTCCCCGTGACCCGAGGGAAGATCGGCTATAGCGGTAGAAGATGAATGAATAAGGTAAAACCAAATTACTTGTGTTTCCTCCGGATGCTGCAACCTTCATCAGGCAAAAAGTTTGCATTTGGTTTGACAAATAGGCGCTACCATCTGATGGATGGTATCTGATGGAGGTGTCATCCGCCAACGTAAAGACATTGGAACTGTGCAGCGCAACACAATTGTGTGTGAATATCGTGTACAGGAGGGGATATAAGGCAACCCTGTGGAGTTCCAGAACACGAGAGTCAGCGTGAAGGAGTAGTAATTTGTAATCCGGGCCACTTGGGGTCTGTTTGTCAGAAAGTCCGAATAAGTTCCAATTCTTTCAGCTCTGGAATGAGTTTGGTGTTAAAGGTGCACCCGTATTCGATAAACAGCACCCAACAGTAAGTATTTTTCTTCAGGTGTGTGAGAGTCTAAAGCATCATTAGCAATAAAGGATGCGATATTGTAACTCCTAGGTCACACTATCCGATGTTCACATAGAGCTTTGGCAACTGGATAACTCGCTTTCACCATGTGTTTTCGCTCGAGCATACCACTGGGATAGCTTAGCTTTACTGGCTGATTACATTTACCATCTGTTGATTAGCAGCATAGTCAGTTGTACATCACAAATGGTCCAACGCATAAATCCTGCTGTTTTAAACGACATAGTAGAGAGGATCCCTGACTCAGACATTTTCCACCAAAACATTTGTTTAATCTCATGGGGAAATCTCTTCACTATGGTAGCAGGTTTGTTGGCAGTTGTTTTTGTCGCTGAAGATGGCAAAGCACTCTCCCTGTGTGAGTCTGAGAAAGGTAGTATATCTCTAAAACTAGTTTTCAAACGATATCGAAAAGACCAGCACGGCTAACAAAGAATTTAAACAAGTTAAGAATAGTGATTTCTTTCCTTGTAAGGTGACAGTGGTTAAGGTGCTTGGCTACTGATCGGAATGTCTGGGATCCGAGCCCCAACGTCGCCAAGCTGTTCTGTAATGTACAAGTGACAAATGAAAGCAAAGAAAAAATAAAAGAAAAAAAACAACAAATCCAGAAAAATACCAAAACAAGTGAACATAAGAATTCCTTTAACAGTAAAAAAAAAAAAAAAGAATCTGAATTGTTGCATTTACAATAGAAGAATAGAATAGAATAGCCTTTATTTACATTACATTACATTATAGTCATATTCTTTCTTTGTATATATCTGAGCTTGTTTGTTTGGAAGCTGAGGCCATGACACGGCGCCCATGGATCACAGAGGGTTAAGAACCTTGCTTAAGGACCCAAGGGCGGCAGCTTGACGATAACGGGCCTTGAACCCCAACCTTCCTATCAGTAGCCCAGTGCCTTAAACCACTGAGTTATACCCTCCCTAATTTCATGTAGTGTACTAAGTGTGCTGTTTATTTGGTGCCAAATGGTGTTTCTGTACGTGCAAGCGGCTAAAGTGTCCTAGAAGACATACTGGATGTTACAGATTTCACTTTTATTTATCTAACAAATCAAAATTCTTATTGCTTCTACGATATTTGAAGGCGTTAACTTAATTATACCCTATAGAAAATCGGTTCAGCATTGTATAAACACGGGGGATGCGTTATACTAACGCCACTGACTGCACCCATCCTGTTTTCTGCAGGTCACTGAGCTGGCTGGATACACAGCCCGCGTCCACAACATGTTCCTGGTGTTTGAGGAGGTGCAGAGGGGTGTGTATAAGCGTGCGTTGGTTTCGGCAAATGCGCCAGCTGGAGAGAAGGATGCCGGGAAGGATGAAATGCACATTGATGGTCCGCTAGAGATCAAAGGTACAGCAGTAACACATGGAGTGTATTAGGCATGGAGCTACGAGCTAAAAATAAACCTCAGTTCAAACTAATTTCTAGAGTAGACGGCATTGAGATGCAAAGTCTTCGCTTAGATATCATGCAATAAAGCTGGTGGGAATACAGACAGAGATCCTTTTATTAATAAAGCACTGGTGTGTGTCAGTGGGGGCACGGTGGCTTAGTGGTTAGCACGTTCGCCTCACACCTCCAGGGTCCGGGTTTTATTCCTGTCTCGGCCACGTGTGTGTGGAGTTTGCATGTTTTCCCCATGCTTCAGGGGTTTTTTCTCCGGGTTCTCTGGTTTCCTCCCGGTCCAAAAACATGCACGGTAGGTTGATTGGCATCTTGGAAGATTGTCCCTAGGGTATGAATGTGAATGTGTGTGTGTGTGTGTGTTCTCCCTGCAATAGGTTGGCATTCCATCCAGAGTGTATCCTGCCTTAATGCCCATAAACGCCTGAGATAGGCACAGGCTCCCTGTGACCCGAGGGAAGATCGGATAAAACAGTAGAAGATGAATGAATGAATGGTGTGTGTCATAGCAGCAGAGGAAAGCTGATCTCTCAAGCGCAACTGAAGAATTAACATCTTTCACATTATACTGTACATTAATGTCATGTGCAGACTGACTGATAAATATTACAGGAATAGGTTCCGCTTTGACGTAAAAAGGCACACACATTCTGATTTAGCAATGTTTCACATTGTTTCCTGTGACACCACTGAGGTAATAAATGGCAATAACATGCTGTTTCATACAGTTATCGCTGGTGCACTCAGATGTATGGATTTTAAATTTCAGCAGTGTTTGCTAGTACGGCTTTAATCATTCATCTCTCTAAAAGCATTCTGTTGTGACAAAGCTAACAGTTCAAGAAACGAACGTGAGCCCAAATGCAGTTTAGATCAGCATCCAGGGACGGAAACCGGATCTGCCGATGTGGTCCAAATTCACTTTACAGCTTTGCCCTTCTTTCTTATTTTCCTGCTAACAAAAAATAAACAAATATACTGTATTATGATTTAAAGAAAAGACTTACCTATAAAGAATTTGTTCTTTTTAAAAGAACTCTTTTGTTTTGTTTTTGTTTTTTTTCCTATCAGGAAAAGTCATTGATGTGGATAAGGGTATCATTTGTGAGAATGTTCCCATCATCACTCCCAATGGCGATGTGGTTGTATCCAGCCTGCACTTCAAGGTAAGGAGAAATGCCTTTGCTTTGAACAGCGCACATTTCAGAACCTACAGAGCTGCTTGAAAGTTTGTGAACCCCTTGAGCTGTTCAGACTTTTTTGTTGTTTTACCTTGATTTCCTTATTTTATCATATTTATAAATGATGTGTCAGCTGTCGATCACATGCATATGTTAGTCTAGAGGGAATGAATTGTTGTATGTGCCTTTTATTTAGTAGCTTGTGGAACACATTTGTCCAACTCCTCCTTGCAGAAGTCACAACATTACAGTTGTATTGAGATCCGGACTCTGACTAGGCCAAGAGTGAGAGACTTTTCTCTTTTAAGCCATTCCTTGGTGGATTTGCTTAAATAGGGTCATTGTCTTTAGGGCCAGCTTGAGTGCTATGACTGATGGCTGAAGAGGCGCTTCAAGAAGTTGTTGATAGGTGCGAGCATGCAAGCATGCAAATAACATGGAGTCTAGCCCTGTCCCTGAGGCAGAAAAGCAGGCCCAGATCTTCACATTTCCACCACCACCATGCTTCACTGTTGGAAGGAGGCTCTTTTCCTAGAAATCTGTGATTTGTGGGTTGGCCTTTACCTCATCTATCATTTTTCTGGTGCTTCTTGGTAGATAGTTTTGATGGGCATCCACTTCTAGGCAGAGTTATACATGATTTGTCTTACAGTGGATGGAGTTAGAATGCCTTGGAGATGGTTTTATAGCCTTCCCCAGACTGGTGGGCCGTCACCACCTTCTTCCTGACGTCCTACGATATCTTCTTTCTTCTTGGCATTGTATGACTCCTTGACACTTCAGTGGTTTGGTTGGTTCCCTCACTCTTTTAATCAGTGTTACCCAACCACTTTCCTAAAGATGTCTAATTTGATCGGTCTGCATAATTAGGCAGCCAAATGTGTTTCACCTGAATCTGTCTGTTACCCCACTTGACTTTAGCAATGCAGCTGAGGCTTCACTTACTTTTGCAGATGCAATAATTCAATCTTTCATCTCCAGGAAAACAGCATTTACTCCATTCACTTTGTTGCAGGAATGTGTTTAGAATGTATCAAGGGTAAAATGTCAAAGAAAATGTGTGCAGGTGGAGGAAGGTATGCACCTGCTGATCACAGGACCTAATGGCTGTGGGAAAAGCTCTCTCTTCCGCATCCTTAGCGGACTGTGGCCTGTGTACAGTGGCATGTTGCGCAAACCTGCTCCTCAACACATGTTCTACATCCCACAGAGGTGCTCTCTCTCTCTCTCTCTCACACGCACACACACACACACACACACACACACACACACACACACACACACACACACACACACATACTTAGAAATGCACCCCTCGTCCATTGTCATTTCGACGTATTGCTCAGATAGTTGCACATGCACAAATCACACTTTCACAAAGTCATCAACACGCCATTCACAAAGTCATCAACACTCGATCACTGCAATGCATACCTACACACACACACACACACACATACTGAATGACAGATACTTCACCATGCCACTAGCGTAGTCCATGCAGTGTAACAGGACCGTGACGGTAACTGTAGCTAGAAGATGCTGCTGAAAACAGGAAACCTGAGCGCTTACTACTGAAATATTTAGCAGACTCACACATAACAGTCTAGTGTACGGTGATGAAACAGGAAGTGAAGGAAGTTTGAATTTTGTAAATGATTTTAATATTGTATGTTCCTTTTCCTGATTTTATTTGCTTCGTTGTATTATTATTATTATTACAAGTATTATTACTATTATTATTGTTATTATTACTTTTTATGAGAAAAAAAACACTCGTAGCAGATTGTATAGCAAATATCCATATGTGCTTCATCTTTACAGGCCCTACATGTCTATTGGGACACTGCGAGATCAGGTGACATACCCCGACTCTGTGGAGGACATGTTTGAGAAGGGCTATAGAGACAAAGACCTGGAAGACATTCTGGATATTGTGAACCTCAAACACATCGTCACCCGCGAAGGAGGTACACAAACCGCACCGCCCCTGGATAACTTTTACTCAGTTTCACTTTAAAGGCCTCTCCGACTCACTATAGGATTTCATAATGATGCAGGACCTTAATGAGGTCTGTGAATGGGATATGAGTGTCTGTGTGTGTGTGTGTGTGTGTGTGTGTGTGTGTGTGTGTGTGTGTGTGTGTGTAAGAATTACAGCATTATAGTTAGAGGTCATTTAACTTTTAATAATAAAGCTTTCCGCATGTTTATATTACAAATGGATATTTGTGGAAAAATATCTTCTGGATATATTGGCCTATAGTAATCAGCTGAAAATATAATCATATATTTAAAAAAATCTAATAATAAAAATCTAATATGATACACAGTTCCCATCCCTATCACAGCGAGACCGTATACTTTATACTATACTATAATGTCTGGCTTTTTGAGTATTAGAATGTCTTCGGAATATATATCAATTACAAGAGCAAGTATTTCTGTAATACATACAGTAGTTCATGTTTGCAGGCTGGGAATCAGAGGTGGACTGGAAGGATGTTCTCTCGGGGGGAGAGAAGCAGCGGATGGGTATGGCCCGGATGTTCTACCACAGGTACCATTATGTGGGCAAGACTGTTAAACCATGACTGTGTGTTGCTAAAATTTGAATAAACATCTGACCCTGTCACTTCAGGCCCAAGTATGCTCTGCTGGACGAGTGCACAAGTGCTGTCAGTATTGACGTGGAAGGTAAAATATTCCAGGCTGCAAAGGATGCTGGGATCTCTTTGCTGTCAATTACTCACAGGCCCTCACTATGGTAAGGCGTTGGTGCATCATAGTTATTGTAAAGTTGTTTTGACTTCTGATATAATTTAATTAATTTAATTATTTAATTACTAAAAAAATATTATTATTATTATGCATTTTGCGTCTTCTATATTATAGATCGTTACATACAGATATAGATAGTTACGCATCAATAGATTATTGCTAACAAATTATCAGACACAAACCAAATCTAACATGATGTAATGTGCAGTGGATATATATATAGTGGATATAAGTCTATATATCCTTATACAATTGCAGGATTTTGAACATTTACCTAGAGAACCCATCAAAATCGTGAATGAATGAAGTCATTCATTCATTCATTCATTCATCTACTACCGCTATATCCGATCTTCCCTCTGGTCACTGGGAGCCTGTGCCTATCTCAGGCGTCTATGGGCATTAAGGCAGGATACACCCTGGATGGAATGCCAACCCATCGCAGGGCACACACTCACACTCTCACACACACACACACACACACACACACACACACACACACACACACACACACTCACATTCACACACTAGTGACAATTTTCCAAGGTGCCAATCAACCTACCATGCAGGTTTTTAGACCGGGGGGGGTCACTGGAGAACCAAGAGGGAAAAAAACCCTGAGGCACGGGCAGAACATGTAAACACCACACACACATGGCCGAGATGGGAATCGAACCCGGCCCTATCCCTATCAACAAAGTCATAGCTTCATAAAAAAATAATCCAAATCTTCTAATGGCCTAGTCAGAGCCCGGGCCTCAATTCTTTCAGAATAAAAAATTCTGAACTTGAAATGTGTAACGAAAAAAACAGAATGAACTTGATGCTGTCATAAAGATTCCACAAAGTATTAGTTGAGAGGGGGTTTGACGAATGTCTCTGAAAGGGTAGAATGCTACACTGATTTCAATTTCCATGTTTAAGTGAAGTAAATCATGTTCATTGTGTGGAATAGCCTCCCAAACTTTGACCTTGGCTCGACTATTTTTTTTTCTTTCATATTACAATATTTTTGTACACTTGATTATAAAAATATTAGTTGAGGCTGGTAGCGCAGTGGTAATGCGATATATATAACATTTTAGAAATATTATCGCAATCAATTTTGTTCGATGTAGAATTTCAAAATATCACAAATAGCGAATATTTCTAATGAAAGTTCACGTTTCCAAAATAACACACCAAACGTAGAATATTAGATTCCCTATGTATTGGGAAATTATGTATTGACGTGGGGCATGGTGGCCTAGTGGTTAGCACGTTCGCCTCACACCACCAGGGTCCGGGTTCGATTCCCGTCTCGGCCATGTGTGTGTGGAGTTTGCATGTTCTCCCCGTGCCTTAGGGTTTTTTTTCTACGGGTTCTCCGGTTTCCTCCCCGGTCCAAAAACATGCACGGTAGGTTGATTGGCATCTTGGATTGTGTGAATGTATGTGTGTGTGTGTGTGTGTGCCCTGACATGGGTTGGCACCCCATCCAGAGTGTATCCTGCCTTAATGCCCATAGACGCCTGAGATAGGCACAGGCTCCCCGTGACCCGAGGGAAGATCGGATAACGCGGTAGAAGATGAATGAATGACTGAATGAATGAATGTATTGATGTGGGGTTGGAGATGACAAACACTACAGATGTGGAAAGAGACACGGATGTTGATCACTTTGTCTACAAAAGGAACACACAATATGAATTTATATTATAATATATATATATATATATATATATATATAATATATATATATATATATATATATATATATAATATATATAAATATAATATATAAATTCATATTGTCATAGTTGTGTGTTCCTTTTGTAGACTAAGTAATATATATATATATATATATATATATATATATATATATATATAATATATATATATATATACACACACACTCTCCTCCTCAGTTCTCTAAATGAGATAATAGTAAGCCATTTTGGATACAAGCGCTTCCTAATATTGACCAAACGTTCAAACTAACCATTTTAAAGGCGTTGCATCTGATCTATAATCGCCTTTCTATCATTCATAAAAAGATGTCTGGCTGATTTATTAATAACTCTTGACCTGTGTGATTTCATCATGTTGTGTACGCACCACACAGGAAGTACCACACACACCTGCTGCAGTTTGACGGTGAAGGAAGTTGGCGCTTCGAGGAGTTGGATACCGCCACTCGTCTGTCTCTCACTGAGGAGAAGCAGCGTCTGGAGTCTCAGCTCGCCGGCATTCCCAAAATGCAACAGAGACTGAACGAACTGTGTAAGATCCTGGGTGAGGACTCTGTGCTGAAGACGGCCGAGCACAGTGCGGAAGAATGAGGGACAGACATCTAGGATTACTGCACACACGCACCCTGCACGCCAGACAACGGCATCTTTGCCCACCGGATCCCGAGTGGTCATCGATTTGAGGCTGCCGTCAACGTTATCCAATACAAAGTGAGTTGGGTTCTTGCCACTATCAAATCCCTTGCACATTTATCCATTACTTGATATTAAAAATGAATGGGAGGGAAGTATCCAGTTAGCACATCTCCTCATAGCATCCTCAAAACTACGGCGTTCCTGCAGTGTTAAGCCGTGACTTGTCAGGCTTTCTAAAAAAAAAAAAAAAATGCCATTTTATAGTCTTACGAATATTGATCAGTGTCTCAGTGTCTTTATGTTCAAAGATCATTTATCTGTTTGTCATATATATATATATATATATATATATATATATATATATATATATATATATATATATATATATATATATATCGCTACTTTATGGTTTCCAGTGACACTAGAAAGCATTCGTTTTTGGAATTATTTTTCGCAAATGCACACGCAATTGTTCGATTTCTCGCTTTAGAACATATCTAATTTGTTTAGAAGCAGCTATTTTAGTGATTACTTGGTGCTATAATTTTTTATCTGCTTTTGTCAGTGAATGGTTCTATTGGAAAGCATTGCTTTTAGTTTTAGCTTTAGACTTTTGTGGGGTTTTGATTTAACTAGTTTCTTAAAAATGTATTCATATTTATGGTTCGGGGCTAGATTTTAAGGACATTGATTTTGAGGTGGGAATAAACGATGTCCATTGCAGGGCACCATACACACACACACACACACACACACACACACACAAACACTTAGAGGTCATTTTATTTTAGCCTTTGTACCTACCAGCATGGTTTTGTGGGACTGGGAGGAAATTCAGTGTGGAAACAGAGACACGGTCTGACCCTGAGTCATCTTAGCTCAGGAGAAAACCAGAGAACCTGTGAGTTGACGCTCCCCAATCTCTTTTTTTTTTCTTCTTTGTGCTGCACAATCATTGATTTTTGGGTACGATTCACATTTGTAGCCTTTTGGGTATTTTAATTGTGTTGTTTTTTGGAATCTAGAGTTTAGGCAAGGCTGGATCGCCAAGGTCATGGTGTGACAATGAACATTTTGGTCCGGTCCGAAAAGCACTTTGGCAATAACATAGAGAATGGATCCTGCCAAGTGGCTGGTTTAAATGTTGCAGGATTTGCTAGAAGACAAAAAAAAGTGTCTTAGTGTGGATAATATGATAAGTAACAGACTGCAGGAACTTCTCGTTAATTGTTAACCCAGACGGAGCCTTAGACTTTAATAAGGTTTGTTATGTTTATGATGATTATGGATTTCTCAGACGTGTCTATCTCGTGATGGACTGATATACTGTGAATTTTGTCTTTGTTGAGTTAAAGATTTCAGTGACTTATAAGGTCATTATAACATTATGTTGTTGGACTGCATTTGCCGAAGTTTAGGGACATTTTGCCTCAGAAACTGACAATTTTAGAAAGTCTACATGCTATTTTCTTATTTAGTGAATACTTGTTTTCCCGATACCGCAGAGAAGCGCTGTTATTGGATGCCGCCTCATTTCCGGAGTCAGTATCTGTTTCAGTTCTCTTCGGTAAGTTTGTAAAACTTACATAACAGTCATTTCAAATATGTAATTCTGGAATTGTAAATAGACTCGCTTATATTTTGTCCTCATGGGAGTATCAGAGACGTTTTTGGATACAGTCAGCATGCTTTTGCAAAAGCCTTTTTCAGGAAAGTTCTGCATTTTTAACCTCGCGGAAATGCAAAAATATGTATACCTTTCTTTATAATCAAGCCTGGAAGGGATGGAGCTGTCTTTTTCCGCATGTCATGATACTCAAATAAGTTGTCTAACATAGGAATATGTTACAATATGTAAATACATTTAAAAAATTTGCCTGTTGAGTATCTAAAGATACCAGTAATATCCATGAATTAAGCAATTAAGCATCACCATGTGTACGGATGGTCTTATTTAAGTTATTAAAAGGCACCATAATTGAAACTGCTTGTTATTTTGTTGTATTGTGTTTATTTATGTATTTAGTAAATGCATCATGAGAAAGAAATGAACAGGGACACAACAACATGTGTATTGCACCGGGATAATAAGAGCAGCAGTAAACATTCGTTTTTACTTCTTTATTTAGCGATATAGTGAATGCATGCCGTCTAAATTGCATGGGGAAAAGAAAAACGATATTCATTGTGAAATGAGTATAAAGAATATTTAAATTTCATGTTTTTACATTACAAAAGTTAATAGCCAGGTATTTTCTACTACATGTTATTTGTGGAAATAAGTCATCTATGTGAAATCTGAGCACAATGTGATGCAATCTTCTGCAGAGAGTGATCAAATTGTTTTCTTTTTTTTTTTGTATAATGCATCACATATATCTTACTTTTTTTAGTAGTAAATTTGGTTTTACAGGAAATAAATGGTTCCATGGAAACCACATGAACTGTTTGTTCGATTGAACCTAAGAGACATGTGTTTTATATACAGATGTATGCATTAGGCAGGTATATGAAAGGGGGAAGATGATGCAAAAAATATGCATATAAATATTCTAATAAATCATTGGTGAGAGAAAGACTTAAAACTTCACTGGACCTCGTTTGCGCGTGTTTGTGTTGTTTATTTTGATCTTCAGACGGGCTCTCCAGTCTCCGACCACGTGCAACTCCAAATGATGCGGTATACAATGACGGCCAGCAGGTGGTGCTGTTCTCCCAAAGCACTTAAGTGGATTTGCGTCTTTATGCCTATATGTATTTTTCTTTTTCCCCTTCATGGGTTACTGCTGCTGCACATGATGATGATGATATTGATTATTATTATTATTATTATTATTGCATTAAAATTATTATTATATTATTATAAGCATTATAACGCATCTAAGCATTATAACGAATGCTTAGATTTTTTTCAGACGCTTTTCTTAAAAAAAAAAGGAAAGCTAAATAAGAATTAGTCCACCGTTAGATAAATAAGAATTAGCCCAGGACGTTCCTACGGGTTTATTAGAAATAATCCTAATTAAATTCGACGCTTTAAAAGGCTATACGATCAGAAAATTGACACAAAGAGCGGGCGAGTCTCAATTACGCCGACGCGCCCTATACACGCCACCTACACCGCCAATAAAGCAAGGTGTTTTTGGCGCTCTAAGAAGTGCACACTCTGAAATTTCGAGCAAGACCGGAAGGTGGGGTTTTATGACGTAAAAAAAAACCCTTGTCGTGAAACCACGCCCACCGGGCTAAACGCGTCTGCCCCGCTGGAGCGCAGTTGCGCGGTTCAGATAGCGCTGAGTGGAGACGCGGTGTTGGAAATGCACTGACAAATAACGGCAAAAACAACCTTCATGAGGGTCCGACATGAATGATCATTTATTTGTATCAGAAATATAAAAGGAGGCGACTCATGAGAAAGAGGAGCCGCATTGGTGGAATAAGAGGAGCGCCGCTGCCGCTGAAGGTACCTGCTTAAGCCGAGCAGGACGCAGAAGCCCAAATTCATGCGCTCTGATTCTGCCCCTTTTGGATCATGACGAGCGGACAGGATGAAAGTTCTGTACGGGTGGCTTTAAGGTAAGGCCTGCAGCCTTCGGTTGTCCCTGATTGTCCCCCTCTGGATCCCAATGATGCTGATTTAGGCACCGCCTCTTTCCCCATGTACCTGTTATTTAGCCACAAAGCCTGGCATGGAGGCTTGGACTCGGGCTGCATCTCTTATTTCGGATCCTCGTGACACCACAAAGGGTCTAAACAATCATTATGTAGCGCACTCGTGTGTGTGTGTGTGTGTGTGTGTGTGTATGTATATATATATATATATATATATATATATATATATATATATATATATATATATATATATAGTACGCAGATATACAAGGATCCACCCCAGTCGTTTTTATTTCATTCCATTTATGCATTTATTATCTATCGTTTGAATTGGCCTAATATTCATTGTTTGGGTACCATGATCCTGTCGATATCCATATCCCCCGATCTACTTGTCCTGATGGGAGCATTGCATGTGCCTTTATTTGCAGTGCGGAAAAGATCGAATATAAGGTGCATTTCCTTGCTTCACGTCTCAGCTCTGTTATTTAGTCTCACACCTTCCCATAACCACAACTTGCTGAGCTTCTGTACAAAGGGAAACTGAAGAATCACATCATTTACAGCTTGCACTGGAATTACTGGTATTTGCAGGTATTTGCGGTGTTTAGTGGGGCGAAAAGGCACCATTCCTGGGGATTTTTATGTGATGTGAGAAGATTGTAAGGTCATGTGGTGCGTTGATATTAGACTGGTGCATTATTATGATGGTGTTTATAAGGAGGAAATGAAATCTAAAAAAAAATAAGAAATAAAAGGTTTTAAGTACTATTCAATGTAAAAACAAAAACATGGAGATGACAATTGTTGGTAATATAAATGCAGCTATATGAGAGGTTTGGTTCAATAGCACAAGATGATATATACATGAATGATAAAAGACTATAGTGCTGCTGGGTCAGTTATTTAAAACAAACAAACAAAAAATGCATGTACCTGTTTATGGACAAATCAACATGGCTGCTCACAGTATGGGATGTGAACACAGCAGTATTGTTGAATCATTTACTGTTTATAGATTTACTTACTCTAGATAACTTGCGTGTCGATACATTTACTTGTTAAATGAACAACATTGAATATACTTCTTGGAATAGTTTAAAATATATGTAATGTATATAATGTATTTTTACAATTTCTTTTTATTTATTTTAAACTTTTGCCTATCAGATGCGACACAAGGGGAAAACAAAACATTCAATGGCATTGTGAGTAAAGTCAAACAAAGAGGAAATAAACAAGCACCTTAATGAAAAAAAAATGTTTTTTATTTTATTTTAGAATAAATCCTGAATAAGATTAACCATCTATATGGCGTATATGTAAGATTCTGCTTACGAGAATATTTTCCCGAAGCTACCACATTAGAACTATTTGAACGGGCTTTTTAAAATACATATTGTCCCAAATGTATGCTTGTATAAGACCATACCGGTTTCAGCTAAAGCATTAACAACTGAAACATTAAAACATTAGTATGTACACTACAACAGAAGGCGAATAACAGTACAAAATGTTGCGCTAAAACCACCTTTTGAAAACACCTGTGATGTATAGGGAAAGTTCTATTCTTTGAAAAGCAGTTTAAGGAGTAAAACAGGAAGCAGGTAGGCTCATATATTGTGCGCTTTTGTCATTGAAGACGGCTCTGCTAAGGACAAAAGCGGCATAATGTGGCTCGGGTTACTTTATTCCAGCACAGCAGTTCAGCTCCAGTTACCATAGTCAGACTTTGACCCAGCATGCAGTTTGCTGACTGTTTTCGATTTGGACCTAATGTCACCTAGTTCATGCTGTGTTGAGTAAATGCTTGGGGATTTGTATGGAAACATCCTCTTTGCATAGCAAACACCAGGAAAAGAGGGAGTGAAAATGAACAGAGAAAGGACAGAGGGTGTAGGCAGGTGCACACAGTATTTAAAAAAAAAAAACACATGCAGTGGTTTGACTTTGCATGGAATCTTGTACTCTTTTTATTCATATAAAAGGTAGCTTATGTGGAATCCACGACAGCGCTTTACATTTACATTTTTACATGCGGTGGCCTCAGTGTTTAGCTTTCGTTTAGTTATAGATAATAAAAGACAAACACGGCACAGGGTTTGTGTTGATCAAACGGGAGGAGGCGCAAATGTGTTTTATTATTTATTTAGCGGCAGGTTGCAGGGCATTTGAAGGTAAGTGATAGCACCGAGGTTAAGATTTCGGACTTTTGATCAAAAGGTTGTGAGTTCATATCCTCACCACCACCAAGCTGTCACTGCTGGGCCATTAAACAAAGCCCTCATGAATGAGATAATTGTAAGTCGTTCTGAACAAGCGTGTCTGCCAAATGCTGTAAATGTAAATGATTTGTGTGTTCAATATAGTCCATATTCATTCATTCATTCATTCATTCATCTACCGCTTTATCCGATCTTCCCTCGGGTCACGGGGAGCCTGTGCCTATATCAGGGGTCTATGGGCATTAAGGCAGGACACACCCTGGATGGAATGCCAATCACAGGGAGTGCCCATCACAGGGCACACACACTCACATTAATACACTAGGGACAATTTTCCAAGGTGCCAATCAACATACCGTGCATGTTTTTGGACCACTATAAAGGAAAAAGTCAAAAAGCTTTTATTGGCTTTTATATATATATATATATAATATATATGATATATATATATATAGATATAGTATATATATATATATTATATATATATATATATCTATATATATATATATATATATGGTGTGTGTGTGTGTGTATGTGTAATATATTGTGTGTGTGTGTGTGTATATATATATATATATATATATATATATATATATATATATATATATATATATATATATATATATTATATATATATAGATATATAGATATATATATGCAAAGATCACAATGTAAACAAACGATACAAAAATGAACACTTCAGGACAGATACACAAAATACACCAGGTACTATTAACCAGTCTGGATCATAATTTGCATTTAATTTTCATGTGCGAAACTCGTGGGTGTTTGTTGGAGGTATTTTAGCGTCCGTCTTTTTAGTTTGTGTAATTGAGCATGATTTACTCTTTTCTTGTAATTCAGTTTTATTCCTCTGGTCAAAATCTATTGTACATAGCTCATAATGTCATTATAATCAGCCAATCCAGCCATACAAAGTATTTTAGTCCTGCGGGGGAATTAGGACTGCCTTGTAACTTGTGTTTTGGGGCTTGTTCTGATCATTCAGGCTTCATTCACACACCTGTTTGTGCTTGTTGGAGCCGTGCCATGTGTTCACATCAGCTCATTCATCTTGGATCAAATGACACATGTTGAAATTCATTATTGTATAATGTCCCCAGAGCAGAAAATACATTCTTCCTGTCTTGGAGGATCGGGTAGTGTGTTCAGGGTCTTTTCTCAAACCTTATGAAATGCAATAAAAGACTGCATTACAGTTACACAAATGCCACTTGTGCTCTGAATGAAAAGCTTTCTTCATATGACAGACTATTATAGTAAGGTGAGGTCAGGGAGCGGGGTCAGGAATGTGCAGGTGGAGCAGGGTGACGGATCGCAGCAGCATTTGAGACGTGATTTTTAAATCCATTGCACCTGTGGCAAGAAAAAGAATGCTGTTGGTCGTTTGTTCGTATTTGTCACAATAGCGAATCTATAGAAGATCTGTTAACCTCCAAAAGTGAGAATGTGAATTGTTCATGTAAATCTAAAGGATTGTACTAGCCATTGAGGAACATGATCAAGGTTTTACCTTCACTTTGTATATTTTACAATGTTTTGCTTTTTTTTTTTTTTATACATTTGTTTTATTGTTACCCTTACTTGCTTAGCATTCAGTATCATGAATAGTATCAGTAGGAAGTCTTGGCAAGTGTTAAATTAATTAATATTCATAAAACTCATTAAATGAGTATATGTTTGCATTCATAATCTGTCCAAGAACTCAGATTTCCAAAATGTGAGTTCATCATTTTAAGCTCTAATAATAAAGACATGATATAATGTTTTAATAATGTTAATAATACATTCAACAGCAATTCCAATGATGTACAAATTCCTCTCTTTGATATAGTGTGCATTGCAAATGTATTCCTAGCCCTTTAATAGTTTTGTCACGTTCTATTCACAAAATTAAATGTATTTTATTGGGATTTTATGTAATAGACCAACACAAAGTATGGTATAATTGATAGTTGTGAAGTGGAAGGAAAATGATACGCTGTGCTATGTTTTTGTTTTGTTTTTCACAAAAAATGTGGCCGAACTGAAACTTTCTGGCCTACGTGCAAAACTCTGTATGGTGGAAACACTTACACTGCACCTCGGCCTGTGAACACACCATGCCCACCATGAAATATGGTGGTGGTGGTGGCAGCATCATGCTGTGTGGATGCTTTTCTTCAGCAGGGACAAGTAAGCTGGTCAGAGTTGTTATTATTAATATTAATAATATATATACAAGGCAATCCTGGAAGAAAACCTATTAGAGGCTGCAAAGGATTTGAGACTGGGCCAGAGGTTCATCTTCCAGCAGGACAACGAGCCTAAAAATACAGCCAGAGCAACAATGGAATGGTTGAGATCAAAGCATATTCGTGTTAGAATGGCCCAGTCAAAGTCCAGAACTAAATCCTATTGAGAATCTTTGGCAAGACTGGAGCTGTTTTGCAAAGAAGAATGGTTAAGAAGAAAGAAGATACAAAGAAGGTTGACTCGGGGGGCTGAATACATATGCATGCCACACATGTGTATGTATGTGTATATATATATATATATATATATATATATATATATATATATATATATATATATATATATATATATATATATATATATAGATATATATATATTATATTATTATTTGTCATTTATTATTCGATGACACCTGTAAGCGAGTTCATTTAATAGTGATTCGCTTAAGAAACACTGGTATTTTCTTTGATTCTTGCTCAAGGCTTCACTGGTCTTTCTTACAGTACTGGGATTTGAACTCCCACTTGTGCAGATCTTGTGCAGTTTGATTGTGCAGTTGAAATTTTTGCAAGTAGAGCAATGGCAATGGCTTTGTATAAATGGCAATGGCAAACGCACAGAGCAATGCCTTTGTATAAACTCCTTTATACTGCAGCAGCCATCTCACACTGTAGTCCAAGACTGGTTGACTACTGAAGCTAAAAGCAAGGTCCTGACTCTCTGTGGTCATTAAAAATCCCAGATGTCTTTCGAAAAAGAGTAGAGGCGCGTCCTCGGCATCCTGGTCAAATTCCACCATTGGCCTCTGACCGTCACGGCCTCCTGACCATCCCCATAGCTATTGATTGGCTTCATCATTCTGTCTCCTCTCCACCAGTAAGATGGTGTGTGGTGGGCGTTTTGGTGCACTACGGCTGCCATCGCATCATCCAGGTGGATGCTTGCACACCGCTGGTGGATGAGGAGGAGATCCCCCTCTCACAATGTAGAGCGCCTTGAGTGTCTAGACAAGCGCTATATAAAATATATTGAATTATTATTATTATTATTATTATTATTATTATTATTATTATTATCAGAAAGACACCAGCGAATTATTCATAACCAGAAGCCTGCACACCCTAAAACTCCTCCATTGACTCCACTCTGCCTCCACATGTTCATCTCCAGACGTTCAACGCCCATAAACATATACATGTGACACAACTGTATTTCAATTATATCAACATATCATCAGTTTCTTAACAGCACCGAAATGAACCCCCTGGTCACGCAAATGCAGAAAACAAGCTTCATTTGGTGATTGACACACAGTGAGCGCAAGCATTTCTGTAAGTGTGTAAGGGCTAATCTGAAACACTCGACTGTGTCTTCCTTGGTCTCTGCTGCTGGTCCTTTGAGTGCCAGTGTACTCCTGCAAGCTTAAACCAAGCCATAAATAATGAAAAGCCTTTAAGCAGACAATAGTGTTCTGTCCTGTTTAGCTCACAGTCAATGGAATTACTATACAATGCTGCGTTCATTTCTCTTGCAGCGTTAGCCTTGTTTGGATAAATGCATTTACTTTAGTTTGGAAGGGAAATGAGCCAAAGGTCAGTAGGGGCAGCTTTGATTGTGCAACTGAACCCTGCTGGATTTCTAACCTTTATAATACACATCTTTTATGAACACGTGTAAGGGCAGCTGAGGGCAATATGCTTTTCTGATTGGTTAGCCTGTTAAAATTTTGAATAATGCTTGTTTGTTTGTTTATTTGTTTATTTATTTATTTATTTCCAGCCTCGAAAAATCCACCTGCCGCGTCGTCTTATATCTAATTGTCCGGACCTTCTTATCACTATTTATGAGCCGGAGCCGAAAGAAGTCCATGTCTCTATGGGCCATCTGTCATCTGGATTTACAAGAAAGTGCTGATTCATTTCAGATGAGCTCATCGAGAAATCCCACTCCTTGTATTTTGAAGACGCTGAATGTCTGTCAGCGTTTATCAAAGTTGCTGGCAATCGGAGTGACTACTTGACTTCCACAACCGCTTCAGGTTTATCTTAGCATCTTTCCGCTTTACCTGAATGTATGGCCGGAGAGGTTTTTTTTTGGTCTTGTTGTCAGAGCAGTGGAGCCCAATCTTTTCCGTAAAGGGCCAGTGTGGCTGTACCAATCATCATTTAAATTAAAACCATTAGATGAGTATTATTATTATTACATAGAATCATATTGCACTAATAGAAATAATATAATGCATATGAGAGATAGGCACGGTGGCTTAGTGGTTAGCACGTTCGTCTCACACCGACACGGTCCGGGTTCGATTCACGTCTCGGTAATGTGTGTGTGGAGTTTGCATGTTCTCCCCGTGCCTCAGAGGATTTTTCTCCGGGTTCTCCGGTTTCCCCCCGGTCCAAAACATGCACGGTAGGTTGATTGGCACCTTGGAAAAATGTCCCTAGTGTATGTGTGTGTGTGTGTGTGTGTGCGCCCTGCTTTTCCATATGGGTTGGCTTTCCATCCAGGGTGTATCCTGCCTTAATGCCCATAGACGCCTGAGATAGGAATAGGCTCCTCGTGACTCGAGGGAAGATTGGATGAAGCGGTAGAAGATGAATGAATTAATAAATATGAGAGATATAAACCATATAAAGTGACTAATAAAGAGAATAAAAGTCTGAACACTGAAAGGAAGGAGAAAAAGAACAAGCACGACCTTGGCTTTTTTTTTGTAGTTGTTGCAGGACTGAATCTAGATGTGGCTTTGGTCATAAAATAGTGTATAGGAAGTAGTTTCTTACATTCAGTATGAAGTTACTTTAGTCTTGCTTCTTTTCTGATTATGGTGTATAAAGTGAAAGGTTAGAAATAATATTTCATACATGTTTTTTTTTTTGATTACGCTTTCAATTGTTTGTTGATCGTTGTGGCATGTCTTCTACGTCAACAATGTGGATCGTTGCCCAGGGTCTTTTCTGCTTAACTTTATAATTGCATATTGGCCTTAAGTTACCTAGCTACATTAAACATGTACTTAAAAATATTGACTTTTTGAATCTTTTTTTTTTTTTTTAAGTTAAAATCACATTTATTTCACTTGGTAGTTAGATCAGCAAACATCCCCATTCAGCTCGCTATAAGTGCAGGCTGTCAACAGGATTCCATTTGTTCCTTATCTTGGGTTGTCAGCATTTCCCCTATGTACAGTCAGCCAATATCAGATCACACTAATTCCACTAATATCTGCACTGTTCTGCGAGGGGAGGTGGCCAGCTGTTTTGCGTCCTTGTGTTTGCTGGCTTTCCACTCATTGACCAGAGCATAAGGCAATCTGACAGCTCGTCGTTTGCCCTCTGCCCTTTTTTCCTGCAGTTGCTCGTGTGTGCATCGTGACCTTTGCCCGAGAAGGCTGTCAGGAGCTTATCAGTGAGGTGTTCAGGGTGTTCTGAGACCACTGAACCTCATGTAGTAACTTAAATTGCATTTGTTTCCGTGGGAAAATGCAGATTTCCGGGAGGATGATTGTTCTAAAGTTACTGATGTGCCTCATTACAGCAGATAAAAACAGCATTTTGAACAGCGGGTGGTAGGTTTTACATGTCGGGGGAAGTGGTAGCGTCGTGCTCAAGGCATCAGACTTTGGATCTTCATGATATGTTTATATTAAGGAGTAGTTTGAGTGCATGGTGTTTTAACCCTAGCATATGATCGACTCTATTCACCTTTCAAATGAAAGTCATATGATGTTATAATATGACGTGATATATTTGATGAAAACTTCTCTATCCAACCTAGTTTAACTTTAATGACATCACCTGTCTGTCATTATTGGGACATTTTGCATATGGCCAGTCTAGGATTCATTTGCATCTTTATTATTTGTATTATTGCATTGGATATCGGGATCAGCTCTGACCTACATGCCCATGTGGCATAGCTTATGAAGTCTGGGATCTAGCATTTATACTGTATGAATCTGCACCTTGTAAAAGGATTACGGAAAGTTTAGCATAATATGTCCTCTCAGCTTTTAGTGCTGAAAGAGGCTTGTTTGTACCTGTTCCTGGATGTCATCGTGCCAGACGTTACCTCTGCGTCTTAACAATAGTAGGCCTTGAACTAAAAAACAAAACGGTAAGCTGTCCAGAGTACCAAACCGAATGTGTCGACAGGGGTTTAACTCAAACACCGCAATCCATTGTCTTAGGGGTGTGACGTCGCCCAGGTAGATAGGACTTTTTATTTTGTAACCATAGCAGGAATGAAAAATCAAGCTTTCCAAAAAGGGGGAAATCCTCACATTTCGTTTCTGTCTCTTCCCCCCCGTCCTGGTTTTTTTCATGTGGTCGTCGTTTTTCTGTTTTCATCAGAACAGGTTAGACGAGACACCACTGTAAGTGCGTTTGCTAAGGTTACACAGAATGAAATCGGACCATGAATTTGATCCAGATTTGAAGGAAAAGAAAGCAAAGTGACACTATATCTTACCCGCCTGAGATCCATGATCGTGTTTCCCTCACTTTTGGGAGCATCCAGAGATGATGTACGATCCCAGCTTCCCACTTTCATACCTTAAAGTTAAACGATTGGAATTTCAGCAAAACCTCTGCATTGAATGTCGTATTTTATACCGTTGTTCTAAACTTACTAAGTTCATCTTTTCAATTACAATGCGATCGTTTTGCATGTTACAGTTTAAAATACAAATAATTCGACTTTTTTTTTTTAAAGCTATATACCAAATTCTTATGTAATAAAAAAAAAAAAACAATTATAATTTTAAGCACACATGCCCAGAAATGTTTTGCTGATTTGTATGGGCAAACGTACACCAGTACACTTTTTTTTTTTTTTTTTTTAAACATGCTCTTGTGTATACCGTAAATTCTGGACTATAAAGCGCACCTGCATATAAGCCGCATCCGCTCTATTTAAAAAAAAAAAAAACCCAAAAAAAAAAATAATAAATAAGCCGCACCTGCATACAAGCCGCATCCGCTTTTGAATTGTAAATGTACATGTATGTACCTAAATAGATCCTTTCCTAACCTGTATTTTAACACGGTGTAACACAGAGACGCGGAGATCCGGAATTCATACAAAACAGGATTTATTAGAATAAAGAACTCAGGAGACGCCGCTCATACGGAGCGGCCAGACAGGCTAGGGAGCCTTGCGCTCTGCGCGCCGTGGTACCGGGAGTACCGGAGAGCAGGAGCGGTGGCGGACTTGGAAGTCCGGGAATCGGGAACAGACAAAGGTTAGGCATAAACATATATCGACACATCGAGCGTGTCCGTGTGGGTGGAACCAGGGGGGGGGGGCCGTTTTTTCGTCCCTGTGTACACACGCGACACTAGGTATGTGCTACGAGCCCGGACGGGGATTGTAGGGAGAACCGGGCTTATATCGGGAGAGGGAAAATCAAGAACCGCTGAGGCTGTATGTGTGTGGTGTGTGTGTGTGTGGTGTGTGTGGGGTGAGACCGTGTGTGTGTGTGTGGAGCAGTGTGTGTGTGAGGCACCGAGCAGTGTTTGTCTGTGAAACGGGACAGAACCAAGAGAAAATGTATTTACAGTATTTATCTTCATTGTCCTGTGTGTGAAATCACGTCACCTGTGCTAACTTGTAAAGATAGAGTTTGTCTCCTTCTATCCGCTTCTAAGCCCACTTATATCTGCTAAAGAGGAACTAGCGCATTCTTCTTCTTTGCATTTATTTTGTGTTAGTTTTGATTCTAATTCCGGTTAGAGCCCCTAGCGGTCGGGAAAAAATCTGCAGAATAGCCGCACCTTATTATTAGCCGCATGGTTCAAAACCTATGAAAAAAGTAGCGGCTTATAGTACAGAATTTACGGTAATTTAGTTCCCATTTACTGTTAAAATAACCTCCACTCTGATTTTTTTGTGTTTGGGGAAGAACCGCATATGATTGGTCGGAAAAGGCAGGGGTCCCAATACTTTTGCCCGCATAGTGTATAATTGGTATAGAGAACTAAATAATGAAACATGATCTCACTCTGGTTGCCCATGTGCTTTGAATATTTTACCAATAAAAAAATAGTGCAAAAATAAATAAATAAATCAATAATGAACCATGAATGCTTACACAATGATATGTAACTGGGTAAATAACTTAATTCTCATAAATCTTTTCCGAATAAAAGTACTGTTATATAAATCAACCAAAATTAACTTTAATGGTACGACTGGATGACTTTTTTTTTTTTTAGCTTTTCCTATTAATCCTTTCCGATGAGATGAAATGTAAACTAAGTCTATTTGAAATATTTTGAATATTTCTAAATTCTTATATTTTACTTATAGGTTTAACACAGATAAACAGACCAAGAAATCAGACAAATAAGTAAATAAATAAGTAACCATTTCAACATTCGTAACATTTACTAGGATTATTTACACAAAGTATTAACGTAGCTAGGCTGTAGCGTGCATGTAAAAACAAGTAATGTTTATTATTAAGGGTCATCAGAGTTTTGCATTTCTTATAGTTTTACTACAGTGAATTAGCAATATGCATAACTCTACTCCTTAAGATATAAATCCATAATGAATCCTCTGTGGATAATGTGACGTATTAGTATTATTTGTAAAAACGGCTGAATGAATTCATTATTTTATAAATCTTTTTAGAGGTATAAAAGGTATTTTATAAATCCCTTATAAATGTATTTAACGTATATATCTACAGTGCATAATGTGTAAAAGCCCTGTTCACACGAGTAACATTTGCAACATAAGTGAGAGCTAGAACTGGTTATATTAAGTGAAATAAATGTTTAAAAATTAATTAGATTTATTGGAAATCTAATTTATTAGACTAATGATTTATTAGACTTAAATCCACAAACAGGAAAAAAAAACAAAACTATTTAACAGGAAAACACCAGTCATTTTCTCTGTTCCTTCTTGTGCACTTTGACCAAAAGGAGCTGGGCCTCTTCCATAGCAACAGCAGCATCTCTTTTATTAAGATGAGCTCAGCTGCAAAAGAGCTCTGGGACAGACAATGAGTCAGCTGCTACCGAGAGCAAGAAATCAAATCTCCCCTAATGTCCATATGGACCATTTCAGATCAGTAGCATCATTGTGATCAATTCTGGTACCTGACTCAGAGGCCATTACGCAGCTTTCCCATACTGCAGACTAGCCACTACCTTTCTTTCTACCCATTGTTTTCCATATTGGCCTCCTTGACATGTGACTCCGAAAGCCCTGGTGTTAGATAAGCTTCCATTAGACCTGAGATTAGCAAAGGTCAAGATAGCCAGCAGCAGTGGAAGGTATAGTTATTTTAATCTTTTCATTGTTAAGGGGTGGATTTAAAGAAACAGTCTGAGGAAACTAAAAATCATAAATATAGTCGATTGTCCAGTTATTTTTAATAACTGTATGAGATTCAGGACAGATGTCTTGGACTGAAATGGCATTTGTGTGTTTTTGTTGTTTTGTTTTTTGTACATCAGACAGATGGTTTACTTTACTGTGCAGTTAAGGTGTATGTTACTGTATTATTTATAAAATGCCTCAGATTGTTATTTACATTTACATTTATGGCAATTGGCAGACGCCCTTATCCAGAGCGACTTACATCTGAGCAACTGAGGGTTAAGGGCCTTACTCAAGGGCCCACTAGTGGCAGCTTGGTGGTGGTGGGTTTTGAACCCGTGATCTTGCGGTCCAGAGACTAACACCTTAAGCACTGGGCTACACACCTCCCACACCTCCCGATTGTGAAGTTCGCATTTTACTAAAAACACAAAATAAAAAAAATTAATAGTCATTGCTGCTAGTGATACCATATGTTAATATGAAAAGATATGTATTATTATCATTAGGGCTGTCAAAGTTAACGCATTAATAACGCTCACGCTTCATAAATTTCCCCCGAATTACGCCTACTAGTTGGCCATTCACAACAGGTATGAGCTACTCACTGTATCACCGTATATTACCATGTATAACCTAAACTTATCACCAGTTTATATGGAAAGCAACTAAAACCGGAATTTTATTCTTAAAGGAGCCACGTACTATATTTAACATTTAAACAGCCACTAAAAGAATAACATAAGAAATGAGTGAGAAATGAATTAGGTATCAAGAAATGAATATTAAAAGATTATCAAGAAATAACATAAAATAATGAATCATTTTATTTTGGAATGCACTTTATATATTTACAACATCTGTGACAATTATGGTACTAAAAACACGAGAAATATATTAATTGCCGATGCAGTGAGAACCGAAGAATATGCGTTTAATGAGTTAACTCATGGCAATCACAATGTGATTAATCGCGATTAAATATTTTAATCTACTGACAGCCCAAATTATAATATAATATATAATTAATGTATCCAGGCTGAACAACAACCATATAGCAGGGGGGAAATATGATATGATGATGGTCAGGAATGTTTACATTGTTACTCCCATTGTCTTATCCACCTTAGCCAAACTTCTTGTTGACTTCTGCTTTGCTCGTTTGTTAGCTTCGTAAACTATATATATATATATATATATATATATATATATATATATATATATATATATATATATATATATATATATATATATATATATATGTATAAGGTAATGACACATATTTGTGCTTTGTTACTTCTCTTTTCTGATGATGTTCGGATACTGCAGTGTATCTGTGTTGTAGCTTCAAGCCGATGACTTCGATGTGCATTTCAATATGTAAATGTATGTTTATGGAAATGATTTCGCATGAGACATCCTGTGGTTGAGCAAAATGTCTGGAACGTTCGGACAGTCCACAGTCACATATAAAGACAGTCATATTAAAGATTTCTTGTTGCTAACTGACTACATTCACTATGTAGCCACGTGTTTCTGTTTATTCAGTTACATTTATTTCCACACACACTAAGGCTAGCCATCAGTGTAATTGCTGTTCTAAGGAGTGGAACATGATGAACCTTTGCTTTTAATGCAGTATTTACCTACCCCCCCCCTCCCCCCCCCCCCCCCCCGCCTCCTCGACCATCACCTCTATCTCTTCACTTATTGTACCTCAAATAGGTTCATTCACAACAGCAGAATTCTGAGATTGTTCCCCTTTTCATAAAAAGCAAATGGCTATTGCTAATTCTGTGTTTTGGTAATTATATAATGTCAGTAAAAATGAAAAATGATGACTGAAATACCCGAGAAAGAATACACGTACATTTTTTGCTGGAGAATTTTCCTCACTCAAGCCAGCTTTGCCAGCTAAGGTAAAGCATAGCAAGGCGGATGAAGGCAGGCCTTATTCTAGCCCTGGCAGTGTTGTGTTTATATTTAAACCTAAATCTGAAACCTGTGTGAGCCCCAGAGCTGCCCCATGACCACGCCGCTGAGTGTCAAGCCAAGAAATTACTGTATTTCATTATTAACATCTCTCTCTTTTTTTTTTTTAATGACATACATAGAGGCCAGGTTTCAGAGCTGTATCAGGAAACACTATTTGGTTTACAAAGATTGATAGGTAGACTGCTAAATACAACCCTGGGGTAAGATGCCACTCCATCCCTAGACATTATGCGCACACACACACTCACACACACCTATAACTATCCAATCTACCGACTGTCACGTCTTGGGAAAAGGGGGAGGACACAGGGTCTCCGGTTTCTGTACGACCTCAAAAAAAAAACATTCAAACCTACACAAACATGCAGAGAATGTGAATGTTAATGTGAAACGCTGCACAAACAGTAACCCTAGCTCATGTTTGAAATGAAGGGACCCTTGAGCTGTGAGGTAGCAGTTGAGATCTTTTCTGTCCCTTTATTGGGGAGGGATTGTAGCTCAATGGTTAGGGCTCTGGGTTACTGATCGGAAGGTCGTGGGTCCGAGCCGTGGTATCGCAAAGCCGCCACTCTTGGGTCCTTAAGCAAGGCCCATAACCCCTCGGTGCTCCAGGGTGGCGTTGTATCATGGCTGACCCTGTGCTCTGACCCCAGCTTCTTCCAAAACAAGCCGGTGATATGCGTAGAAACAATTTCACCCTGCTGTATATGTGACAAATAAAGGCTATTCTGTACTTCTTTATACTGCGTCGTAACAACAACATTATTGTTTTAGCACCCCTATGGACGTCACGTGCTGTTATTGCTGTATGCTCTATAAACCGCAGTGGCCTGCTAGCATTCACGGGAACCATGGCTGATGGATTAATGGCAACTAAGCACTGTGCATACTATACGATTTTAGCCTGATAATCCAGCCACCGAGCCCATGTTTCTTTAGGGAGCAGTGTAAAATAAACGCGTGCATGACTTTCCAATCACTTGTTCCTCAGTGCTCTTCATTACAACCACAGCTGAGGTACAAGTTGCGCTATAAATAAACTCATTTAATGGTGCTAATCTGAGAAGAACATTTGAACTGTCGTTGGTTGGAATGTAAATGCGCCAAGTTTCTTTTATGTCAGCTTTTCTTTCAGTAGGTGATCTATCCCGTCTTCGCTCCGCCCATTCACGTCCTAGGAGAAGGATTCCTCCGAACCGGGATGCTAAATAACTGCCATGTGATGTCATTGGCACACAATAAGAGCTCTGTGGCGATAAACTGTTACTACTGTAGCTTGTGCCCGACAGTGCCAGGACTTGCAACACTAACCTGCTATCCAGTTAGCAACTAGCATCAAGCTATCATGACTGACATGTTACTGATACTGTGCTATAAATAATTCTGCACTATTCGTGAATAAAATCTTCACACGGAGGCATTCTTGTGTTCTTGTTCAGTGCTTATTGATTAATGAGCGCTGTGAGTAGTAATGGGACGCTTGTGTTAATAGTAGCGGCTGCTTTAGCACAGGGAATGAAACGGTTTGCAAGCTGGAATGAATAAGGACGGGGAATGCCTCAGAAAAACCGTCAACGTCAGGGGTGGTTTGGTAGGAAAAAGGAGGAATAAAAATAAACAGGAAAAAATGAGTTAATGAAAGGCAGGGCAGAGTGTACACTCAACGGAATTGCCCAGCTTCCTTCTTTCTGTCAGAACAGGGACTGTTCTGTTCATCCATGATGATGATGTCCATTTCACCCAAATAAACACTGATGGCTGCTTGTAGCAGCAATACACACAGAGGTTAGAGCCGGGCGATTAATCGGTATTATCGATTAATTCGAGTTTATGTTGATGTTGAAAAACAAAAATCGTTTTTACAAGGTCGCTTCGGTTTGGCACAGCGAGCTTCCGTAGTTCTCCGCCTCCCGCCCTGCATTACACTTGCGGAAATACGAAATACAACACAGCAGCACGGCTCTAACGAATCTGCCGAGTTTGTTTCCTAGAGGGGCGCGGTTTCGCCAGTCGCATGGAAATGCTTCCGGTTTCCAGCTTCAGAAGTTCAGCAAGCCAAAGCCTGCTGTAAAAATATGTATTTATGTATGTATGTATAAATGTATTTATTCCAGCACCTCAAACACAACCACAGTGTTGAATCAGGAGGCGTAATTGGCTCTGAGAGCTAAACATGACAACAGCTACAAAATAGTGGACACATTTTCCCCACTGTATCCAAAAACTGAATTCTGACTAAAAAATAATTGGAGATTCAATTTCTAGGACAAAGGGGCACGGTGGCTTAGTGGTTAGTACGTTCGCCTCACACCGCAAGGGTCCGGGTTCGATTCCCGTCTCGGCCATGTGTGTGTGTGGAGTTTGCATGTTCTCCCCGTGCCTCAGGGGGTTTTTCTCCGGGTTCTCCGGTTTCCTCCCCGGTCAAAAAACATGCACGGTAGGTTGATTTGGCACCGTGGAAAATTGTCCTTAGTGTATCAATGTGTGTATGAATGTGTGTGTGTGTGTGTGTGTGTGTGCCCTGCGATGGGTTGGCATTCCATCCAGGGTGTATCCTGCCTTAATGCCCATAGACGCCTCAGATAGGCACAGGCTCCCCGTGACCCGAGGGAAGATCGGATATAACTCTATAAGATGAATGAATGAATGAATTTCTAGGACATAAGCGCCCACCTCTACCAGAGGTTAATTAACATAGATTGTCGCCAATTAATCAAAGGAAATTAAATACCGATAACTTTATCCTTCGGTTGGATTTAAAAAAAAAAAAAAAAAAGAGGGTGTGGTGCAGCTCCAGAATATAGGATTGGATCTCCTCTCGATCCTGGAGTCCCCACTATTCTACTGACCAAGACTGTGAAGTAACTTAAGATCTGTGAAAGAATGAATGAATGAATGAATGAATGAATGAATATGAATGAATAAATGAATGAATGTTTGCCCTTGTCATATTAGCATTAAAAGTAGGATCGGATTACAGCGATTGAAAAAAAATCGCAGTAATGTTAGAGCCTCTGGACAGGGTGTATTGGAAGGCGCGGTAATGTTCTTAGGCTCCTGGCACTTTAAACTATTGCAAGCCAGGCCTTGCCAGGGCATCTCCCAGCCCCATACCTCCTAACAGCTGCATACCTGCAGTCAAGCTGTCAGCACATTAAATATGCTTAATATGATTCAATGAGAGACCAGTGTGTGATTATGGCCTTTATAATCACTCTGAACGCTATAAAACTCCTTTTTATTTCACTTGTTCATATTTATGCCTTCTGGATCCGTGTGGGGATCTCTTACTTTTCCCTTCTCTGTTTCTTTTGTCTTGTCGTTTCTGTCTTTATCTGTCTGATTCTCTCGCTCTCACATGTACACACTGTTTCTGTCTTTGCATATCACCCGCCTATCGCGCTTTATCTCTGTCTTTCTGTCTGTCTCTCTGTTTGTTTCCTTTATCTTTTTTTTTTTTTTTTTTTTTTAACTCTGTTTTGTCTCTGTTTATCGGTGTTTTTATCCTTCTATCCGAATCAGAGGTCTTCAAGCCTATCCCTGCGTGCCTCATGCGCTCGCTGTGTCTTTCAGGATCCGTCCTCAACTGGCCAAAGAAAAGATTGAAGGATGTCACATTTGTACATTCGTGACCCCCGGCGAGCCCCAGGTGATCCTGGGAAAGGACAAAGCCTTCACGTACGATCACGTGTTCGACATGGACTCGCAGCAGGACGCCATCTACGGCAACTGCACCGAGAAGCTGATCGAAGGCTGTTTCGAGGGCTACAATGCGACAATCTTCGCGTACGGCCAGGTAAAGCTTGCCGAACATTATTTGGCATGGGTTTTAGTATGGGTATTCCCATCCTTTTTTTTTTTTTAATGCTACGTTTCCATTGAGATGACCATTTTAGATCAGTTTTATTTCTCTTTTGCTTTGTCTCTTGAAGTTCTATTCTTCTTCTACTTTTTCTTCTTCCATGTCCAGAAGCCTTTTTTTTCCCGAATAAAAGGTGCTTCCAGCTGCTCATGTTTTCAGTTCATTTCATATCAGCCACGGAGAAAAGCAAACAAGCTGTGAAACCTCTGTCAACAATACAACATCAGACATGTTTTAACAGTGAGCCTGTGGTGTGTGTGTGTGTGTGTGTGTGTTTATAGGCTTGACAAAATTAACCAAATGGGCTGTTCCTAAGAAGTCGCATTTGTGTCAGATAGACGTTGCCGCGCTCTCTTTTCATACGTAGCTCTTTAAATCACAATTTACAAAAGCACCCAAGACTTCCACAATACAGCAAACCTGACGCTCGTCCTTTCTCTCCCCGAATCTCATTCTCTCTCATCACACTGTTTTCAAGAGCTGGGGTGTGGGGGGGGGGAATTCATGTGTGAATTTGGACGCACCATCACATTCCTCTCTTTGTGGCCATGACAACATCGACTCCCGAGCCCCTTTTGTGTCTGCCTGGTTATCCCAGTGCTTGATTCTAGACAAAGGAAACCCTCCTACTCATGGCTTTTTATATGTCAAACTAATGGTAATGGACTATCAATCACTTTCTGACCTGGCAGAGGTGTCCACAGGAGACCATGGACAGAATCGTCTTTTTCTCCCACATGCTTAAACAGTTTGCATCATGTGGGAAATAATAAATAATATATTTTCTGTATCCTGGGTTTGAATTTGGCTCACTGAAACATGGAGAGTGCCTAATTTCCCCTAGGTGTGACTGTTCATGTGTGACAAACACTTTTCCCCATTTGACCTATTCTTAGGATTATAATACAACAAAATCAGCACCTACAGAAGATGAATGAATGACTATTTTGAATGAAATTATTATTAGATGTTTTCATTTTTACGTAATTTAGTTTGTTTTAGCTACTCGGATTCTCTTCTGTAAAAGCAGGTGCAAAAAAAAGTGTTCATTTACTGTACACAGCAGCGTCTAATACTCTGTCAACTTTTCAAATGAAGAGGGAATGTGCACAGCTGCTCTTCAGCCATTACACTTGTTTTTAGTGCGAGGTAATTCGCCGTCTATGTGATCATCAGTCACTTTGTGGTTTTGTCTTTTTGTTGTTTTTTTTTTTTTTTCCTGGTCTAGACCGGCTCAGGGAAGACGTATACCATGGGCACAGGTTTTGACGTGAACATCGGCGAAGATGAGCACGGGATTATTCCGCGTGCAGTGAGCCATCTGTTCAGGGGGATCGAGGAAAGGAAGCAAGCCGCAATGGATCAGGGTTGCCCTGTTCCCGAGTTTAAGATTAATGCCCAGTTCTTAGAAGTGAGTATGGGCATTTATTTTCTTTAAGGCATGAAAAATCCTGAAGGAATTAGACGTCCTTGGAAGTTCTTTGCAGACCGTTTTTTTAATTGGTTATAGAATGCAGTAAATTGTCCAGTTGTGTTTTGTTTCACTCAAAAAAAAAAGAAGAAAGTATTTCATTTAAAATATGAAAGCAATAACAATATATTAACAACCATAGTTATTATAATAACAACCACAACAATATATTTTTACTTCATGTAGTTCTGAGGTATTATTATTATTATTATTATTATTGTGGTGCTATTTAACATTAGAAGGCCAAAATATTATTTCAGTATTTGTTCATAATGAACATGTCTGAACAATAAGCATCATCACTTCCTGATAATGTAGAGCAGCAGCAGCAGCTGCTGATCCGGCCTGCGGAGAACCGTGTTGCCACTGCGTTATAGATTACAGCGTTATCTTGGAGACTCCGAGACGTTCCTTTTACTGCAGATCAGACACTCGTCCCGAGTTATCAACATATGTCTGAATGTCTAAATACCGCCAAAGTGAGCCTGATACAAATGCCCTGGGGTTAGATAAACGCTAATGAAAAGCATTATAACGTTTTTATTTATTTATTTATTTATTTATTGATGGATTGCTTTGTAGTTGTATAATGAGGAAGTTCTGGACCTGTTTGACACCACGCGGGATGTGGAAGCCAGAAAGCAGAAGTCTAACATTAAGATCCATGAGGACGCCAATGGAGGGATCTACACGGTGGGAGTAACCACACGCACAGTCTCCTCTGAAGCCGAGGTAAGATTATACACATAAATATACATACACATGTACGCGTTCTTGTTATATACTCCTTCATTACGCCCTTCTTTTTCATAAATTTAAATAGTTGAACCTAGCTTCAGTGTACTAATGGGCATATCTCCATTAAGCAGCATTCTCCGGAAAAGCTTGGTGGTGCTGGATAAAAATAAATAATAGTAAAAATAATAATGTGAGTAAATCAGTGAGACTTTAGCTACATACTAGCATGTATGTAGGGTCCTTTTGAGGTCCCGCAAAAGAAAACTCAGGATGCAAAACTGCAACATTTACAATTTAACTATAAAACTTTATTTTGTTTTTTTTCTCCCGCAAGCCTCTTGTGTATTAAGCTTCTCAGCTGCATCATTTACATTACGTTTGAATGTTCTGTGTAAAATGTATTACAATTTTTTTTTTAAATATTTCTATTTTTTTTCAATACACTATAGTTTACATAGATTGGCGATCCTGACATACAGGTAAAATCTATTTTTTAAATAAATTCGTAAGATTCTAGAATTTCACTGCGGACTCCCTAGCGCCATCTGGTGGGCATCCAGTGACCTGCAGCCCTCAGTTTGAGAACTACTGGCATAAAGCAAACAGTTTATTCACTCTAGATGGCAACCCTATATTTATCAGGCACATGAACCCCTTGAACAACAGACCTTGCATACCCCAAGTGTTTTCATTTAATTGAAGATTAGATTTCTTCTTTTTATACATTTGAATTTTATGTTTCGTTACACTCTGGAACCAACGATACTCACTGCTTTCTCTCTCTCTCTCTCTCTCTCTCTCTCTCTCTCTCTCTCTCTCTTCTGTGAGTTCAGATGATGCAGTGTTTGAAGCTGGGCGCTCTTTCTCGCACCACTGCCAGCACTCAGATGAACGTCCAGAGCTCACGCTCCCATGCCATCTTCACTATTCACCTGTGCCAAGTCCGTGTCTGTGCCTCCAGCAATGTAGGTGGCGCCGCTAACAGCCCAGCGACAGTCCTGCTGTTTATACATAAGTTATATAAGTTGCAGCTACATCTTATAATCACCCTCTTCTGAATAGACTCCTCAGACTCCACGCGGTTCACCTGCTTTTTTCCTCGTCCTCCTCAAAAATCACCCTCTTCGCCATTAGACTCCTCACTATTCACCCTCTTCTCCTTTCGTCTCCTCATTGCTTTACCTCTTCTCCATTAGACTCTTCATTACTCCACCTGTTCTCCGTTAGACTCTTCATTACTCCACCTCTTCTCCGTTAGACTCCTCATTACTCCACCTCTTCTCCGTTAGACTCCTTCATTACTCCACCTCTTCTCCGTTAGACTCCTTCATTACTCCACCTCTTCTCCGTTAGACTCCTCATTACTCCACCTCTTCTCCGTTAGACTCCTCATTACTCCACCTCTTCTCCGTTAGACTCCTCATTACTCCACCTCTTCTCCGTTAGACTCCTTCATTACTCCACCTCTTCTCCGTTAGACTCTTCATTACTCCACCTCTTCTCCGTTAGACTCCTTCATTACTCCACCTCTTCTCCGTTAGACTCCTTCATTACTCCACCTCTTCTCCGTTAGACTCCTTCATTACTCCACCTCTTCTCCGTTAGACTCTTCATTACTCCACCTCTTCTCCGTTAGACTCTTCATTACTCCACCTCTTCTCCGTTAGACTCTTCATTACTCCACCTCTTCTCCGTTAGACCCTTCATTACTCCACCTCTTCTCCGTTAGACTCTTCATTACTCCACCTCTTCTCCGTTAGACTCTTCATTACTCCACCTCTTCTCCGTTAGACTCTTCATTACTCCACCTCTTCTCCGTTAGACTCTTCATTACTCCACCTCTTCTCCGTTAGACTCTTCATTACTCCACCTCTTCTCCGTTAGACTCCTTCATTACTCCACCTCTTCTCCGTTAGACTCCTTCATTACTCCACCTCTTCTCCGTTAGACTCTTCATTACGCCACCTGTTCTCCGTTAGACTCTCATTACTCCACCTCTTCTCCGTTAGACTCCTTCATTACTCCACCTCTTCTCCGTTAGACTCCTTCATTACTCCACCTCTTCTCCGTTAGACTCCTTCATTACTCCACCTCTTCTCCGTTAGACTCCTTCATTACTCCACCTCTTCTCCGTTAGACTCCTCATTACTCCACCTCTTCTCCGTTAGACTCCTTCATTACTCCACCTCTTCTCCGTTAGACTCCTTCATTACTCCACCTCTTCTCCGTTAGACTCCTTCATTACTCCACCTCTTCTCCGTTAGACTCCTTCATTACTCCACCTCTTCTCCGTTAGACTCTTCATTACTCCACCTCTTCTCCGTTAGACTCCTTCATTACTCCACCTCTTCTCCGTTAGACTCCTTCATTACTCCACCTCTTCTCCGTTAGACTCTTCATTACTCCACCTCTTCTCCGTTAGACTCCTCATTACTCCACCTCTTCTCCGTTAGACTCCTCATTACTCCACCTCTTCTCCGATACATTTCTCATTATTCAACCTTCAGTTCACTCTCAAACTATTCATTATTCATTCTCTTCTTTCTTGCTCCCCATCACTCCCCCCATCCCCCTCAGACTCATTATTCATACCCTTCTCCTGCAGACTCCTCTTTATTTCCCCTCTTTTCCCCTCCGACTACTCAGTACTCCCACTCCTCTTCCCTCACATGTCTCGTTTACTCCCCTGTTCTTCCTAAGTACTCCCACTCTTCTCCCTCACATGTCTCGTTTACTCCCCTGTTCTTTCTCAGACTCCCTCTCTTCTCCCTCACATGTCTCGTTTACTCCCCTGTTCTTCCTCAGTACTCCCACTCATTCCCCCACTTCACCCTATGACACCTCACTTCTTCATCATCTCCACTTGCAGACGTCTCATTATTCACCCTCTTCTTCCACAGATGTCTGATTGCATTTTTTGCATCATTATTCTGTATTTTCTTTATTAAATGCCATTTTAATCTTATTTAATCATCATCTTTGTTTATTGGCTTCTTTTTTTAGAACAGCGAGACAGACAACAGGCTGGCCAATGGCTCCTCAGAGATGAACGAGTTCGAAACCCTCACCGCCAAGTTTCACTTTGTAGACTTGGCTGGATCAGAGCGGCTGAAGAGAACAGGAGCGACCGGGGACAGAGCTAAAGAGGGCATTTCAATCAATTGTGGACTGGTATACTTCACTTGACATAGTCTTTTAACTGTGTCTTAGCTTTTAATTGATAAGAATGAATTGAATTGTTAGCTTTTTTTTTAAATCTTATGTAAAGTGCCTGGCTAGCAAATTTGCTATATCCATGGCTTTTGAGTTATTTATTATTTTATGGAACCAAAGCCCACAGAATAATAATAAATAATAATAAAAATCGCTATTGAAATGGTTTTATTGTCACTTTCTTGCTGTGGTCAATATCACCATCTAGTGGTGTTTTTCATGAACAGCAGGCACCTCTAAAGATATGTTTTTGTTTTGTTTTTATTTATTTGTTGTCTGTGTTGCTTTTACAGCTTGCTCTGGGGAACGTCATCAGTGCCCTGGGCGACAAGAGCAAGCGTTCCACTCATGTGCCCTATCGTGACTCAAAGCTCACTCGTCTCCTGCAGGACTCTTTGGGAGGAAACAGGTCCGTGTCTTGAAATGTTTTTCCTATAACTAGCATAGCTGTTGTGCAAATGCTTTTTTTTTTTTTTTTTTTTTTTTTCTTTTTTAGACATGGAAAGGTGTCCTGATTAATTGTATTTATAATCAAGAATCTGATATTTATGCCATTTAAATGAATAAAATGTGATTTTTTTTTTTATTAGAAATGGAATGGCTTTGACACCCTCAGATATAAAATGTTTTTATCCCAAATATTTTATTTGAAAGGAATTAAATGGAAATATTGATTTTAATTATGTTCCATCATGGATTTCTTTTTATATATAATTGATCTTTTTTGGCCACAGAGTGAAAGTTTAATGAAAAAGCTGCATGTGTTGATAAATTTCTCTCTCTATTAATCTCTCCATCTCTCTGTCTGTACCCCCCACCCACCCTCCAGTCAGACAGTGATGATAGCGTGTATCAGCCCCTCGGACCGGGATTTCATGGAAACCCTGAACACTTTAAAGTATGCTAACCGGGCACGTAACATCAAGAACAAGGTGGTGGTGAATCAGGACCGAGCCAGTCAACAGATCAGCGCCCTTCGAACTGAGATAGCGCGGCTGCAGATGGAGCTCATGGAGTTCAAGACGGTGAGAGAGAATGGAATAATAGAAGAACATAAAGGCTTTGGGATGTCAAAATATTAACACTCTATTTTATGTATCAATAAACCTAAATTCATTTGATCCGGTTATCAGAGTAATATATCTCAGTGGTGCTTCATGCTTGGACAGGGTAAGCGCATGGTAGGTGAGGACGGCCTGGAAAGCGTTAACGACATGGTCCACGAGAACACCATGCTGCAGACGGAGAATAAGAACCTGCGTATCCGTGTCAAGGCCATGCAGGAGACCATCGACGCTCAGAGGGCTCGACTGACACAGCTGCTCACTGAACAGGCCAATCAGGTCCTCGCTAAAACAGGTATGCTGAGACTGATCCATATTCCATACCACCTCATACAGCTTCACACCACAGCACCATCCATATCACCTCACACCACAGCACCATCCCTCACCACCATACCCTCACCCACACCACCATCATATCACCACGCCACCACATCCATCCATACCACCTCACACCACACCACACCATCCATATCCACCTCACACCACACCACATCCATCCACACCACACCACAATATATCACCTCACACTCACACCACACCACCATCCATACCACCTCACGCCACACCACCATCCATATCCACCTCACACCACACCACCATCCATACCACCTCACACCACACCACAATCCATCACCACCTCACCACCATCCATATCACCTCATACCGCCATACCATATCACCTCACACCACATCCATATCACCTCACACCACACCACCATCCATATCACCTCACACCACACCACCATCCACATCACCTCACACCATACCACCATCCATACCATCTCACACCACACCACACCTCACACCACCATCCATACCACCTCACCCACACCACCATCCACACCACACCACTCATCCATATCACCTCACCACCATCCATATCACCTCACACCACACCACCATCCATATCACCTCACACCATATATCCCTCACACCACTCCATACCATCACCTCACACCATACACCACACCATCCATCACACACCACACCACACCACCATCCACACCACCACAATCCATATCACCTCACACCACACCACCATCCATATCACCTCACACCATACCACAATCCAAATCACCTCACACCACACCCCCATCCATACCACCTCACACCACACCACAATCCATACCACCTCACACCACACCACAATCCATACCACCTCACACCACAATCCATATCGAGCACCACACCACAATCCATATCCACCACCATCACACACACGCACCACACCACATCCACACACCATATACCATACGCACACCATACACATCCACACCACACACCATCATATCCCACATCACACACACCACACCTACAATCCATATCCCTCATACCCTCACAGACCACCTCCACCCATCCATCACCTCACCACCACACCGCCAGCCATACCACACCACACACCATCCATACAACTATCACCACACACCACCACCTCCACACCACCACCAAACCACCACACCACAGCATATCATCCACCTACCACCAGCACACCACCCATCCACAATCCTCCGCACCACACCACACCACCACCTCACACCACCCGCCATCCACCACAACCCACCATCACAAGACACCCACACACACCCATACCACCATCCATCACCGCACAACCACTCATACCACCATACCACAATCCATACCACCATCACATACACCAGCACCTCACCCACACCACCACCACCATCCATATCACCTCACACCACACCACACCACACCATACCACCGCCACACCGTACCACAATCCATATCACCTCACACCACACCACCATCCAGACCACAGACTCCACCCCACTACCACACCCAGACAGACACCACATACACAATCCATATCACCTCACACCACAAACCATCCATGAGCATCATATCACACCATCCACACCCACCCATACACAACCATACCACCATCACCACCAATCCTCACACTCACACAATCACACTACCACACCATACCACATCCACCCATGACAACCACACAACACCAGACACCACACCAGCCTCCATCCACACCACCACAAATACCACCCCATCACACACACAACCAGACCATCCACGCACCGATCCCACAAACCGCCGCCGAACCAATCCAACACACCTCACCACCATCCATATCACCTCACACCACCATCCATACCACCTCATACCGCCACAAGGAGTCACAATCCATCCACCACACACCCCACCAGCCAACGCACCCATACACCACCACCATCCACCACCAGACCACAACAATCCAACAACCATCCAAGCCACCCCATACACCACCAGCCAAGCCCACCCACACCACACCACCACCATATCACCTCACCACACCACAACTACCACACACCTCACAGCCAGAGCAACCGCACACAACACCACAAGGCAAGTCCACCGACACCATACCCACCAGACCCACCACCAGAACGCCAGAATCACAAAGAACACCAAAAACCACATCCACACCACCAGAGCACACACACCACCAGTAGCACCAAACCACATCACAGCACCATCCATACAAGCAGGCAGCCGAACACCAGACCACAAACACCTCACACTCACACAACACACCAGACAATCAACCACCATCCATATCAACACCCACTACACCTACCCACCATCCAGACACACATCACACACACCACCCTACAGACCAAACCAGCACACACCATACACACACAAGCCATACCCTCACACCACACCCATCCATACACAGCACCTCACACCGACCAAATCCACCACCAAATCCGCACACCACAACGCCAGAGCACACCACCAGAGCACTCGCACACCACACACCAGCCACCACCATAGCACCGACCCCATCACACCCACACACCAGACAACCAAATGGCCAGAGCGAAACATCAACCGCACCACCAAACAGACCACACACCACAAGCACCTCCCCAACACGAAGACCATCCAATCACACCACACCATCACCACAGCAGACAACACCAGAGCACAGCCAAAGATCCGCAACACACCAGCCAGACCATCCACACCAGCCACCAAGACACCACACCTCACACACCACACACACACAGCCATCCAGACACCACACCACAGGACACCACACCAAACACACCACACCACACCATACACAGACCAAGCAATCCATAGCACCTCACCACCACAACACCATCCACATCACACCACCAACCATCACCACACCACCATCCATACCACCACACCACACCACAATCCATACCACCTCATACCACACCATACCACCCATCCATATCACCTCACACCACACCACCATCCATATCACCTCACACCACACCACCATCCATATCACCTCACACCACCATCACACCACACCACTCCACCACCTCACACCACACCACCATCCATACACCTCACACCACACCACCATCCATATCACCTCACACCACACCACCCATACCACACCATCCACACCACACCACCATCACACCACCATCCATATGCCATCATGGTCCATATAAACAAACAAGCCCTCAATCTAAAAAAAAAAAAGGATGAGTAATCCTCAATATTACATATTTACATGCAAACAAAGACACCACTGGTTTTATATACTGGAAAAACAAAATCTGATGGAGCTGAGGGTTTGCCAGTGGTATTGTACTGTTTACAGAATCTGATCAACTACGCATATCCCTGATCATGAGATTCATGCTGTAACGACAACAATAATGACAAATTATTTCCTTGTACTACTTCCTCAGGGGACCTTAAACAGCCTTATTCCATCATTATATGCTACATTAAGTTAATGTATGTATCCTTTCTGTAATGCTGCCATAAAGGAGCAGCATACAAACAAATACAATCTGTATTTACTTAAGTACAGTCTTGTGCACAGACTTAACTTCCCCATCAGCATATTTGCTTGTGCATAGATAACATGACATTGTCTGTAAATATCCTGAACATCATACATCAGTTGTCCAATATAGAGGGCAAGAAACTAGAAATGACACACATTATAAATATTTGACATTTTAGAGATTTAATTTAATGATTTTTTTTTGGCATCTTCAGAACAAAACAAATGAATACAATGTACACAGATAAGAAAAAAAAAGCGTTTTAATAACATTTCCAAATGTTATTAACCGCTCTGACATTTATACGCTTAAATAAACATTAATAATTAGATTAATAGTTGATTAGATTAATTATTAGTATTAGATTAATCACAAGGGGCATGGTGGCTTAGTGGTTAGCACGTTCGCCTCACACCGCCAGGGTCCTGTCAATTCCCGTCTCGGCGATGTGTGTGTATATATTCTCCCTGTGACTCAGGGGGTTTTTCTCCAGGCTCTCCGGTTTCCTCCCGGTCCAAAAACATGCACGGTAGGTTGATTGGCACCTTGGAAAATTGTCCCTAGTGTATGAATGTGTGTGAGTGTGTGTCCTGCGATGGGTTGGCATTCCATCCAGGGTGTATCCTGCCTTAATGCCCACAGACACCTGATATAGGCACAGGCTCCCCGTGACCCGAGGGAAGATCGGATAAAGCGGTAGAAGATGAATGAATGAATGAAGATTAATCACAGTGCCAGATTGCTTTTAAATAATGTGGTTATAAAACAGATGATTGCATGCACTATTAAGGCCTAATCCTTAAATATGTCATTTTATCATTATATAAATGGTGTTTGTTCAAAATGAGAACGATTCCTTCCATTTCGTTGGCTTTTGCAGGTGAAGGAAATGAGGAAATCGGCAACATGATTCAGAATTACATTAAAGAAATTGAGGAACTCAGGTAATGTCCCGTGTATACTTTATACGCACTCTGTTTACCTTCAGTCTGACACTTGTGTGCCTGCCAGTCTGTATATCCATATGTTTTTGTTTTTTTCCCCCTTTTGTGTTCTGCGTATATATCCAGCTTAAACCGTTGTCATGTGTTGACATGTTAATACTTTTTTTTTTTTTTTTTACGGTCTCCAGGGCGAAGCTGTTAGAGAGCGAGGCAGTCAGCGAGAGCCTCCGTAGGAACCTCTCCCGTGCCGAGACACGCTCGTCTCTGTACGGAGGAAGCACCCCGTTCCCACTAGGCCCGGAGAAGGAGGCGTCTGACATCATTGAGATCGCCAAGAAGAACGTAGAGAAGCTGAAAAAGAAAGAGAAGAGGAAAAAAAAGAGGTGCGCCTCCTCACACAACTGCAGCTTGGTCGGGATTTCAGCGTCGTGTTATTTTCAGGGGAATTACTTATTGGCTCTGTGCCCTCGCACCTATCTGAGTTCGGTGCACACCTGCTGGAGCCTCTTCTATAATACCTTATTACAGGGAATGACAACTGTAATTATAACACCGGATAGTGATTATTCTCTCTGTGGCACTCATTTGATAAGCCCTACTACACCGTTGTGTGTATTCAGGGTTGTCACTGTGGTCTTTAGACAGAATGGAGCTAATACCCTGAAGACTTGACAACAAGACAAAGCTGTTTATATGCATTTTTGTTTTTCTCAGACACCATAGTGACCATATTGAATCCAAAATATTGTCGTTTTGAGCAATTCCGGTTTTGTTCAGGTGCCCGTTGTTCAAAGAAACAAATCACAAATATTCTTAGGTTTGAGAATTCGCCTCAGCAATCTAGCAAAGGTTATTGTTTTCCTTTTTACTTACTACTGTTGTTTTTGGGTGTACTCTCTTACCTCCACTCGCTACTTCTCATCTGAAGACTACAGCAGATGGTAAAATGTTCCTACGACGACCCTGACAACAACAGGTTGGAGCTCGTTACTTCACCTCTAACTCTTTACCCTCACTTTATAGACACACTGTGTATTGAAAAAGCGGATGGCATCTTGGGAGAAACAAGCCACCCTTACACTCTGCTTCACCCCTAATCTCTTCCTTTTTCCTCCATACCTCTACCACAAGCACTTCGGATCTATTGCTAATCGTCATATGTCCCGTCGTTTGCCTAGCTTGTGTGTCCGTGGGTTTCTGGCGCTTTAAATAGCTTTAATGATTGAGCTTCGCTTTCCTAGAACTACAGACCAGAAACTAAAGCGATAAATAAAAGACTAAGATAATTTGCTGACAATAAAAGGAAATTTTGTAAAAGTAATTTGCATAAGGCAGTGGTTCTCAAATTTTTTTCAGCAGGAGGCCCCCGTTGTATAAGGCGAATCCTTTTGAGGCCCCCAAAAAAGGAAAACGCAAACCAGGAGAAAAAATATCCTTAAATTTATAGTTTCACTTTAAACCTTAGGACCGTTCTACTGTATCATTTCACTGCATCGTCTATCTACCAATGAATCCATTTTAAATAGTCTTTTTTGGTTTGGTTTTGGTGAGGTTTCAGTGTAGTGTGCTGCGTAAAATTGATATATTTTTATTACTCTTTAATATTTATATCTTTTTAACACCATCGTTTACACAGGTTGATGATTCTGACATACAGTCAAAATCTATTTGTTAAATCATTTCCTAAGCAATAGTCTAGAATTTCACTGCGACCCCATTACCGCCATCTAGTGGCCCTGCAGGGGTATGCGACCCCCAGTTTGAGAACCACTGGCGTAAGGAACATTAAACAGTATTGTTTCTTAATCGACATACTGATGTCGGGAACCTGATTTTGGGAGCCTGATCTGTTGTATGGGGGTTGGTTGGGGGCAAAATGTGCATTAATACCTCAGTACTCATTGGAAATACTCAGTAATACCAGTGACTAATGTTGTAACTGATGAGTATCGAACAAGAGGTGGTATTTTGAAACCACAATTTAGGTTAAAAATTCAAAGAGCATGCGATGAGTGCCATTTTTCAGTGGTCATAATTTGAAGAGTACCAAGGTATTACTCTTTATTAAGGTGGTTGCTCACTGGTTAAGGTGTTGGGCTCTGGACCAGAAGGTCGCAGGTTCAAATCCGAACACTGCCAAGCTGCTTCTAGTGGGCCTTTGAGCAAAGCCTTTAACCCTCAACTACCTAGTTGTAAGTCACTCTGTCAAATGCTGTTAATGTACTCTATGTCTATGTATTATTTCTTCACTCAAATGTTTCATTTGATTTTTTACAGTGTTATTAAAGAAGAGGAGCCTGACAATGACCAGGATAAAGAGCCCTCAGACAGAACCAGTGAGGAGCCAGAAGCAGTGCGTACGGTTTCCACTGTTCGTAGGAAATAATGTTTTAGAATAAGTTCATGCAGTCTGGGTGTAGATCGTGTTCATGTAGAAATCAAATTTGTTGTTATTTAATATTATGTTACTATGTTAGTTCATTGCAGGAACTCTATAGCTAAAGTATATTTGTGTCCGCATGTAACTCATTTCCTAGGAAGGAAGCGATCACGAGGAGGGAGATGAGTGTGAGGGAGAGGAAGATGAAGACGAGATGGAGGCAGATGAGTCCTCGGATGAGTCAGAGACCGAGCTGGAAGAGAAAGGTAAAAACAGCCATTTCCTTTTACCTTCAATACGTAATAAGCATTATTCACAAATAATTACATACAAAAATAAATAAATAATTTTTTTGGCTTTAACACACATTGACACTAATTTTATTTTATATATACATACATACATATATATATATATATATATATATATATATATATATATATATATACACACACACACACACATATATATATATATATATATATATATATATATATATATATATATATATATATTAAATATACATTTGAAAATTTATTTAAATTTGTGTATTTAAAAAATATATAAATATAAATGTATTAATAAAAAATACATGATTAATTAAAATAAATTGATATTAAAAAACTACAAATTTATGCAAGTAAATAAAACATTTACAAGTATATTATCTATCTTTATACTCCATGTTTTTTTTTAAATCTAGTGTTGAGTTGAGTTTTATTTCACTAATAATAAACATAAACATCCATATTTGACCATTCCCATGTCGGAGGGGGTGAAAAAAATCTTATGTTTAAGTTGCGATTAATCATGAGAAAAATGATTTAAATATTGTAATCGATTGCGAGCTGTAAAAGATGTTACCTACATTGTGTACACAATAGTTAGGAAACACATATTGATTTTAGATGTGATCTGATTTGTTTACAGACAACTTCCAAGAAGATCTGGCGAACATCACTTGTGAGATTGCGATTAAACAGAAGCTGATTGATGAACTGGAGAACAGTCAGCGGCGTCTCCACACGCTGAAGCAGCAGTACGAGCAGAAGCTCATGATGCTGCAGAACAAGATCCGAGACACGCAACTGGAGAGAGACCGCGTGCTGCACAACATGGGTATGACACACCTTTGAATACGTTTCTGTTTTACAATTCAATTACAGATTGGAGTTCTATTGCATAGCATGACAATCTAGGCCAGGGATGGGCAGTTATATTTTCCAAAGGGCCACTGGAGAAAGCTGAGGTGTGTTCGAGGGCCGAATCATCAATAACCTGAACTTATGTTCGATATTATTTTCTCAACCTGTAAAGAGCTACCAAATGAATAAGGATGTTCTGTTTAAGGAATATGAAGCATTGTCTCAGATTGTTGGCAAGTTTTGGGAATTGTGGGGACAGTTCTGTATCAATCTTCGGCGGCCCGGATTAAAAGGACCAAAGGGTGCCGGGTGTGGCCTGTTGGCCGGGTGTGGCCTGCGGGCCGGGTGTGGCCTGCGGGCCGGGTGTGGCCTGCGGGCCGGGTGTGGCCTGCGGGCCGGGTAGTTTGCCCACTCCTGATCTAGGCAGTGTTATCATAGTTGCTATTTTTATTTTCATACTGGCAGAACTATAGAATGCTTTATTGGCACAGATGGGGTTGGGATTCGAAAATCGATTCTGATTCTGGAATCAGATACTTAAGATTAAGAATCGAACACTTCAATTCTTATATAATAAAAAATTTAAATTTCGATTCCTATTACAATTCCTGGTTGCATTTTTTTTTTTTAACCTGTCAATCTGCCAGGACCTTCTGCGCATCCAATCTACCAGGACCTTATGTGGTAATCTAAGTATCAGTTTTACAAAAGGAACTGGAAGCAGCTAAATGTAATTTTTCGTAATAAACTAATATGTTGCACGCAAGGTGTCACGACCAACAGGACTAAGCGTCTGCAGTTCACTGTTTGGAATCGAACCTGGGAGTCGAAAATCGGAATCGGTCAAATTCAAATGATACCCAACCCTAGGCACGGAACATTTTAATCTGCCTTCCCATTTGGGAACCTGAAGCTAGTTATTCCATTCCAGAAACATATACAAAGCCAGTTCTTTTCCTCTGCTAACTCAAATAATATGCCAAGGGTTTAATAAATTTCGTCATGCTGTGTGCGTTTTTTTTCATCTTGCATATTTCTCCTCATTTACGTATTCACCCATAATTACACATCCGTGCATATTTAATGAAGTGCGCTTATTATTGGCAACCCCAACACAATGAACCGATCTACAGTAAACTAATTTTTAAAATGAATAATTATTTGCTAATTATTTCCTACTTGCTAATTACGTGTTCTGTCGGCGAAAATTGAATATCTCATTGATAGAGGCGGGACTGTTTCTACAGGCTCGGTGGAGACGGGCACGGAGGAGAAGGCGAAGAAGATCAAGGCCGAGTACGAGAAAAAGTTGAGCTCTATGAACAAAGAGCTGCAGAAACTGCAGTCGGCTCAAAAGGAGCATGCGCGTCTGCTAAAGAACCAGTCGCAGTACGAGAAGCAGCTCAAGAAGCTCCAGCAGGACGTCTCTGAGATGAAGAAGACCAAGGTACCAAGGTCCATTTTAGTCGTAGTCATCATTGAAACAATATCGTCTTCCTTCAGCTAGATTTCGTCATCCAGCGTCGACCAAAGTGCATGTCTGAATCATGCCGAAGATTTGGCTCGGTAATAGCGCAGTGCGCTTCCGAAATGTTGTAGCGCTTTCTTAATAATTCTCTTTCAAGGTTGGACTGATGAAGCAAATGAAGGAGCAGCAGGAGAGGAGCCGTGTCTCAGAAACCCGACGCAACCGCGAGATCGCGACGCTCAAGAAGGACCAGCGCAGACAGGAGGTATCGAGACTTGGTACAAATCAACAGGGTGAATTTTTCACGCATACACACTCAACGTTTGTTTCCTCCTCGTTTTTGTTGACTTGTGCAGCACCTGGTACGGCAGCTGGAGGCTCAGAAAAGGCAACAGGAGCTCATCCTGCGTAGGAGAACAGAAGAGGTGAAAGAAACAATTAGAACAAAGCATATAATCTTTTTTTTTTCCCCCACAGGGAACATGGATCAAAAATTGACGCCATAGGAGTTCACCATAGTGTTCTCCATAAAAGTCTGGCGAGACATCACTATAGAAACGATTTTTTAGTACATTTTCCCAAATCCGGGCCGTTTCTTAGTGAGCAGCTTTCAAAACGAAAGTGAAGTAGGACGTTATTCAACACTGCTCTATAATACAATGTTATATGACGTTAAAAGTGTTTCACCCGGCATTCGTATTCTTTGTGCACTATAGGTGACGGCTCTGAGAAAGCAGGTTCGACCCACCTCAGGAAAGGTGAATCGGAAGATCAGCTTGCCAGAGCCTTTACAAGAGCCCGCTGCACGTCCCGGACCCGTCCGCACACACGCTGCCGGGAGTAGCGCCCCGAACGGAACCAGGTACTGTCTCTCCACGCTTCCCTCTTTCTAATGCAGAATACATTTTGTTTAGCTTTGGAAGTTATTGTAATTTAATTCTAATTTAAATCTCCTTCCAAATCTCTTTATGGCAATTCAACAATATTTATTTTCAAATACCACATGAAATGAAGTATTTTAAATGAAATGGTGGGGGAGGTGGTAGCTCAGTGGTTAAGGTGTTGGGGTTCAAACCCCAGCACCACCAAGCTGCTACTAGAAGGCCCTTGAGCAAGGCCCTTAACTAGGGCTGTGCGATTACATGAAATCGTGTCGAAATGGCGATTTCGCCATTTTTTTTTTCAGCACTCCCGACTGGTACTTTCCCGCAGTATGCTATTCGAACCTTACCAGAAAACATTTGAGCACTAAAACTCTTGTCTAATTATGTGGGAGACTGTGGTCTGGTTTGTTGTTTTTTTTCCCCACACACACATATACTGAGTTTTTGCCATAGGTCTTTGTCATAGATCTTTACTTTTCTGCCTTTAGTTTTAGAGACATGTGGCAGGTCTTTGATAAAGATCTAATTGTTTTCCTTTGGAAAAGTGTTTCAGATTCACAGTGTAAAACATCTGTGTCAAAATCGTGATTCAAATCAAAATAGCAATATTGCTCAAGAAAATCGCAGGTTTCTTCCGTCGCACAGCCCTACCCTTAACCCCCAATGTCCCAAGCCTGGATAACTGAGAAGGGTTGAAAGACGTGATGATGACTTATTTGAAATGCAAACCCAAATAAACACATACGGGTTGATTTTGAAGTGATCCGTTGTTTTGCCTCGTTTATCACCATCATTAAACACACAGATTGAGGAAGTATATTGCATATGTCATTTACATGCAGTTGCATTGCAGCCAATGAAGGTGTGTAAATTCTACTTCATGGTTCAGGTGATGCTGGAGGTCTTTTATGACTTTATTTGGACAAAAGTTACAGCTTAATACAATAGTTATTTGTAACCTATCTTCATTTTTGTTTCTTTTGATTCATTTGAATGTGTTAGTTCACTCTTAATAGAAAAGGAGAGTAAATAACAAATAAAAATGAAGGAATTGGATTTTTTTTTTTTTTTTTTTTTTTTGTCTAAACTCCCCGGATATTTCTGCCTTTTTTTCATTGTGTATCACTATAAAGCCTTGGACAGAGATAGTGAAGGACTTTGTTAATGTACTTAAGGAGAATTCTGTGGTACTTTACTTCCCTATTTGTTTTTACTTTCATTTATTCCATTCTATTTTAATTTTATTATGATAACAGCCTGAAACTAAAACAGGTAATGGCTTCCTTACGTCAACCTGAGTAAAATAAAGCGTAGTCAATACTTTACCAGAGTCTTTAAAAACATGACGATCTGTACATAAGTGAAGGCTGTGTGTACTTTTGCCAAATCTGACTGTATTGACTTTGACTCCACTGATTGAGTTTGAACTACACGACAGGAAATATCAAATGCGATCAGGGGGCGTGTTCTCCACCAGAACAGCACGGGCCAAATGGCAGTCGCTGGAGAGGCGTGTCAGTGACCTCATCATGCAGAGGATGACCATCTCCAACATGGAGTCGGATATGAACCGTCTCCTCAAGGTGAGAGATTCAACAACGGTTTCACGTCGCCGTCAGACTATTTGCTTAAACGTATCGGAACAGCTGTCTTTTCAGCCATATGTGGCTCTTCCTCAAATAGTGTATATGACCAACCAGCATAACAGTGCTCCTGTTCACAAAGCCAGGTCCATGAAGATTACGGTACATGGATTGGATTGTAATTCCTGCTATATCCCTTCCTGATTTTATTACCACCTTTGTGTCTGAATGAATGAGTCTCCACATTCGGAGACTAGCGAAGCACCTTCCCAGAAGGCTCGAGGGTATTCTAATAGCCGTTTGAGATGGAATGTGGAATGAGACATGCTATGGACACGTATCCACCAAATTTTTCTGTTTGTGTTTTCTAGCAACGGGAAGAACTGACCAAGCGCAGAGAGAAGCTGGTAAAGAAAAGGGATAAGACTGTAGCAGAGGGCAGTGACACAGACCGGACCGTACAGTCTCTTAACGAGGAGATGGAGTCTCTGACAGCCAACATTGACTACATCAATGACAGCATTGCTGACTGCCAAGCCAACATCATGCAAATGGAAGAAGCTAAGGTACACATTGCTATAATCATGTTAGCTATAGACAATTAGCTGCTGTGTATTATCTGTATCTGTTAACATCTGTATAATAGTACATATTGATTTTACAAATGCAGAACAGCTTTGGATTTTTTTGTTAAAGCTTCTATGCATTATAATAATAATAATTATACTTAATAATAATATAATTATACTTGGGAGCCATGTATATTTTTGTATATACCGTAGGAGGAGGGCGACACAGTGGACGTCTCGGCAGTGATCAGCTCTTGCACTCTCTCAGAGGCACGCTTCCTACTTGACCACTTCATCTCCTTGGCCATTAATAAGGTACGGAAGACATCTAAAAACACACACTTACTTAGTTTAAGACCGTAGTCATGACTATGCTAATAAATTAATATCAAATAAGTAAGTTAAACATACGCCACTATGTTTGTATGGCTTTATGAGGTTGCCCAACATTTTGTTCCTGTCATAAGGCCTGTCATCGTTAAAAAAAAAAAAAACCCTATCCAGATCAATTGTTCCATCCGGATAGAGTGAATGTGATTGTGGTTGGATGAGATATAAACATATACCATTCTCACACCCTATTGGTTTGTAGGCGATCCATCGCACCTGCACCACACGTCACAAATCACGTCACAGTCCAGCGAGGACATAACCAGTGTTGGGGTTGTTACTCAAAAAAAAAAGATTATTTCTTAAAAGTGATTATTTCTCCACTACTGGCGGGGGTTTTCTCCACGACCTCCGCAAATGAAGCTACAGTATGGAGTACGGTAGAGAGACGTTTGAATAAATTAGCGATGGCGCGGCCTAAGCTTTTGTCCTTAATGCCATTTTTTTCCCCCTACATTACTTTTACTTTTATACTTTTATACTAGTTTTGAAGGCAGCACATTTACTTGAGTTGATACTTAAAAGTCTTTTTAACACAAACTAAGGAAATTGGCTAATCTGCCCTGTACAGAACCACATTTAGCATTGATTATACTGAATGCGATTAAACATTCCAGTTGATTATTTTTTTTTAAACTTCAGGAAACATTCATTCATTCATTCATCTTCTACCGCTTTGTACGATCTTCCCTCGGGTCTCGGGGAGTCTGTGCCTATCTCAGGCGTCTATGGGCATTAAGGCAGGATACACCCTGAATGGAATGCCAACCCATCGCAGGACACACACACACATTCATACACTAGGGACAATTTTCCAAGGTGCCAATCAACCTACCGTGCATGTTTTTGGACCTGGGGGGGAAACCGGAGAACCAGGAGAAAAACCCCCTGAGGCACGGGGAGAACATGCAAACTCCACACACAAACATGGCCGAGACGTGAATCGAACCCCGGACCCTGGCGGTGTGAGGCGAACGTACTAAGCCACCGTGCCCCCGTGCCTTCAGGAAACAGTTAAGAGCAAAATTCCAACATGTATGTACAGAATGTGTATTTTCCTGTTTTAGGGTCTGCAGGCAGCACAGAAAGAGTCTCAGATTAAAGTAATGGAGGGCCGGCTGAAACAGACGGAGATTAACAGTGCCACACAGAACCAGCTTCTCTTCCACATGCTGAAGGAGAAAGCGGAGCTCAACCCAGAGCTGGACGCTTTACTGGGGAACGCTCTGCAAGGTACTGCTTGCCTACACACGAGTATATACACGCAGACCCACACGGACACACACACACACACACACACACGTGCATGTACTGCACCCAGCATGGCTCTCATATTCTACACCCACGCCTTCCCTTTTTGAGTTTGATCTTGATTTACCTTTATCTTTTTTTTTTTTTTTTTTTTTTTTTTTTTTTTTTTGTCACCCAAACCCTAACAGAGCTAGGTCATGCAGCAAATGGTAAGTCCCCAAAACCGTATGTGAGTACAAGCATCTCGGTCAATCTAACCAGAAACTGTAACAGTAGTAATGTGCATGGGGTTTACCTTCCCCTCCCCCCCCTCCCCCAATTCCCTCCTATTCTGACTTTTCAACCGACCCACATTAAAACCAGCTAAACGCACCCAAGGGAACCCGAATTTCTTGTCTTTATTAGAATGCTAACAGTTGGGATTCAGGTGTTCGAGTGCAATAGTTTCTGCCTTGCGTTTGCCATTTGAACTCTTTTTAGTAGTTAGAATGCTTGACCTCCTCAGAGACACACTACAGCATGTAGTGTAGTCGATTGTTTTAGTGACTTACTAACATTTGTATGGTGGTTCTCTTGAATGACTGCCTGTTTCCACACCGTTCCGTTGTGAACCGACACTTTGAAGTCCAATTTGACTGGTTCTTCAGTGGCCCAGTGTTATGTACATACATAAACAACAACACTTTATAACAGCACATTATTTGCTTTCTTTCAAACTTAACATTCAGCTAACACTCATTCCACATTACATTCCACATTATCAGCCAATGCATATTGTAAGTGAGACTCATTTGTGAAAATAGACACAGGCAGAATGTTGCCGATCAGTCATGATATGTTAACTTTTACAAATAAAAGGTAAGGAAAGTCGCTCCAAATATATCTAGGCTTGAGGTAAGTGTAAAATTGTCAGATTTCTTATTTACTAGGGCGACTGGGTTTATTGATTATAAATCGTATATATGCCAAAGCATATATAAGAATAGATTGTAGTTAACCCGAGCCTCAAAAACCATTCATGTCCATGTCAATGAGTGAGGCTTGCGTACTAGGTGGTACTAGTAAACACACAAGTTAATGTGGGCCAATATGTGCACACATTTGTATGTAACTGTGTCATGGCCTGTATATCCTGTGCTCGTTTAGAGAATGGTGACGAGAGCAGCAGTGATGAATCGGACCGGAGTCCAGCTACCGAAGGGAGGTAACTCGCCAATCAATACAATCCAACACAATACATCATTAACTCATTATACACAAATGCACAAAACGACATATCGGTGTCAAAGACAAAACCATTCATACATAATGGCCGTTTTTCATCTGCTTATTCGCTGAAAAATCTTCACCATCTGCAGATAATCAATAGCTGGGATGAACTTCCAGTCGACTTGCTCCACTGTGCCTTATGATTTGATTTGTCTCTTCCAGCTCTTTGGCCTCAGACTTGATGAAGTTGTGTGCAGAGCCCAAAACCAGAAGTAAGGTATGTCACCATTCAAGACATCACACGTGTGTTTAGTATTGGAATAGGTGTTCACAGGAGAAGTTCACGGCATTTCTTGCATTTCGTGCATTTTTAAGAAATGGCAGTTGTTGTATGTGAAAGCTTAATATGAGAAGGTTTCTACATCATAGAAATATTAGTTAACTACTATTTTTTCCATTGTATTGTCATTAATTGGAAAGTATAATAAATAATTAATAAGGCGGCGTGATTAATCGAATATCAACGTTAATTTGGACCACAATGTAAAATTTGAATATACATCATGAATATTGAATATTTCAAATTATTATATTGAAAATACTTTCCCAAAAGAACATGCTGAACAATCAGTGTTCACTCCCCTTTATGTATCCCCATGCTTTGGTCGGGGGCGGGGAGGGGTGTTTTTGTTTGTTTTTTAACACATTAGCCAATTGGAAGCCCAGCCATGAGTGATACCAAAATTGAATTACCGTAAATTCCGGACTATAAAGCGCACCGGGATATAAGCCGCATCTGCTCTATTTAAAAAAAAAAAAAAAAAAAAAAAATTCATAAATAAGCTGCACCTGCATACAAGCCGCATCCGCTTTTGAATGGTAAATGTACATGTATGTACCTAAATAGATCCTTTCCTAACCTGTATTTTAACACGGTGTAACGGTGGACGCTGCACAGAGACGCGGAGATCCGGAATTCATACAAAACAGGATTTATTAGAATAAAGAACTCAGGAGACGCCGCTCATACGGAGCGGCCAGACAGGCTAGGGAGCCTTGCGCTCTGGCGCCGTGGTAACCGGGAGTACCGGAGACAAAGGTTAGGCATAAACATATATCGAGCGTCCGTGTGTCCGCGACACTGGTATGGCTACAGCCCGGACGGGGATTGTAGGGAGAACCGGGCTTATATCGGGAGAGGGAAAATCAAGAAAAACTTTGGGTTGGTGTGTGTGCGTGTGTGTGTGTGTTGTGTGTGTGTGTGTGTGGTGTGTGTGTGTGTGCCTGTGTGTGTGGTGTGTGTGTGTGTGTGTGGTGTGTGTTGTGTGTGTGTGTGGTGTGTGTGCGTGTGTTGTGTGTGCGTGTGTTGTGTGTGTGTGAGTGCGTGTGCGAGCGGTGTGGTCTAGTGGGCGTGTGTGCGCGCGCGCGCGTGTGTGGGTGGGGGGGGGGGGGGGGGAAGAGCAGGGAGGAGAGAGAGCACCGAGCAGAAACTTTACTGATTAAAACGGGACAGACCCAAGAGAAAATAAGCGCTATTTACCTTCATTTCTCCTGTGTGTGAAATGACGTCACCTTAACCTTGTAAAGATAGAGTTTGTCCTCCTTCTATCCGCTTCTACCCACTTATATCTGCTAAAGAGGAACTAGCGCATTCTTCTTCTTTGCATTTATTTTGTGTTAGTTTTGATTCTAATTCCGGTTAGAGCCCCTAGCGGTCGGGAAAAAATCTGCAGAATAGCCGCACCGTATTATTAGCCGCATGGTTCAAAACCTAGGAAAAAAGTAGCGGCTTATAGTCCGAAATTTACGGTATATGCAGGATTGGTCTAAGCCCGGGTTTCCAACCTTTAAAAGTATCATTAGCCAACAGGGTACCCGTGGAAATTGGGCTACTGTTGGCCAAATGAGTAGAAGGAGGGGGGTGTAGGAGTGTGGGTGGGTACTTTAAAGTGGATTTATCTAGTGGGTAGTAAATTTTGATACTATGACTGGTAAAGGGAGAGGGTTAGTTTCTGATGATGGAGCTGAGAATGGTAGACATGTGTGTTCAGGAGACCAAGTGGAAAGGGAGTAAGGCCAGGAACAATGGAAAACGCGTCTAGCATGTAGATGGTAAGAAAAGAATACAGTAAGAGAGTAGTGGAGGTGAAGAGAGGTTCTGATAGAGCGATGAATATAAAGCTGAAATTTGAAGGCATGATGATAAATGTCAAGTGGGTTGTGAGATGGAAGGAAAGAACGAAAGATTCTCGAGTAAGTTAGATGGAGTGGTGGATAGTGTAGCTAGGAATGATAGATTGGTGATAAGAGCAGACTTCAATGGCCATGTTGGTGAAGGGAATAGAGGTGATGTATAGGTGCGTCCTTAAGGGGATGAATGTGGAAGGGTAGATGGCGGTCGAGAGAAGCTATTAGGAGGATGAAGAATGGAAAATCGTGTGAACCAGATGAAATTCCAGTGGACACATGGAGACGTTTAGGAAAGTTGTCACTGGAGTTTTTAACTAGATGGTTTAACAGGATTTTGGAAGGTGAGAGGATGCCTGGTACCAATTTGTAAGAATAACCTTTAGTAACGAATAATGTTGATGGGTCACCCCATGAAGTTATGAGAAAGAAATAATGGGAGTTCGTTTGAGAGAAGAAGTGATCATCTGTGGGTAACAGTATGGTTCAATGCTGAGGACAAGCACCACAGATGGGATATTTGCTTTGAGGATGTCGATGGAGAAGTCTAGAGAAGGTCAGAAGCAGTTAAATTGTGTGTTTTTGGAAGCGAACGACAGGTTGACAAGAGTTGTGGTATTGGATTAGAAAGTCGGGTGTGGTAGAGGAGTATGTGAGAGTGGTGCAGGACATGTATGAGGACAGTATGGCATAGGTAAAGGTGATGGACAGATTGATGATATTGTGATACGTGGTGAGAGTACATAGCAGGTTGAGAAGAGTCTGGAGAGGTGGAGGTACTTGCTGGCGAGAAGGGGAATGAAAGTGAGTAGGAGTAAGGGAGAGTGCATGTGAATGAGAGTGGTTTGTGATAGAACGGTATCACGGTATTGACAGGATGAGAAATGGGATGAGAAAAAGAGAAGGAGGAGGAGACTCATTAGGAAAATGGAGAAGAACACAGGTGTGGAAAGAGACACTGAAGGGGATGATGAACTAGTCTATAAAAGGAACGTATCGGATACCAGTCAAAATAGCATCTGTAACAAATCTCACTGGGTCTGGGCTGGAAGAAAGCGAGACAGGCGATAGTTCACCAGGCAGAATTTCTTTGTTTATTGGCATTTTAACTGTATATAGCTGACGCAGTACACCGTGAAATGAGACGTTTCTCCAGAACCTCCGTGGTTCATAAAACAACATATAGCACAACATAGAGCTACAAAACAAAGAGGTGAGGACTAGACACAACTACACAACACAAAATGTAAACATTTTAAAACAATTTTACAAAACTAGTGTTGTAAACAATTTGACTGCAGCGATAGTAATAGTAAAATGTGCAAAATGTCTGTGAGACCAGTATACACAGTAAACATGTAAAAACCAGTAATAGAAGCCAGAAAAAACAGTGGAATGCTGTGTGGACAGTGTGTGAACATACAATAACTATGTATGAATGTATAAAGTTTGGAGGCGTGTGTGTGTGTGTGTGTGTGAGTAGCACATGCAATCTCAATTAATAAAAATCAACAAGTGATCCCTTGTCTAGATTTTTTTTTAACCGCTTAAGTTTGCACAATACATTTTGTTAGCTAAATTGTTATTGTTGTTGTTTTTTAATGGGGGCAAATCATGTTCTTTGATTATTTAAAAGCAAATGCAAACATAAAACCCACTGTTACCTGTATTTAATGTAATGAACCTATTCAAATACAGTACATTCATATAAAGCTATCCACTATTCAATTACGATTAAAAAACATTGTGTCGTGCAATATACATTGTTTTTTACAATATATTGTAAAAGTAAACCTACACCATTACAGATAGAACCATGGTGACTTAATAGCTATACATTGGATATTTGAGTTCTATTTTAAGTTCTTCCTCAGGCTAGAAGAAGAACCACCACCCAGATGGAGCTGCTGTATGCCAACAGCGCCGACCCCGATGCCTCCCTGGATGATTTCTCAGCTCCTCTCCTCTCCATTTCCGAAAGCTCAGAGGGAATTATGAGCCTCGGGTCTTCTTCATTGGACAAAGAGCTGGCGGCAAACTTCCCACCCAGAACGAGTGTTTCGTACGTCTTGTGTCTTGAGTTAAGCAAGTATTAAAGCTTCCTCTACGCTTGAGCATTTAAAATACGTTTACCTCACACAGATCTGGTGTCAGATCCCCAACAGCAGCCGAGAAGAGATCAGTAGAACGCTCACCTCTGACGCGCAGGACGAACCAAGAAAGGAGTCAGATGTCCACAGACAAACCCAAGAGTCAAGAGCCAAAACTGTGAGTTTATGCAGTTCTAGTACAGTTTTATCAGGTGGCAGGATACTTGTACACACTAATAAATAACGACATTCTTACAGTTGTTTACCTGTTGTTGTTGTTTTTTTTTTTTTTTTACAGATTTGATGATCCTGTTGCCTTCGAGGCTCAGAGGTATCTGTTCTTGACCTGCTTTTAATACCCTTCAGTTTGGTCAGCTTTCTTCATTTTTCTCTGTATTAAATCTTGTAATTTATTGTTTTTGTTTGTAAGCGCTGTTTTCCGTCTTAAAGAATGATCTTTTTTTTCTGATGATAACAGCTAATTATCCTGTTTGTCATTGTATTTGACATTGTTAGTCATTTATTTCATTTTTCATTAGTGTGTGTGTGTGTGTGTGTGTGTGTGTGTGTGTGTGTGTCCATGCATGTCCTTATTCTAGAGGAGTGATAAACCCTGTGCCGTATCCTAAGGGCGGTCGAGCAGCAAAGCTTCAGTGTGTGTATGCCGCAGAAGGACACACTAAATCCTTAATGTGTGTGGATTCCACTGATGATCTTCTATTTACCGGCTCAAAAGGTGAAAGTTCTTCTTTGTCTTTAAAAAGAAGAAAAAAAAGGGCAGAAGAGGGGTTTTGCTCAAATGAAGGACATTCTCCCACATTTAATGAATCAGGATTGTGTTTGTGTTTGTGTTTGTTTATTCTCTATGCATACAGTGTAGGACTAATATCGGTATTCGCATGTAGAACTGTGGGAGAGATAGTGGTTCATTACACAGTTTACCTTTATATTGTTTTTAGAATGTATTATTCTGGTTTTAAGGATTTGAGGAGCATTTTGGGGCCATATTTAGGCTTTAAAGGATAAAAAATAGTCATTTATATACATTTTTTTTTTTTACCACATACATTATTCAAAGATTTTTCGTAATTAACACATAGGTGCTTTTTGAACGTAACACCACTCCCCCTCGCCCCCCACCCTCTGAATTTCAAAATATAAGAATATACTTAATTAGTTCTTAATTAATTAAGAATATACTTAATTAGACAATAAAAAATGATCAGGAAATGTTCACTTGCCTCATGGTGGAGCTATAGCACAGCATTATGCATTTTAGCTTCTGTCTCTTAAACCATGAGCTCTACAAACCAAAGAATTGTTTTTTTTCCCACTCATTTAAATAACGTCAGTATTGGTCTCACTATTTAAAGCGTTATCTAAAGGAGTTGGTCATTTTGTTTTCAGAATATATAATTTTATGTTGCGCAGCACGGTGGCTTTATGGTTAGCACATTTACCTCACACCTCGATTCGATTCGAGCCTCCGCCATGTGTGTGTGTCCCTCAGGGGAGAACCTCAGAGGGGGTTTCTCAGGGTTCTCCGGAGTAAATAAATATCAAACAATGTGGATAGAGTTTTGTCTATCGGTATAATAATAATAATAATAATCCTTTATTGGTCACATATACATTACAGCACAGTGAAATTCTTTTCTTCGCATATCCCAACTTGATGTTGGTAGCTGGGGTCAGAGCGCAGGGTCAGCCATGATACGGCGCCCCTGGAGCACAGAGGGGTAAGGGTCTTGCTCAAGGACCCAAGGGCGGCAGCTTGGCCATACCGGGGCTCGAACCCGGATCTTCCGATCAGCAGCCCAGCGCCTTAGACCACTGAGCTACCCCCTCCCCTATATTATATCTGTATATAATTCATTCATTCATTCATCTTCTACCGCTTTATCCGATCTTCCTCGGGTCACGGGGAGTCTGTGCCTATCTCAGGCGTCTATGGGCATTAAGGCAGGATACACCCTGGATGGAATGCCAACCCATCGCAGGGCACACACACACACACACACACACACACACACACACACACACATTCATACACTAGGGACAATTTTCCAAGGTGCCAATCAACCTACCGTGCATGTTTTTGGACCGGGGGAAACCGGAGAACCCGGAGAAAAACCCCCTGAGGCACGGGGAGAACATGCAAACTCCACACACACATTCCCGAGACGGGAATCGAACCCGGATCCTGGCGGTGTGAGGCGAACGTGCTAACCACTACGCCACCGTGCCCCTTCTGTATATAATTAATATTGCAAATTGTTGATTATTAATGCTTGAACCCAAATGCTGCTGTTCTCTCTGATGTGTACGTGTCTGCGTGGGTGTGCGGCGGCAGATCGGACATGTAAGGTGTGGAACCTGGTGACAGGACAGGAGATCATGTCTCTCGGTGATCACCCCAGCAGCGTTCTGTCTGTCCGGTACTGCTCCAGCCTTGTCTTCACTGTTTCAACCACCTATATTAAAGTGTGGGACATCAGGGACTCAGCCAAGTGCATCCGTACACTCACGTGAGTTACACGTCGCTGTATGCATACATGATCGGCTTCTCTACTTGTGCACAAAGGTGGCTCATGTGTTCTTTTTCGTCTCAGGTCCTCTGGTCAGGTGTCTCAGGGTGATAGCTGCGCTAGTCTGGGCAGTCGAGCTGCTACTATCCCTCCTGGTGAGAATCAGATCAACCAGATTGCCCTGAATCCCTCTGGAACGTTCCTGTATGCTGCAGCAGGCAACTCCGTCAGGATGTGGGATCTGAGGAGGTAGGGAGAAAGATAATTGATCCTGCGGTTTATCCGATTTCCCCTTCTTAACTGGACCAGGCTTATCTTCTCTGGTCTTATTCAGAGCACAATGCGCGTTGTGTATGGGATTCAGAATAAAGCCCCAGCGACATAATCCCTCATGTTGGCAAAAGTTTTCACACTGACTTTTCACAAGTGACATTTCAGTCCTTACGTGGTTTATGATCTATAATGTGAAATACATCATTTTTAAGTGCCACACTTAAATTGATCACTGGGAAAATAACTACAAAAATCAATTTTCGTGTGGCATCATAACAAAAAATTGACATCAAAATTGTGTATGTTTTTTTCCCGATCATGCATGATTGATAATGAAAGCATGAATGCATGAAAGAGGATTTGAAAATAAATCATGACTGTCAGCCAGTCAGTGTTTTTAGCATAACATAGTTCATCATCTATATTAATGCCAGATGGCATATGACTCTGATCATTATGCTAAATTGGTTCTGAATCATTTTTTTTTGTAAATAATACACGGTCCCTATCTGTCTGCCTGCCTGTTGATCGATCTGTCTTTCTGTCTGTTGACTGACATCTATCTATCTATCCATCCATCCTTAAGAGCATTTTATTAACAATAGATTAAACCCATCTTCAACACAATTCAAATGCCTTTAGATCCTGCCCGTCTATCAGTCAAACAAGCTGTCTGTTGTTTTACATATGTTGGTCTGTCTGTTGACTGTCTGTTAATCTATCATTTCTGTCTGTCTGTCTGTTGACTGATGTATCTATCCATGCATCCATCCATTCACTCATTATATTGGCAATAGATAAAACCAACATAATTGGAACATAATTTTAGAGTCTGTCTGTTGATTGATTGACATGTCGGTCTGTTGATCTATCAATCTGTCTGTTGAGTGACGTCTATCTGTCTGTCTGTCTGTCTGTCTGTCTGTCTGTCTGTCTATCTATCTATCTATCTATCTATCTATCTATCTATCTATCTATCTATCTATCTATCTATCTATCTATCAGAATAGACGAATACCCTTTATCAGCATACCAGCACCTTAGACCACTGAGCTACCCCCTCCCCTATTTATCTGTCTGTCTGTCTGTCTGTCTATCTATCTATCTATCTATCTATCTATCTATCTATCTATCTATCTATCTATCTATCTATCTATCTATCTATCTATCTATCTATCTATCTATCTATCTATCTATCTATCTATCTATCTATCTATCTATCTATCTATCTATCTATCTATCTATCTATCTATCTATGATCTATCTATCTATCTATCTATCTATCAGAATAGACGAATAGCCTTTATCAGCATACCAGCACCTTAGACCACTGAGCTACCCCCTCCCCTATTTATCTGTCTGTCTGTCTGTCTGTCTGTCTGTCTGTCTATCTATCTATCTATCTATCTATCTATCTCTATCTATCTATCTATCTATCTATCTGTCTATCTATCTATCTATCTATCTATCTATCTATCTATCTGTCTATCTATCTATTATATCTATATATATATCTATCTATCATCTATCTTCAGTAGACTATCTATCTATCTATCTGATCTATCTGTCATCTATCTATCTATCTATCTATCTATCTTATCTTGCTATCTAGTATCTACCATCTATCTATCTTCTATCTATCTATATCGATCTATCGTAACTAGTATTACATTAGCAATAGATTAAACCCATCTTCAACATAATTCCAACTTTTTTAGAGTCAGAGAAATGCTTCACCACATTTAATCTAATCTCTATTCATGTTGCAATTACCATGACAATATTATTGATGTTTCCCTGTACATGGAGAAATGGAATATCCGTTTAAGATGGAGCCTGAAGGGCAGCCGCTGCATTCCGTCAATAAACATTTATTTGAAATGTATCTGATGGAAGCTTTCATGCTTTCTTTTTCGTTTCAGGGGTCAAGCTCTTAAACTCTTTAAAGTGTCCTTTTTGGAGTTTACCATTCCTGTTGGACTTGCCTCTAACCTAATGGTGCCTGAATATAAAAGGAGGTGGCACAGAGAGTTTGAAAGTAAAAACTACAAAGATAAAAAAACTATATTAGCGCATCTTTGTAAGTCCTTTCTTTTCCTCCTGCGCCTGATTGAGGTGGAAAATGGCATAATGTCATGGTACAATAACGGTATAATGTGGTCATTTTATTCTGCAATTTTTTTCCACATGACTTTCAACATCTCCTGATGTCCTCGCGATAAAATGGACACTTTTTCCTCTGCAGCAATCTGGGCTGCTTTTTATAACTGGTATTCTTTGTATCGGGGCACAGCTTCACGGTGGGTCTTTTGAACCAAGACAAAATGAAGTACAGTGGAATCTCGGTGTACGAGATTTATCTGAGCGCTCATTGGCTGTGTATTAAGCATATACATCATTGGGTTGAGCTTCCATTATTCATGAGCGGATGTTACGTTATACACGACAAAGAACTCGTCTAACTGCACCATGATTTGCATGAACCATCCCCGTGTTTATGCATTTGCATTTCCCTGCTGAAAGTAGCACTCGTTGTTGTTGTTGTTTAGAGTCATGGCTCATTTTTGTGCCTTTGGTTGTGTTGCGGAGAAATGCAATGAAAACACTTTTGGGTCGTTGCATTGAACAGAGCTGAAGATTGACTGTTGGTTTGCGGCGTCTTTACAAAAACACACGGAAAATATGTTTGCGATGAACTTTTTTACCGGACAGTTTTGTGACTTGGGGACTAGTGCAAATTGCCTGCCTTCTCTACCGTCTGCACACACAAAAAAACACTACCAGTGTGAGACTTCTATCGGTGCTTCATCTGGTTCGTCTGCGCTCTACTGTATACGCGTGAGGGTCCAAAGTTTCAAACTGATAAGGCAGTGGACTTCACAACCGCTGTAAATGCTGCTCTTGGCCGCCTGTATTGCCAGTGTGTGTGTGTTTACATTTTCGGTGTGCAAATTAGCAGTCTCTACCTCTCTACCTCTTCCTCTACACTCCACTACCCCCCATCCAACCCTTACCCCCAGTGAACAACCCCCCTTTACCAGACATGTGAAGAAACACCTCTGACCCTTTCTATGCTATTATTAAAGAATGTTAGTGCGTAGTAGTTGTTTTAAAAGTAATATTTTTGCTCGTTCGAAACGGATTATCCGAATTTACATGATTTGTTATGGGGAAATTTGTTGCAGCATACAAGCTTTTCGGCTAACGGATTAAACTCACAAGACGAAGTACCAGTTTAATTCGGAATTCCAGCTCTTGTCTAGGATTTGAATAGTTAAGAAAGGTACTAGACTACAGTAACAGATGAAGACCTAGAACGATCTAGAAACGAGCGTCTAGATATCAAGAACGTGATCGTTGGGAGGTCTCTGGAATGTTTGTTCACATGTTTTGCTGAGTAATCGAAAGGACTGTTCAACTAACTGCTAATGTTAGAATATTAGGGGGCCTTAAGTGCAGGTCAGTCCAAATCGAATATGTGTTTACTCCAAAAAACTCTTTTTCTTCAGTTTTTCCTCTGTCCTTCTACAGGTTTGTTTCTACAGGGAAATTGACAGGTCATCTGGGGCCCGTCATGTGTCTCGCAGTGGATCAGCTTGGGAACGGTCAAGATATGGTCATTACAGGCTCCAAAGACCACAGCTTAAAGGTACACAACCACTCACACACACACACACGCACACAAACTCCCCTGAATATTTTAGCCTTAGGTACATATATTATACTTAGTGTACCAGTCCTTCTTCGGCTTCCTGTGTGTAGGCTATATTTAATCACCACCTTTCACACTCGCAGCACGACATGTGCCACTGCCTGCTAATTCGAAGCCTACCCTACCTCAAATTTTAACTTTACAATATTAATCAAGCTCTTGCGGTTCCACGAAAGTATGTACTTTCCGAACCACTTCATTATCAGCTACGCCTAATTACTGCTCCCTAGCAGTGTGTGACCGTGAGGTAAATGTGCGTGTGTGTGTGTATGTGTGCGCGTTTTGCGTTTTCAGATGTTTGACGTCTTGGAAGGAGTTCAAGGGAGCATCCCATCTACTCATAACTTTGAACCTGCTCATCAAGATGGCCTGGAAGCTCTGAGCATTCTGGGAGACTCGGTGTACAGTGCAGCCAGAGACTACTGTATCAGGAGATGGGACATGTCTAGCAAACAGCTCAAACAGGTAGCTTGAGAGAAGCTTGTGTGTGTGTGTGTATATATATATATATTTATAAGGTGGGCACGGTGGCTTAGTGGTTAGCACGTTCGCCTCACACCGTCAGGGTCCGGGTTCGAATCCCGTCTCGGCCATGTGTGTGTGGAGTTTGCATGTTCTCTCCCGTGCCTCAGGGGGTTTTTCTCCGGGTTCTCCGGTTTCCTCCCCGGTCCAAAAACATGCACGGTAGGTTGATTGGCACCTTGGAAAATTGTCCCTAGTGTATGAATGTGTGTGTGTGTCCTGCGATGGGTTGGCATTCCATCTAGGGTGTATCCTGCCTTAATGCCCAAAGACGCCTGAGATAGGCACAGACTCCCCGTGACCCGAGGGAAGATCGGATGTAGATTGTTTGTCCTCAGCGGTAGAAGGTTTAGAATAGAATGAGAAGATGAAGGAAGATAGAGGATATATATATATATATATATATATATATATATATATATATATATATATATATATATATATATATATATTTTATTTATTATTTATTTTTATCCATTCGACCCCTTTTGTGTCTCCACTTATTATTCCGAAGTACGTTAATTAGCAACTGCTGTAACTACGCGGATGCATGTAATTACGGTGTTTTGTCCTTTAAATGTCATGTGTGGTTAATATTGTACCTGAGCTGGATTCGATCCTGTCGTTCATTTGTAATTTGTGACAAAGTTTTTGTTATCCATTAGCTTGTAATGGGATGTAGGACCGTAATGGGATACAGACCTTTAATAGTTACGTTTGAAAATGCATGGTGGTGTGCTTTAAACAAATGTGTGTGTGTGTGTGTGTGTGTGTGTGTGTGTGTGTGTGTGTGTGTGTGTGTGTGTGTGTGTGTGTGTGTGTGTGTGTGTGTGTGTGTGTGTGTGTGTGTGTGTGTGTGTGTGTGTGTGTGTGTGTGTGTGTGTATGTGTGTGTGTGTGTGTGTGTGTGTGTGTGTGTGTGTGTGGTGTGTGTGTGTGTGTGTGTGTGTGTGTGTGTGTGGTGTTGTTCTGCCCTGAGCAGCAGGTAGACAGGGCGCACTCTGATTGGGTGAGTGCACTGGCAGTTGTGCCGGATTCCAGGATATTACTGAGTGTGTGCAGAGGAGGTCTCCTGAAGCTCTGGCACTCAGAAACACTCAGACCCCTGGGGGAACTCAGAGGACACGACTGTGCGATCAACAGCATCTCTACTAACAGCACTCATCTATTCACTGCCTCAGAGTGAGTCCTCTACCAACTTGCACACATACAAACACGCACAACCGCACACACACCTTCAGACTTATTCTGTAATAATATGTAATAAGTATGTGTCCACTGGAGTGTATCTGGTGAAAAATGTATAAACATGTTCACGTTAAAGCTCCAGTTTAAGAGATGTTTAGATGAAATGATTCCAATTATTGGCGTTGAGGCAAATATTCATTACCATACCCGTCATTATGTTAATGCAATTGACCTGTTGCATATTGAACCTTTATAGTCTCTGGATCCTGTTAGATTATTCACCTTAAAGCTTGTAAAAATTGTCTTTGTAAATGTGCTTTAAAGCGAAATAAAAACGCTAATGGGTTTGATTTGGACTTGTTGGAGATGATACAGGATGGTACAAAATACCAAACATAGAGACCGGGAAAAAAAAAATATGCATACAAATTTTTACGGGGGAGGGGTTATCCTTTAAATCCAATTGTCCGTTCATTTGGATAATTGGTATTTCTGTAGCCTAAAACCACACAGTACATACCATACCATACCATGCATGTATATACCGTACACACTGTGTACGTATACCTTTTAAATTTATCTTTAAAGTTTATCTACATTATCGGTCAATTCAGCAACGCACTGACATTGATATTCCGTTCGGACGGACACTACCCCTCTGCGCATTTTGCCTTTAAATCCGATGTTTGTTGGTTTTCCGGGACGGTTAAATAAACTTTTTCTATATAAAATACTTTTACTTTTGGCCCATCACATATAAACAAGTATATTTTATATTCCTGATGTGTGTGTGTGTGGTGTGTGTGTGTGTGGGTATATATATATATATATATATATATATATATATATATATATATATATATAATATATATAATATATATATATATATATATAGCCACATCACACCCCATCCTACATGCCCTGTGTATACATAGTTAGTGTTAGTGCCTACTGTATTCTTGCGAGGATGTATTAAATATAGACACGTGTATTCTAAAACAGCTAATACCCTACATATTGTTTCTAATTTTATGTCCCTGCAGAGACCGGACAGTGAAAATCTGGCAAATTAAAGGCTCTCTGGAAGACGGTCTTTACTGACTCCAACACATGATGTGACTTTAAAACTGAGAGTATTATTTGCACAGCAGAAGAAACCTGGCACTCTGTGGTGGCTGTTTTGTTTCCTGGATGTTTACTTGCATCCTCACTCGGTCGGGGCGAGAGTGTGTTGTTTGTGTGTGTGTGTGTGTGTGTGTGTGTGTGTGTGTGTGTGTGTGTGTGTGTGTGTGTGTGTGTGTGTGTCTGTGCTGGCTGTGTTTTCTCCTCGGCCTACAGCATCCCATGTGTGCTTCTTGAACGGACAGAGAACAAAGCTCAACAGTGTACCTATGAATGCGCCCCGCTCCTGAGCACTGCTACCAATCCTCGTATGAATTTAGGTCACATGCACATTGCTGGCTTGTGCAAAAACCGAAGCTGGGCTTTGGTGCTGTATGCTGAAATTTTTGTGAACGGTTTCATGTTGACCGAACGGGACCAAAATGCTCTTAAATGAAACCCGAAGCAAACCTTGATGTCTGTGCTGTTTAATGGTTTGTTGTCCAAAAAGTGAACGCTGTTGCCTTTTAATCTCAGCAGTGAGAGTTTGAGCAGCATAAACACAAAAAGAGCAAACTTTACACTGAACTTTATTACTACTGGTACGAACACTTGTGCACACTCGGATGTTTCAGTTTGACCCACTGTCATATCTACTGTATTTGTGATGTATGTTAGCGCGTTTTGATTCATGAAGTGTTGATCTTTAAATGTACATATACTTTTGCTCAGATAGGGTTTTTATGGACTGTATGTGGGATCACTGACTGTAAATGAATCACTGTCTTAACCGAGTCTGTTCTGTCTAAAATCCCAAGTCAATACAAATCATGTCTGAAAAGATTATTTCCGTGTCTGTCTTTTCTTTTAAATCATTATAGTATAACTTTAAATAGTATCAAGGTATCACTGTAATGTAATGTAAAGTTTATCATGTTGCAATGTTAAAAACTATCGAGCTATTTTTTTTCTGCTTTCGCTTATAAACAGCTTCATTAATTGGCCTTCTTTTTACTGGCATACGGTGTGTATGCTATTTTAATTACAATAATTTATATGTATTTACATACCTTAATTAATATACATACTATTTCTATACCTCTTTAGTAAATATTATTTGCCTGTATTATTATATTCCAGTGTTTTTTTTTTTTTTGAGTCCTTATTTTGCAATATATGTGACTATCCGTGTTAACTAAAACTCTCTATAGTAATGAGCTTTTTTTTTCTAGACAAAACAGGATTTTATGCTTATTTTCCCTTAAAAAAAGAAATTCGTGTAATGAATTAAAACTTCGAACTTTGCATGTTTGTAGTAGGCGTGTCAGAACATCATAACTGCACTGCAGTGTACCGTCAGCAGGGGGCAGTATATAAATGCAATTCATTGAAGGCTGTGTCTTTACCGCTTTCCCACATACGTGAACTGTTTTGTTTTCCTCGCAAACACACACACACACATACACTTCTCAAAGATAAGGGACTGAAAATTTAGATTCCATCGAGAAATAGAGAGAGATTCACATATATGTTTCCCCTGAAAAATAAACTTTTGTTTTCATTCTCAGAGGGGTTGTATTATGGCAACAGTGTGATGAAGAAGGCTAAGTGTGTCTGTTTGTATAAATTCTTACACCTCATCTTCATTTCAACCTTAAACCTGAATAAACCTTGTTTCTTGTAAGGTTTATGTGCATTACATGTTTATATATATATATATAATATATATATATATATATATATATATATAATGTCTGAAAATGTAAAATATTTGCAGGTTCGACCACAAAACCAGTGCAGAATTGACCTGTACACAAGAACTCTCCCCTCTATCATTTCTTCTAAACGCATTATTTTCCAGGTTGACTGATGCGTCTTGGCTCGCCTTCTGAACGTCCTCCAAACCTCGCTCGCATTATGCCTGTTCTGCCGGATATTTAATTAATAGTTGCGTCGAAACCCTTTAAATAACTTGACCTCGTTTTTAATAGCACTTGTGTTTGGATATGATTAGGAAATACAGAACCTTTTCAGCTCTGCGGGGGAACAGCGATTCCGAGGGAAGAGTGAAGAGCCCCGACACCACCCCCCCCCCCCCCCCCCCCCCCCCCCCCCCCGTGCCTGTCTTTCTCTCTCTTTTGTCTCTCAATGGTGAAGAGGGGATCGCTTAATCAGGCGTAGCTTTTAAATCAGTCAGAATGTCTCACCAGAGAGAACAAAGAGCTTTGATTGGTTAGCTCGACTCTCATTAAGAGCGAGATTGCCGAAACTTCGAGAAATTGGCTAGCGTGTGCGGCTAACATGCTACATGTACTGCGTTCACGTGTGCAGTTAAACTGTTTTTGTTTTATTTTACGCACATAACACACGACTCGGAACTGAGGCCTATAGAACAGGTGTGCATGAATGTAAATGTCATGGTGGAGGCGAAAGTGGATTAGATCGATTTTCCAACAGGTATCCTCCAATCAAAGCATCACCTGCAACCCTCATTCTGGATCAGGAGTATTTCCGGCTTGGATGGTATTATCTTGTATAATTGAAAAACAATGCGCTTTCTGAAAGCTTGCGCTTCGGCTTCCTGGAAAAGGTTAATTTGCGGGTTCTTCCTTTAAGGAGGGGGTATTACTAAGAACACTCTGACATGGAAACAATCTGCTGTACCGTTTCTATATAAAACCTTTAATGGTCCTCTAAGAGAGGACATGGCGTGTATTCCTATCACCATAAGGATCAGGCACACACACACACAAGTAGTACCTGACTGATTCGATATTCACCCTTGGCAGGCAGAGCTGCAATAAGAAAGCATGGCAGTGCCCACCTAAGCAATCTCGTTCTGGCACTCGATCCACAATGACTCATCTAAAAATATAAGGCCTTAAGGAAACAGAGGACCTTTGGTGGAAAAGGAAGTTTAACCAATATTAAGGCGACAACTCAGCTACCAGGAAGGTCATGGTGCTAATAGTAGTGGGAGGAACGAAACCAAGAACAAGCAACATGCTCGCTCAAACACGTCGAAAGGTTCTCTCCAAAACAATACGAACACAAAAAGAAAGGGCAGGGGGAACGAGGATCATGGTTTCATCCGGGAGAATGAAATTCTACTTCACGCACGCCTGCATTATAAAAAAGAAAATGCTAGAAGGAGGTCATGGCGATACCATGGTTAAGGTTGAGAAGAGGTCTGCAAAATAGTAGTAGGTTGGGAATAGGGAAATGATATAACACATACTCTTCGACAACACCGCTTAAGGTTGTCTTCCACTGGTCCTGACATTATGTGCACTACAGACACGATCATCATGCACACGTGTCGTCTGAAGGTTAAATGAGGACTCTTGGCTCATCAGGAAGGCAAATCAATTCATGAACATTATTAGTAAATGCGCTGTTTATTCTGGACTCATTATTGCTGTTGTTCTGTTATTAGTGTTAACGCTATCAAACGACTGTTATTGCTGTTGTACAGAAGAGCTCGTTATTGCCAGGACTCTCCTTCTAAATACAATCTCTTTATTATAATTAGCAGTGGTGGAGTATGTTATTATTTGCATGTTCTCCCCGTGCCTCAAGGGGTTTTTCCTCCGGGTTCTCCGGTTTCCCCTCGGTCCAAAAACATGCACAATAGGTTGGCATTCCATCCAGGGTGTATCCTGCCTTAATGCCCATAGACGCCTGAGATAGGCACAGGATCCCCGTGATCCGAGGGAAGATTGAATGAATGAGTATGTTATTATTTGGATGTGCTGGGGAATACGAGCGCGGAATTCCTGGTGCGTTTGGGAAGCTTCTTGTGCTTCTTCATTCATCTTCTACCGCTATATCCGATCTTCCCTCGGGTCACGGGAAGCCTGTGCCTATCTCAGGTGTCTATGGGCATTAAGGCAGGACACACCCTGGATGGAATGCCAACCCATCACAGGACACACACACTCACATTCACACACATATTCATACACTAGGGACAATTTTCCAAGGTGCCAATCAACCTACCGTGCATGTTTTGGACTGGGGGGAAACCGGAGAACCCGGAGAACCCGGAGAAAAACCCCCTGAGGCACGGGGAGAACATCCAAACTCCACACACACATGGCCGAGACGGGAACTGAACCCGGATCCTGGTGGTGTGAGGCGAACGTGCTAACCACTAAGCCACCGTGCCCCCTTGTGCTTCTTATATTGTTTTTTAGATGACCACGGCTCACTTGATTGCAAAAAAAACCCAAAACATGACAACAATTGGCTAACAGGATTACAAATAGCGCATTCAAACCAAAGTATGTCCATTTGGACTTCTGAATACCGTCTGTGTGAAAGTGCACAGTTTTCCCACAGTTTTTCCTCATTCCTGGAAGTTGCTGGAAGAAACACTGGCCACGCTCATGTGCGTAATTGAGTGTATGAGTAAGTGTGTGAAATTCTTGTCTGGTGGCTTACTAAATTCCCCATTAAGGGGAATACACAGGGGGTACCCCAAGGACCTCCCATCCAAAAATGTATGCCCCATTTATTGCCCCATCACCATAATCCTCACCACCAATGTTGTTTGTGTTTTTTTCTGTTAGAAAAAAGTTATTGTTGTTGTTGATGATGATGATGACTCGGGTTTTACCCCTCCCATAGTGTTAGACGCGCGCGCTCGGCTCCCTCAGCTGTCCAGGCGCTATTCCGAGCAGGAATTTTCCCGACGTGGCACCGTGATTCCTCCGTGCAACACACACAGCACACACACACACACACACACACACACACACACACAAACACAAACACACACTCACACACACACACACACACACACACCACCTCACACACACAAGGACCGCTGCTGCCTCTGCGCCTCTGCTAGGGTGTGTGTGACATCACCTCTTGGCTCGAAGCCGGTTTACACGCACGCACGCACACGCTCTCTCACTCACTCACACACACACACACACACACACACGAGCGCGCGCGCGCTCGCGTGCACACCGCCGCGCCGCAGCTCTTCGTCTCGTCAGAGAAAAAGGGGTTGGACGGTTGTACGAGCGCGCCCGCGCCCGCGCGTGTGTATATGCGCGCGCTCGCGCGTGCGTGCGTGCGTGCGTGCGTGTGTGTGTGTGTTTTCTTGCCACGATGAGCAGCAGCAGCAGCTTCGTGAACATGGCGACAATAGGAGACTTCGACCCGCTCAACACGGCCGTCCCCGCCACCAAAGTTGAAATCACGGTCTCGTGCAGGTGAGTTCGCGTCTCTCCGCGGATCCGCAGCACGGCGCGCTGAACCGGAAAGCCGGAGCCGCACCTGGCGTACCTGCTCTCTGTTTACCTCCGTGAAACTTCTCCCACTTTTTTCTTTTTACACGCAACAGTGTTTCTCCGACCTTGTGAGTAAAGGAGGAGGAAGTGAGGGGGGGGGAGGTGTGGAACTTCAGCTCAACTTTACCTGGTGTTGTTTATTTGTTTTATAGTAGTTTACTGATATATTGGTTGATTTGTAAACCGTATTTCTTCCAAGCCCCATTAGAAATCAACATCTGCTCTGTTCGACAGCAACAACGAAGGCTGGGAGAAGAAACATGATTGAGGATTGTTTCAATCATAGATATGACTTTTTTCTTTTGTGAAAACGGCAGCTAATTATTAACATTATTATATGGTAATAATGTAAGTAAGTCCATATAATACAAGGTCCTGGCTTTCGATAAAGACCATGCATATAGATTAGTTCTGTATTGGTTTTCAGATGAATACAAAGTGTGAATAGTTTAAATCTATTTCAAATCCCGCACCATATTTAACATTCTTTTTCTGGTTGAGGACAAAAAAAAACCCAAAAATATTGTATTAGAATTGCACTCGTTTGTAAATTTTCATTACACCCTGTTGCAAACTAGATGTTTTTCGATCACTGAAGGCATGTTATTGAAATCATGAAGTATAAGGCATTTTCTAGCCATTTAATTGAATAATACATTGAGTATATTATCACATGCCCCTATATTGTATGGGTCATGACTAGAGCTGTTTGGTCTGAGACTATTATTGATATTTTATCAATATCTTTTAATTGTTGTAAGCCATTCAGATGATTAATGTCATGTCAGGTAATAGAAAGTGGTTTTGTGATGTGTGATCTTGTCCGAGAAATGTCCGTGAGTTGTCTTAAGACGTGTCGAGAATGTGGAGACTTGTTATTGTGGGTTATTGTTCAGTCACGTGCAATGAATGTGGTTTATTGTGCAGTTGTCTCCGCCTCCTCCCACATGTTCTTTTACACATGCTGACCTAATGTCTTTCCAGTTCACTCATATACTGTATGTGTAGGAATTAGTTTTAAGGCACTTTTGGCTTTGTTACTTTGCCGCACAGTGTTTGCCCATTAGTGTTGTGGATGATTTAAAGCACAGGCGTTGAGGAACAGTGAAATACTTAATAACGTGTCCGAAGTGAAGTGGGCGGCGAGGCAGATGGACGCCTGGCGAATTGTTCTGCTGCACGTCCCCTTGGGCCAATTTGCCGGACTCTGTTTTCGCCGAACGCCTGCATGTCTGGTTAGGAGTGCCTGCTCCCAGTGCCATGGTTACCATCAGGTACATGCCTTTACTGTACAGGATTGGTACTCGTCACCATGGTTATTATTTAACACCGTGGAGATTGGGAGGAGGAACGGAAAAGAAACCGAACGATTTCATTTCTGCGTTGTTTTTTAGTTCAGAGCACAAAACCATGTCAAAAGTCCAGACAGGATTTGGATTAAGGAGAGTGTTGTTTGGTTATTAAGACGTACACGTTTTTGTTTTGTTTTTCCTGCTTCTTTTTGTTTTGTCATCACAAAGATGTCACCAATTATACCACAGTTCTGTCAAAGTGGTCAAAAGGGTGTTTCATTTTCTCTGACAGTAGAACCGACACGAAGGAAAATCGTATTTACAGAATTGTATTTGTGTGCTTTTTTTTTTTAGCGCTTTATTGTTTCTATAGTAACAGTGCCACATAAGGCCTCTGATCCATGACTAATAATAAACTGATTAAGGATTAAGATTATAAAGTTTTCTGTTGGAGACTTTTACTGTTTTATGGCTTTAAATGTGTTTGCGACTGTTGGAGGAAAAGGATCGTCTGCTTTCTGATATCGCTCTAACTTGATAAGCTGCATTCGAATGAATTTGTCACGTATGTTCTGCAGCATTAAATACATCAAATGACGTTTCGTTTAGGAATAAATATGAATTGTAATAAATGGAATATCGACACTGTATAAGACTGATAAAGCTCCGTGGCATGTGCTGTATAGGAATATAATTAACTCTGTAGTCCTAACATTCGCTTCCCACACCGCTTCCCACACCCAACATTGGTTGCCATTAAAGATCTGCAGTATATGAATATTTCCGTGTGAGATCTCTTGGTAATTCTCGAAGATATCGCAAGTTACACAAGTATCTATTAGAATTATTTTATTGATCAGACAGGGAAGTTTTTTTTATTTCTCCACATATTCCAGAGATATAGTTTGCTGGGGTCAGAACAACGGGTCAGCCATGTTACAGCGCCCTTGGAGCACATAGAGTTAAGGGTCTTGCCCAGCTCAATTTTTATTATTATTTCTTCACCTCTTTTCCATGTTGGTGTACTTGCATATTTTGTAAATAGAACAGAAAAATAATGTCTCGTGCATTTTGCCTGCGCTATTAATACTTTGTCATACGTTTTATGTGTAGAGAAGAAATTCCCAGAATACCCCACCCTGTCCTCACCAGGTTTATTTTAGGCCCTTAAACATGTTCCTTTGCCCCCCGGATTGTAGAGTTCAATTTTCAGCATGAGCAGTTTCTTGTCCGTGTACTTATCATAAGCACTCTCGCTAGAGGGGTTACACGACAACTCAGAATAGAGGAACGTCCTGAAGTGGTCCGGAGTGGCTTTGCACCGGGTCAAATTAGGTCTGACTGCAGGGAACTAGCTTGTTTGTTTGGCTCTTCCCAAAGGCCTGTCATTAAAAGTATCAAGGATATATAGGAGATAAAAGTATAATAATTTAACATTATGTTTGTAAATAAGAATGTGATTTCAAATTTAAAAAACACAAAAACAAGCTTTCTGCAAAAGGGCACACATGAGTGAATTTCCTCACACTGTGCTGAGCAATCTATACAAATCAATTCAGCAGTACTGTCTAAACTCGGGCTGGAATAAATCCATAAATCTCAGAAATAGCTGACTTTTTCCCCCCTCAACTTTCCTTTTGTTTGTGGATCAAAACGTTCTCATTTTTGAAGCTTAGGAAGCGCCGATGTCAGACACAGTTAAGAGTGTCCTTTGGACATGTGATTGATTGGAAATGATGTGCGTTGGCCTTGATCAATTCGCCGTTCAAAAACACGGATTTGCAAACAAATCGCTCTTTCTGTTTCCTCCTTCTAACCCTCGTTGCTCATGTAGAAAATGTAATAAAGGATTAATGCTTAATAAAATATGAGCAGTGCCAGTGTGTTTTTTTTTTTTTTTTTTTTTTTTTTTTTTTAGCACCTGTTAGTTTTTAGAAGGTCAATGCCTTGCTTTTATTTAGAGATATTTGTGATCTTTAAGAAGTACAAAAAAGATGAAAATAGTACAGATAGCAGTCTGTGAGTGTAAATATTATAAATAAATAATTTTTACACTGAAAAATGTGTGTGTGTGTGTGTGTGTGTGTGTATATATGTGTGTGTATGTATATATATATATATATATATATATATATATATATATATATATATATAGATATATATATATATATATATATATATATATATATATATATATATATATGTATATATATATATATATATATATATACACACGTGTGGGTGGTGGGTGTGTGAGCGAGCATTATTATATATATATATATATATATATATATATATATATATATATATATATATATATATATATATATATATATATATATATATATATCATCATACATGCACACACAAATTCTGGAAAATAATGCCTATATAAATAAGTCTCTCATTATATTTTAGTTTTCAGCATAATATATAAATTAATTTCATTTTCATTTGTTTAGAACTTTTAACAATAAACATTCTTCTCTACAGCGCTATGTTTGTCCATAATTACTGTGGCAAGGAAAAACTCCCTGAGAAAATGAAAACGAAAAGCATTCCAATGTCATTTTTACAAACCAGTGTAGTATTTATTGTAAACAATTTCATAATATACAAACACACAAAAGAAGATCTCTAGTTTTGCCTAGCACTGCTGTTTATTTTGTCTGAACCAAAACCTGAACCAATTTTCATCATGGTTATTTACACGTGTGGCTATTGTTCTAATTATTTAGATCATATCAGCAGAGAAGAGCAGCGAACACTGTCACAATGCAGATTTACAAACATTTTAATTGAACATTCTTATACATAAATGATATTCCTTATGTATTTATTTATATTTATTTATTTCTTACCCAAAATGTTGACTGCAAAATATGCACTAAAACAGACTATATTATTATTATTATTTTTTTAATCAATTCTTCTTATCTAATCTAGTCGTAAAGGTTTGCTCTTGAACTTGACGTGACTTGATTTTTGGGAAATGCTAATTTTATGGTTTGTGGTTGATGTCGGTTCCGTTCAGAGAACTGCCTGCCAGTTAGACCGTTTATTAATCAAAGGGTTCTTTTTAAAGCAAATGCAATATAAAACTTTTCTCAAATCCCCTGTGCAGCCTTTTAACTTCAGAAGGAATCAAATGAACAATGTCCTCTAAGGAAACTCTACAATTGCGACATCACCTCCAGTGTGATTATGTTCTTGGCTTACATGTAAAGTTTCACTTTAACTTTATTGCAGAAGCCAACATGAATTGTTTTGTCTGTTTTTCATTTTTTTTTTATACTCAATTATTCATGACCAAAAAAAAAAAACAGGAACATGTTAGAATGACTTAATTATGTCTGGCTTTGTGCTTCTGAGAATTGAAGTTTTGAAAACGTTTGTTTCCTCACATTCAGGAAAGGGCGTGGAATGTGAATGTGTGGGAGGAAAGCTTGGACACAAGCCCAGGCTCTGCGTGCTTACAATGGTTTAGAGGGTGAACCCTGTCTCCAGCTTCAGTGCTGTTTATTGGGTACTTTTACCTTTGGGAAGAGTCGATAACGGCAGTATTTGTGCACTAAATAATAATAATAATAATAATATAGTACTGTGAGAATGTAAAACACAAGATGCACTACGCTAAAGTCTGTACAGTACAGTGTATTAATATTACAAAAAAACAAAGACTGCGGTTGAGACGACGCTAAGACTCTCGCTATGAAGTCAACATGAGCCGAGGGGTTATAACTGATTTGCTGATTTACAGTTTTGGTGGGGCGTCTTGCGAGAACCTTCGTGCGCCGGCTATCACTCCTTACCCTGAAATTCTGCTTGTGTATATGCTGTGTGTGTGAATATGTATTATACTATTTGCCATTCATTCATTCATTCATTCATCTTCTACCGCTTTATCCCATCTTCCCTCGGGTCACGGGGAGCCTGTGCCTATCTCAGGCGTCTATGGGCATTAAGGCAGGATACACCTTGGATGGAATGCCAACCCATCAAAGGACGCACACACACACAGGACAATTTTCCAAGGTTCCAATCAACCTACCGTGCATGTTTTTGGACTGGGGGGACACCGGCGAACCCGGAGAAAAAACCCCCTGAGATACGGGGAGAACATGCAAACTCCACACACACATGGCCGAGACGGGAATCGAACCCAGACCCTGGCGGTGTGAGGCGAACGGGCTAACCACTAAGCCACCGTGCCCCCTACTATTTGCCATATATTATTCTATGTTTGTGCTGGTTCAAGTAGTGTCTGTTAATGTCAGAGTTTCTATCCAATCAGATTCCGGCCGTCACATCACATGTTGCCAGGGTCAGAGGAATCTGCCGTGACAGTGCAGGCGCCAATCAGCGTTTTTCACGCTGGTCAGAGAGCGCCAGAGCCGATTCTGTAGCAAACTGGCAATATTAATTCCACAATGGTTGACAGAGGAGAGTAAATTGTTTTAGTTGCCGAATTGCTTACAAGGCAATGAACTTTTCAATAAATGCTAGACATCGTGAGGAAAAGTTTTTCCAAACATTTCACAACAGTTGTTAAGCTTCTTTACTGATGAGCCACTTATTATTATGTTTTCCAGTAGTAATGTATTTGTGATATGCACATATCTATACGCACTATATGATTTTATAGTTGTTTACTTGTTCTAGCCTACACACTTCTCTTTAAGCATGACTCAGGTGTTTACATGTTTGGGGGTCTCTTGGTTCTATGACTGAGCGAGATACAGGAGCAGGAGGACCAGCTGGGTCCACAATCTCCAGAGAAATCGCTGCCTCGTTTGAGGCAACCTGCAGAACCTGAGAATGTAGGAATTAGGCTGGAAATATCTGCACATCAGGCAGCGCGTGACTGAATCACTGTGGCTCTCGGCAGCTCCCCGTTAACACTTTTTTTTCCACTTACAGCTGGAAATCAGCATGGTGCTCCGAGGATACAGGTGCTCCGGTATATTCATAAATGTGTGTGTAATTTGCACGCTGTCTGATAGAGAAGGGGAGCTTAATTTCTCGTGATGGATCTATTTTAGCCCTGCATCTAAAGGCTGTGTTGCTTCTCGCTGTTCAAGAAGTCGACAGCTTAGCGGACATGCTGTGGTGTGAAGGCTTCAGACTTTGTGGAATTTCCCCTCCCACCTGAAAAGGTGGGAAAAGGTCTGACGTGAGGTCAGGTCTGGAACAGAAAAAAAAAAATCCCCACAAAAATGAACAGCCCACTTTATTGCAAGTGTGGACAGCCGTTACTCTGATGGATTCTAACAAAACAAGTGTTTTCCTTATTAACTGTAGAAAGGACGGATCGGAATATTTAGTGCGGGTCAGTGAATCTCCGCTGACACAATAGTCTGTGTGGAGTAGAGCTGGGAGATTAATCGTCATTATTGATTCATTCGAGTTTATGGTTTATGCCGATGTTGAAAAATCGATTTTACGATTTCAGTATGGTTTGGCGCAGCGGGATTCCGTAGTTCTCTGTCTCCCTCCAAGCATTAGACTTGTAAAATATTAAATACAACCTAGTGGCGCTCTGATGAATGAATGAATGAATGAATGTTTCCAAGAGGGGGGCGGTTTCATCAGTCGTATGGAAATGCTTCGGGTTGGCGACTTCAGACATTCAACAAGCCAAAGCCCCGATGTAAAATTTGTCTAAAGTTAGTTGCAACTAAAGGTATTAATAAAGGTACAACCCCAAAACACAGACTAAAAACAGGTATAAATAACACATTTTCCCCACTGTATCCAAAATCGAATTTTGTCTCAATTTATTCGACATATCGCCCAGCTCTAGCATGAAGTAATCTTCACTACCACTTTTTCTCAAGTAAACTGACCTCTATTGTGAAAAGAAACCTGAATAAAGGAAATCCAGTTACATTTCAAGCTTGAGTTGGATTATTAAGATCTTCAGAACATCATTATTCTCCAGTCATTCTGTAGCAGAACCGTAAAACCGCTTTAGCTGCCATACAGCGCCTCCCTTTATGCCTTGTAATATGAACTGCTGCTGATGGACAAGATGCAAACATCCATTCATTCATCTCCTCTAAGTGCTTCATCCTGGTCGAGGTGGTTACCCATTACAGGAACTCTGAACATGAGATGGGAAAACACCCTGTCTGGGATGTGAGTCTGTCGCAAAGTAAAAGTATACACATGGCATTTCAAATATTTCTTAAAAAAAAAAAAAAAAAAAAAAAAAAAAAAAAAAAAAAAAAAGTTTTATTTTGGTATCTATTTGTTTGCAAGCTACCACAATTTCCTTTGGTCAGTGCCAGAGTCCAAATCCAGAGTCTTTTCTAACATTTTAAACAGGAAAGCAAATATGCACAATAAAGTACATAGGGGATAAATATCTAAACTGTTTTCATGCTGTACAGGAAAAGTTAATCAGTATACTCCTTAAGAGCATAACAATAAGCTTGATGGTTACAATAGCTTCATGGCAGATACGTCAAATGAAATGAATAAAACATGAAGGAAGAGTAAAATAGTTTGATAAATTAGATTCTTTGTATGAAGTTCACTTTAGAAAAGGATCATTGTATTTGAGATTGTAATGGAGGTGGTAGCCCAGTGGTTAAGGTATTTGGCTCTGGGCCAAAAGGTCACAGGTTGAAACCCTGATCCCTGCAAGCTGCCGCTAGTGAACCTTTGAGCAAGGCCCTTAACCCCAATTGCTTAATCTGCCCCAGGCATTAAGGTTGCACAAAACATTGCCTCCCAAGCCCCGATAAATGGTGAGGGATGCCTTAGGAAGGGGATCCAGCATAAAACATGCGCCAAACCAAATACGCGGATCATCCTCTGTGATGACCCCCTAACGGGAGAAGCTGAAAGAGATGGCGACGACGATGATGGCGTTTGAGATTATCTCACTGATAATGTTTTATAGTGCTTATAGCTATATTGTGTTTTATACTGAGATCAATACTTGGCCTACTTTCAATATTATGTCATGATAAGTAGTTACTCTTGAGTGGGTTCCATTGGGTGCCATTTGAAGGGTAGTGTCTACAGTTTTCTCACTCTAAACCCGAAGAACCTAAAGAATTCTCGATTAATTTAGAATAAAATAAGAAAATAATTTCCGATTGCAAAATTGTTTCATCCAGTCATACAGTGCTATTGCAATAATACACACCAGCATTAAGGCAGGAAAAGATTTCACATCCAGTCTTGACTTTCAATAACTGTTAGCACAAACCATAATAGCAACAGCATAGTTTGAAGCAATTTTCTTTCACTTGAATGACAAACTAAAAAAAAAAAAAAAACACCCCTCAAGAATTACTTTTTGTTTGTCCGACATAGAATACCAAGGAGAATTTTAGGTTCGTGAGGTTTGTGGCACTTAGAATCCAGGAATCCATTTTTTTTTTTTCCGAGTGCCGTCATTTAAGGTGGGGCGTATTTTCCATAACTTTCTGTCGGGTGTACAGTAGCGATCTTGTTCTGGAATGAAGAGCGTTAGTCTGGGTCGGACGGAACGGAAAGGTCCGGATGCCAGCAGGATTAATGACTAAACATGTCTTGTAAATGTCAGCAGACTGAACAGCAGTCTTTTCATATTTTATTTGTCACATTGTATTGGAAAGTCACTTAAACTAAATGCATGTAATCAGTTAAATTAAGTAAAGTGTGAATGCCAGGTTTCGCTTAAGAGGGACCTCATTTCGTGTCTGCGAGACTGTGTGTTTGTCTATGAAGGCTCCTCCAGGATCAGGATAGAAAATGAATCATGTACACGCTACAATTAATTTGCCTTTAACTCTAAGACGGACCGTAACATACAGTACATGCGTCTTCTGATTGGCTCAAGCACCGACTGGGTTTCCAAGGGTCCTACAGTAACTTCCAGTTGCTATGTGACTCATGGTGGTGGCAGCGGACCCGCTTTGAGCCACAGCTCAGAGGTTTATACTATACCACTTAGCTGTAGTGTGAAACGCGATCAGAGCGCAGATAAAAGGCGGAGACCGAGCGCGCCGGCACAGGGGTCCGCAGCCTCTGCGCACGCTAATGATCTTGGCGATGCTGATCTGTCAAAGTGACCTGGTTCCCATTATGATAAACCGAACATTTAATGGTAGATTCAGATCTACCGATTTTCAAGTCGGAGAAACGCTACAGTCGAATTCGGCCGAGCAGGGCTGCATCGAAATGGGCCTGGCGTGATATTTTTGGCAACGTAATGCGTCACGATGAGAGAAAGCGTTCGTATTGACCTTTAGGCCCATAAAGATCACATAATGGTGGGTATTGAGGAAAATGACAAGTGGGTCTGAATGTATTGAGCAATGACATGCTGCCTGCTGGGCCCCTGCTTAATGGCTCCATGAGGAAGACAAAAGCAACAAAGAGAGCAGAACATTGCAAGCCAAAAAACTGACAAAACTGAATCGATATACAGTTGCCTCCTGGGATGAAGCCGAAAAGCAAGCCATGGGTTTCAAATCACGTGCACACTAGAGATTGTAAATGGAAATTAGCATCTAGTTCGGGTTTGAACACCAACCTTTTGGAACGCCGCTTTGCTGCATTGCAGCTTTTGCATTGCAAGTCAATGCATTGCAAGTTTGTTATTGTAGCCGGCGAGAACAAATAACAGTTGGTCAATAGTTTTGCGAATGCAAAGGCCTGGCAAGTGCTTATTTGGAAATGATATGAATTATCGTTTTTCTTTGAACTCTTGACGTCACATCAGTCACCAGCTGGTAATTAGGCTGTGTGAGAGATGGGGCTTGCTGAACCGTGGTTTTCCAATCACACACAGAGCTCAACACATGTCAGATTTTAATTTTCATTTGATGACAACGTATAGATGTGAAGGAGCAGTTTTTTTTTTGCTGTTTTTATTTTAGCTTTTTATATGATGAAAACAGTGATGGAATAAGATATGAGCCTGAAGAGTGCCAGTGCCATGACTAATATTGTCATTGGTGGGTTGAAAGCACAGAATTCAGTCTTGTTCTAAAATCTCCAAATTTGGGACATTTGACATTATCTCTATGACTAAGGGAAACGATGACCAACAACTTAAAAGGGTATAAGATGACCCAAGCTACATGCACACACATGCCGGGAGAAAGAGAGAGAGAGAAAAAGATGGAGAGAGAGGGAGATTTGAAGACTTCTTTCCAAAGAAAACAGCTTATTAGTGTAGAATATATATTGGAATAATATATTTTGGCTTTATTATTAAACTTCAAGACAAATGTATATAATATCAGTATCATATAATACCTTATCGGTAAAGCTCACATGAACATGATAATGCTATTATTTATTTTTTTTATGAAAATATACCAAAATGAAAAATCCAGCAAACATTGAGCAGGAAAAATGAGCAAACATTTTCTGCTTCTTTAGTATAGAAGACACTAAGTAGCAGTCAGGTGCTGCTAATGAGATCCCTTGATTAATCGCCAGTAAGTGTGATCGCCTCTATAAAAGCCTAAGTTTGATCAGTTTGCCTTTTTTTTGGAGTTTTTGGAAGTGTGATGACGCCACGGAAGAAAGATTCGCTGCTTGTCAATCTGGGAAGGGTTATAAGGCCTTTTTTTTCCGAATAATTAATACAAGCTTAACACAAGTGGAAAACATTGGCAAACTTCCCTGGACTGTAGTTCCTAGGAAATTTTCAAAGGAAAAAACCCATAGAAATTGTAAACAGAGTTGCATCTCAGACTCTGTAGAGCCTCAGTTAGCATGTGACAAATTCATGGCATTACAATCGGGAAAAAAAGGATAAAACAAGCTACATGTTGCATACATGCAAGCTACAAGTTTTTACCAATGGGGCATGTTACATTTTTAACGAAAGTGTGGTGTGTATATGTATTCAGCCCCCTTTAACCCGATACCCCTAAATCCACTGTTCAATCAGTGCAATCAACTGCCTTCAGAAGTCACCTGAATCAGTCAACCTGTGTGTCTTTATATCCCAGTATAATTACAGCTCTTCTGTGAAGGCCTCAGAGGTTATTGTGAGCAAACAGATCATTAATAAAGTAGTGAAGAGAAGTTAAAAGCAGGGTTAGGTTATAAAAATATATCCAAAGCTTTGAAAATCTGACGGAACACATCCGATTAATCATCCGAAAATGGAGAGTATAGCACAACTGCTAACCTACCAAGACATGGCCGTCCCCGGAAACTGACAGGCCCGGCAACGGGAGCATTTATCCAAGAAGGTTTCTCTGGAGGAGCTGCAGAGATACACAGCTCAGTCTGTCCACAGGACAACTATTACTTGTGCATTCCACCAATCTGGCTATTATGGGACAGTGGCAAGCGGAAAGTCATTATTAAAAAAACAAGATAAGAAGTCCCATTTGCGGTTTGCAACAAGCCATGATGGTGGCTAGCAAACGTTGAGAAAGGTACTGTTTATCTTTACTGTTTACCTAACACGGTACATCAGCCTGAACACTCCATCCACACCGTGAAACATGGTGGAGGCAGCATCATGCTGTGGGGCTGCTTTTCTTCAGTAGGGATAGGGAAGCTGGTTAGAGTTGATGGGAAGATAGATGGAGCTAAATACAGGGGATGTATCCTGGAAGTCCATAAAGATACAGCCAGAGCTAAATTGGAATAGATTTTAAAAAATGTATGAATGGCCCATATAAAGTCTAGACCTAAATCTTATTGAGAATCTTTGGCAATACTTGGAAAATGACTGTTCACTGACGTTCTTCATCCATTCTGATTCATGACGAAAATGGCAGTATCTAGATGTGCAAAGCTGGTAGAGACATACCCAAAAAGACCTACAGCTGGAATTGCAGTGAAAGGTGGTTCAACAAAGTATTGACTATATTGAGTATTGAGTATATATTATTATATACGCTTATTAGAAGCTTTTACAAAAGCTGTTTTTCCAACAGCGTTTATCTGACGCTGGGTTGTGTAATCCCGACAATTCAGCTTGCAGTTCCTATCTGGAGTGAGATCAGGTTATGCCTGTGTATACTGCATGGAACACTCCACAGTAAAATAGACAACTCCCACAGTAAATTCCATTCCATATTGTAAATCTGTGTAATGAGCCGTCTCGAACCGAACACCGCTTCCACTTTAACCCTGTGCCTTCTCCCTTTTACTGCTCTCTGCGCTCTGTACACATTTCCACCTCCCCATTCAAAGTCGGCTTATTCATACTTTCATTTCTGCCTTGCCGTTTCTCTGTGCGAGGAAACGTTGAAAAACGGTTGGCATACAAACACTGTGGTTAACCTCATCTGTTACGCATACTGTTCTGATGGCTCATTAACAGACTAGTGTTCTTTAACATCATACGTCAAATTTAACGTTAAAGTAGCTGTCTCCGACCTTTATTCATTGTCTATAACGCATTCAGTCAAAGACAAATATGGCTTGCATATACACTGGCAGTACATACAGGTACATCCACCCAACAGCTGCTGAATACGCGCGATAAACAGCTTCTCAAAATGCACAGGAAACGAATAACATTCCTCGCGGCCACGCTTTTCAATAGACGGCTAGACAAAGCGACTTTGCCAGGGTTGTGCCAGCGTGATACCTTTCTCTTATTGAGTGCCTCAGCTATTGATTTCCTCCTGTTCTTCACTGTTCTTCATTCTCACCCCAGAGACAGGGTCCCACTCATATTAGCACCCACTCCTGTCTTTGCACAATGTCTGCTTTACGATTCCTGTTTATTTATTTATATATATATATATATATATATATATATATATATATATATATATATATATATATATATATATATATACAAGATGGGGGAGAAATGCCATTTGGAAGTGGGTGGATTCAGCTGTCTCTATAAATAGAATATGGTGAATGCCAATAGTATTTTTTCCCCTTAACATTTATTACTAATGTATGCTGAAGTAAATTTGCAGTCTCTCCCAGTCCTCCCATTTCAGGACGATTATTTATTTATTTTTTAGCTGGCGGTGATGCTTTTCCTTCGACATATTCAATCAAATTTATTTTTACACAGGGAGTTTGTTCGAATCCATCCATTAGTGGTATTACTCAGCGATTTTTTTTTTTTCTTTTTCTTCTCCTTTTTTAGGGAAAAAAAAGACCCTGTCCAATATATCTACCGATCCATTTGTTTTTTTTTGTTTTTTTTTCTTCTGGAATGATTCTGAGCGCATTCATACCCCAGTGTTTTCCACCAGGCGGTTTTAGGGAGCGCTTTTTTTCTTGTTCTTCCTCAGAACTGACAAGACAGCTGCATTTACACGTGTATAATGCGCATTATACCTAAAAAGTGTGGTACATTTTACAATTTTCTTTTTGTCATGAAATGCCACTATAATTATATAAACTCATACTTGAGAGCACTCAAACTGCTACGCCACATGTGTTTGTGTGTACATAAAAACACCAGGAATCGCATAATGTTGAATGATTTATTAGGCTCTAATAAAATGTTTTGCTATGAGTCATATTTCCACATTGTGTTCAATTTGAGCGTACGTAGTATGAAAAGAACTGCGGTAAATATTAGGGGAAAACATAACTGTTGTAGAAATTTAGAGAAACCGAGATTACCATGAAGACGAATGCTGTCTGAACAGGACGGATCCCGTAAACAGGTAGAATAAACGTTTTGAAAAAACGAAAATTCCTCAAGAGGAATCTGTATCCGTCAGTGTCATCGCTGTCAGCACAGAGACATGCTATGCTAACTGACAGGCTGTGTGGGAGGCAAACGACTTTGTCCACATCTGTTTATCTTCACCTCATGACTCCTGCTAGAGGACTCCCGGTGCCTTACCACGTTTCCTCATTGCCGTTATCCTGAAGTGAAATTAAACCATAAACAGGGATTTGCTCCTCTTTTGGAAAGGTTTCGAATAACAGATGTGTGCACTAATGAGGCAGGGGATCCATACAAGGGGTCATGAGATGTTGGTAAACATCCCTGAATTGATTAGAGCATCTCGGAGAACATGTTCCTCATTTGAAAATCACAGTTAGTAAACCATTAGGCTAATCTGTAGAATGGTTCTAGATAGACGGATGGATGGATGGATATATATTTGAACGTATTTCCTAATTTTGTGGGGCACAGTGGCTCAGCGGTGCGCATGTTCACCTCAAGGGTGAGGGGTTCCCACCTCCGCAATGAGTTTGCATGTTCTCCCCATGTCTTGGGGGGTTTTCTCCGGGTTCTCCGGTTTTCCCCCGGTCCACAAACATTGTCCCTAGTGTGTGAATTTGAATGTGTGTGTGTGTGTGTGTGTGTGTGTGTGTGCATCCTTTCGATGGGTTGGCATTCCATATAGGGTGTGTCCTGCCACGATGCGCAAAGACGCCTGAGATAGGCACAGGTTCCCCAAGAGAGAAGTCGGATAAAAATTTTTTTTTTATTAATATTAAAAATTTTTATTTATTTTTTTATTATTTTATTTTTTTATTTTATTTTATTAATTTTTTTTTATTTATTTGCGTTAGAAGATTAATGAATGAATGAATGAATGAATGAATTTCCGACTTTTGTTGAGAACCCTTTATTCCTAATACAGTGCATTCTCCCAGTTGCCGCACAGCGATTGCAAAACGATCAGCACTACCAAGAGAAATTGATTTCAGTCTCCCGTGTTTTAGTTAACGGAATGCAGCAGTTCATCACTTTCTGCATGGGTGAACTGCGTTTGCAACGAAAACATTGACAAGAAACCCACCAATTCACTTTCTTTTTCTTTGGAGTCACAGTGCTCTTCTTCTGTCTCCTCACTGGCTCTTTTTGCCACAACCCCAGGAATTTTACCACTGAATTGGTTAATTGGTAATTTCGCGTCAAAAGAAACTTTCCAAAAAGTGAATGGATTTTTTGAATAATTACTTTTTACCTTTTTTTTTTTTTTTTTTTTTTCAAAAAAGAGCCTAGTGTTTTATTTATTTATTTATTTTGTTCGTTTGTACAGTAATGTGTGTACGTGTTAGCGGCCGGCCCGTTTAAGAAGGTAGCGGATGCTGGAAAAACATGTGACCGAGGCGAGCATCTTGACACGCATCGAGTCATGAGTCAAGAGCGAGTCATAGACAAACGTGGTGGTAATTTTCCAAAATGAAACGGAATCAGATAATAAATGAGACGGAAATAATGTAAGATATGTATTCTTTCTGTGCAGAGCGCTACCAGTTGGCCCCGGGGTTGGGGGCCACAGCTCATAGGTTTCTTCGCTTAAAAAAGGAGAAAAAGAGCATAAAATGAAGGGGGGGGGATTACCAACTTGGCAATTGACCAATTTCTTAGGCTTTAAACTGTAAGATTATAAAAGCCTTCCACACATGGCCTAGAATTCCGTGCTTTCCTAATAGACACCTACATTATAATGCGGCTGTAATCGTATTATAAGGTAGGTGTCTAATATACACGGCTAAGATGATCCGATCAGTCAAGTCACGGTGAAATCAAAAAGGCAAACCTCAGCTGATGAAATCATAAAACAAACAAAAAAAAAAGCACAGGGGTCTCCTGCCCTCAGCCTGCATTACTCCCCATGGCTTTCCCATTGCTGTGTCTAAAACACTCCACCAGCTGCACAGACAAAAAACCTCTCAAAGAGCTGCGCGTCGGGGCTGTGCGCGATCGTGTGCCAGAGCTCGGGTACGGTCGGAGCTCGCGAGCTCATCCCGCCAAGATCCAATTCAGTTCTTAGCGTCGCGTATTTCTATGAATTTTTCATACTCTATTTAGAACCTCTAGGCCCACTGTCGTGTTTCATTGAACACCGGTGTAGAATGGCGCGTGACGAATTACACGATGAGCTGCATTAATCAAACTGCGAATCCATAGTGCGCTCTAAGATATAATGGTTATAAATGGCTAGCGAGTTTCTCATTTTGTAAAATGGTGCCGCTATCGAAAAGAAGGGGGTTTAAGCGCTAAAAATAGGCGCCGTGCCAAATCAAGGTCAAAAAGTGGATGAAGTTAATTTTGTTTGATTCCTGCCTCGTCTATAGAAATGTCGATTGAGGCTAAATGATTTACGGTTATAGAACAAGAATCAGGCATCCATGGCTAACAAGATATAGTGTGCAGTGCTTTTTCTTTTTTTTTTACCGCTATCCTTCTATCAGCTCTTTTTCGAAGTCTTTGACAGCGATGATGAGCAATTGGGTTATTCGTGTCAAATCTATTCAAGTAATGCCTTCCTCTCCTGAATATTGAATGCCTTGGATCTGCCAATCTGCCACGGTTTTTTTTTTTTTTGGAAATAATGACACTGGATGCTTTTGGAATTTCCCATTCACAGGACCGGTGTTGGCATTAACACGCGCTTCGTCGTACGGATCTGATTTTGTCGCTGAAAATGCGATTTTGCGCAGGAATTATTTGTTTCCTCGACGCACGTCACACGGCGCACACGTTTTTCATCCCGCGGATTTAAACGATGGCGGCAATTGAACCGTTCCCCGCGTGGCACGGAGGCGGTAAGACAATCTGGTATTGTTTATCGTATTGTGGTTCATTTGATCCCAAACGGCTGCAGCTGAAATATAGAGATAAATACATGTCAGCCAGCAGATGCACACAGTGATTACAAAACATGCTTTCAGATCTCCTAATAGTTAAAAAAAAAAAAAAAAGAATGGTATAAATTGCAAAATGTCTATTCAGCTGCTTTTTTTCCCAGCTGATTTTTATTTATTTATTTATTTTGAAATGTAATTTTCGGAGGAAAAATCAATACAGGTTTGTAAGCGTACACTTTTCTGATGTAGACTCCACATAAATGAACATTTGAATGCTTAGACTGGACAGGTTTGTTTTGTTTTTTTTTCACACGTGTGTGTGTGGTATAATTGTTTGTGGGCAATATTTAAAGCAGTACAATACGACAAACAATTGTGGTTATTATACCGAGCGATCGGAATGGGTTTGGAGAGTTATTAATGGGGAATCCAATTTTTCTAGTAAATAGCCTCATAAATCTCTCTACTGGTTTTCTAAGGACGCTCACAAAACAATTAACCAGAACGTGTCGGTATAACCAGCATGCACACTTTGGTGGAAATTGCCGTATATTATTTACTTCAGAAGAGCCATTGCAAAAATCGGCTCTGCCTTTGGTTGCAAAAAAGTTCAGTTCATTTCTTTCACATAGCGGCTGCTTGTTCGGACCGACTGCTATAATGCAATGATAAAAAGAATTTTCTTTATAGATGACACAGCGATTATATTATTCATATGGCCGTTAAAGATCTCCTGACAAATGGCCAGAGGGGTCCGTTTCACGAGTAGGGTACCTGATGGTGTGGGGATACTTGAGGCTAAGAATAAAGAAGTGTCTAAATATTACCCTTCATTACCACCTTCATCACACCCAATGCCACTTTCATAAGACCTGCGGCAACCGCAGCACACGATTCTGTTACATAAAATCAATGCACATAACAGAGAGAAAAAACGGGATTGTTAGATTCTATACAAACCTGCTACACGAGCGAAGTGCCAAAGGCAGAGGCGTTTATAAAATATGGGCATTGTATAAAGTGAGAAAGTAAGCGTAATAGCCATCGTCTATGGGTCATAAAAGTTTACAGTTGGTGTAGCAGACCGACCTGGTTGTACAGCGTTCATGGTTCAGTGTTTGTGCGAGTGTGAGAGAAAATGTTTTGGTGCGCCGTATTGGCTAGAATTAGGTGATTATTAAAGATTTAATGGTTTAAAATTTCATTAGGCAGTGTTGTATAATGCAAGCTTAATATAATTGTGGTTCATGTTGGGCTTTCCAGCATGTTTTGGGTGCTTTTTCTAATTGCGTCCATTCTATTAATTAGGTAATAAGTTAGGATGTCTTTTTAAAGATGGCAGATCGTACATAGACTCTCATCGTTTCGTTGTGTTTTTTTTTTTTTGTTTGTTTTTATTTTCTTTGTTGCAGAAGCTCATTGTGTATAATAGTGTGTCAGGGTTCTGACCTGAACATAATGGTGTGTGTGTGTTGGTGTGTGTGTGGTGTAATGTCTCTGCTCAGCTCACATTTTCTTGTCAAGAAAAATTAGGGCAGGGCCGAGAAGCACGGAGAACATTCCAACCGTCTTGCTGCTGACTCTGTGTGTGTGAGAGAGAGATAGTGAGTGAGTGTGTCTGTGTGTGCATGCTTATTTGTGAAAATGCACAATGATGCCTTCATGCATGAAGCATCCCTGTGCATGCAGTGGATGGTTAATTCCACATGCACTATGTTGCAACATAACGTCTGACACTATTTTAGTCTTTGGTGCTTCTTGTTTTTAAACCGCTTACGTATTGGATCAGTATCAGCGCCTGTCCTCTGGCACCTCCCACCCTGACAGGCTCTTGTATTCTAGATGGTAGGAGGGAGAGTGTTTTTGAGAGGGACTGTGAGGTGGCCTTAGAATCTAGTTCAGTGAGTTGCTGTATTCTCCATGGAGGCATTATATGGGTCATGTAGCAAGGAGAGAGAGGGAGGGAAAGAATCAAGTAATAGAAAGGAAGGAAGAGAAAGGGTTGTTGTGATATCACTCAGGGCAGAGGGCAGAGGGAAACACAGGAAACATTGAGCTTTGTCCAGGTTACAATAGAGAGTGCTTTTAGGTCTGAAGGTATGTACATATATTAGGGGTGTAACGGTATACGAAATTCATAGTTTGGTACGTACCTTGATTTTTAGAACCCTGTACGGTACAATATGGTACGGTTAGAGGGGAAATTGCACATTTTTAGCTCTGTTCTTTTTTTTTTTAATTATTATTATTATTAATATTTGTGACCAACAATTTACATTTTTTTAACACTTTTAAATAAAATGACCGCTTGGTTTAAAAATATATATAAAATAATATTGTATAATATTTATTACAAAATAATGTTAATAAATTGAAGGTATACACTACACATTTTATTATATTGATTAAACTGAGTACCTAATTTAATTGGCACACATTAAATTGATTACATAAATGAAATTATGTACAAATAAATAAAATTTCATGAAATAGTTTACATATGTTAATACTGTGTGTGTGTGTGTGTGTGTGTGTGTGTGTGTGTGTAAGAATACTGTAAAAATGTGTTTTGCATTTAATATTTTATTTTGTAAAGATCAAATAAACAGCATACTTTAGCTAATGTCTTCATTCCTTCCGTCATTGTCCTTAAATATCTGGAATTTTCTCCTTTTAAGAAAATTCTTAAAGCCGGATGTAAAACGCTAAAGAATCCATAGCATTAGCCGCTAGCCACTTCTGTGTTAGCAGGTAACTCTAGCGTTGTGGATTCCTTATTGCACTTTTTTTTTTCCCCCCAGAGTGACATTGTGCCAACTCGAGTTTAGTTTTAGACACCCTGCCATTGTTTTTTGTATGTTTTTGGAAGCTAATAATAATGAATAAGATTATAATACTAAACAAGCTTGTGGTTCGCCACTTACGTTCACAAGGAAACTCACCGACCCGAAAATTTCTGTAACAATACATGTACCATTACACCCCTAATAAACATACATAAAGCGTGTAATACACGTTTTATGTCACCTATTTGTGTGTGTGTGTGTGTGTGTGTGTAAAATAAATAAATAAATAAAAGCCAGAATTGGCTTGAAGAAATTACTGTTTAACATCTGATTTTCCCCATGATTCAGACCCCGATCATATTAAAAAAAATCAAGCTAAGCTTCAAATTTAAGGCTAAATAGATTTCCCGCTCCTGTAGATAATGCTCATTAGCTGGAGTATGGCTTTAGACACAGAGATCCTTCTGGCAGATCTTCTGCTTCATTAAAAAAAGAAAACTCATGTGTCAGAAGTGTTTTGGGCAAAGAAACTAATCTTTAACCCCGAAACAAACTAGTTTGCAAATGATAATTGTGGCAAACAGCTGTAATTAGTACTTATATTTACTGAACGATAAGCCTTTCATTATATTGATTAAAAAGCCAGAGAGGATTTAACATGTAATTCCTTGTTGTAATGGAAAAACCTCCTGTTGATTTACATTTTAGAAACATAAATAGGGCAAACTTATTTTGGCAGATGCCCTTAGTCAGAGCGACTTATAACTGAGCATTTGAAGGTTAAGGGCCTTGCTTAAGGGCCCACTTGGGCAGCTTGGTGGTGCTGTGGTTTGAACCTGCTACCGGTTCCGGTCCAGAACCCAATACATTAACTACTAAGCTACCATCATATCAAATACCAAAATGAATGTACTTGGGCAGTGATTTCTTTCCTAATTTTAACCCATTTATTTTGTTGGATTTCCCTCTGGATGTTATAATAAAGTTGCATCTCACTTTTCCACTAGAATGGAGATTTTGCTCATTCAGCCACAAGGGTGTTAATAAAATCCTCAGGTGCAATCAGAGGTCAGAGCTTGATAGAAGGCCACTCAAAATCTGTCCCAATACTTCTGTCTATACAGTGTATATCGAACAAAACTGCACTTTATGCTTCTTTTTGTGACAAAATTTAACACTGGTCATTCCACCTAGTATAGACAATATAGGGACAATACTTGACTAAGTATTGCAAACTGTTAATATACTTTCAAATCTGCAAAAAAAAACAAAAAAAATCTCTGAAATCTCCCCAAATTTCATTCAAGTACTTGTTTAAATGTGAACTCTGTTATGTCTTCATGAGTTCACTGCATTGTGAAAACCATAGTCTCTCTACTCTTAATAGGAAAGCTCTCTTTTCCTCCTCCCTCCAGTCCCTTGTCACAGAGACTCACCAGGGGCCGTCGCGAGCTCCGCGGGTCGCCAAGATAATGCTGTCAAAAGTAGACAGTCACGAGCCGCCGTCGCCAGAAAATCAGAGTGGGAGATTTGCATGCTTAATTAAAGTCATATGTGGGCAGATATGGGGCTAATTGGACTTAAGGGGGAGAGAAAACGGAAGAGGGGGGGGAGCAGACAGATGGGATAGAGAGATAGAAAGAGATTCCTGGAGATGTACTTCCCGAACCTGTGTTTCAGCTCCGGTTCATCATCCTGTATTGAGCTGCTTATCTCTCGCCGAGGAAAAAGAGCAAGTGTCAGTCAGAGAGCAAACACGCTTCATTGGCTGACCGTAACCATGGTAATGGTTGCCGGCCCACCGGGGCCGAGATCCCACGGGGAGCAACAAGGAGAGACACCAGCCATAGCTGATAGATCTCCATGTCTCCGCCTCAGCGCTGTGTTTTAGCGCCACACATAACGACACTGTCGGAGTTTGACTTACAAAGTGGATCAATAAAGAAATAGGAAAATAGGGCATCGGGTATTGCATCATCATGTGAAAAACAACCAAAATAATGTTGACTTTTCACTCGTTGTTTCTGTCAGCATTCTTGCGAACTGGTGAACGAATTCCAGCATCAAGATAGCGACTCTTTTATTCACGCTTTTGCATTCTGTTCAGTATTCCGTTTTAATACGTAATAGCGGGCCCTATATGCTTGGACGTCATAAACACATTTAGTGTTGCACCATTTAATAAATGTATTCCAGAAACCTAAGGCTAAGGTTACTGATGTGAAGCTTGGGGTTCAAATCAAAGTATGCTCAAGCTACCACTCTTGGGCCCTTCAACACAAACCCCTATGTACTTCTGCTGACCCTGTGCTTTGATAAGAGCTTCCTGATATATGAAAGAATTTCATTGTGAAAAAAACAACCCCCCCCCCTCCCTTTCCTTTCCCCTCTTTGTCAAGTAAGGCATGTTATTATAAATGAGTAATAAATTACTTATTATATTTCTTCTTCTGTATTAACTGCATAAGTCATGGTACTTGGATTCAATTTTAGATTCTTCTTGAAAATAAAGCATTTTTTTAGTGGAAAGAATTTAAAACCTTGGGCATGTTTCTGCTGGACGGTTATAGTGAGCTTTATTCCAAAGCATCAACAGTATCGTGTAAATAAAGTTAGTTGTTTGTTAGTTAACAAAAGATCATTCGGTATCCCAGTACCTTTAGTGTCGTTTATATTTATTTATTTATTTAATTTTAAATAAAATCCATTCCATGATCCATTCCTTTAAATTCAATGACAATGAAAATTGTAATCATAGTCTTTTACCTCAAGGGATTAAATAAAACTAACAATTTTACCGGGAAAAAAAGCGCTGAGATAAAGCATATTTGCAGGATATGAAGAATGAATGGAATGAAGACATTGGTTAACAATGCTGAAATAACTTATTAATTTCCTTAGCGAATATATTATTATTATGAAATATTGGTTTATAGATGATCTATTTAAACACATTTTCCCGTGCAGTTATTTGTAAGGACATTGAACACACCTCTGACTGGGTTCAGTGTTGAAGCCTTTTCGACTAGACCCTCTTTGCCTTATGCAAAGAATTGTTAATTTTCCAATTACACACACACACACACATACACACACACACACACACGCCTACATCACTGACTGTACAATTTTAAATATCGAGGCGTCTCGGCAGCAGCCTTCTCATTTGTTCTGTTACTCGTCTGTCTTCCGTCTTGGGGTTTTCATGCTGCGGCCCAACAGGAGCGGTGATGGCTGCTGGGTGTCTGGGCTTTAATTAAACACACTTCTCTTGCTTTGCCATAGGGGCTCCTGAAGCTGTCTTTCTCTCCTTGTTTCTCTCTTCTGATTTGTTCCCTTTATCCTGTACCTGTTTCTATCTTCTGTAACTGTATCTCACCTTCAGAAGCCAGAAAAGTGAACAAAGGAATTAGATGCTCCCAGGGGTGGAGCATCCAAATCTCGGTAATCTCAAATCTCAGTCCTTTTTTTCTCCTTACATACTGTATATTCTCTTCTGTCTGTCTGGTGCGGTCTATGTTAAACATCTCTGTTTTTTAAGGACTAGTTTGATCAGACAAATTAAGTCGATTCATTATTGACAGATGGAAACAATATTTGCAGTGGATTATCTTTGTCTAGCTCCCGAGTAGTGTCTTGCAGTAAAAGACCACTTGTTCTGTTCACTCATTTTAGGAAAGAGAGTAACTGTTGGGTGTGTTTATCAAGGGTGTGTGTGTGTGTGTGCGTGTGCGTGCGTGTGTGATGGAGAGAGACTGAGAGAGACACAAGTGAGTGTGAATTGTCTGGAGTATCTCCTGCTTACTTCATACAGTGTCAGGAGTGGATTCTTGAGGTGCAGCAACAGTTTCCGATTTGAACCCCTTTTTTAAACCAGTGCCACATTGTGCCAAATGTTGTGTGGAGTGAGAAAAAAAAACCAAAACAAAAACAAACCTACTTCACATGGATGTTAAAAAACACAAAGGAGGACAGAAGAGCAATCTGTTTCTTTTTTATCGGTTTTTGTCACCGGCGTAGCGCACAGGTTCGCGTTTGCTACCGTGCCGCTCTCGGGGGTTAAGTACGCTGTGCGAGGTGTCTCAGCGGCACAAAGAGTTCCTTCTTCTCGGTGCTCAAACACACAGGGTGTTTTTCCACAGTCTCACACTCGGAGATGCTGTAATGATTCCAAAGGCGAGGTTCACGCCCACACCTACTGCCACAGGCGCACCGTTCTTCCACAGGATATTTCTGTCATGATGATTTTGCTGAGAGATGTAATGATGGCCTTAGTTTAACCGTCACCCCAACGCTCGTTTTAAAGCTTTTATTAAATGACAAAAGTTGACCAAAGTGTTGTATCTAAAGCACCGATATATAGTTTTTTTTTAATAAAACGGTAAAAAGAAACAACTGACCGCCAAAACCACTGATAAAATATTTCTATTATTTGTCCTTTGCATACTTACTACTGTTACAAACCCTTCAGACCATCCTTGTTGCTCTCTTATAACCACTGCTTATGCACAGACACTACTAAGTTACTGTCATTGCTATGTTACAGTCACCGTAACGGTTAAGGTATTTACTATGACGCTGTCTTACTAAGCAGCATCACATGTAAGTCACTATTGATTCAGTCATTACGAAGCCACAATTACTAAGTCATTTCTAGGGAAGAGTTAACCTTAGCTCTCTTAGGCTCTTAACCACTAGTGGAAAATAACGAAGTAATGAATAATTTGTTTCCGTACTTATTTAGAATTTAATTCGAACTTTTACGTCCACTCATTCAATTCATTCATTCATTCATCTTCTACCATCTTCTATATCCGATCTTCGTCGGGTCACGGGGATCCTGTGCCTATCTCAGGCGTCTATGGGCATTAAGGCAGGACACACCCTGGATGGAATGCCAACCTATCGCAGGGCACACACACACACATTCACACACTAGGGACAATTTTCCAAAGTGCCAATCAACCTACCGTGCATGTTTTTGGACCGGGGGAAACCGGAGAACCTGGAGAAAAACCCCCTGAGGCACGGGGAGAACATGCAAACTCCACACACACATGGCCGAGACGGAAATCGAACCCGGCCCCTCTAGGTGTGAGGCGAACGTGCTAACCACTAAGCCACCGTGCCCCTTTCCTGTATACATTAGTTAGGTAAATAAATAAATAAAATTTGTATTATGATGTGAAGTCCAGTTAGCAGAGTGACTGTAATAAGGGTAGTACTGATGACTACATTTTAATGAAGTACATGTCATAGCCCATACTGCTTTATTTAAATTTGTGTGGAAAAAAAAGGAAAGTCAGTACTTTTGCCACGTTTGCTCTTAACTTTGTGCGGTACAGCGGTGGTGTGTCCTGTCCGAACCTATGCCTGGACCCCAGCTTCCAAATATCACTGGGATATTCTAAAACAGAGTCACTACAAAGTCTTTTACAAAGTCACAATTGATTTTTAGGCCACAGTTGCTTTTATTTAAGTCATGATCATAGAACGTGGAATAGTTACTGGTCTAAAGTTTTCAGAGACATGCTGGCATAGTACATAGTAGAGTTGAGCGATATGTCATATAAATTTAATCTTGTTTTATTTTTTTAATATTTTTTCTCCAAGACAAAATTTTGAATACATTTGGAAAAAATGTGTCCGCTATGTGTACATGGCACATGGTACATGTACAAATACAACATGGCAGAGCGCTTTGACAACCGAGGGGAAATCGATTTTCGTATTTTCAGCATCGGCATAAACTCGTATTAATCGATAATTCAATTCAATTTTATTCATATAACGCTTGTCACAATGCACATTGTCTCAAACCAGCTTTACAGAATGGGATATTCACAGAACATTAAATATTAATTTATTAAATATGATTTGTGTGTATTTTTCCCTGATGAGCGAGCCTAGGGCGACTGTGGCAAGGAAAAACTCCCTTAGTGGAATGAGGAAGAAACCTTGTGAGGAACCGGACTCAAAAGGGGAACCTCATCCTCATCTGGGTTTTATTTACAATGTGATTATGATAATGACGTTTAACCGTCCAGCTCTAGTGCATAGTAGTCGTCCTTGAGGGTTCTACGTAGATCGCGTGCAAACACGGCCACGCGAAGTGATAGGAATTCAGTTGTTGGAGGCAGCGAGTAATCTCAATGCTGCATTGCTGTAACCTACCGCAGCTACAGACGCTTAGATGTTCCCAAAATACATTTTGCTGCTTGGATCTGAAGTCACAGATCAGTAAGATTCTTCACCTGTTGTCCTTAAGTAAAATAGTGCAGGGAAAGTTTTCCATTCCCCGACTCTGTATTCATTTCCTCTGCATCCATTTCTTCCTGACAATGTATGTGGACTGTTGAGTCATCTTGACAGTACTGTAATGGTAAGAGTCAGTGAGCGCTGTAAGGGGAGTCGAATCAGAATTTGAAGGGGATTTTGTATGCATGCATCAAATGCCAGCTCAGATTTGTCAAACATCATCACGCCCCGACTTTTGACATGAAAGTCATCGCTCTACACCGCGATCAGCAGCCATTCAAGAGAAAGAGCACGAGGAAGCAAGAGTCCTGTATAAGCACGAAAAGGAGCAAAAGAGTCCGTGGCCTGATGGGGGCTGTTGCATGTAATCTTGATGAGCTGGTAAGATATTTATTCGATTTTCTAATTTGTTGCGAGGCTCCTGAGCGATTGTCCTTTTGGTTTATACTGTTGCGGAATTTGTATTACTCAGTTGTTCTTGCTCCGGAGTCTTTGTGCTTTTTGTATGCTTTCGTGTATTTGTGTCCTTCAAAACATTTCCGACATGAATTTGTGTTTGATAAATATTAAAGTGTTGGTTTTAAATAGCGAGTGATGGGCTGGCTTAATAGTGAAAACCTTTCCGGAAAATCCTCGCACTACAGTGTATATTATATAGTTAACTTTCCTTGACTAGCTATTTAGTTTTTCCAGTTTATATACCGCACAATTTCACTGTCGCATGTTGGGTTGTGGGGCACGGTGGCTTAGTAGTTAGCACGTTCGCTTCACACCGCCAGGGTCCGGGTTCAATTCCTGTATCGGCCATGTGTGTGGAGTTTGCATGTTCTCCCCGTGCTTCCGGGTTGGCATTCCATCCAGGGTGTATCCTGCCTTAATGCTCATAGACGCCTGAGATAGGCACAGGCTCCCCGTGACCCGAGGGAAGATCGGATAAAGCGGTAGAAGATGAATGAATGAGTGAATGAATGAATGTTGGGTTGTCAACATAATTGTAAACCAGCCGACTCAAGAATTAGTTTATTTTAGCCCCGATTAAAATAAACTCTCTAAGACTAATATAGACTAAAATCACTAATTTACAACCGTTGATGTCTAACAATTCCGCAGTGCCATAATAATGGCTAATTACGTATTTATTTATACCTTTAGTTTATTTTACAACATGGTGAGAGCAGCACAGGCTGGAGCACACTTTTGAAATTACTTTTAAGCACACTTATGAAACCATAGTCCTAATGCTTGATTCACTTCTTCTTTGTAAGCTCTTTGCTTCTCGTTTGCTTTGTCTTACTCAGGGAAGTGTGTGTGTGAGATTCAGATTAGTACATCAAGGGGAACTTCTCTAGCCTCCAGGCTCCTGAAGTTGTTAGAAAGACAACAGTAACGCAACCGAGATCCAAATGATGACATTGTTATATGCTGATACATGCTATGAGGATTTAACTTACAAACAGCATGTCTTTTATTTGTAGTACCATCAATTGTTAGATATGCATGTGTGTGTGTGTGTGTGAGAGAGAGAGAGAGAGAGAGAGAGAGAGAGAGATTAACTAAATTTTTCTCCCGTTTTTTTTTTCCTCTGGCTCCCCCTAACACAACCCTCCCCCCATTTATTCGGGCGTGGACCGGCACTAGCAATGCACTGGCAGTGTTGGGAAGGTTACTTTGGAAATGTAATAGATTACAGATTACAAACGACCCTATTCAAAATGTCATTTTTTCGAAAAGTGCATCTTTTCAACTACTTTATAAAAGTAAAATAACTCATGACATTTGATTACTTTTTGATTAATTTCTTTTGTCCACTAGGTGGCGCTTAATGAAATTAGCATTCTAATGAAAGAAATTGCAATCCCTTGGAAAAAGGTTATATATTTCAAAAGCATTCGAACTGTAATTTAATTACATGTTTTTTTTTTTACTCAGTAAATGTAACAATATACTGTTAATTTTAATTAGTAATTAAATTGCGTATCACCGTTACATGTAACTACTTACTCTCCAAAACTGTGCACTGGTTTGTGCAGACTGAGCAATTGGGGGTTAATGGTCCATGCTCAAGGACCAACTAGTGGTGCTGGGAATCGAACCTGCGACCGTTCTGTCCGCAGCCCAATGCCTTAACCACTGAGCAACCACCCCCGCCCCAATCAAAGCCTTATTTAATCCTGGATCTCTGCACTGGATATCACTGGGTATGGAAGGAGTATGCTCTTATAGCTTCATACTGGTTCACTGGTTTAGCTCTGTTTCAAGACCTGACAAACCTGCTAGAGTATTGTATTGTAATAATATAATATATATACACATATATATATAATATATATATATATATATATATATATATATATATATATATATATAATATTATAATATTGTAATATTATTAAGAAGGGTCTTCATACACCCCTGTTGGTTGCACACACACACACACACACACACACACACACACACTGAGGAGTATTGAGCTACAGAATAACAGTTACAGATTGACATTTTAATGTAATAAACAAGTACAATTTCTTTACACTGACCTGTATTCAGTGAAAAACGTGAATAATGGAAAGAGTAAAACGGCGGGTTTTGTGGAATTAAGCATAATTTGGTATTATACACTCAAAACATCTCAACTATTTATTTACTGACCTAAGAGTTAGAATGATTGAGGCCGGTATTGTCCTGACTATTGGTCACCCACAATAGTATTTTTATTTATTTTTTTGCAGGCACCCCAGTAATGGAGCTAGAGCTAGCATCAACAACAAAAAAATTGTTTACTCTATTGTCCGGGAGATTGAGGGTTTGACTCACAACAATGTTATAGTCATCAGAGGTTGTGAGCCATTTTGAGAACAGAATTGTCAGTATGAACGACGACTTTCTCTCCCTGTCACTTACATTGTCACGAGCCATTTACCAGCATCTGTGAGAGCGTGTATGTAAAGGAGGACAGATAGCGCTTTTCTTTCTTCGCATGGCCTGCTGAACAGTATTCGACCAAAATCACAAGTCATGAATGTTATAGACGGATTCTATGAAATGAGGTTTAACATATTTGGACCTAGACATACATATTTTGGTCTAGATTATTACAGGAAGCCGAATATAAGATCAATAAAACTATTATTACTAATTTTAAGCTTCTGGTAGATTCATTAGTTTCATTTTTGTAATAAGTGATAAGTAGCAAAATCACGATTTCTATTGTTTTCTTCTAATAGAAAATACTAGATTAATTGGACGATTTTACAAACTCTTCCTCTTTATTCAATGTGGATGGTTTAGCATTGTCGAACTATGAACTTAGATATTAGAATCCTGTTAATTATTTACTGTACGGCGCAGGCTCCTGTTCTTGCAGCTTATTAGGATGTAGGACACCCTTTTTTCCCCCCCTCTTTATATTACAAACTCACTGACTCTACTTTTAAAAAACCGTGTAATGCAATTTGTGTATTATTGCAAATCAAATTTGATTTAAACATGAACACATCTGCAGCCTCTCTCCAATTCACCCTTTCTCATCTGGTAAAACCATGTCCCTGGTGACTTATAAATATCGGAATTGAACCCTGGTGAGTTTTCCCAGTTTGATGAGCCGTGGCATTTGCATATGGGTGGAAATGATTGGTAATCGAACCAAAGGTTGGAGTTGTAATGTCCTATCCTGAGCAGTAAATCTCCAAATGAGCCATAAGATAGAGAGGAAAACGGATTTGTATACAAAACGATAAAGCAGGTAATGCGGCCTGAAAAAAATACAAAGCGCGACTCGTTAATTAGTCTTCATGGGTGGACGAATGAGAACGATCTAAACACAGCGGCAATATTGATTTTGTTTTTCGCGGCCAATCAACAGTGTGAAAGGGTGCATTACAGTTGACGCATGGCGCATTTGCAGCTCGAGCCTGTTTCTACCCCGGCGACGATTTGCTAGAAATCAAGTGGAAATGGCTTTTAAATTTTTGTTGCGCTCCTGCAGTGTGTCTCCGACATCATCACCGTCGGCGGCATGTCGGGTAAATGTAGGTCCTTATGGCTCTCCGCATAAAATATCAAATAGCAAAATGGCCTGTAAAGTGTTTTCCGCTGCCTGCATTCGGCATCATTAAGCCTGTTTGCGGTCTCCAGTATCCTGAGTAAATGTAGACGCTCGTAATGGATGGTCCTCACCTCTCTGGGGCCCAAATCAGGACTGTACAGAGAGCACCGTCTCCCTCGTTTAGTCACCACCTCTGCTCCCGCAGTGCCAGAAACCTGTTAGCACGAGTGCCTGATGTACTAACCCACAGGGTGGTGAAGACATCACACACTCACAAATACTCTCACACACACACACACACACACACACACACACACACACACACATACAGTATCTCAGACCAGGGTTGTGTTTATGAGGGAACTTGGTCTCTCTTTTGTGTTTCGGAGACATTTTTGCTGGCAAATGTTGGGAATGTGAAACTCTGTGTCAAATGTGCATTATTTATTTTTATTGTGTGTGTGTGTGTGCACATCTTAAGAATGCTGTCTGTGGGTTTTTTTTTGTGTTTGTGTGTCTTTGAGTAGGTATGTATGTTCGCACGCAGCTTAAGAATGTTGTCATTGGGGTTTTGAGAATTTTTGGGCTTGTGTGTGTGTGTGTGTGTGTGTGTGTGTGTGTGTGTGTGTGTGTGTGTGTGTGTGTGTGTGTGTGTCTCGGTTCACCCTTGAGACTGTCATGTCATGTTTCACATCTGCTCCCTCGTGTCCCAATCACAGGTAATTAGATTGTGAAGGCCAAGAGGAAACGATTAAAAGAGTACAGTGATTCGACAACTCTTGTCTTTACCCGGCAAAGCATTGGCTGGTTTAGATGCCACACCCCAACACACACACACAGACACACACATACACACACATACACACACATACACACACAGGTTTTGGGACACCTGACTTTCTTTTCCAAAAACTGTTATCACAAAGTCACATAATTGCATGATGTGTTTTTGGATTCGCTAGCATGAAACTTCCCCTTTACTCGAACCAGGAGATCCGAACCTGTACCAGAATGGCAATTGCAAAAAAGCAGACTTGATGAAGTTGGAATGGAAGATCTCCTGCTGACCTATATCATCTATAGAACTTCTTTTGGAATGAATTGAATGAACACAGACTGCACTTTCTCAACTCGCCTAAACCAGTACCTGGAGCATAAATCTCCACATGCACACTCCGAAATCTAGTACAACATCTTCCCTGAAGTGTGGTGGAAATTATAAGAGCAAATAGGGAAACTTTTGCCATTAAAATGTATTAGTCAAATTAAATATCGTGATTATTATTTTTTTTTTAAAGTGTTATTTTCTCTTTTTTTTTTTTTACAGAAATCTGCTGGACATGGACACTTTCTCCAAATCAGACCCAAGTAAGATCATATTCTAATCCTCTACTAAAAACTCTCTTTTCTTCTTTAGTTTTTCTGCATTGGATATCAGACAAATGAAGTGTATAGTTAATAAAACGTGTTTTTGCAGAGGGTCGTTCGAGGATTTAGTGTTATGTGGCAACCATCTTGGATTTATTTATTTATTTGTTTGTTTTTTCTTGGCAAACACTATGCTTTTACTGTTTGAGGGTGTACTTATACCAGTAGTTTGAGAATGATGGAGCACTACGCTCTGCTGTGTTGATTAGTCTTGCAGGTGCATACACTGGCTCTTATGCAGTATAAAGTAGGGCGTTATGATTTTGGGAAAAATGTCATATTGCGATTATTGCAGCCAATATTGCGATACACAATTGCGATAATGGTAAATGACATTCATTAGTCCATCTGATTGTTTATCAAAGAAATTGCACATATTTTAGTGTGAATACCGAAATTTATATTTGTAAACTAGAAAGGCTTTCATACGCACTTGTTCGAGGGAAGGAAAGCCCATCGCGTGTTGTGGAATCCTCCCAAACCGGACCCAGTGAGATTCCGTACAGATTTGTAATGTTGTCACGTGATGTAACATTTATCAATACAGTGGCTTTCTCTGGTTTTTAACTATCAGTTCAGGGTCGGTGTGCTCAAACCGGATAGTCACGTGACCACACGTGCGCTGTCTTTTCTGAGATTGTCTGGTCTTTTTGTGTTTGCACTTACACATGCACTTATTTATTTAATAAGATCGAACTGTCATTGCACAGTAGGGACCTGCAGCACGGGACAAGATGCAGGAGAATACAGTTATTCGTGAGACAAAATGGTCTTTAAAATTATACACACACACACACACACACACACATACACATACTAAATCGACTGCCAAAAGCAGCGTCAACTAAAATAAAATGAAACGATATACACTCAAGATTGGAAGCAATTTAAATATTGCCTACCGGATAAAATATAATTTATGCATGGAAAGGCAGATGCGGGACAAAATAACATATTTTTGCGGGAACGGGACAAAATAACGTATATTTTTGCCAGAGCGGGCGGGATTGGGACAAAATAACATATATTTTTGCAAGAGCTGGTGGGACAGAACCTTGCAGGAGCGGGACGGAAAGATCCGTCCCATGCAGGTCTCTATTGCACAGGCTGATATAACGATTGCAATACAATTAATTAGTTTAGTTTAGATCCCAGTTCAGTGGGTTCAGTTAATGTAACATACACATGTTAGTTATTATTTATCTAAGTGTCTTCATTAGTATCCCATTTTTTATTTGACCATTGAACAGTGTTATATGTGTGCAGAATTCACTTGCCAGTAGAATAATGAGATTTGTTTGTGATCTACTTTTTTTCTTTTTCATTTTCTTGTTAGCTTCAATAGAATACAATAGCCTTTATTGGTCACATATACATTACAGCACAGTGAAATTCTTTCTTCGCATATCCCAGCTTGTTGTTGGTAGCTGGGGTCAGAGTGCAGGGTCAGCCATGATACCATGAGCCTGGAGCACAGAGGGTTTTAAGGGTCTTGCTCAAGGACCCAAGGGCTATAGCTTGGCCATACCGGGGCTCGAAACTCCCTCCCAGTAATAAAGTAATGCCTAAAGTGCAAAACTAAAAGAAGCCAGTGTATCTTGTTGAAATGATGACCCAATCGGTAAGCAGGGAATTGTGTACAAATTATTTGATTACCTTTTGATTTTATCGGTGCTTCATATCAGAACATTTTATGTTTTTTTCCGCTTTGCACTACTCACCTGGCTCAGATGTTGCTTGAGATACCTGCACACAGAAACCCTCTCAGATCCAGCAAACAGCCATTATCTCATGTCATCCAAGACATGATCCAAATCCCCCCACCCCATAAACAAAATCCTTACACACTTCCTCAGTGCGTCACTGAACTTTGTTGTTTGTGCAGTGATTGTGTGAAGTGTGCTTTGAGCTCCAGTGACTAATCTTGATGTGCATGTGGTGAGAGCTGCAGATATAGAAACGAGGTGGGCGGCCAACTTATGGCGACATTTACACAGAAAATTTGAACGAATCATAGCAGGCCTGGTATTAAATATCAGATGTGGGCAATGCTGGAATAAAGGCATAAAGGCATCTGCTTTCTCTTCCAAACATTATATTGGGATGTGTCAGGTGAAAATTGTCGAATCTGTCAGTCTAAATTCAGTCTAAATTCAGGTTTAAAAAACAAAAAAGCTGTTTATATCCATAATAAACATTACAATATTGTGTTTGCATTAAAATACATCATCGAATTTTGTACCCTGCCTGGCCAAATAAGAGTCACCAACTAGATTTATCTAATCAAAGAGTAACGGGATTTGATTGGATAATTATTACAGTACATTGTTCAAATTATTGGCCTGCACCAATGAAGGAAAACAAGCTGTGAGAAACTAAAGCTGAGTGGAAAAGCGATTTTATGATTTCACCTTGGTTTGGCACAGTGAGCTTCCGTAGTTCTCCGCCCCCCGCCCCGCACTGCATTTGCGGAATATGAAATATCACATGGTCTGACAAATCCAAAGAGATTGTTTCCTAGAGGGTCATGGTTTCATCAGTCGTATGGAAATGCTTAAGGTTTGCAACTTCAGACGTTGAACGAGAGAAAACCCCGCTGTAAAATCTGTCTGAAGTTTGTTGCAGATAAAGGAAGCAGGACACATTTTCACCACTGTATCCAAAATGGAATTTTGTCTAAAGACATTTCAATTTATATCATATATCATATATCCTATATCCCCAGCTCTAGGTGAAACCACTACAGTCAGGATGAGAAATCTGTTTTTTTTTTCTCTTGAAGAAACCTGCTAAGATAAACATGCTTTATCCTCAAGAAAGCGATGTGGTTGGATTTTTTTGTTTGTTTGTTTGTTTGTTTTGTTGAAACCATGTAATAACACAACTCTTTTCAAAACTAAGCTTTAATATTTAATAGTGAAAGATTTTTTTGAATAAAAATTGGTGGTTTGCTAGAGAGCATAAAGACAGTGTTTTGGAGAAATAAAAAAGGGCATGTGGTCTGGCGAGTCTAGACTGACCCTGTTCCGGGATGATGGGTGTATTGGGACTAGAAGAGAAGTAGTATGATCTAGGTAGTGCGGAGACAGTGGCACTTTTTGACTACCGATGTGGGAGATCGCCAACAACCTGTGTTGCAGTGGTGGTGTGTGTGTGTGTGTGTGTGTGTGTGTGGGGGGGGTGTCTAGAACGTATAACGTGTGTGTCTAGAACGTATTATTAAATTGTTCATGACAGAAGCATTCAGTGGTGCCTTTGCCTTAAAATAATCCGTGACAGAATAAGAAATGCTGTTATTGTTTCACTGAACAAGACTGTATACCCGGAATCGGTAAAAGTGTATGTGTATGACACAGAAAGTCCGAGTGCACTGTACCTCTCAATTAAGGTAGAAAAAAAATTGTATTTCAGGTATAAAAAAAAAATAATAATAATTCAAGAAGGACAGAAATGCAGAAATGATGCTAAAATGATCCGTAAAAAACCTGTGTGTTTATTTATGAACTTCCGTCAATAAAGAACACAAAACAGCCTATATAATATTGTTATAAATATTAAATAACAAATTTGACTGCAGATCGTGGATGTAACATCTGGTTTACCAATGAGATCAACTGCTGAATCGTGCCAAAATATATATATTCTCCGCCAAACCAGCTTTCCTCCATCACTCATTTGCGCTGTGTCCCGCGGGAGCGCAAGTCTCTACCATACACATCAATACAACGGAAATGTGTGTCTTAACGTTAACATCTCAAGTCTAGACGCTTTTTTTCCCCCCATTCCATCCATTTTTATGGGTGCTAAGGACATGTGAATGAAGTAAGACAGTTGACGGAGTGAGTGTGTACAAGTCCAGAGGAGCCTGATGACTTGTGGGATAAATGTCGCAGTAATGTTGCAGTTTGGTTGTAAAGGAAACCCCTTTACTGATGGTAGAAGTGTGAGGGGTGTGTGAGGGGTGTGTGAGGGGTCGTCCACAATGCATTTAGCTTGCATTGTGTGTTATAAATGTCCATGGTGGATGGGAGAGAGATTCCAGTGATCTTATTGGCTGTCCTCCCGGTCCACTGTAATGCAAGTGAAGGCAATCTTATGTTTAAAGCACATTTCATATACAATGGTAATTCAAAGTGCTTTACATAAGTGGAAATAAAATCACTCTTCAAATAACTACTGTTCAAGTATATCATCAACAATAAAAATTATTATAAATACAACGCAGTGCAATCGGTATGGATTGCGGGGTCTTTCGATCTGAGATGGCGCACTTCCCAATCCTGGCACTGGTGCATCTGCTGAGGATTCTTTTGGTGGTCCTTCTGTAGAAGATGGTCAGGATGTGGAGAAGATGGCCTTTCTCAGGAAGTAGAGATGCTGCTGGTAGAGCTGGTGTTGCGAGGCCAGAGCAAGTTCTCCACAATGAATTCGGTGCTCTCGACTATCTCCACAGAAGACACATTGACGGTCGGTGGAGAATGGCCACTCTGTGCTCTCCTAAAGTCAACAACCATCTCTTTAGTTTTATCAATGATCAGAGACAGGTTGTTGTCTCTAGACCAGGCTGGTAGTTGATTCACCTCCTCTCCGTATGCTGACTCGTCGTTCTTGCCACGGCCGTGTGGTCAGCGAACTGGATGATACGGTTCAAGTTGTGCGTTCGCTACGCAGTCGTGAGTCAGCAAAATGAAAAGCAGTGGGCTGAGCACACAACCCTGAGATTCCTTAGTGCTCAGTGTGGTGGTGCTGGTGCTGGTGCAGACGCTGTTCCTGATGCAGCCTGTCTGAGGTCTCCCAGTCTCCAGGATCCAGTTGCAGAGGGAGCTTTTCAGGCCCAGTAGGTTTTGCTTCTCAATTAGGTACTAATGGATGACTGGCAAAGTGATATCTATGAACAGCATTCGTACGTACCTGGCCAGATGGACGGTTGTGCTCACGGCGTCGTCATTGGAACGGTTCTGGCGAGACACCAACTGCATGGGGTCCTGGTCACCATAGACTCCAGACCGTAAACCCCTATTTGAGAATATTGAGATTTGTTTTTTTCCTATTAAAATGTAATACACAGGTCGAGTTAAGGTGTTAAGCTATTGAACAAATTACATAAGGATCAATTGGTTGCAGGTAAAAAAAAAAAAAAAAGCACTATTTGAACAAAAGTCAGATTTTTCCATTAATTTTTATTTATACTTTGCTTTTAGAAATTGACATTCTTTCCAGCCACAAACGGTGACTATAAAATTGGAGGTACAAAATTGTATAGGATGTCTTCTGGATGTTGTATCTTTAACTTTCCCCTTCACTTGAGCGAGGGGATCCCATTCCAGCATGACATTAGCGCTGTACATAAAGCATTACCCGTGTACATATGGTTTACATGGGTTGGAGTGGAGGATCTTGAGTGGCCCGAACCTATTAAACATTATTAAACTATAATTATAACAGCAAATAAGGACCAAACTCAATTCAGTTTGTTTATTTAAATGTGGAATGTGATGGTAAAAAGAACACGCAGTCCTTATAGTCAGGTGTTCACAAAAGTCTTTTATCCGAGTTCATCCCAGTGTACTTGTTTGATTGACATTTAAAAGTAAACTCGAGTTTATTTGCTTTAACTCTTTATTGATGCAGCCTCTCGTTATAAAACTGCTCGTGGGCAGAAGGTCTTTGATGATCCAAATTGTGTCTTTTCATGTGTTATGATGACATTTAAACACTTTTCGGAATGATAAGCAACGAGATGCCGAAGGCTTCGAACACCCCGTAGTTTTGGCACGTGATTGTAGTAGAGTTTGGATTAAACAAATCTCTTCCAGCAGTACTTACAGATGTCGCCATTAAGAACGCGCGCTTCTTCCCGCGAGTTGCCGCATTTCGTGCCGCGGATATTTGCTGCTCGATATCCCGTGGAGCCCTGCTGACGCTTTTTTCCCGAATTTAAATACACGTGTTGTGCTTAGCAGAATATCCACCAGATGGCGCATGGAACGACATAGTATGCCTCCAGGCCAGAAGTTACTCGTAAACACTTTTCAATTATTCTGAAACATGAATAACTGCATTAAAGGTTGGGATAATGAGTAAACACCCACAATAAAATATAAAGATATAAATCGCCATATAGGTGGTAAACTTATCCTAGATAATATAAATTACCCTCACAAATGTTTAATGTTCTTAGTAGCGTTTACCGGTCTGACTTTTAAATATGTAACGTTAAAACACAGAAGCATGTAAAACCATCACTGAGTGAAAAATTCATATTTAGTTTCTCTTTGAGCCGGACATACACAATATACATGTGGTTCTGTCGCCTACCGTCAGAACGTGTCTGCGTCTGCGTGAACTCGCAGAAGTGGGAACACGACTGCCCCCTACTGGTAATGTATTTCACGTGCCAGAGAACGTCATTAGGTGCCGCATTTTACCGCGGCGAGTTATTGGAGGAGTTTCCTCCTGACGCGCGTCCTCAATGTCGACATCTGTAAACTGCTGCTCAGTACTCTTAATAAGATAGCCTGTAACTATAGCATATACTCTCCCATCAGAGTTTATAACCTGGTGCGCTAATGAACCACTATGGGAATGGCTTTTATTGACTGGTAAATACGAGACAGATTGTCAGGATTGTGCTTGTATTCATAAAAATGGGTATTTATTTATTTATTTTTTTTTTTACCAAAGACACCTGTGCCAACTCGTACTGACAGAGGAGCTTTGAGTCTCCGTCTCTAACGGAGCCAGAATTTCACAGCCATTGTTATTGATTATTTACTCGTCTCCGACTAATGAATCGCTTTGATTTGTGGATTATTCAGGAAGCTCTCGGCCTGAGAATTAGCTAATGCATTCTCCGTCTGCCCTAATAGTCTGAAACTGCCGTTGTTCTAATTGTCCGTCTGCTGTTTATCAATACAGCATGGATAAAGTCAATACAGTTGGATTTGGAGTGATGGATAGAGGGAAAAAGAGACGGAGAAGGGGAGGGGGGCGGTTGCTTGATTTCCATTTGAACACTGTTTTTTTTAAGCGATCATTTTCACTACTTTAACATATATGCTGGATATTAACGGTGAAGCTGGAGCTGTTTTGGTTTAGTCCCTATATTAAATTCTAATACAAGATCTTTACTAAAAGAAGCCATATCAGTGTGAAAAATCCCAACGCCACAAAAGCATTAATAACTGTTTTTGGAATTGCCTGGACTTCAGCAGCCTTACAAATCTTTGAACTGTGTCACACATATGAAGAATCATAATAAAAAGGCTGTCGACTGTTTTCGGGTTTTGACCTGATAGCATTGATAGTCTTTGTGACTCCCCTGGCGCACACTCTTTGGACTTCTTGTTGTCCTTTGTTCTTCCGTTTGATGAAATGCACTTTCCCCCCCCTTTTTCTTTTAATCCCATTCGTCTTGTCCGTTTTTCTGTCTCTCTGACTGCTTTGCCATCCAGTAGCCTTACTTTCATTTGACCATTTCTACCTGAATATTTTTCATAATCCTTATTCATTTACGTTTACATTTGCAGCATTTGGCAGACGCCCTTATCCAGACCGACTTACATCTGAGCAATTGAGGGTTAAGGGCCTTGCTCAAGGGCCCGCTAGTGGCAGCTTGATGGTGGTTGGGTTTGAACCCGTGATCTTCCAACGCCTTAACCACTGGGCTACACCCTCCCTCATTTAATATGAATTGTATGTTCATCCGCCTAAGATGTTCTCAATGCCAAGCAATCCTGTTTCACTGTTATACACAGTGTTGGGAAGGTTAAATGACCCTATTTATAATGTAATAATTAGTGTACATTTTTAATTACTTTATAAAAGTAAAGTAACTGATTTTCATTTGTCCACTAGGTGGCATTTACTGTGATTAACATTCTAAGGCGAAAATATTTGTAAATTACGCTGCAAAAGAATCAAATTGTTAAGGGGGGGGGGGGGGGGGGGGGGGGGGTTGCAGGCGAAATTTTTTGGGGGTGGTTGGGTGGGTTCTTTGGCATTTTTAATCTTTAACATTTTCGAAAGTAACTTTAATGTTTTTCCGAGTATCTGTAACGAATTACGGTTACTTTTATTTTGTAATTAAATGATGTAACGCTGTTACTCCCCAACACTGTACATTCTAGTTTATCCTTTCAAATACTTATGGCATTTGAGAAATACTCGGGTAGACCTTCTTGCGTCAATAATTATTTTTTTTTTTTTTAGTGAATGCAAGAGTAGAATTTCCATAAGCAAAAGTCATATGAGTACATTGATCACATTAGGAAAAGGAGAAAGAGCAAAGACATAAGCTGTAGAGGAAACTAGAACGAGACCTAACAAAAGGACAGTCGTGTTCCTTCGAGGTGAGCACGGGTATTTTGAAAGCTGTTTCCTGAGCCTGAGCACGAGTTTTATGGATGTACATTCATCAGGGTGGGCATTTGTGCTGAGCCTCAGCCTCTTGTTAATGCTGAGTGCTGTTACTCCAGTCTCTCACTATTATCAGAACTTCCCATGGCAGGCTCACAGCCAAGACGACTGGATGTTGAAAACACAAATGCGTTCATTCCAGGATGAGTTAAATTTCTTCACGTTTTCACATGTTTTTGGCTTCAAATCTGTATTAAACCACTCAGTCTTTCCTGCTAAATGGCTTTTCATGCTTTTACCTAGTTCTTTTCATTCACACAAACACACACACACACACACAATGTTCCCTCACAGACCCAACTTGAGGATGAGTTCTCCCTTTGAGTCTTCTCAAGTTTTTCCCTGCCACAGTCACCCATCCTCCTCCCCCCCGGACTCTCTCAGCAGGGAGAAATACACACAAATCATTCACATAATTATTATTTTTTTGTTCCATTATCACTTTATGTAAAGCTGCTTTGAGACAATATCCATTGTGTGGATAAATGAGTGCTATAGAACTGAAGAACTGGACAAAACCTCCTTAGGTTAAGGTGTTTATTTTTTTACTGACTTTTTATTTGTGTTTTATTTGTGCTTTAATTCGCTCATTTTTGTTCCATTACATCACATTTCCACATAAGAGTTATTCCACTTTGACTGTATTTTATTTAGTAACTGTTTATTTAATGAAGTGTCACATATTAAGTGAGGACTAATTCTTAAATTTAAATGGTCTTTAACAATGCAATTATTGCACGAATCTAAGAATAAGTACTTATGTCTCTTCTATCTGAAAGGTATCCGTTTTTTCCCCCCCTTAATTTCTTTCTTTCTGTCTCTTTATATCTTTCTTTAGCTTTTTTCTGTCTCAGGTTCTTTCTTTCTTCCTTTCTTTCTTCTTTCTTCCTTCCTTTCTTTGTTTGTTTGTTTCTTTCTTTCTTTCAGCCCATCTGTCTGTTTGTCTGTCTCTATATTAATATATTATATACAAGCTATCCAGCTTAGGTTTTTGGCTGCTGGTGACCTGTTACAGTTCATGACTTGTTTTACTTCCATAATGTGCTACAATACAGTATGTGAATGAAAGGAATTCAGAATTAATAAGTTAATAAGAATGTGGCATGTTGCTTTTTAATATTTATTCACTGTCTGTTTTCTTTTCTTTTTTTTTTATAACACCAATTCTGTTCCTCCTGCAGTCTGTGTGCTGTACACCCAAGGCATCGGCAACAAGGAGTGGAGAGAGGTCAGTTTTATCTCATGGCTACCATATGGATGCATCCAAATGGTTGAATACTTTGCCAACTGAAAGTCTAAATAATTCATGGGCTTTTCTGCAGAACCCGTCAATGCCTGCAAATGAATAAACCGCAATCAATTGCTCAAATGAGATAAGCGTTTCCGAAAATGACTCAGAGCTTCCGCTATTTTACAGTCTTCTATGCAAGCACAGCCTGTGTCATGATATATTATGTGGCGAATAGAGTGATTAAGCTGAAATATCATAGGTCCTTGTAGTTCATAACATGGCTGGTACAGTAGACACACAGCCACAGGAACGGCATCGAATTTGCACAAGCGAAAACTAGCAAATGCTAGAATTTATTATTTAGCAATACAGGAATCCCTGTCTATGTCTATAGTTATATGCATATTCATTCATCTTCTACCGCTATAGCCGATCTTCCCTCGGGTCACGGGGAGCCTGTGCCTATATCAGGCGTCTATGGGCATTAAGGCAGGATACACCCTGGATGGAATGCCAACCCATCACAGGACACACACACACACATTTTCACACACACATTCATACACTAGGGACAATTTCCAAGGTGCCAATCAACCTACCGTGCATGTTTTTAGACCGGGAGGAAACCGGAGAACCCGGAGAAAAACCCCCTGAGGCACGGGGAGAACATGCAAACTCCACACACAAATGGCCGAGACGGGAATCGAACCCAGACCCTGGCGGTGTGAGGCGAACGTGCTAACCACTACGCCACCGTGCCCCCTACTATTTGCCACTGTTTATTCATTCAGGGGGAAAACACCAGCACACTCAATGCTGCTGTAGGTAAAGACACCGTTCTGTCAGCATAACTGATGTGTATATGCTCGTGGAATTTGATTTAATACACTGATGCTAAAATGAAAATAAAAGCGTCCACACACACACACACACACACACACACACACACACACACACACACACACACATTTGAATTGATGTAATACCATTACTATATTACATCTGTCTGTTGATCTTAGACCAGTAGAGGTGCATGCAGATTGAAAGAACATTAGTGTGTATTAAAGAAAATGTCATTTTAAACACAAATGTTCCTAGCAAAGGCACTCAGACGTGAGGAAATGGGTAGATGTCGATGTGGGAAATAGGAGAGAGGTCAGTTTAACTCGAACGCCAGTGAACTGGAGAGGATGCAGTTAAAGGATAGCAATAATTTTACTTTGAGAAAATAATACTTATATCTTGTAATATTCAGAATTAAATACGCCTGGAACAAAAATGGCTTTTTTTCCAGATTGACAGTGTTTGTTGTGGTATTTATATTCTATGCTTTCTTGTAGATGAGGGTGGAGGATGATGGTACCAGTCCACCATTTATGTTCACTGGTTATTTAAGAACTAATCTACACACGGAAGGACAAATTAGATGCCACAGCGATTTTTCATGATCTATAAGATTTTATTATCTATACGATAAAGTATACTGTTTTCAGTTCTTTTTGTCCTTAGTCACCATTACTTACCATTATTAGAGTCAAAAGCCACATGTTATTACACTGTGAGTGTCCCTGGGTCGGAAATAACTATTTTTTCCGAGCCTGTCTGCATCTAAAAGGCTCATATTTGCCAGTTCGTCACCATGATTCAGTGCTTAACAAATGCATCGTTGCACATTACAAATGTGTCTCATAATATTGTGATCCATTTTGAACATCTGCTGCTGTAAGCTGCTGTACCATTGAACGTTTCCACCTGGAATATGTTGACCTGTTTTTATTTTTGTTTGTTTTTGTTTCTGTGCTGTTGCTTGGATCGTTAACTGCGTCGCTCTGTTTTTCATCTTTCAGTATGGGAGGACGGAAATCATCGATAACACGCTAAACCCGGACTTTGTGCGCAAGTTCATTCTGGACTATTTCTTTGAAGAGAGACAGAATCTACGTTTCGATCTGTGAGTACAATTTGTGTGTGTGTGTGTGTGTGTGTGTGTGTGTGTGTGTGTGTGTGTGTGTGTGTTCATACACCAGTGTTCTTGTTTTTATGAGCCTGTTCATTATTCAGGGAACTGCCAGTCCCCAAAATTTTGTCATTTATGGAAGTACTGGAGAACAAAATTTTACCTTGCTGCAGTTCATATATGCGCATAATTGCGTATCTCATAGGAAAGGTAAATATCACGCGTGAGAATATGAAACACCTGTTGTGAAAGCGCATCTAGTAGGCGTAATTCAGGGGAAATTTAGGAAGAGTGAGTGGATGCATGTTACTGGTGTTTTTTTTTTTTATTTTATTTCTTTTAAAAAAATTGTTTTTTTTTTTTTAAACAATTAACAAAAAAACTGTTTTTTGTTAATAAAACACATCTATCTCCTTTTTTATATTCCAACCTAACATTATAAGCGGTAATTGCGCCTGAGGAAAGGTCAATGCTGAAATGATTTGGGAAGGCCATTGACTGACGTTTCTTTATTCATTTGGTCTTTATATTGTTTACCATGAAAAGTGCCGTGTGTCTCGTTCAATTCAATAGCCCACACAAATTATGTGTTTTGATCCAACATACAAAAAAATAAACAAACAAACAAATAAATAAATAAATAATAAAAATATATGTATGTATGTGTATGTATGTGTATATATATATATATATATATATATATATATATATATGTGTGTGTGTGTGTGTGTTGTGGTGTGTGTGTGTGTGTGTGTGTGTGTGTGTGTCTATTTTATTTTTCTTGTTGCCACAACATATATTTGTATTGGCAATTGAACAAAAACACACACACAATAAAGATAATATAAATATATATATATATATATATATATATATATATATATATATATATATATATATATATATATATATATATATATATATATATATATATGTGTGAGTCATTAAAGTCATTAAAGTGTTTGCTTTGATTGACAGCCCTAATATATGTTCCTAATACGGAGCTGAGATGTGACCACAGATAAATGTTTTGCAATGCGCATCACAGTCGTTGGGTTTGAACACTACTGGAACCCATACAATGAACTAAATAGTATATCCAAAGACACAAGCCTATGAATATAGTGGTGCTTGGAGCAGTTTGCATATCCCTTATGAAGGTTTTCAGTTTTGTTACATATTACATGAAGGAAACTATGGAAGAGTCTGATCTCATGATACTGAGCTCATTTATGAGTTGCTCAGGAGCACCTGGTTCCCCAACTCCAACTCTCAGTATACGTCTATAGAAAAGGACATTACTCATAATCACACACTCTGGTGCGCTTGGTAATTCACACTCTCTGGTATTGATAATGGTTTTATGATTTATAATCACACACACACAGTGTCAACCAAATTAGGTTTGAGTTTAATTCCTCTCTAGGTTTTTTTTCTACTCATACCATCCAAGTTTTTCCTTACCCCAATAAACCCAGGCCTGATCATTAGGGATAGGTGTACACAGTGTTGGGGAGTAACTAGTTACGTGTAACGGCGCTACTCAACTTAATTTCAAAACCAATGTAACAATAATTCATTATAGTTACTGAGATTGTGTAATTAAATAACAGCTACTTATAAAAATGTTAAAGGTTACACAATAGGGTTACATCTGAACAATTGAATGTAAAATCAGTGCTTTAGACTACAGCAGCAGTTCTCAAATAATGGGGCACGGTGCGATGCCCAGAAGGGGGGCTCATGTGACCCCGGGGAATATGCTTATTTGCTGTACTAGAATAAAGTGTAATTGCACATCCACTATAGTGGGTGGCAGTGGCGCTCTCAGTCTTGGAGTATGAGCAGGGAGTAACGTGACAAAAAAATATGGCGGCGCATAACAAGCATTTAACACCCCCAGATGCGCCCCCCCAGAACCTCGGCTGGAAAAAAAAAATGACAGAGAACCCCCTCCCCCCCCCCCCCCCCCCCCCCCACCCCCTACCCCGTCAACAATCTAATGCAGTTACACTTTAAAATATATAATCTATTTTTTTCTGAGGGTTTGAAACTTGTTTCCTTAGAATGTTAACTTAAAGTGCCACCTAGTGGACACATGAAAGTAATCAAATGTAATCAGTTTTACTTTTATAAAGTAATTGTAAAGTTGTACACTTTCGTTATGTATTCACTTACTTATTCACATTTTGACTTCCTGATAGGTAGGTTTTTTTTGTCACCTTTTGATAGGTTTTGGTCATTTGTAATCTGTAATCTATTTTTCCAATGTAACCTTCCCAACACTGTACATGTATCAATTCTCTTATTCCCATCCAATCAAAATGTTGTTCTAGTATTTTGCTTTTTGACAATGCCCATTGTGAAACTTAAATTGAGAGTCAGTGTTCAGTTTTTCTCCATGGTAAACATAATTATTTACAAACTAACATTCTAAAAAAAAAAAATTTTAAATGTCTAAAAGTAAACATCCCCAGTACATTGTATTTTTTTGTATGTGAACCATTCCATGTTTATAGTATTCAGTAATTTCACCTAAAAGGTGTTGTCTGTAATTCTCATTCGCTTGTGACATGACAGGAATAGTGTTGTATGACGCCTGTACTTTAATAGGCAGGTTATTGTACAGTAAATGTCAGAGGAACATCAGCTCCGAGGAATAGCACTCAAATCTTATAACCACTATTCGAAATAACAGCGGTATTCCGATTCTTCCGAATGCGTTTAGAACGGGGCCCAGCAGCTGATTCACTTCATAAGTTGTACTCCACAACATTCCGAGGAAACAATAATTTCATATTTTGAAGGAAGGAAAAAAAAAAGTGTTACACAGAGAAAAATGTTTTCTTATAATGTCATTTGTCAAAGATTCAGTGGTTTGGTTCACACGGGTGCAGAAGTAACTGAGTCACAAGACCATTGGACTATAAATAGTTTAAAGGGAAAAAAAAATGATATGGCCTAGTCAGACTTAGAGTGTAAATGGGGAGCTGTTGGTTTGGGTATGTGAAAGTGTGTGTGGGTGGGTGTCTTCCCCCGGAGGCTCAGGCGAGCATGTGGGTGGACAGCACACTCCAATCTGCTGTGCTTACTGCACTGGTTGTGTGATCCTACAGATTTTCACTTTCTCTGTCTCTCTCCATCTCTCTCTCTCTCTCTCTCTCTCTCTCTCTCTCGCTATCTCTCTCTCTCTATGTATGTGCCTTTATGTCTCTCAAGTATTACAGTATACGTGCATGCTTGTATCACATGACATAAATCAGCGTGTGTGTATACAAAAAGGTGCAGTTTGATTATTAAAGCTATACCACCAACCACATTGCTGAATATATATAATTATATTAAACCATACACACAAATTACTGTGAGTATTGAAATGAATTAATTGACTTATTAAGTGCATTTTCAAGCACTGCGTCAGGCTGGGTTTGACTCTCTCTACACAATATCCTGGACTGAGTTTTCCTGAATCCGTTTCAGTCGCTATCTGATTTGATTTGGTTTTGAGGTGAACAGAATGTTTGCACTTTTTGGAATGATTAAATGCCAGCATGTCTGTAGCTTTATTTGGCTTTATTTTATTTGCTTTGGCCTAAGCCTGTTGCTTTACTGAATCAACCATTTCTATTGTAGGAAAGCGTATTTGATCTCTGGTAGTGTATTTCAAAGAGTTTCTTTCGAATGTAGGTTATACCTAGCCATTTGAATGCGTCAAGGAATTTTATTATTATTATTATTATATTTAGATATATTTTTTTGAGGGGTGATCCCGAGTAGTTGTAGATTCATTTTACAAATGTTCATCCATCTTGCCTTGCATTTCAAATGTAAACAGACAGACAAAACTGATAAGGTTTGACCACTTTATTATTAAGTTACCTTTACTACCATAAGATTTATCTGTTTAAAAAAAAAAAATATGATATGTGTGTGTGTGTGTGTGTGTGTGTGTGTCATGTGTGTGTGTGTGTGTGTGTGTATATATCCACATATATATATAGCATATATATATATATATATATATATATATATATATATATATATATATATATATATATATATATATATATATATATATATATAGATATATAGATATATATATATCTATATAAGTGGCTGGGCTTTGTGTCCTGAAGCTTAACATTTCACCACCTCAGGATACAGAAAGCTCAAAATGAGACCATAAATTATATACGTCCTCTTCTAAAAGGCACCTCTATACTTCTCCTTATGAATTGACAGTGTGTGCATCACATGCGTGAGTCACACAAGTGACCGTTTTGACCAAAAAGAGAGCACTATGTAGTGTAAATTGGATTTCTAAAAAAAAAAAGGTTATAAATAGTTGAAGTGATTTCTTTGGCCGTTTGGATGAGGTGTGCATTGAGTCATAACAGCTTAACGAGCAGAAAAATAAAAAATACAAGTCAGGAGAAAACTTAATCAAGAAGTGCAGGCGGTGTTCAGTTAAATCAAGAGCGACACTGAGCCTTTATATCATCAAAAGTCATGATCGAAGTTTAACGCAAGTTATAAAGCTAGAGAGATCCTTATGATCAAAACAATCTACTACAGAAAATGAGTAAGATGTCCAATGTTAGATCAGGTTATAGAAGTAGACATAGAGTATAGAGTTTTCTTTCAGGATAATAGGTCAGGTTAAGGCTCTGGACAAGGCTGATGAAGAATGCTAACTAATATATAGATAGTTTTAATGCCTGTTATTTATTTATTTATTTATTTATTTATTTATTTATTTATTTATTTATTTATTTATTTATGTTCAATACCAATCACATGATTATTGTTGGTAACATTCGTTTGAGACAGAATTCATCATCTTTATATGATAAGAAATGTGCTAACTTAATCTGGTTGAGCTCAAAATAGAAAACAAAGATCGCAGTTTCAGTTGTTTTCAAGTGTTTTTATGTTATGAACCAATATAATGTAGAAAATGCCAAAAGTGTATGTAAGCGTGTCACTGTCTGAACCTTAAAGACTGAACGTCCTGTCCAATTACTCATTTAGCAAAACAGGACAGGACTAGTAAATCCAGTTCAGGGTGTTGTTTTTTTTTTTTTTTTTGGCCATTTTATTAATACAGGTAAACAACACGATCACATCAAAGTCATGTCACGATCACATAAAGAGCAAATTATGTGCTTCCCTTTGTTAAGGACAAAAGCATAAATCAGTGAAATGAACTTGCAATATAAAAATAAATAAAAACACTCAATTAGAAAACGAGGGGCACGGTGGCTTGGTGGTTAGCACGTTCGCCTCACACCTCCAGGATCCGGGTTCGATTCGGGTTCGATTCGAGTGTATGAATGTGTGTGTGAGTGTGTGTGCCCTGCGATGGGTTGACATTCCATCCAGGGTTGTATCCTGCCTTAATGCCCATAGACGCCGAAGATAGGCACAGGCTCCCCGTGACCCGAGGGAAGATCGGATAAAGCGGTAGAAGATGAATGAATGAATGAATGAATGAATTAGAAAACGGTTACCGTAAATTCCGGACTATAAAGCGCACCTGGATATAAGCTGCATCTGCTCTATTTAAAAAAAAACCCAAAAAAATCCGCACCGTATTATTAGCCGCATGGTTCAAAACCTATGAAAAAAGTAGCGGCTTATAGTCCAGAATTTACGGTAATTATAAAATATTCAGAATTTCAGGAGTTTGCCAAAATGAGTAAAATCAACAACAGCAAAAAAAAACAAAACAAAAAATAATTTACTTTACTGTATTTTACTTTTTAATGTAGTTTTCTTCATGAGGTCACATGTATTTTTTTCACAAACAAACAAAATACATACCTAGTAGCACTGAGTGTGTTACTTGACTAGTCTGTGTAGGGCAGGGGTGGGCAATTATATTTTCCAAAGGGCCACATAAGAGAACCTGTGGTGTGTTTGTGGGCCGAACCAACAATAACGTTGAACATAACTTATGTTCAATATTAATTTTTTCCACTTGTAAAAAGCGGTAAATGATATCATGCATTATGCTACCAAAAGAATAAGGATATTCTATTTAGGGAAAAGAAACAAACAAAAATAAACCAACAATGTCAGCGCTGCTATGCGGTTATGCTTTCTTCTGGTGCGGCAAAGAAGCCGAAGCAGTTCAGCGGGCCGGATTAAAAGGACCAAGGGGCCGGATGTGGCCCCCGGGCCGTAGTTTGCCCACCCCTGGTGTAGGGTCTAATATCTGGTTGGGTAAGGCGTATGTTTTTTTATCAGTATGTCTGTGCCAATGAGTGCCATTTTGTGGACATTTAATAATGTAATATTTATAAATGTGCAGGATGGAATGTAAAAAAATGTGTTTGCCCTCCCTGGCCTGTAAACTACTTCCTTTTTTAGCCTCATTACCACAAAGCACTCAGAAACGTATTCGAGCAGCTGCTGATCTGCGCTGACATTTAGCCTCACTACTGGAAGTGTTTTACAGTCCACCACTTGTCTTTAGAAATACTCGTTCTTTAAATTACAAATGCGAAAGAGAATAGCAAGATGTATTTTATGGTCTGTACATATAGATCTTAAACTCCTTTTTTCATTTAAATAATTATATTCCTATAAAAAATATTTAGTACAGGTATTTATGTGTCTAGCAATGTTTCTCCCTTAATTGAATGGGAACACTACCACGATCCAGTTATGTCAGTGGCGAATTGGTTCAGATGCTAAGACGTACTGTAATATTGACTCACGCTGAGTTGGATTGTGCTAGCATGAAATGTCTTACAGCACTCAGAAAGATGTTCATTCACATGGAACCGATGTATGTATTTGTATAAGCACATTAAATGAGGCCGGATGACAGGATGTGCAGGGATAGACCTCAGGAAAGACTAGAGCCACCTTTTCCCCCCACTCTCACACTGTATGTAAGTGCCCTCTCGCCTGGGTTGTATAATTGTGATTTACATGGACTTCTGCAAGGCACAGTTGGCATATCGTGTGCTTATATCAGTGACTACCGATAGGAACAGGTGGTAAATAATACCTGATAATATCCTTTGGGCCACAGGCTGCAAGCCACAGGTTTAATTTAATGCTCTAATAGGTTGTTGTTGTTTCTATAGTAACAGATTATACAGGGACTTCTCTGGCTGAAGTTCAATGTACTGCGACTGAAGCCTAATAATAAGTGGATCGGAATATGTGCTGCTCTTTAACGAGGAAACTGAGCAGCACTTGTGCGGGCGGAAACGCCCTGGTGAGAGGTCAGAGAAATATAACCTGTCTTTTTTTTTTTTTCTTGCTGTCAGAAAGGCTCCAGAAGCTCAAATAACCACTCTTTTCTGGATAGTTAAGGCTTGCGGGGAAAAAAAAAAAAAAAGACAAGATTATTTGTTTCCAGTCTTCAGCTTTCCGGTTTCACTGATCTTGTGCCCTCAGTAACCTCCGATTCCTGCGGAGTAGGAGTAGAATAAATGCGTTGTGTTTTGCTTAAGGCTAGCCTTGTGCTTTTTTCTTACGAGCATTAGCCGTTTAAGTAGCTGCACACTTTTATCCGCTCAAATCGGACTAGAACTTTCCTTTAACAACAAGGTATTTCCACCTGCAGAGCTACCAGTGCAGTCGTGTGTAGCCTCTTGGGAAATCGCATGAGCTCAGCAGATTCGACGATAAGCAAAAACAGCTTGTCTTCTATTAGCAGCACACACGCCATTAAGTCTAAATCTCTAAGATCACATTTTCCACCAGGCTGGGGTTTGTTTTGGACCTTTGAGCTTTGACATGTATCTGCATGATTTTCTGCGTTACGTTAGTGCCACATGGTTGGATAACTGCATGAAGTAGAGCTGTTGAATGTGTACTTGCATATGATATGTATATATTTTGAGGAACCATGAACTACATGATGATTGGGATGGTCTTAAAAACCAGATTCCTTTAGACTGGCAGGATGCCAAACACACACACACACACACACACACACACCTACACACACACACACACACACTATCACACTGTGCATGGTATCACACAGTATCATGTATTACAAGCAAGCTAATGGTCCGCAAGATGCATCATTGTCTTAAAATAAGGCTATGATGTTTTAAAGTGTGCACTGATGATAAACTACATCTCCCACAATGTATGCGACTATGTTACCCCCGATGTGACGCCACTTGTATATCCAACATCGGCGTTTACCAAGGATTTTTTTTTTCAAGGAGCAAATTATCTCAAAAAATTGATCGAAGACATATTTGTGTTTGAAGGAGGAAAAAACGCCATGTCTTTTGTGTTATGATGCGGCATCAGTCATCAAAAAGTATATACAGTCTTATAGTTACAGCTGGCCCTTCGAAGCCAACCATAATGCTGATGTGGCCCCACGGTGACAGTGATTTTCACACCCCTGCACTATGGCCATGTGGATCTCAAGTAATCCAAGTACCATCAGGCTGTCAGGATGCCACTTCCAACCTTACCCTCATGTGTTTATATTAATGGTACGTCACTTCGGATGAACAAAAAGTGGATGAATGTGAATGTAGATCATACAGAGGGCACAAAGCTAACTATCTACTATTACTACTGTAGTGGCACTCCTTCTTTAAGGATTAAATTATATTATATATCATAATTAGGGCAGTGCACAAAAAAAACGAACGTGTATGAGATGATGTTACTGTATACCCGCAGAACCATGGCTGTAACACAATTGTGCACATACAGGAATGCAGCCAAACAAGGGAACAGAGCAAAAAATAAATAAATAAATGAAACCAAATGAAAATCACCGTGTATCCCGATCGGAGATGTGCTCCGAGTCTGTGCAGATGAAAGCGAACAGTAGGCTTTTATCTCCGAATGTGATGTGGAGCGTCTAAATAATGACAATAAGCTTCTATTTCATAGTTTACGAACCTAGCGTGCCATCCGAGCTCCTTTTTTTTTTACAGCCTTTAATCTTGCCGGATTGTATTTTCTTGCGCAGACGATCGTTGCGAATGCCAAAATTCTTTCTGTTTTTTTTTTTTAACTTGTCAGATTAGTTTTTAATTTGACATTAAATCAGACTGAAAACAGAAAACAGCCTTTTCCATGTTCTCATGTGTGAAATTACTTGCTGTAGTTTTCCAACTAAATCACGATGCCCGGCGAGGTCTGCCGAGTGTGTCTTAAGATGATGAGGCGTGACATAAAGAGATTGTCTCCTCAGATCTTAATTGTGTATGAATCATCGTCTGGCTAATGATCTGCCTAAAAAAAAAAGAAAAGACAAAGTGTTCAACCTCTGGCTTCCCCCCGCCCCCCTCTTTTTTCACACTTTCTTTCATCTGTATAAACACAAAAGACTAATTGGCTAATAGCGGCGGTTCAGTCTTAATTATTCAGGCTGTAATGCATATATAGAGGCATTTTTAGAGAGAGAAATACTTCTGCATATTCATAATCATTATTTGATATGAAAGCTGCAGTGATGACTAAAATTATTGTCCTTCTCCTCTCTGCAGGTACGATGTGGACTCGAAAAGCACCAATCTTTCCAAGCATGTGAGTACAGCATTGGATTGTCATTGAGTTGCATTTTAATCTGACGCATTTTCATGAAGTCGTTAATATGCACTGTGTGGAACAAACGTACTGGAACACTTGACGTTTCCAGCTGTATGTGAGGTGGAAGATCTTGATTGACTATAGAGCCAGATATAATTAAGATATAATCAATTATTTCAAGAGACACTTAAGCGTCACTTTAAACCGGAGTGACTAAACAGTAAGTCAAAACCTAGTCTTTACATTATAAGTAATGCTGATCTCTCACCAGGAGACATTTGTCATATTACTTGCTCTAATTGTTGTAAAGTACTTCTGTAAAAAAATGTAAAACACATGTGTGATGTGTGTGTGGTGTGTGTGGTGTGTGTGTGTGTGTGTATATGTGTGTATATATATATATATATATATATATATATATATATATATATATATATATATATATATATATATATATATATATATATAATATATTGCATTTGGCAGACGCCCTTATCCAGAACGACTTAAAACTGAGCAATTGAGGGTTAAGGGCCTTGCTCAAGGGCCCACTAGTGGCAGCTTGGTGATGGTGGGGTTTGAACCTGTGATCTTCCAGAGGACCAGACCTTAACCACTGAGCTACCACCTCCCCATATATATATGTGTGTGTGTGTGTGTCCGCACACAGACCATAATGTATTATTTTGTAACACCTTCAACAAGGTTGAGAAAAGCAGGGACTCGGGAGGCAGGTGTGGGAGTGCGATTTGATTTATTTGGGGTTATTTCCGACTTTTCTTTTCAGCATGGCCTTTTGAAAACTGAAATGTGTTCCTTAAACCAAAACAAAACCCTCTACACTCCTGCGCACCACAGAATGCATTTTCTCTGCCAGTGCTTCTGTCTGGTTGGCATTCTCATACTCGCCGAAAAACAAAGAGTAAAAATAGCGCCTCATCAATTACACGCATGTGAACAATTTATTAGATCAGCCTCACCTTTTACCACTTAATTATTCCTTCATTGCCATAAACATGACGCTGTAAAAAAAAAAATGCTGCTGATTTTGAATTTTAAGATCGCCAAGTCACATGTTTGGAACTTTATAAAACGCGTTCTCCTGGAAAATGCAGCAACTGTGTAAGAGCGTCTGCGCCTTCCATTTATTTATAGTTAGCTTTGCCGCTTTGCTAAAAGGATTTTTTTCCTTTCGTATTAGATTTAGACGAAATAACAGCCTTTCTGTTGAGCACATTTCCCTTCCAGACAGTTTGGAAGACTACCAGCTTTGTCTGACAGCATTTCAGTTGTGAGTGTGAGCATTATGCATTGTGTGAGCTTTCTTTAATGGTCGTCCTGAGCGAATAAAGTAAACACGTGTTGATTTAACAGCTTTTTTTTCTGCTGAATTGCCAATATTTAACTTGAGCTGCTCTTTAAAAAAAAATATATATATATATATATATATATATATATATATATATATTTATATATATATATATTATATATATCTATATATAAATATATAGGGCGGGGCACGGTGGCGTAGTGGTTAGCACGTTCGCCTCACACCGCCAGGATCCGGGTTCGATTCCCGTCTCGGGACCATGTGTGTGTGGAGTTTGCATGTTCTCCCCGTGCCTCAGGGGGTTTTTCTCCGGGTTCTCCGGTTTCCCCCGGTCCAAAAACATGCATGGTAGGTTGATTGGCACCTTGGAAAATTGTCCCTAGTGTATGAATGTGTGTGTGTGTGTGTGTGTGTGTGTGTGTGTGTGTGTGTGTGTGTGGTGTGTGCCCTGCGATGGGTTGGCATTCCATCCAGGGTGTATCCTGCCTTAATGCCCATAGACGCCTGAGATAGGCACAGGCTCCCCGTGACCCGAGGAAGATCGGATAAAGCGGTAGAAGATGAATGAATGAATGATATATATATCTATATATATATATATATATATATATATATATATATATATATACACGTTTTATTTATTTAAGTTTTATAGATGACTAATTGTCAAGAAAATCCACACAATTTTCAGACCACCATCTTAACACCAGTTCGCAGCCATGACCTGCTTTTAGTTACATCATCTTTCTTACAATGGAAAGGCCAGAAGTATAGTGTGGCATTTGAGATTGGATTTGAAAATGCACATGCCTTGATTAACACTGACTAGGTTACGCTGACAAAGGCATTTATCTTTGGCTCTCATCTGAACTCTTGTAAGCACTTGTCTGCTTGCATTGTACAACGAGAGCCTTCGCTGTATCCAGCACCCTGGTTTTACAAGTGATGATCCCCCTAAAACCGGTTTCTTAATCGATACAGCAAGAGCATAATCAGTGATAATCACTGTTGATCCTTGTCGTACATGCGTGCCGATATCTATTAATCCGTCATACGTATTTTGGCAGACTTGTCCTAATTTCCCCCCAAAACCTGCTTTATTTAAACATCATGATTTCACATCTTGCTGACATTGTTTCACATGCTGATCTCTTTTGTAGTCATGACCCAGGTTTGTCTGGTATTTCGAGAGCATCCCTATGGCCCATGGGCCTGTGATATCTTTGCCGTGTCATATTTTGGACACTATAAGATGATGACATGCAGACGATACCCGCCCAGGCTGTATGATTCTTCAACAGATTCAATAACGAGGGATGTTTTTTTTTTTTTTTGCCGAGATAAACGACGGCAGATATTTGAAACACATATTTGGAAAGAGCAACTCATCATTAAGAGCAACTCTTGATGCGATTCACATGCCACTAAATATATCATGTTGTTGTGTTTTCACTCCAAGAACAAATCCATTTTTAGTCACAACTGGCGCGGGAGAAGAATGACTTCCATTAACTTCCATTAACAGCATATACCTTTTTGTTTTCTTTTTACTTTTGTATGGAAGCTGTTCATTTAAACAGGGATCACCAACCTTTTTGTAACTGAGAGCTACTTACATGGACACCGAGTCATAAAAGGGCTACCAGTTTGAAATACTCCTCTGAAATAACAAATTTACCTTTAGTTAATTATTATTATTATTATTATTAATTAATGAACTCGTTTATCTATGTGAATAACACTTGTGATTTTTGACAGTGACTATCAACAACGAATTAACTACATTTTACATTATAGACGCATCTCACTGATGAGTTGTGCACTTTTTATAGCAAGCCTGAGAGCTACTCATGTGCTCCTTGGGGGCTACCTGGTGCCCACGGGCAACCACGTTGGTGACCCCTGATTTAAACAGTCTGAACGATTTGCAAAAAAAAAAAAAAAAAAGAAGAAAAAAGTCGATGTTCCATAATGACTCGTACAAAATTCTGATTGGGCAATACATAGGCGTAGGAGCTGTAACAAAGCCTTCCTTTTTTAAATGCAGGGTATTTTTGCCCTTTATAATGTAGGAGAATCCAAACAACTTGGCGGGGGAGGGGAGTGCTCATCTACAAGTCCAATGTGTGGCAATTTCCAAACAAATGAAGGTATAAACATGCATTTTAAATGAACAAATGTAAATGTAAGAAATTTAAGGAACCACAACGGCACTTCATTGTTCATATGAGTGAGACATAAATGAGTTCCCAGGGATGAACACACTTGGATATGAAAAGTTTAACTGAACCCCAAGACAACAGCAAAGAGACTGGTGAAGCAGTTTAGGAATGAAGTGTCAAGGTTTGTAAACATTCATTCATTCATTCATTCATTCATTTTCTACCGCTTTATCCGATCTTCCCTCGGGTCACGGGGAGTCTGTGCCTATCTCAGGCGTCTATGGGCATTAAGGCAGGATACATCCTGGATGGAATGCCAACCCATCGCAGGGCACACTCACACTCACACACACATTCATACACTAGGGACAATTTTCCAAGGTGCCAATCAACCTACCGTGCATGTTTTTGGACCGGGGGAAACCGGAGAACCCGGAGAAGAAAAAACCCCTGAGGCACGGGGAGGCACGGGGAGAACATGCAAACTCCACACACACATGACCGAGACGGGAATCGAACCCGGATCCTGGCGGTGTGAGGCGAATGTGCTAACCACTACGCCACTGTGCCCCCGCGGTTTGTAAACATCTAATTAAAATTGTATAAAATTGCATTAGTTTGAGAGCACTTCCTCTCATTGGGGGAGGGAGTATCTCAGTGCTTAAGGCACAGAAGGTCAGAGTATCTGTAATGTTGATGTGACACATAAATGCTTCTATTCTAATAAAAAACCCAAACTAAAGTTTTCAGATGAAGTTTTCCGCGGTACATACGTTTTAACATACGGATTATATAAACATTGAACTGTGTCCATAATGATCAATGCTCTGTATAAAGGATTTCATTCACAGAAATTCATCCCACCTCGGAGTTTTGCTCTTTATAAAAAAATAAAGTAGAAAAAATAGAAATAAAAAACAAAACAAAAGAGAGATGCGTGCACTTAAAAAAATAAATAGAATCAAGAGAAAGCAGATTCCCACAAAATTCTGAAACCCGGACCTTTTAGGAGGACAATATATATTGTCCTATTAAACAGGTATCCTCGGAATACCTCTAAAGTTATAGAAAAAAGCTTGAGTGTATTTGTGTTTACAATGAACATTATCTCAAAGCAGTATTTCCTGCAGTATTTAGAAATAAATAGATTGTGAAAATACTTTACATTACTGTATATTATATTATGTTATAGTCCCTTTAATTGATCCCAATACGTTTATCCTTAACAAGCAAGCCGGGGGTGTGACAGTAGACAAGAAACACTCCTGAGATGATAAGGGGAAATAAACCTTGAGAGGAACCAGGGTCTGAAGGAACCGATCCTTATGTGGGTCAAATCAAATATCCATTTCCATCATTGTTGAGGTTGTTAAGTGTTCATTGGTGGACACTCGACTGCAAAAACTGTTCATGGCAACTCTAGTCCCAAGCCAGACTGTTTAAATTAACAGTAGTCCAAATTTTAACCCTCCACAATGACCTCTTGTTCAAAGGGAAGTAGTTGTATCAGGAGGAACAGGCTAAAAAAGCAAATTATACCTTAAGTGTTTTGTACCAGTGATTTAAAAGGCGAGAGCACAAAATACTAAGAATCCGCGTCTTGATGGCAAATGAAATAAAAGATGATTCGGTATGTGTGCTCATGGCCGACTCTCTTTCACACAATATATTATGATGGATTCATTCCAGTTTCTTACCATAATACATCATTTCCTGGAGAAATAATTCTGTTAAGCAGATTGTAATCCATCCACTCTGGAGACATTTCAGCATATTACAATTCATCCACTTTACAAGAGGAGCCGTCACAGTCTCCCCCCCCCCCCCCCTCCTCCCCCCCCTCCTCCCCCCAACCCCAACTCCATCCGCATCCCTGCCTATTCACCCCGTCTATACAACCGAGCACATGTTGTTTCGGCGCGACTTATTTCATGTCCCCTCTTGCACTGGTCTAAATCATTATCCGATCCTCAAGCTCGGTGCAGATTCTGAAACATCGCTCCTGTGCATCTGTGCTAGTAGTGTTTACCCCAGGAGGCACACACACACACACACACACACACACACACACACACACAGACACACAGATAGGAGTAATTGAAAACATTCACAGAGACTTGCTCACTCAAGTCCCATGACTGCAAACAGCTTTCCCCAAATGAGCCCACAAATCAGATATACGCGTTTCCTATTGCTTCTCTTACTTTGTCACCCTAAGCTGTAAACACACACACACACACACACACACACACACAGACACACACAGACACACACAATCACAAGTCCAGCTAGTAGAGACAAACCATCTACATCCATCACTATAACCTCCCAGGGATTTCAGTCAACGCCAAACTCATTACCGGATGTGTTAAAATGTGACTTACTGTGCTCCCGGAAGCAGGTGAAAATGAAAGGAAGGAGGCCACAGGGAAAGAGGAGCAAAGTATGTATTTATTCCTCTGTTTGCAAGAAAGATGCCTCCACTCCTTTTTTTTCCTTCTTCTTATTGGATCTGTCGGACGGAGCCCCGAACAGTAATTGGTAGTGCTCGTGGGAATGTCAGCAATAACATAGAGTTTTATAAATCTCTGTAAACAGCTCAGCGACAAGCGCCGAGCCCCGTCCTCTCCAACAATCCCTATCCTTTCAGACGAACACGACTCCTGTTGCACTGCTTCTAAGGCAAACTTCATTAACTCAGTGAACTCATCATGAATAGATCAACCTGCTTTACGCATCTATGTGAAGGTGTTATGGCAGTTCTGTTCGCGGCATACGTTTTGACATAATAAGTCGAGCGTATGCCGCAAGTAAACCGCAAAAACAGTAGATGTACAGTCGTAAAAGTATTATTTTCTCTGCTTTGTTGTTCTCTGAGCATCTTTTAGTGCTGCTGTAAACCTAATGCATTTGTGTAGTACCTGTTTGCACGTAAAAAAAAAGGGGGGGGGGCTATGCAGTGGTGGACAAAGAACACGTACCATTTCATAGTAATAATTACAGTTTTATCTACTTATAAATGCAAGGAACAACTGATTTAGCAAAATTTTTAAACGTACTCTCCCCAAGCGGAATTACCAGAGTAAAATAGATACTTAAGTATTGTAACTATTACATTTACTCTTTTACTGTTTACTTAAATGTCACATGCACATTATGCACATTGAAATTCTTTGTTTGCATATACCATCGTGCTTAAGGGCCTAAGACTTGAAGAAACTAGGGTTTGGATTTTCTCTACAACAATAGCCCACTCTTGTGTTTGTATTCAAACATGCGATATGGATCAGGCTCTGGTTGCTTCACGGAGGTTATATTGCCATGCTGCCACTCTTGGGCCCTTGAGCACGGACCTGAATCCCCGGGTTCTCCAGCTTTTTCTTTCTTTCATTAATCACAAAGATCTACAAGTTTATATCTCAATAAAAACTGTGGAATTGCTGCAAATTCATCAATATGGGCACTGTGCAGTCATATACAGTATTTTAAATATTGGTTTAAAAAAGAAACCAGAATAAACGTGCGGAAGCTAGCTATTAAAAGGCAGCGTAGCATGAAAGTGGGGTAGAAGCTGTTTTCCTTTTCAGCAGTCTGTTTGCCGTATCAGAACAGCACTGAGCTCAAAACCCAGAATCGTGGCTGTGATGAAATGTGCATTTCATCCCACCTGGGAGGAAGAATTCCTTTGTTTCGTTTTGTTTACTTGTTAAAATGGGTCGATCGAGAACATGGTGTCTGTGTATGAACACACACTGAGACATTTCAAGCTCTTTGAAGTGCATTGTTTAGATTTTAGATTGTTAGCTTACTATTTTTTTTTTAATTACTTATGTATTATATTATATATATATATATATATATATATATATATATATATATATATATATATCTTATATCTATATACTATAGATATATATATATATATATATATATAGTAGGTTTATAATAGGTTTAATGTGAGGTGTATGGGATGCGTCCAGTGGCATTATTTGTTGTTTGACAGTTTAATTAAATTAATTAAATGTCAATGTTACAACACTGCACCATTTGCCAAATGGGTCACATGACCTGCTCTAGACAAGTGGAAATGGCAGGTAAATGTTTATCCGTCTCATGTGTGTCCTCTTGTGACCCGTTCATTTGAAATGGATGTCATTACTATCGTACTTGTTTTAGTGTTCCTAAAGCATCCCTGGAGTATCTACTGTTCTTTCTTTAGACCAAGCATTTAAAAAAGATCTGATATAAAGCTGTAAAAACAGGTTGCGTCGAACTGAAATGTCTTCCGCCAGACAAAAATGGAAATGCGTTTTGTGGGAAACGGTTTGCAATGAAACCATACCGTCCGTGACCACCCTTTTCTCTCTGTGCACCTCAACATCGATGTGAAGTTTAATATCTGTCTGGTAGAGTTGGGCGATATGTCATATAAATTGATACAAAATTCGATTTTGGGCACATTGGGGGAAAATATGTCCGCTACTTGTACCTGTTTTTAGCCGAGGTTTTTGTCATGTTTGTCCCGCAGAGCCACACACACCTCCCCATTCAACCACGGGTTTGTTTTTGTTTTTGTTTGTTTCAGAACCACAGTATATCAAATCAAGCTGTAGTAAATTCAAATGGTTTATTGGTTAGGTTAGTCTTAAATCCAAGATTTTTTATAATGTCTAAGATTTCGTATGGGACTATGAGAGCTGGATCCCAATTATAATCCCAGCAAATTCATTTTTATTTATGAACAAATTACTGCCGGCTGTGCTACATCGGAGAACGCCATTAAATGTTAGTTAAACTTTCATCGCTTGATTCCATTTCCATTAGTGAAATCTTCACCCCGTTTCCCCAGAACCCTTCCGCCCGGCTTAGCCAGAACCCGCATATTGCCTTCGCCACTCTCACTCAGCCGCAGCTCATTACGAGCACGCTGGAAGATGTGTGCGCCTGTCCTGTTGATCTCCCCCTACGGTTTGTATCAAAGCTTCAGCTGCTAAAGCGGTGGCGAGGGCTGAATGTGTCCCCTCGCATTTCGCGGATCAGATCAAGGGAAGTAAAAGAAAGCTACAGCGCCCGTAATGAACAGCAAGGCCCAAAGGTTCGCAACATGCTGTGCATCTCTCTCTCTCTCTCTCTCATCCCTGCTCTTTTCATGTCTTCACGTGCAGTTAATAAGCCATAACAGCAATGGCACGTTTATAGTATTTTCAATAAGGCATAACATGTCTCTCTTTATGTCTGTCTGCCCTCCGTTTTTTTTCTTTCTGTCGCTCTTGCAGGACTTCCTGGGACAGGCGTTCTGTACTCTGGGGGAAATAGTGGGCTCCCTGGGTAGTCGCCTAGAGAAGCCTCTCGGGTAAGAACCAGCATGTCATGTTATCCTCCTCTAACACATCCACCTGTGAGTGTTTGACCACAGCAAGTCCGTTTAAATTAGCCCAGGTGGGCAGATATCCGTGCATATTGTTAAAATCCCATTGGTTGAGAATATTATCATTTATATTGAAAGAAAGGATGTACTTGCAGAACAATCCTAACTGTACCTCTGTAACGAGTCTCAGTAAGAGTCTGTGGGATCACCGTGTCAGTCGTTGTAAATCTTCGATTCCCTCGGTAGATCCTACAGGAAATAGCTAACACTTATGGCATTAGATGTGTTAAGTGTGAACAGTGTGCGGTCTCTTTGTCAGGATTATTGCTCAACTTGTTCTCTGCAGATTAATATCACTTTTCCTTTTTTTTTTTTTTGGTCATTCATACCGTTTCAGTAAGTGCTTCATTGTTGATGCTGAAGCAGGGAACGCTTAATACAAAGCAGGAGTACATCCTGAATAGGCCACATCCCATCACAGGGCACAAAGCACACACATTTACACATTCAAAAACACCTACGGGTAGTCCGCCATCACCACCCACCAATTATTAAGTGGGGAAGGGGGGAAGAGCCCAGAGAATCAAGACAAAACATGCAGAATGGGGAAACACCATTGAAAGACCGGAAAAGTGCTTAAAATAGGTGTCCATTTCAATTGTTTTTTTTTAGTTTTTTCCTGTTTTGGATTTAAATGGTACAAATACTTTTTAACTTTGACTTACATGTATGTGTATAGTGTATGTGTGTGTGTTTTTATATATCTATATATAGAATGTGTGTGTGTATAACAGGTATAAGGGGGGGACGGACGGACGGACCGGACTGGTTAGATAAAAAGGCGCGAGAGAGAAAGAGATAGGAGGCAATATATGTATTTATATATTTAATTATATATAATGTATATATATTTAATTATAATTGGTATTTTTCAGTGCCGTGGGAGCTCAACGGACAAACAAACATTAAATAAGAAAGAACACATAACACAGTGTGCAGTTCTACAGAATAATGCATGTTGGTCCGGTGTGTTGAAGCCAGGCACTAATCAAAGAAAAGTTAGACTCGTGCCAAAAAAAAACTTGAAACGGCACATTATAAAGCATCTATTTTGGTATTTATACGATTATATTTATTATGAACATCCACTACACGTCTCTGATTTAAAAAAAAAAATACATTCTTGTTATTCCTGAAACTGTCTGACCTGCTCAGATGTGAGAATTCAGTCGCTCCGTGTAATAAATGAAACGTATTTTGCTTGACATTAGACTGAACAGCTTAACGCACCGAGCGAAAAAAAAAAGATTAATATCAACAATGGGAAAAATAAACCTCCCGGCTTGTGAACAGATAGATCATCGGATCTTCAGCTTCTCTTCGTGTTGTTCATGTTGCAGCAATTGGTTAGCGAAACACGTGTCATCGAATCTGTTATAAGGGCCAAAGAACAGCTGCCGTGTCATAAATGAAATAAATACTGGAATCGCGCTTAGCTAGTAGTGCTTACTTGTTCATTTTTGTATTTGTTTATGTACATGTAATTAAAGGAAACTAATAATTAAATAAATGTACTTTTTACAGGCTGAGAATGAATTCTGGTCTCAGCATCACATAGTGACGCACATAGTTATTGCAATGTTGACTTACTGGATCCGGCAATGCAACCAAAACTAAAACAATAAAAAAAAATAATAAATACCGCGCTTATTATTCCTTACTGTGACAGTAAGTAAAGTGCAGGATTTTCAGCTATGAAAAGAATGCAGAACGTGTTTTGATTCGACGTACTGAATGCTGAATAGATTCTATAATTTTCTATAATAATATTCTATAAGATTCTATAATAATATTCTACAGCACACGTACATATTCCTACCGCGTACAGTGTGATTTTCTCCCGTGTGATCATTTCAGATCACAAAAGAGAACATTGAGTTAAGGTGCGCCACGGTGACATCGCCAGCGGTTTTGCATAAAAGAGTCCGGATAATGCTCGAGCTCGAATTGTTCACAGAGCGTCGCGTATCAAAACGCAGAAGTTCGCGTTCAAGCACAATACCCAGCGAGACGTTGACACATTCAGCAAGACGCCTCGTTGCGTTTTGCTTACTTTTACCATTCGGGTTGGAATAAATAAAGGTTTAAATAAAATGTTATTCCAGAATGGCCGGCGTACAGAAAAGATGCTCTTGCGCTAACTGAGTTTTCAGGCTTCAGCACTGAGCCGAGTTAAGTGGTCGGGACGGGCCGCGATGATTCAATAGATCGATGTGATATTCTGCGGCTAGCCCATTAAAAAGGCTTTTAACTTTTATAGTCGATACGAAACCTGATAGGAAGCCGATGTTAATCGAATAAGACTGGTGTAATTTGCTCTTTCTTTTCCTGGTAAGAACGTTTGCCGCTGTGCTCTGAGCGGTGTCGAAGTTAGCTTAAAGGAACAGCAGGTCTATTGGCCTTGAAGGCAGTGTAGATATGTAACTTTGGGTTTTGAATGTACGCAGGACCTTATTTTAGAACGAGTATGAACGGGAACGTATGAAATTATTTCATTCATTTCAGCTTTGTTTATTTTCATACACCATAGTTTAGTCCTGTGGAAATGTCATTTTGAAGCAATGAATTAATCATTTAAAGGATTCATTCTCTCTAATTTAATTATTATTGCATTTGACGCTAAATATATAAAAAAAATACACGTTTTCTTTGTAAAATATACTCTCGAATTGTGTTTTTGGTCCCATTTGTCAAATTCATTTGACATTGTGTCTTCTAAAACCTTGCAGCTTGTTGTTTATTTAGAGCAGTCCATGAATCATGATCAAAATGTTCATAGGGTAGGGGTCAGGACACGTGCAGGCAAAACAAAGATCACCCATGATCAAAACCAGAACACGAGCAATTGCTAAAACCAGAACGAATTCGACACAGGAAATTGAGAAGCCCTGCTCGGATTTTGTGTGTAAAATCCACTCAAACACCGAGCAGATGAGAATACCGGACAGTTCTGAAATGTCAGTACAGGTGGAGAGAAAAGAAGATAAAGCATATATTTACAGGCACGGTAATCGGACATAAGCAAAAACCGCATGGCATTAAACTCATTTGCACCAGAAATCGTCGATGAATACTTTATCGTATAAATATATCCAAGCACTACACTTACTCTTAATGAATCTTGCACAGTATAGTGATGTGGTATTCCTGTCTCCAGAAAAGCTGCTTGACATTTTCCACGAAATAAATCAGTGTATTTTTCCTCAGCAGTTTAAACACACTTGCTCTACACGCCACCGCGTGAGGGATATTTTTGACCACACTACACCGTACGGATCAACCCTCACGGTGCAGTACGCATTAACCCACGGATTATTTCAAAAATATCTGTATATTTTTAAGAATGTATATAGTATTTAATGATCTCAAAATTTGCCTATATTGCTTTTTAAGTTCATAACTACACGGAGCAGTCATGCGAAAGTGTTAGTCAGTCAACAGCTAACGGAGGAGCAGAAGAACTTTAAGAATGCCTCATGCATTATTCATAACTTCTATATAGGAGCATTTCCTAGCCGTAACTTTTTCTTTTATAAATGTAAAGCAAATTACTTGTCTCCTCCCCTTTTTATGCTGATCCGCAAATATCCGTGATTCAAAACCAGTATTGTGATCTGTGAGGTGTTTTTTTTTTTGTTTGTTTTTTTTTCCCCCGATAAATAAAAATATCTGTCCGCACACCAGGTTTAGCGAGTAATGATGGTAATGATGGTACGTAGGAAACAGACCTCCGTGTTCAGTTAACCGCACAAAATGATTCATCGAGACACATTAATTTGCCTTGTTAATTAATTTTTGTAATCAAATTACGGCCCAAAAATATTCTTCAAGAAAGCAAGAATTACTTGAAAATTAATTTTTTTCTTAAATCTTTATAATTTTTATAAAAAAAAAAAAAAAAACTCAAGGCAATGTCTCTGTACACTGTCTAAAATACACTGCACTGTATGTGCTCTGTGTTGGGAAGGTTACTATAGAAATGTAATAGTAAAGACCCTATTCAAAATGTAATTTTGATTACTTTATAAAAGTAACGGATTAAATATGATTACTTTTCGATTACTTTTATTTGGCCACTAGGTGGCACTCAGTAAAAGTGGGATATATTTTCGCGTTTGCACCACATCAGAATCGTTTGGGGTGGGTGAGTGTGTCGCGCGGTGGTCTTTATGATTTGTAATCATCGACATTTTCAAAAGTAACTTTAATTTAATTACATGTTGTTGTTTTTTCGCAGTAACTGTATTGGGTTACCGCTACTTTTATTTTGTAATTAAATAGTGTGACATGTAACTAGCTACTCCCCAACACTGGTGCTCTTTACTTTAGATAAATACACACACTTTTTTATGTTAGATTCAGCGCTTTTAGATTAGATTCAGTGTTTTTACACGGGATTCCCTTCTTAACGCAACCCTCCGGATGTGGCCGGGCTTGGGTGTGGCACCAGGAATGCACTGGCTTGTGCAACCGTAACAGCTGGGGCATACTGAGCAATTGGGGGTTAAGGGCCTTGCTCAAGGGCCCACTAGTGGCAGCTCGGCTGGGTTTTGGTCTAGATCCCAATGCCTAAACCCCCCTGGGCTACCACCTTCCCTTAGCTAAATATGTAATACAGTTTAATAAAAACATCCCCTTCCCTTTCCTGTCTGATCTGTGCTGATAGACAAAGCAGAACAAAACAGGCTTCTCTCATTTATCACCTCAGAGACCGAAGCTCCCTGCTACAGGACACAGTGACTGAATCTGCTTTAGTGTAAAGGACTAACAACACAGACAGGTCAGAAGAAAAAGCGAAGACAAACATCCGGAGGTGTGGAGAGGCTGAATGTAGACATTTCCGTAAATGTAATCTTTATTTGTAATCTTTTGTTTGTTGATAGTCAGGGCAACATCGGAGAAAATAAAATCTGTGAGAAATGAGTAAATAAGTTCAAGTGCAATCGGTTCACCTTTAATTCCTGAGATCATTTCTTTCTTTTTCCTGTCACAGAGCATATTTTATTCATTTGCAAGACCTTTGCATGGTCATCAAAATAACAACAGCTACTTATGAACTGTGATTAAATAAGCGTTTTTTTTTTTCTTTTCTTCTTCGTCGTCTTCTTTACAAGCTGTCGGGTACATGAAGAAAAAAATACAGTTTAACTCCAAAAAAGTAAGTGAAGAATCTACTAGAGTGAAAAACAGAAAAAAAAATCGCCATTTTCTGAAATATTTGAGATAGTATTCAAAATAGCACATATGTAGAATCCAATATTTATCCATTCAGTTATTCTGGACAAAAACTCGTATTATTTTTCAGAGAGAGAGAGAGTAAAGGTAACTCATTTAAACTGTAATGCGATAGAAAAAAATCACAAAGGGAGGGGGTTAGCTCAGTGATTTAAGGCTCTGGGTTACTGGTCGGAAGGTCGGGGGTTCGAGCCCCGGTATCGCCAAGCTGCCACCTTTGGTTCCTTGAGCAGGGCCCTTAACCCTCTGTGCTATAGGGGGTCTCGTTCCATGGCTGGGATATGTGAAGATAAGAATGATCAATAAAGTATGTAAAAAAAACCCAAAAAAAAACCCCTATTTGATTAATTAATTAATTAAAAATAAATGAATACATTTACCTCACGCAAAATGATTTGGTTCTGTTTCGAAATGCTTTTGTTATTACCCGTTTATTTATTTTCGTCAATATCGTCGATTTCGTCTATTTGCACAATTTTTAAACTAGTGGATTTGCTTGGATGGCCAAAAAGAAACAAAATGGCAAAGCTTTTTGATTGGCTGTTTGGTTTCCACTCAGCAACAGAGGTTTTTAATGGGTATTTTGAACATAAACGGTAAATGTAAGATATATTGAATTTCAATATAATTTGATTAAAACGCAAAACTACCAGAGTCAAGTAACCAAATACAGAGACCCAGCACCCTCTCCCATCCCCCCACCCCAGCTGAAGGTAACTTGAGATAATAGCTTTGCCATTTTCAACCAAGAGGTTGTCACTGATCACCACTACTGGCCTAGCTTTACAAAATCAATAAGCACTTTGTACTGGTCCAAACACCAGAGAATGTAGTATATGCCAAGGCGTTTTTTGCTACGTGATGCATGGCCTGTCCTGATGCACGCCGTTGTAGCTGACTGCGGTAGAATCTGAATGAAGAAAGCACTTCCATAGCGGAGCCTCACATATCATTTTAGATAGCAAAGCCCTCTTAAAGGTCATTTTGAACTTTTCATTCCCTATATTCAGTTCTAAACGTTTCCAAATCCTTAGCTATCTTTTCGCCTATATAATCTATTTTTTTTGTACATTTGCTTCATCCTGCTTCATATGCTCACTTTAAAATTCTTCACTGATATGTATGCACAAGCTGTGCTCGAATCCGATCAAAATTCCTGATGCCGGAAAAATATTTGGACTCCAATAGCTTAAAGGAGTGTGCTTTCATTGGAATGTTTATCTCCGGAATGTTGCAGCAGAATGCAGCGGCAAAGCCAAGCACCTGCACCTCCACCTCCACCCTGATGGGGGGGGGGCACCTTTAACAACCCTAATGACTGTTAATTACAGATAATTGTACAGTTTAATCAGCACTTCAGCCTGCATTCAGGAGTCTGTGCATAAGGGGGGGGGGAAACAACGAGAAGTCTCTCAGCGTGTCTCCATGGTGCTATTTTAAGCCCTGTCAATGGATGGCAGGAGAGATAGAGAGAGTGAGAAAAAGAGAGAGAGACAGAGGAATATAATTGCACGTATGTGTAGCACTTGTATGTATGTCTTTGAAAGGTAGCAGATACATTTTTTTTGTTGAACTAGGGATGATTCATACCGAAGAACCATTTCTCTTTATGAAAAATCACTCTACAAAATAGTTTTATTGTTCAGCTATGGGAACAATTTTTTTTGGAGGGGGTGGGGGCAAAACTAAATAACTGATTTTATTCGCCAATTTCTGCAATTTCTTGATTTACTGTATACACATCACTTTTTGTTTTCCTTCTCAGTCTTCCAAACCTCTCACCATTAAATCCTCACTTCCTTCATGTATGCACAGATTTCTTTCATAGTATCAGAGGTTTATTTCATGGCATCCTAAAAAGCAGGGAATTGCACACTTGAGCAGGAACGCACTGCCTCTCATTTATTCCCTCGGAGATCTTATCTGCATTTTTTTGTTTCACGCATCCACTCTTGCCTGGTTAAGTGGGAGCGCAGGTAACGCTACTGTGTGCGGCTGAATGGCAGCTCTGGTGTGCTACAATAAATCTCTGTGTGGAGGAGGAGGAACAAAAAAAAACCCTACAAGCTTAATTAGTTAGTCAATACACTGCAATGAGTTTTTTTTTGGTAAAGGTCAGCTATTGAGCAAACAGACCGAGTGCGAAGATGGAGTGAAGAAGGAAGTGGGACTTGAGCCGAGCAACTTTGCAAGATTGCTTTTATTGATGATTGTTATTTCATTCAGATCTGTACTAGTGGGTGGGTGCGGCGGTGGCGCGGTGGTGAGAGAACAGGGGAAAAAAAGCGGCTCTTAATTAACTTGTTCAGTCCGGATGCAGATTATAAATCGTTGATTAGGACTTGCAGGAAGGTGTCTAGTAGTGTGCGTTCACACACAACAAGAGTAATCGATGTGTGAGCGGATGGTGATGTAATAAGGGTGATGATAGCATTTTTAAAAATAATAATAATAATTTTTAAAAAATCCCTAAATCCTAATGTATACATAACTAGTTACATATTAGAATACATTCTTCAAGTTTGTCACTGCACATGTGGCTACAAGGCAACAAAATAGTCAGCATCCAACCAGAAGTGCATTTTACGGTGCAATAATTAGTATATATAATCAGTATATAACAATAAATAATTTGCATATATAGAATATAAGGAATGTGTATAATATATGATAAAATATGTAGAATATATGAATTTCCACACGTAAACAGTGTAACGGTATATAGGGGGAGGTAATATAGTGAGTAAATGAGCAATGATAAATATAAGCATGATATAAAGAATCATATAAGTGATTGTCTTGCGTGTATTAAGAAACTCATCCATAACTCTTGCATAATACAAATCTACAAGTGAATAGTGAATAAATTGAGAATGCTTGTTATTTATCACAAAAGGATTTCTTTGAGAAGGCTTTTTTTTTTTTAAAGTCGTTCAAACATACGATCCTCTAAAAGCAATCTTTGAGTTTTCTATTTTTTTTTTTTTTTTCGATGACTGAGTTATCTCAGTGAAATATGGATGAACCCATGTCCAGGAGGCACCGGTGCAGAAATATATTCATGCAGAAATACATTCATTATCTCTGCTGGGGTCCTTTGCCCAGTTTAATGGTTGGGGTTGTCATGGAGACCTGGGTTTTTTTTTTTCCCCTGTCTTCCTCTTGTTTTCCAGGTCAGGTTATGAACGGTTGAACGCTCTGCAGATATCCTTGACGGATGAGGAGCAACAATTTAGTCTGCCACCTGTTGGCTTGCCATGAAACACACCGACACTGAGCATGACGACGTTTCGTTATAGTCCAATTTAAGTGCTTTGATCTCGATAACAGATCGTCTACAGAAACTCCATAAAGAAAGACGAAAAGAAGAATGTGCGTTCGCCCGGGCGTGTGTGAGGTGTTCAGGAAAGAGTGGGAGAGTTGTCGCGTCGAGCGAATATGCTAGTGTTTCATGCTTATTGTTTTTTTTTTCCGTGCTCTCTTATAGATTGTGCACTGTGATTTAAAGGCATAAGAGATATTCCACTATTAAAACTGACCTCTACGTATAATTAAATGGTGCAAGGTATTAATTAAACGCCTGAAATCCGACCAAAAATAGCACGCTGGGACATCTGTGATTCATCGTCTGGACTTTTGCACAATCACACAGTTTATTTGGAAGTATGTATTTGACCGAATGTATACTGAAGTAATTAGGGTGCATCATTGTAAATCCATGTAAAAGATCTTAGTCAAGATGAAAAGAGGTGACAGCAGATCACATTTGCCATTTATGCACTCAGTCATCATTACACGTGCACATACAGAATATTCCATGTGATGTAATGAATGAATGAATTTATGCATTTCTTAAACAATTGCATCATACTAAAATCATACTAAAACATTCATTCATTCATTCATCTTCTAACGCTTTATCCGATCTTCCCTCGGGTCACGGGGAGCCTGTGCCTATCTCAGGCGTCTATGGGCATTAAGGCAGGATACACCCTGGATGGAATGCCAACCCATCGCAGGGCACACACACACACACACATTCACACACATTCATTAACACTAGGGACAATTTTCCAAGGTGCCAATCAAACCTACCGTGCATGTTTTTGGACCGGGGGGGAAACCGGAGAACCCGGAGAAAAAAAAACCCCTGAGGCACGGGGAGAACATGCAAACTCCACACACACATTCCCGAGACGGGAATCGAACCCGGATCCTGGTGGTGTGAGGCGAACGTGCTAACCACTACGCCACCGTGCCCCCATACTAAAACATGTTAAAACCTAATTTAATGCTTACATTAACAATGGCTTTTTTTTTTTTAAATAAAACGACATGCATAAAAAATAGCATGCATAAAACCGTAAACACTTTATCTGCATATTATATTACTATTAAAGTCAAACTACTGAATACTATTTTCTCCCCACACCCCTGATCTCCGTTGTTGCCACGTGACTCACACACACCGAAGGGTGAAGTATTGCAGTGGATGCCAAGCTATAACAATAGTTTAAATGCATTCATTTTGGGCATAAATGCGATCACATATAGTAACCTAAAGCACAGAGTTGTGATCAAAAGTACTAATAATACCTCTATATTTAATTGCAATAATAATAATAGTATGTCAAAGCCAAAAAAAAAAAAAAAATGACCAAAGCCTGTTTTCTGAGGAGCATTATTTTCTCATGAAGGCACAGTGAAGGCACACTTGACTTGACTTGATCTTTTGAAGATGCACTATTTATTTATCAGAGTTCTAATAAACATTTATTATAATGTGTTGATAGAAAGCTTAGAATTCTTTGAAGGCGAAGCCAATTTTATTCGATTTTTCCTTTGCCAGGGTGTTTAGTTGGAAACTGCTTGCTCATGGTACTTGTTTAGCATCAATGTGTGAACAGTCTCAAAAGAAATGATCTTTATTTTATTGGACGCCGTCCCAGTCGTGCCTCTGTCACAGTTTCTTGACTTGAGATTAAGAAATAGCGAGCAGCATAAGAGCTAGAGTTTAATAAAGTTTATATTTGTGTCTGCGCAGGCTGCTCAGATATGCAGCCCTAAGAAGTAAAGCTCAAGGGAACTGCTCTGGATCTTAGCCTAGTGTTTGCTTTCTCAGGAATAATATGCAAAAATACACATTTCAGTCACAGCAGGGGTTTTTTTTTTGTAAGAGCTTTTTAATGCTCTGGCTAATGAAAAAAAAATTACAAAAAAAATTCATTACAATCTGCAAATGTTGTGTTACAAACTGAGACTGAATTGCCATGTATATAGAAAGCATGGAAGAAAAAGATAAACACAACCAACCGAGGGAAGCGCAGCCTCGAGAGGCTCGTCAGGTAAAATCGATTCATTATTTGGATGACCTTCACAAGGAATGGACTGTGACTGGGTCCGAGGCATCAAGAGCCACCACACACACACAGACGTGTCAAGTGATTGTCGAATCCCTCTTGTTAAGCCGCTCCTGAACCACAAGACAATATCACAGGTGTTTTACTTGGGACTAAGTAGGAGAAGAACTGGTCTGTTACCCAGTGAACCAAAGTCCTGGAGTCTGGAGAAAGGGTAGAGAACACCATAGCCCAAGTTGCTCAAAGTCCAATGTTAAGTTCCAACAGTCTGTGAAGATTTTGGGTGCAATGTCATGTTGAAAACCAAAGTCACTAGAAAATGAATAAAAAGAAATGTTAGCGCACCTAATCGTACTTCCTTCTGCTTAGCAGCTTTTTAAAAGGATTTGGCACCTGCCCACACTGCCAAAAGCACCAAAAGTTGGCTAAATGACAATGGTGTGCTTTACTCACCAAACCTGAACCCCATCGGGAATCATTGCGGTACTGTCGAGAGCAAGAGACCAAAAAAAGATTTACATACATGTACGACATTTGGCAGACACCCTTATCCAGAGCGACTTACAACTGAGGGTTAAGAGGCTTGCTCAAGGTCCCACTTGTGGCAGCTTGGTGATGGTGGGATTTGAACCTGCTATCTTCTGGTCCAGAGGCCAATTTCTTAACCACTGAGCTTCCCACCTCCTCAATGAGCTGAAGGTCACAGTCAAAGAAACCTGGGCTTCTATACCATCTCAGCAGTGCTACAGACCTTCATGCAAACCCCAATAAAGCAAAAGGAGCCCCTATAAAGTATTGAGTACAGAATACAGAAATTTAGCGTACTTTCCAGATTGACCAACAATTAACTAAAAATTTATTTTTTTTTTTACTAATCTTCTAATAATTGAAGAATTCTAATGTGTTGAGAATTGATTGGTTTTGGTTAAATGTGAGCCAAAATCTTCACAATTAAAAGAACCAAAGTCAATGTGCATTGACTGTTATTTAATACACACGTTTCACAATTTGAGTTGAAATTTTCCATTATATTATAATTTATTGAGTTGCCTGTATTTCTGCAAACCTAGAAAACAATTCAAGCAAATGCATATCTTGACCACTTTATTTGTAGATAATATATGCTCATGGTTTGTATTTGTGTGTGTAGGTATAAAATGTGTGCAAATCAGAGCATAAGATTAAAATCTGCTTTTTTAAAAATAAAAAAAACCATACCACTCCACATTTGTGCTTCAGTCAAATCCATTCTTCGGGGAAGCCAGTGATGCAGGGTGAGGATGGCCTGGGTCGCACAGGGGTAATGTCCTGATGCAACAGGTTTTGGGTCTCCTACTCCATGTGAAGGGAAAATGGCAAAACATATGGCATTCAATACAATTTCATGTCTATAAATTCGTGTTAACATTTTCCTTAAAAAAATGCCTTAAAAAATGGTTCCAAGCAACTGTACTATTCTTCTTTTTTTGTCCCCGAACCCCGTTTATAGTGGTTATGATTTCTTATTGCTGTCCACACATCTGGGAAAATGAGCACTTCCTGTGGAGTGTGTAGAAGCATATCAGTAGATATTAATAGAGAAAATGCGCTTAATAGTGAACATGCCATGTACAACTATGAATTATATTAAAATAGTTTTATTACTTGCATTTTGAAATCTGATTTGTGTTATAGTGATAAATAACCTGTTTGTCTAGATCAGACTCATTGTCACCGTGGGCCACATCAGCATTATGTTTGCACTCAAAGGACCTATTGTAACTATAAGACAGTATACACTCGTTGATGAGCGACACCGCCTCATAACACAAAAGACTCCTAACATTATAACATCTTTCTTGGAAGGGCATCCTTCATGGTTCTTCCTTTCATCTGCACCATTTTTTTCCTTTCCTGGATATTTTGGGATAGAAATTTCTCAATTGCGCTTGTTGGAAAATGCCGATGTTGGATACACTGCAATCTAGTGGCGGGATGCCGTCGCTTCACGGGTAACATAGTCGCATGCATCGTGGGAGATGTAGATTACTGTCAGTGCATGCGTTAAAGCAGCATAGACTTATTTTAAGGCAATCAAAAACCGTTTAAGCTCTTGTGGGCCACAAAACATTGAGTTTCACACCTTCTTCACCTTCTTTGTGAGCAAGATGGACTATTCGAAAAAACGTTGTCAAATTTTGTATAGTGTTGTATGAAATGTATTTGTTTGTTTATTTTATTTAGGGCAAATCCAATTGTTCGGATGACTGTGATAATTAACCAGTGACCGAGAAATACAGTATGAATACTGAAGCAAAGGCAGAATATAGAGCTTTCTAGCTCCCTTCGTTTTTTCCCATTAAAGCGATGGCGAGGTTACTTTACTTGGGAGTTCATTTTTAACATATAGCTGGATTCAAAGTACATTACTTGCATGCGTTTTCATTTCTGTAACTAGTTTTACTCAGGATAATTGACACCCGTATACTATTAGAATGTTACTGTTTTCAGTAACACATGCACAATTGAAATACAAAAATATATCTAAATACCCAAGCTGGAAGGTAGAAAACACATCTAATGTAAATGAAAAAAGGTTCTAGAACAAAGACAAGGAACTGAGGATGTGCGAAACAGCAGGGTCTCTGTGAAATAATTGCAGTCTGTGGAGGAGAGTTTAAAGGGTCATAGCAGCTATTTGTAGGATTGCTCCAAACTGAATTACTTTGATAAGCCTTTCAGAACAATCTCCTCAACAGATTGACAATCAGCTCTTAAGATATTTGTGGCGAATTTAGTCCGAATTGAACGATGGCAACAGTACCACAATTTCCTATAAATGATGATAATGATCGAGGAGTGCAGTCCATATGTGTACATTATTGTGCTCAGAAAACTCCCACTGGCAGGTCTATAAGAGGTTCATTTCCTAACTAGGAATTATGGAAAAATCTCAGGGAAAAAAAAAAAATATATATATATATATTAAGGAGTTTTTAGAATGTTTATTATAAATTTAAATACATTTCATCACTGTATTGGTTGAAACGTTTGGCTTGAGTAAAGGTTCACTGTCCATGTTAGGTTTGCTAAGTATGTATTTTTATTTTTATATTTATTTTTATTCATACATTGCTTTAGGATTGAAAGTTTTCTCTTTTCACCAACAGGGGCATTCCTGGGAAGAAATGTGGCACCATTATCGTGAAGGCTGAGGAACTGAACAACTGCAGGGTAAGCCATCCTGAGTGTTGTGGTGCATCATTTTCCTTTACATGGCAGCTCTGCGGACAAAGATGGATATAATATAAGAAGGTAAGAAGGTTACCTTATTAGAAGGTAAGAGGTTCATGCCCCCGTACTGCCACTACTTGGCCCTAGGCATTGCAACGGAAAAGGCATATCCAGCATTTTCAGAGCCAGAAATCTCATCTCTGTCAAGACCATACACACATGATGCACATTTGCTATATGCCATTTATATTAATAGAAGACACCCGGAAAGTAAAGAAGGTGTGCACATGCTGGTCTCTGTGTCCCAATGTGTGTGCTTGTCAAAAGGATTTCTTATTTGTCTCCTTTGTTTTGCCACCTGGCACCAGTTAAGCAAATCAAAAAGCCTGTGCCAGACCATTTTGTAGTCACACAAAATCATCTGCTCTGAAAGATGCGGTTGCCAAATGCTTAATTGTTGTGCACTAGCGCTTCAGTGGTTGTATCTCTGTCTCGCAGGAATCCGTAATGATGCAGTTTTGTGGCAACAAGCTGGACAAGAAGGATTTCTTTGGAAAGTCTGACCCGTTCCTTGTGTTTTACCGCAGCAACGAGGACGGCTCGTGAGTAGGATAACCAGCGTTACATTAAAGTTGTTAAGGCGTCCTTTCAACATTGGAAGCACATTTGTTTACTGCATAAAGGAATAAGCATATAAACATATGGATACTGTTGCAAGGCAACTGATATCTATGGATACTGAGGTTAAGCTGATTGATACCCCAGAGGTGTGATGTAGCTAGCCACATATTGCTCTCTATATATATATATATATATATATATATATATATATATATATATATATATATATATATATATATATATATATATATATATATATGGTCCACTACACGTGTGTGTGCCTAGATAGATAGATAGATAGATAGATAGATAGATAGATAGATAGATAGATAGATAGATTTTTTTTTAATAATTACTAATTGGAAATGCAGGTAAATTTGTCCCTAATTGCACAACTCTTGTATTTTAATTAGTGCTCAGGCAGGTCATTGCCACTGTGCACTGTTAATGCACACTGAGTTGTGAAAAATCCATATCAGTTGACTGCTAGTTCAGAGCACACTGATTTCTAATGAGGTGACCGAGTTAATGAAGAACACCTTTTCTACGCTTAAGAGCATCAGAATGTTGACCTGAGCTGCTTTCACTACTGTAGCCAATGCATTCACATGATAAGAGGTTTTTTTTTTTTTTTGACTTTTGTGGGTTAGGTGGATAAAAAAAAAAAAAAGAGTTTTGTTTGCAGCTGAACGGCAGAAAAATCTGCAGAAGCAGCATGTCAAATCTATACGTAAATCCTCCATTACATGCTTGGACAGTTGTGGGGAAGAAAGGGAAGTCTTAAAAGAAAACCTGTTTCTGCAGGACACGTATAAAGCTATGCCAAATATTTTTATTTGTATTTATTTTTTTTTAATAAAAGAATTTGCCATGCTTTTTACAGTACTCGCAGTGTCCACTTTATTAGGAACACCATCTTAATACTAGGTAGGACTACAACGTAGATGAATGAATCACCGGCAGGTTTGTAAACCTGCGAATTCATTCAGCAGTGATGCGTTCGGTTTATATCACTGTGTTTCCTCTTTACTTGATTGCTTTTGTTTTTCAGTGTCATTCTGAGAGATATTCCTTTTCTTTTTTTTTTTTTGGTCGGGCTTAAGACAGATTTCCCTACTGTTATTTTTCTAGCTTTTTTCGTATGGCTTATTCCAAGAAGTCTGCCTGATTTTTTTTGGCTTATTTTAGTTCCTTGAAATAGGCTAATTCTAAGCTCTGCTCAGTTACTACGGCAACTACCCTGAAGTAACTGTATCACTCCATGATACTTTGCTATTGGTACCATCCTTTATATGATATTATGGCACTGGGGTGTTGTTAAATTTAAATAATTTTTTCTTAAGCTTGCTAAAGCATGCAGTTCAGTTGGTTTCTGCATTTTAGTAATAGGTTTTATATTCTACATTTTACATTAAAACAATCTCAAGAGCTATTATTATATAAGTATAAATCTAACAATTTAGTTCATGTCCTCATCAATGTAATTCTTCTTTTTTTATTATTCATTTTGTACTTTAAAATGATTTGTACATGTTTTTTTTGTACATGACAAGTGCCAAAGTTTTGTATAGAATGTGGAAATTCAACAATGCATTATGTATGTGTGTGTGACAGAGGTGTCTGTGCTTGTTACAGATTCACCATTTGCCATAAGACAGAGGTGGTAAAGAACACGCTGAACCCTGTATGGCAAGCCTTCAAGATCCCCGTCAGAGCCTTGTGCAATGGAGACTATGACAGGTACAGTAGGGCCTCAATGTTATACAGAGTGACTTCTCTGGACTAGTCATAAGTCACTTCCCTGGACAAGACAATATCCACAATATAAGAAAGTTTCTGAACCTCGTTCTCCATCTGAATAAAATGAAATCTATAAAAAATTATAATGGAGGATGATTTATAAATAATTACACTCACCGGCCATTTTATTAGGTACACCTTACTAATACCGGGTTGGACCCCCTTTTTTTAACTGCCTTAATCCTTCGTGACATAGATTCAACAAGGTACTGGAAACATTCCTTAGAGATTTTGGTCCATATTGACATGATGGCATCACACAGTTGTTCCAGATTTGTCGGGTGCACATCCATGATGCGAATCTCCCGTTCCACCACATCCCAAAGGTGCTCTATTGGATTGAGATCTGGTGAATGTGGAGGCCATTTGAGTACAGCGAGCTCATTGTCAAGGTCCAAGAAACCAGTCTGAGATGATTGGCGCTTTATGACATGGCGCGTCATCCTGCTGGAAGTAGCCATCAGAAGATGGGTACAGTGTGGTCATAAACGGAAGGTCAGCAACAATACTCAGGTAGGCTGTGGCGTTGACGCGGTGCTCAATGGGTACTAATGGGGCCAAAGTGTGCCAAGCAAAAATATCCCACACACCATGACACCTCTACCACCAGCCTGAACTGGTGATTCAAGGCAGGGTGGGATCCATGCTTTCATGATGTTGACCCTACCATCTGAATGTCGCAGCAGAAATCCAGACTCATCAGACCAGGCAATGTTTTTCCAATCCTCTATTGTCCAATTTTGGTGAGCCTGTGCAAATTGTAGCCACAGTTTCCTGTTCTTCCTGTCAGGAGTGGCACCCGGTGCGATCTGCTGCTGCTGTAGTCCATCCGTCTCAAGGCTCGACGTGTTTTGTAACAAGTGGTAATTTGAGTTACTATTGCCTTTCTATCAGCTCGAACCAATCTGGCCATTCTCCTCTGACCACTGGCATCAACAAGGCATTTGCGCCCACAGAACTGCCTCTCACGGGAGGTTTTCTCTTTTTCGGATCTTTCTGTGTAAATCCTAGAGATGGTGGTGCGTGAAAATCCCAGTAGATCAGCAGTTTGTGAAGTACTCAAACCAACAACCATGCCAAGTCACTTAAATCACCTTTCTTCCCCTTTCTGATGGTTGGTTTAAACTGCAGCAGTTGCTGCCGTGTGATTGGCTGATACGAAATTTGCGCTAACGAGCTGTCGGACAGGTGTACCTAATAAAGTGGCCGGTGAGTGTATAAAATTCTATGGTTATATCTGCTTCTTACCTGGATTATGTTCAAATGACCCATTTTATGTCACTTTTTTATTTTTTACACACCAAGCTAGATTTATTACGGAATCATATGCAGTTCATTTATTTTTCCCCCTCCGATATCAAAGTCAGATTCTTGCCTGATGCAGATATTGAAAATGAGCTGCGCACCAGCTCTGCTTCTAAACGATCTGAGGCAGCCGCCCAATAATTCCGTTTTCCATGAAATATCAATTTCAAAGATTTGAATGTATTCCACTAAATCCTACACCTTCACGTTTTCTGTCTTTGATTCCTTTCACACCTCATAACAGTTTTGAACTGGCAGCATTAATCTGGCATCTTTAATCATTTAACCTTATGTAATCATATACAGGGGTGATGACTGTTCATAATGGCAGTATTTCATAGTCGGAAGAGAATTGGCATGTTCTATTGAAAGCAAACTTTCTTCTGTGCTTCAGCTTAACCGGCACCTCCAAAGTGGAGTGAAAAAACAACATGTATTATTATTATTATTATTATTAAAACAATCACGGAAAGTATGCCTTTGTAGTTGTCAAAAAAAAGATCGAAAAGAGCATTGTTGCTGCACTATTAAGAGTTTCTTTTCTGTGCTTAAAAAAAAAAAACCTGAATGCTTTCTCTAATGGAAATACACGGGTATAGTGTTTTTCATGGTGGATTCCATTAGAAAGCATTATTAACACCCCTGACTTCGAGTGTACACCCCAGGCATAGTCAAAGTGCAGAGCCCTCTCGCTCACCCTTTATAAGAACTAAATACCTGGCTGAATAGAGCACTGATTATTACCTCCTGCTCCTGCTTTATCTCTGATTGAAAGTGTTTGTGTTTGGGGAGGACTGCAGGAGTGTGTATATGGAGATAAAGCCCCGCAGTATGTTCATGTACAGAAGCGCTGTGTGTCCTGCTAGTGTGTTTGCTCCGGTGACGGTTTGCAACAACAAAAAATAAATAAATAAATAAAAAAAACACAAAAAAAAAACAGTGGATTTTGACACAAGAAATCCATTTTCTTGTCGTGCCCCTTCTAACAGTGCGCTTTTTTTTTTCAAAACAAAGTTTGCCACCCAAAGAAAACTGAAACCAGGAAATAGAAATCGATCCTCTCATTCCCCCCCCCACCCCCCGAGCAACGGGTACAAACCTTTTCTGCAACTCCTGCTGCCTGGAACTGGTTCACGTCTCCTGCAGATTTGACGTGTAAAATGAAGGTTAAGCCATCCAGAGGAAATCCAACCCTGCTTAGCGCACAAGATCTCGGAGCTTTTTAAACGGCTCCGCTCAGCACTTAAAACGCTCTGCAGGTTCCAAGGAAAGCGATTCACCGCTCATGCTGTAATGTAACACTAATGACTATCTTTTGTGGCGTAGCAGTCCCATGATTCATAACTCTTTCTCCGTACCTCTCCCTTACTTGCCCCGTTTGTTGTCAGAGACGCTGGATACAGTCGATGGAAAGCTGCTTACTTGCAATCGACAAGAATGATACTTCAGATACTTCAGCTCCTGAATGAGGCGAAATTGAAAATAAATGGCTGGGGTGAAACATGATTACTGTACAGTTGTCAAGCTGACATTCTGGTCTCTCTCTCTCTTTCTCTCTCTCTCTCTCTCTCTCTCTAGAACAATCAAGATTGAGGTGTATGACTGGGACAGAGATGGCAGGTAAATGGTTGTATCCATTCAATAGTACACAAACAGCAAAGAAGCTTCAAATGCTTTTAAACGTATTCTTCAAAATTAGAACGCTAAAGTATACAGAATAAAACCAAGGGTCACCTACACGGTGATCGCGGGCACCAGGTCGCCCCCCCCCCCCCCCTTCAACCCCCCCTCAAGGACCACACGGGTCACCAGTCAGCCGCATGTAAAATTGGACATTTTGTCAAGTCATTGTTGATATTGTGAGAAATCATTAAGCATAGTCACATAAACACACAAACATAGAGTATTGTCAATCTTTAATAATAATAATATATAACTAAAGGCAAATTTGACTCCATGAAGTAGCTCTCAGTTTCAAAAAGGCTGGTGAAACCTTGGCCAAAAGGTTCAATAGTGTATATCAAGTCATATTAATTTGGTCCAATATTTAGCCGATTATCACCAATTTATTGGTTATTAGTTATTATTATACTAATTGATTCCCCCCCCCCCCCCCCCCCCCCCCCCCCCCCCCACAAACTTTTCTTGTTCATGCTTGCATTTTGTAAATAATCCCCAAATTTATTCAACTATTCAGTTCACCGTTTTGTGCAATGGGAAGCGTTGCGTGTATTTATATTCGGGATGTGGAGATATCAACATTAACAGAATGTCAACAGCTAATTAAGTACAATAACTTTCAGCAGCATTTGGAGGACTATAATGTTAGATCAATTAGAACGAGAACGCTGGGTATATGGAAGTGAGACAAAGACGCATATGTGCATTAGCAGAGAGTTGAATTGCACAGGCTTGGAATCGGATTGATTTGCCATTTGAGGCAAAAATGAAACGCAGCCCACGGTTTATTTTAAATGCAAGCGCATTCGATACATCCAACATTGACATCTCCGCTTTCCTTATTATTTTCGAATTTGATTCATGCCATTGTGGCTACGATGAGTTCGTTCTCAAAGCAGACAATTAAATATTCTTTATCTAGAGCGAACCGGCGACTCGTTTTACGGCCACCGAAGAGTGAACAACGAAATGAGTGATAGAAATATTCTACAAATGTAGGATCATTCAAAAACACGTTCTTTTTCTTTGTTTGTAAATGTGTGTTTGTCTGCTCATACAGCCACGATTTCATTGGAGAGTTTAGCACAAGCTACAGAGAGTTGTCCAGAGGCCAGTCCCAGTTTAACGTGTATGAGGTGGGTCACATTTTTCCTTTTTAAGTATCCTTTCTTTGAGGTGGGTCACTCCTTTTTCCCAAATTTTTAAGCACTCCTTTCTTTGAATGCTTTATCTACCTGAAGCAATGGTGCCCAAATTTTTTACCTATAATGGGGTATTTGGGCATGGTGGCTTAGTGGTTAGCACGTTTGCCTCACACCGCCAGGGAAGGTCAAGGGTCCAGGTTCGATGAGACCCCGTCTCGGCCATGTGTGTGGAGTGTTGAGTTCCCTCCCATGTGTCTGTCCCTGGATGTGTTTTCCCCGGTCAGGGGTGCATTTTCTTTTTCTCCCAGGGTGTCCCCAAGTCCGGTCCATGGGAAACATGCGGACCAAGGAGCTTTTTGAGTTTGCTGCCCCCATGTCCCAGGGGGTTTTTCTCGGGGTTCTCCGGTTTCCTCCTCCCCGGTCCAAAAACATGCACGGTAGGTTGATTGGCACCTTGGAAAATTATCCCTAGTGTATGAATGTGAGTGTGTGTGACTGCGTGTGTGTGTGCGTGTGTGTGTGTGTTCCCTGCAATGGGTTGGCATTCCATCCAGGGTGTATCCTGCCTTAATGCCCATAGACCCCTGAGATAGGCACAGACTCCCCGTGACCCGAGGGAAGATCGGTTAAAGCGGTAGAAGATGAATGAGTGGGGTATTTGACACACTGGCAATTTTTTCCCACTTACAAAGAATGGAGAGATCTGTGATTTTGATCGTAGGTACACCTCAAGTCTGAGAGACAATCATATGATTTAAAATATAATTCATTTCCATTTTTGCTACATAAAAGAAGTATTTTATCACCTGCCCAAGCAGCAAGAATTCTCGTTCTCACCGACCTGTTTGTTTGCCTATGAATCCCTCCTGTCCTCCACTCATTAGATGTATTAATTGCACCTGTTTGAACTCATTACATCTATAAAAGACTCCTGTCCACTCAATCAGACACCAACCTCTCCACTATGGGCAAGACCAAAGACCTGTCTAAGGACAAAATTGTAGACCTGGGATGGGCTACAGGACCTTAATCTCAACATCATGGAGTGTGTGTGTGATTCCATGAAGAGACAGAAGGATGTGAGAACGTCTACATCCACAGAAGATCTGTGTTTACTTCTCCAAGATGGAACAACCTACCAGCCGAGTTCCTTCAAAAACTGTTTTTGTGGCATTTGGCAGACGCCACAAGTGGCAGCTTGGTGGTGCTGGGATTTGAACCTGTGATCTTCCGGTCCGTAGGCCAACACCTTAACCACTGAGCCACCACCTCCCTGTGTACCTTTGAAGAACTGCTGCTGTTTTGAAGGGTGTTCACACCAAATATTGATTTTTATTTCCATTCCTCTTTTCTTCATTCACTGCATTTCCTTCATTGATGAAAGTAAATGATTAACACTTCCTTTTTTTGAAAGCATTTTTTATTCACAGCATTTTTGCACATCTGCCTAAAACTTTCACACACTACTGTACATTACAGCAAAGTGAAAATTGTTTCTTTGCATATCCCAGCTTGTATTTTTGGAAGCTGGGATCAGGGCGCAGGGTCATGCCACGATACAGCGCCCCTGGAGCACAGAGGGTTAAGGGCCTTGCTCAAGGACCCAAGGTGCGGTCAGCTTGGCGATACCGGGGCTCGAACCCCCGACCTTCCGATCTGTAGCTTACACCACTGAGCTACACCCTTCCTGACACAAACAGCTTGGTGAGAAAGCAATTATTAGAAAATGGTAGAAATTCAAGATTACTTTTAGCAGCATTCAGCAGACGCCCTTATCCAGAGCAATGACGGTTCCTGGTCAATAAACCGTCACAGTCTCAACGGTTACCATTAGTTACACACTGCAGTGCACGCAAGGTCCCCCTGCTCAAGCCAGCACGTGTCCGGGCTTGTCTCAAGTTTGCCAAATACCATCTGGACGATCCAGAGGACGCATGGGAGAAGGTCATGTGGTCAGACGAGACCAAAATAGAACTCCACTCGCAGTGTTGGGCGGAAGAAGAAGGATGAGTATAATCCATCCCAAAAAAACAACCCCAATCTTGAAGCACGGGGGTGGAACTATCATACTTTTGGGGGTGCTTTTCTGCAACGGGGACAGGGTGGATGCATGTAGCACGAGATTTTGGGCAACAACCTCCTTCCCTCATTGAAGATGGGTCATGACTGGGACTTCCAGCCTGATAAGAATGCCAAACATACACCCAGGGCAACTAAGAAGTGGCTCTGTAAGAAGCATTTTAAGGTCCTGGAGTGGCCTAGCCAGTCTCCAGACCTGAACCCAATAGAAAAAACTATGGAGGGAACTGAAACTCTGTGTTGCCCAGCGACGGCCCCAAAACCTGAACTATCTGGAGAAAACCTGTATGGAGGAGTGGGCCAAAAAACTGGTGCAAACCTGGTCAAGAACTACAGGAAACCTCTGACCTCTGTGTACCAAATATTACATTTTATTGTTCCATTGTGTCAAATACTTTTTTCTTTTGATTCTGTCTCTCGTTGTTGAGGTGTGGTGATGGAACCTGTGATTGAAATCTCACCATTCTTAGTGGGAAAACTTGAAAAATCAGCAGTGTATCAAATTAATTTAATTGTATTAAATTGATTGAATACAGATGTGAATTTTGAATGACAGTAAATGCTCTTGTTGTCATGTTGAAGAATGTTTGGTTTCATAATTCAGACAAGTATATATTCTTTCGAAATAGCACACCATCATTAGCTGTTCATTCTTTCATTCATTCATCTTCTACCGCTTTATCCGATCTTCCCTCGGGTCACGGGGAGCCTGTGCCTATCTCAGGCGTCTATGGGCATTAAGGAAGGATACACCCTGGATAGAATGCCAACCCATTGCAGGGCACACACACACACACACACACAAAACATCATTCACACACTAGGGACAATTTTCCAAGGTGCCAATCAACCTACCGTGCATGTTTTTTGGACCGGGAGGAAACCGGAGAACTCGGAGAAAAAAACCCTGAGGCACGGGGAGAACATTCTAACTCCACACACACATGGCAGAGACGGGAATCGGACCCTGGCAGTGTGAGGCGAACGTGCTAACCACTAAGCCACCGTGCCCCTTAGCTGTTTGTTCAGTGTCTCAAAAAAAACCCAAAAAACTTTTTTTTTAATGGGATATTTGTTTCTGTTCTTTATATTCAGTTTGCTTTTTTTTCTAGCTACAAAATATAACAATAACTTTTATTAAATTAGAAACGAAGATCTGCGTCAGTAAAATGTTATTTACCGTAAATTCTGGACTATAAAGCGCACCTGCATATAAGCCGCATCCGCTCTATTTGAAAAAAAACCCCAAAAAAATCATAAATAAGCCGCACCTGCATACAAGCCGCATCCGCTTTTGAATTGTAAATGTACATGTATGTACCTAAATAGATCCTTTCCTAACCTGTATTTTAACACGGTGTAACGGTGGACGCTGCACAGAGACGCGGAGATCCGGAATTCATACAAAACAGGATTTATTAGAATAAAGAACTCAGGAGACGCCGCTCATACGGAGCGGCCAGACAGGCTAGGGAGCCTTGCGCTCTGCGCGCCGTGGTACCGGGAGTACCGGAGAGCAGGAGCGGTGGCGGACTTGGAAGTCCGGGAATCGGGAACAGACAAAGGTTAGGCATAAACATATATCGAGCGTCCGTGTCCGCGACACTAGGTATGTGCTACGAGCCCGGACGGGGATTGTAGAGTGAACCGGGCTTATATCGGGAGAGGGAAAATCAAGAACAACTTTGGCTGATTCGTGTGTGTGTGTGTGTGTGTGTGTGTGTGTGTGTGTGTGTGTGTGTGTGTGTGGTGTGTGTGTGTGTGTGTGTGTGTGTGGGGAAAAGAGCAGGGGAGGAGAGAGAGAGAGAGCACCGAGCAGCAACTTTGCTGATTAAAACGGGACAGAACCAAGAGAAAATAAGCGCTATTTACAGTATTTATCTTCATTTCTCCTGTGTGTGAAATCACGTCACCTTAACCTTGTAAAGATAGAGTTTGTCCTCCTTCTATCCGCTTCTACCCACTTATATCTGCTAAAGAGGAACTAGCGCATTCTTCTTCTTTGCATTTATTTTGTGTTAGTTTTGATTCTAATTCCGGTTAGAGCCCCTAGCGGTCGGGAAAAAATCTGCAGAATAGCCGCACCTTATTATTAGCCGCATGGTTCAAAACCTAGGAAAAAAGTAGCGGCTTATAGTCCAGAATTTACGGTAATTAATTGATTTTTTTTTTTTTTTTTTTTTTTTTTTTTTTTTTTTTTTTTTTTAAACCCTGGCCATAATTTGGACCTCTTTGTCCTAAAGAACAGCCGATTCACCTGCAGCAGCAGTTTATGATTATTCTGGAGAAAAAACTTGACAGCCCAATCAGTGACAGATACGAATTAAAATATCATCTTTATAGAGGTGTCTTCATTGATACACACAACACACATGTAGATTATTATTTTATATGATAAGGGTTAAATTGGTGAAATCATATAATAGAGGTTGTGTTTGCTATAAACATATCCCAGTTTATTATTAAGGCATTATTAATGGAGCCTTTTTTTGCTTCACATTGTTACTTAAACAACTTAAACAGGGATTCGGGTAGATTAGATCATTTCAATAGCACTTTAAATTGTAGTGTTAGCAATCAGAATCATTTGACGTGGACTGAAAGTAATTGTTTATTATCAGTTAAAAGAGTGATGACCTCGAAATACGATTTGAGACACAGCAGTTTTAGGTGTGTGTATATGTATGTGTGAGTGTGTGTGTGTGTGTGTGTGTGTGTGTGTGTGTGTGTGTGTGTTCTGACTTTTTTCATCACTGATACCTTTACTGCATTCAGGTCCTGAAGCTTACATGAGCATTTCGCTGTCAAATGCTCTTCATCGCTCTCTTCTTTTCTTCTGTCTCTCTCTTTCTCTCACTTATACACACTGTTTATTTGAAGTGAGGAGCCACTCCAGAGTGGTTAAGGAATGCTTCTCGTCAACAGCTTTCCAAAACCCTTTATCGCTTTGGTGTGTTTTTTTTTCCCCCTGCATTTTGATCAAAGATGCTTTTTCTGCTGTGTCTGAATGCACATTTTATACGAATTCGAATTCCGTTTATTTACAGAACCATTTACCAATGCTGCGTCTATATTTTATTTAGAATTGTAGAAATGCTTTTATTGATCCCACAGGGAAGTAATTTCTTCCCAGTGATGTTTGAAGGCTAGGGTCAGAGCGTAGGGTTAGCCATGACACAGCGTCCCTAAAACACAGAGGCCCTTGCTCAAAGGCCCCAAGAGTGGTAGCATGGAGAAACCGGGCCTTGAACCCCCAACAACCTGACCTGCCACTTTCCCTTTAAGCTACCACAAGTGTCTGAGTTAGCGCTAATCCAAACTTCTGTAATTAGACAATAATTGGAACTCCGGGGGCAATGAAACAATCCTTCATAAAACGCCAAAGGTCATTTGTTTAACAAGATTATGGTCTTGAACTCTGTTATAGGTATAAAAGGTATAAAAAAAATTTATGGCAGAAATGTAAATAGGTAAATATTATTTGGGGCAGAAAATATTGCCATTTGGCTACAGTATTACCCAGAGTCACGAATCCATGAACGCATGGTTTTCTCACTAACGAAAGCTCATTAAAGACGTAATGCTAGGGGAATCTCCTAGACCAGGCTCTTGGGGAATACTATGGAATGGCTACGTTCTACAGAGAGATTCAGTGTGCCACATACATCACTTAGATCTGTGTGCTTGTGTGTGTTTATAAGTGACTCCTCCTTGAACGACAAATGTCTGTCCCAACAGGTCATCAATCCAAAGAAAAAAGACAAGAAGAAAAAATACCTCAATTCTGGAACGGTAGGTAAAAGGAACTCGTGTCCACGCTGTAAGAGGGGGCATATGGCGTCATTTTCAAATTTCTCCTGTAATGTTAGTGCAATGGATTTTACAGTAAATGGATGCCGTGTACTGTAAAAAATGTATGAGGTGTAAGAAATTCCCCAGAGGCAGTCCATATGCTCTGTTCCAATTGTCTTCTTTCTCTCGTCCCCCATTGTTAGGTAACGCTTCTGTCGTTCCTCGTGGATATTGAAGTCACCTTTCTAGACTACATTAAGGGCGGGTGAGTGGCTGTTTTTCTACACACCACTTGCAAACACAGACACACACACACACATATATATATATATATATATATAGCAAGCATGACACGTGTATTTTTATTTTCTTTGCTTTAAGTGAAAACATTGCATTCAGAAAGGGTTTTTTTAGGGGGTGTAACATTGTTAAACACAATATTGCTGCTCTCCAGTGCAAAGCTGCAGGACTTTTGAATGTCACCTATATCCTGCTGAGAGATTGGAGTGGAAAGAATATGTTCAGACAAAAAAAAAATGTGGGTGGATAAGTCCATTCAGAGTGGTGGGGAGAGATTTGGTCAGTGCTAATCCTTGCCCAGGTGTGTGTGTGTGTGTGTGTGTGTTTGTGTGTGTGTGTGAATCTGAATGAAAGTCATTATGGTTACCTGCCACTCTAAGAAGGGTGAAAAAAGGTTTATTCATGTGTGCTAGACGTCACGCCCACGTCAAACGATGCTTTTTAGGAGGAAGGCCAGATGCTGCTTCTTCTCGGGCGGCCATTTTAATGGCTACACTCTCCTTTTAGCCTCACGTGCTGCTCTAAAGGTCATTGCACTGTGGACGGATTCAGCTCTTTACGGTCAATGCAGGATGTTTTTCTATACCCGTTTCTCTCTCCAGTTTTACTATTGATCCAGTTTAAAGAGTGCTATATCCAAATAAGTGTTTTGGCATTTAAAAACATGACAAAAAAACAACTAGCTACTTTTCTCTCTGCGTCATAGCTGTGTCAGACTGCTTAGGGTGATTGTGTATCCAGAGCCAATAGTGGAAACAATGGTCATGAGGCCTGTATAGTACGTATAGTCAATTGCAGGAGATATTTCGTACATATCTTCGGGGCAATTTCTCAAATGGAGAGCCCAAAGGAAGCTCTCAAAAGTCTCCACACAATAACCCAAGCTAAGGATTGAAGCGGGAACCCTGGGGAGTCACCACTGTACGACCCACTGTTTTTCAAAAGCAATGCGATATTATTGTGTAGTCGGTTCAGTGGAACTTGTTATAAAAATGAACTTCCCGACGTTTCCTTTTGTGCTTCGCGTCCCTGTCCCTGGCTGGCTGCTGGTAAATCGTATTGAAGCCAACTTGGCTCTCGCTACTTGCAAGATGGACTGGGATGCAGGTGCACTTGCCAGTCAGTATTAGCAAGAATAGACCTCTGCACTGGGATTTGGTTTCGGTAGCCACCTTACGTATCATTTTCTATGCACACAGAGACTCGTATAGTATATGTTTTGATTTTTCTTTTCTCTTCTGCCTTCCTATTCATGCATTATTCCTTTGCGTTCACTCGTATGACTGGAGTGATTGCCACTCCGTATGAAGTGCACCTCATTATCGGATAATTACGAGATAAGTGTTATTCAGGAATCTGCTAAATTGCAGTACGTTTGATTTTTTTTATTATTATTATTTACAATTAATTTCTATTTCTGAACAAAGAAAATCATTGGATTGTAAACCTTATATTGTAAATATAATTATATTTACTATATACTATATTATATATATATATATATATTATACTATATGATATATATTTATAATAATTATATTTTGTAACCCTTATATTCTTAGTTTCTTTTTAAATCAGGATAAATCTATCTCGTTAGTCTCTGTACTCTTAATTTATATAATATTATTTAACAAGAGCTCATTGACAGATCCCACTTTTAACCTCAAATGTCTGGTTTGGTTGTAATTACTTAAAAGAAAAGGAGTGTCTTTATAAAATATGTCATTACCCACCATTAGATTGGTGCCTTGGAGCACCACTTGTTTTATCGCAATAATATTGCAACAGACATGTTCAGTATATTTAATAGTGTAATTATGTCGTGCATTGTACGACATGATTATGTTATTAAGTATAATACCGTACTTTGCACAATATAATTATACTATTAATCTACTTCTGTGTTGCAATGTATGCACAATAACAGGTACAAATATACTGTATGTACATAGTGAGAGGATTTATTATAATAAGCAGTGACTGGGCGATTAGCAAACAACATTCCAAGGCCATGAATGAGAACATTATCAGGAATATGGAAAAACATAAACATAAATGACTACCAAATGCTTTCCGGTATAAAGTATCATCAATGATCATTTTGACGTAGAGGAAACTTTTTTTTTTTTTTTTTTTTTTTTTTTTTTTTTTAGCAAAAGCTGAGTATCTTGTGAAATAATATAACCTATAATCCAATAAACTTGGGAAATGCATTCGTTTCAGTAAAGTAATGTGAGGGGAATTAAATCTGTCAAACTTGAATGTTGTACTGCAAATATGACAAGCACCTCTATTCCATTTTTAGGTCGATGGTAAGATCTGTAGATCCCAGATGGTTTTCTGTATATATTTACAGATGTAATAAGTAAGCTGTCAGCTGTGGACCATAATAGGAACCAGCAGATGGTAGGCAGTTATACATCAGGGATATGGCGATTGTGACGGGGAATGACATGATATTGAAGAGGATAAACTAGATGAGTGATGAATGCCTCTCGACACATTGCATCAGTTTTCAGCAGCATAAACAAAAAGTGACCTAAAAAAAAGGGTGTGATTTTTATGTCAAAATAATCGGCTCTATGTATTATATATAAGATTTATAGGTAGTTAACTTGGTATGAGATACACTTATGTCATGTACAGAAGGGAAAAAAGTTTTAAAACATGTTTATAAGTATTAAGCTGTAAATATATAGACATCGATTGGTGGAGCTGTTCTTGTTTTTGCAGAGAGATTCTTGAGTCCCACCTGGATAGCGTACCATACCCATGTCTAACTTTTCTCTCAGCAAATATCCTCACTCGCTGCTTTTAAGATGCGCCTACAGACCATAACGTACATACAAACCCATAAAACTCAGTCCTGGATGACTTGGCATTATCATCACCACCACCTCTGGGCTTCTGTAATTTTGTGTTGTGCCTTGAAGGTTTATATTGCTATACAAAATGAATTTTAATTTTGAAATGTAAGTACAGTATCTCCTTGGACATCGCCAGACCTGTCGCGATATGCAGGAAAAGAAATCGCCATATACTGACGTAAAAATCGACCGTACGACACTTTATAATCGTAGCGTTTGACCTAATTCACACACATAATCAACATATAAAAACACATTTAAAGAACATCAATAACATTTAATTAGCGGGGCACGGTGGCTTAGTGGTTAGCACGTTCGCCTCACACCTCCAGGGTCCGGGTTCGTTTCCCGTCTCGGCCATGTGTGTGTGGAGTTTGCATGCTCTCCCCGTGCCTCAGGGTTTTTTTCTCTGGGTTCTCCGGTTTCCTCCAGGTCCAAAAACATGCACGGTAGGTTGATTGGCACCTTGGAAAAATGTCCCTAGTGTGTGTGATTGTGAGTGTGTGTGTCCTGCGATGGGTTGGCATTCCTTCCAGGGTGTATCCTGCCTTAATGCCCATAGACGCCTGAGATAGGCACAGGCTCTCCGTGACCCGAGGGAAGATCGGATAAAAGCGGTAGAAGACGAATGAATGAATGAATAGCATTTAATTACAGTACGCTTAAGTGAAAAATTAAGCAGTCACTATATAAACAGTCTCATGTGTAAGCTACGTGTAAACTCGCCATCTGATATGATGCTTTCACGACAAAATATCGACGCAGTGCGAGAGACAGAGAGAGAGAGAGAGCGAGCGAGAGAGAGAGAGAATGAGTTTTCTATCGAGCAGCAACATGATGCCGTGTTCCTGTTGGCTAAGTACAGAACTGTCACTTGCTGATTGGCTAAGATTACGTCTCGGTGTAGGATTTTCATTATGTTCATATGTAAAGTTCTGTCCTTACTACATAATATGAATATTACAATATTGTTTGCCTTTTTTTTATTATTAAATGTGTTACTTAAGACATAATTTATAATGTAATTCCTAATGTTGGGGAACATTCGGCTTCTTTGATACATATAGATATGTTCCATATGAGACGTGGAGAAAATTTGTGGTCGCGATATCCGAATAGTGATGTTTCGGGTTAATTACTACTGTACCTAAAATGTAGTTATTATGGCCCATTTACATTCTCTGCATGGACTTTTAACCACACATTGAATAAACCCCTATAGGTCACACCTTTGACGAGCGTTTATACCTCTTAAATGTACAGCACTTTGCTACATTACAGAGTTATACAGTTGTGTTCTAGAGTTTGCAAATTGACTGATTAGTCAGGAAGTTTTGGCGGTGGCAAATTCCTCCTGCTTCCTGATAAGTCACCCTTATCAGCCCCCAGCCCCCTAATCCCCACTTACATCATCTACTGGCAGAAAATGTGTTGTTATGAGGCATTTCCCGAGCATCTCACTTGTGCATCCAAAAAGCCTTCCTGTGCACTTTTTTTTTTTTGACAGAAGAATCCTATACTCTGATTACTGCTGCTTCATCTCTTAAAGGCTTCCGGGGGGTTTCAGGGTTCTCGTCTGACTAGATCTTTTGCTGTCTGATGCAGTAATGTTTCTCACTATGCCTATTCCTCAGATGTTCCCCCCCCCCCTTCTCTTTTTACTCGAGGAGCACATAACAAGTGTGACAGATTCGACACGTCTTGCTCTCTCTAGTCACTCGATGTAAGATTGCAGGGTTGGTCGGTTTGAGAAACAGCTTTCGGAGTGTTGGTCAGATTCAGTGCCATTTGCATGTATTTTTAAACAGCGCTAGATCAGACGTCGACGCTCTAGCGACTTTCGTTGCGTTGTTTCTTTTTGGGGTTTTCTGCAGTCGAAAGGTCAGTTCGATAAAACCGCCCGGTTTTACAAGACCATCACACTTAGCTGCACTAATAATGAAAATGAATGAGATGGAGGTTGATGCAATGGGTTGCAATGTCACACCGCCTTTAACAGGTTTTTTATTTATTTATTTATTTTTAATGCACCGGGATTAGTTGTGTATTGCTGATGCGGTTGCAGTGTAAGTGTTCTCATAGATGAAGTCTGTGAAGCAGCTCTTATCATTCACTTCACAGGGATGTTAAAGTTGTCAAGGTTTTTTTTTTTTTTTTTCCCCCCTCTTCTCTCTACAATACAGCCGGGGCTTTATAAATACGTGCAAGGTACAACTTTGATCAGAAAGGTGTAAGCTGGGATTTGCATCCTGGGAGTTTTTGATCTGCAATATGTGGCTCTATCTTTTCCATCTTATTACCTGGATTTGCGTTCACATGTAACGGTCTCCGTGTTACCGCCCCGAATTGCAGAGAGCTTCAGCAAGCAGCAGCTGCCTCTGTTTATTGAACTGTCATCTTCTATTGAAAGGCACTGATGTGCCATTATGGGAAGTGGAGAAAATCTTGCTCTTTTTCTCCCTTTGTGGCCTCGCAGATGGAGGTGTTTCCCTGTGGGGTCTTTGCTCGGCTTTCAACCGACATATGCACTGCTAATAATAGTTTTCTGTCTGGGCTCCGGAGGCAAACGCATTTTAACTCATTTATCAGTGGGGAAAGAATGCAGTTGTGTCTGAGGAATTATTTTTTTTTTAATGCATCATGTTTCAACATGAAGAAGTCGGAATGAAAATCCCTCCCTAATCTGTGCCTTAATTAACAACTCATGCTGTCAGGTCAGACTAATTAAGTGTGCCTTAAGTTTGTTTAATGCCTGGGTACTCTAACTTTGCAAGAACCATTAGTTCCTTGACGCTAGGGTTTACTGGCATGACGGAGGACTCCCAAGTGAATGTGATCTACACCAACACGATATGCACATCTTTTTTTTTCTTCTTCCCCTTCCTGTCTCTTTCTATCTTGCACACTTGCTTCTTATGACATTCTGAAATTTTGCCCGGGAGATTTCTGGAAATGTCAACATAGCATCCTTAAGAAAGAAAAAAAAAATCTGTTGTATTTTTTTATCTCTAATGGCAGGTTGCGGTTTTTATAAAGTATACCGTAGCAGTCAGTGAGTGGATATGTACTGTAGTGTGTGCAAGCATGCTTTCCAATAGTCTGGGTCAACTCAGGTTATTTGATGAGGGGTTCAACAGTTTATTTGCAGTATTGGGAAGGTTACATTTGGAAATGTAATAGATGACAGAGTACAAATGACCCATTACCATAAAAGTAAAGTAACTGATTACACTTGATTACTTTCATTTGGCCACTAGGTGGCACTTTAAGTTAACGTTCTGAGAAAAACGTTTCAAAGCCTCATTTTTCGAAATGAAATTGTTTCATCATATCACGATCAAAATCACGTTTTTGCATAACATTGTTCAGATGTAACCCGAAGTGTAATCTTTAACATGTTTATTAGTAACTAATTGAATTACCCATTTTTTCTCCGAAACTGTAATATTAATATTTTGTAATTAAATTACGTAACGCCGTTACATGTTCCTAGTTGCTCCCCGGCACTTTATTTGGCACCTTGTACAAACACTTATTGTCTATTGTATCCGGTAGCTGAACACTACTAACAACGATGACTCTGTTCCATCTACTTGAACAGAGATTATTTTGGCTCCAAACCATCTCGGTACACGTCGCCGCTACAAGTGTATATCAGGTGCAGTGTTGTTGCTGACAGCCATGCCACTCTGTTGGCTCCTTGATAGTCTGCTAAATACAAACATCAGTCCTGTGGTGAGAAACTGATTACCAATGAAGAGTCAAAGGATGATGAATACAAATTATGCCAGCACACACAATGCCCAGTACAGAACATCAGTGTAAATACCCATGATAATACATGTAATACTTAAGACGCATCTTTATCCTTACTGTCGCCATGGCTACACTTTTATCGCGAGCGTCTTTGCCCTCAGCTTAGCAAACCCCCGGCTTGATTGATTGGCTATTGCTAAATAAAAAAAATTAAATATAAAAACTCTCCATGCATATAACAAATTGTTATACTGCTTGTCTTTTACATAACAAAGATTTGTAAGGTCATTTATACTATTAGGTTTGTGTTTAGTGTTCCTCAATGGATTTTGATCACTGTTTATCCAAAAACTGAGTCATTGGCCAATAATTTTGTGTTTAACAGTTTGTGCTGTATTGAAATGATGTTTGTTCATTTTTGGCTTGAACCTGCTGGCAAAGGCATCCAAATTCTGGGAGGATATATTCTGAATAATTTGTCCCCAAACAGGCTCATTTTATTAAAAATAAATTGGAGTAAATATACAAGGCTTTGATTAGATCTGCAGTTCCAGATGCAGTCTTTTAGGGAGGCTGTTGAAGTGCTGCACATCCTGTGACAGATGTTCAGTAAGCTGAATTGCCTAGCTGAAGGTGATTTTGGTCCGTGTCGAGAACAGGGAGAGGACTGATCACCGCTGCTTGCCCCATCAGCGGGATGCTGCACTCGGAGCAGATGGCCGAGGGATGAACTGGGCATCGTCTACACATTAGGGCATGTTCACTCAGACCTTCCTTGCTCTCTTCTCTTTTCTATAACCAAGCATCTGTTAATAGATCTTGGCTAGCAGGATTTGAATTCCATCAATGTCTGTTTTGAGCTACCACTACACTCGAAAAATGGTATTAAAAGCTGATCATGTAGTCTTACAGTTCAAAATCTGTTCGACATTGCAGTTTAGGTGGAAAATAAACGCATCACGGTCAATTTTATAACTGTTAAACAAGCCTCTAAGAAGGAGGGAATGAAACGTAGCTGGGCAAAGTGGCGGAGTGAAATGATGCCTAAAAGCACGCCTCAGTGGGTTTTATCAGACAGCAAATTGATCATTTATTTTATTAAAGAACGTTACAATGTGTCATACAGTTGACCCTGGGTCTGCTTCCGTTTAATGCTGTGCAGTGATCTTGAAATGAGTTTATTCCTATTTACAGCAGCTATAAACTGTCCTTCTTTTGTCAGCATCTCTTTTCTTTATGAATGAAACAAAAACAAATTGTTGTTTATCGTATCTAAGCTTCGAGAAAAAAAAAAAAAAAAAAAAAAAAAAGTTTTTCCTTCCGACTGTTCAAAAGCTGCAACGGAAAAAAGGTCTCGTGACTAAAACATTATTAATGACACAAGTCATTTTGGGGTATGACTATGTGCAGCACCGGGCATAAATAATGCGTTCAAATTAGCGCATTAATACAATACTATAATATCAATTTTGTTTCCGTCGCTGATTAAAAGGACTTTTCCGTCCATTTGCGAATGAGTTATAATTGAAATTCTGACTCACATGCGTCCTGTTTATTTGTGCATGTGATAACCACACAGCTAGTTTACTGACATTAACAGTGCCAATATCACATACAGTAAAAGTGTCCAAATGTTTCTAGGCCAGAAGCTTCTTTGGCAACTTTTGTTCGACATAGAATTTCTTTGGCGTGTAATTAGTGGTTGAAATGGCCAAGTTTATTTTGTAATAGCAGAGACTTACATAGATCTTTATTTGAGAAATGTTCAAAGCGTTCCGTCTGGGTGCAGTCTAGACCTCGCATTAAAACCTGACAAAGATGCTGGTTTAATGCTGACTGGACTTTTATGCTCATTTCTTTTCTCTTTATCTGAAACTTGCTAGAGTGACAGACTTGTAGTGGAAGGGGGGTGGAGGGGGGTGGGAGTGAGACAGTTGGGGGTCTGGGCCACTTGCTGTTCTTCCTTCACCTCCCTCCTTCTGCAGTCCTTCTCCTTCCCTTCCTTCGTTCTGGTAGCCGCTGAGTGTCATCAACCCGGTTGCTGCCTGCAAATGTCCCGCATAACGAGCTTGCCATCTTGGGTACGGATAACGAGTTAATAAGCCCCGGCAGAAATACTTGAGGAATGTCTGTCCTTTGTCGCTTCGTTTTAGTTTTTACTCTGTGCCACTAAATTAATATCTCCCCCATGGAGAAGGAATCACAGCTGGCATCCAGGAGAATAATTAAACTGATGTTTTTAATGGCAAACAGTTTGCTGTTTGTTTTCCAGGGTTTATAATTCGTTTGAGAGATTACTAGTGTGTTTGGGTGTGTGTGTGTGTGTGTGTGTGTGTGTGTGTGTGTGTATGGGGGATTTTTGTGGAGGGGATGCCCTTGTGTGGATATACTTCTAAAATCGTGGTAATTAGGATGATTTATCGAGAGAAGACAGGCCCATACTTAAGGCGTTAGGCCAGGCTGCTGTGTCCTAGAAGAGCATAACTACGCTCGCACACAAACGCAAATCTTAGCCACTTCATGTTCTGCATTAATCCTTACTGCTACGATTTAAAGGAATACGTTTCTCATGTATGGTCTCCAATGCATTTGGTGTGTTTTTGCTTTTCGTGCATTTAAAATATGACCAGTTAGGCAGCTTCCAAAGTACTGATTTGTATTACAACTCCTTGCGCAAGGATCCAGCAGTGCTGGGATTTGCTGATTATATGGGATGGTCAATAAATCCCAGATGTATTTTTCATTATTGCGTTTTCATCTATGCAGAGGATCGATAATGCAGTTTGTAATTTATATCATGTTATGCAACACCACCACTGCTGTGACGGTACTGTTTATAAGACAATTGGTTTTGAACAGTTTCGCTTCTTTGTTTGTGCGTTTTTTTTTTTGATAACATTACCAGACACGTTTGAGCGACATCATTGAATTTTCGCATTGTTATACGAGATCACCATGCTAACTGGGAATTTTAAATTCGGTTACTTTATATTTTCTTGTGTGTAGCTGCTATTATTGGTCACGGAATTTCCTGTTTCATTTTGATCTGATCCTACATCAAGGTCTCGAGCGTACTGAGGACTTTGAAACGCCCACTATCATTATGCATTGGACATTACTAATAGATTTGTAATGCTGTGCATTTTATTAATGGCTATATATTTCACTTACAGTATGTCAAGAATGGTTCTATTAACTACCTTTAGTCTATAATACAAAGGATCGTTCTCATACAATGGCAGCTTAAATACGTCCCAGGGTGACGGCTAATATTAATTCATTTAAGCCCACTGGCTCTTGCCAGACATATTATTAAATATGGTAAGTCGAAGCCTGACAAATAAATGTTCCCTTTTTCTCTGTTTTTTTTTTTTGTTGTTGTTCTGCAGGACTCAGATTAATTTCACCGTGGCAATTGATTTCACCGCCTCAAACGGTGAGTGCAACGGTCACCATTGGGCTGTTGGGCATTATTAAAATGCATGCAATTCAAGCAGCCATTGATAGCTCTCTCCACTAGAATAATGAGCGAGGTGTTATGTATTAAAGAGCGTGATGAGGAGGAAAGACCTGCGTTTTTAGACCTATTCACAGAAGCGCGGCACGCAGCGAACGGGTCAAAGCCTTGCCCAAATTAAAGTTCCGCCTCCATTCCATCTAATTTCCGAGGGATGATGGAGTAGCATTAAGTATTCAATGTCCTCTGGATTTAACAGTTTTGAGTGGGAGCAGGAGGGTTTATGCCTGGAAAGTCTAATCTAGGAACATTTCATAGTACGACAGAATGAAAATAAAAATAAGAATAAAAAAGAACAAAAATAATAATAAATGAGATATGATGACTATGAATATGATATGATGGATGTTGAATTTAGGTGAGGGGCACGATGGATTAGTGGTTAGCACGTTCACCTCACACCGACAGGGACCAGGTTCGATTCCCGTCTAAGCCATGTGTGTGTGGAGTTTGCATGTTCTCCCCGTGCCTCAGGGTTTTTTTCTCCGGGTTCTCCGGTTTCTCCCCCGGTCCAAAAACATGCAACGGTAGGTTGATTGGCACCTTGGAAAATTGTCCCTAGTGTATGAATGTGTGTGTGATTGTTAGCATTCCATCCAGGGTGTATCCTGTCTTAATGCCCATAGACGCCTGAGATAAGCACATGTTCCCCGTGACCAGAGGGAAGATCTGATATAGGGGTAGAAGATGAATGAATGAATGAACATTTCATTTGCCTGCAGCTGCAGTTGGACTGTATTTAATAAATTGTCTACTGCAATGGCAGGTAGATTAACTCCATTGTATTGACACCCCTAGATAAGGACGGGTTCCTTTATGGGCCTGGTTCCTCTCAAAGTTTCTTCCTCATGGAGGGTTTCCTTGCCATAGTCGGCAATGACTCGCTCCTTAAGGATAAACTATACAACTATAAGCAACATAAATTATACATGCCTTAATTACCGCGTTATCATTGTAAATGCAAATGCATTGTAGTATGCAAATTTGCACTGAAGCTTGTGAAAATGAAGTGAAAAGGTTTTACTGATGGTGATGAATTTTGCACAGGTCTGCCCACGCTACATCTTAAATGAAGTTCAGTGTTCATGAACATTAAATAACGAATGTCTGTGAGAATTATTACTCTGCTAATTCATGACTCAGTGTTGATGTTTCCATTGCAAAGTGTAATTACAGCGTATTTCCGGTTTCTTAGTAATTAAGCAACACGTTTGCAGGGAAATGTTCCTTTTCCTAACAGGTTTGTTTTCACATTTTAGATTTGGAAGTACAGTACGCTAGCTAGGTCAATCGTTAGCCTCACTCATTAGTTACCTTCCATGCTCCATTCAATATTCCCCAGTTGCCTAGGAACAACATTTTTATGATCTAATCTTGAACAGTATGCATACTACTGCACATGCGAGAGTTTTTAATGGTCTGAATATCGCGTCACCTTTTTTTTTTCTCTCTTTTGCAATCTGTATTTAAGTAAAGCAACACATTGACTTATGAATATCTGGTTCCTAGGCAACCCTGCCCAGCCAACTTCCCTGCACTACATGAGCCCATACCAGTTGAATGCCTACGGCATGGCTCTCAAAGCCGTGGGAGAGATCATTCAGGACTATGACAGTGACAAGATGTTCCCAGCACTGGGATTTGGTGCCAAGCTGCCCCCTGATGGGCGTGTCTCCCACGAATTTGCACTGGTGAGTGCCCCTCATGCAACGTTTAGAAACATTAACACTCTCACATATCTGCTTTTTTTTCTGACTGGTGGATTTTTTTTTTCTCTTATGCTACCTTTATTATTCCCCATCCGGCTTCTGTAGACCCTCTACAGCCTTTATCGTCTTTTACCTGCATTATCAACTCCTCCAGTTATTTCTCCTACAATAACTGATACTATATGAATATTCAGTTACATACTGCATACAAAATGATAAATGACAAATGATACATCTACAGTAGGATTGAATTTTCTACCTCAGCTAAAGTGTTTATTTCACACCAGAAAATCAGTAGAACAACATATACAGACTTGCTCTATATACGAGAACTCAAAAGAAACAGCATGTTAGTGTGGTGCTGCTGCTTTTATTTATTGGCTGCTTATATCGTCGAAAAATATGTATATTAGCAGCTTTTGTGAAAAGGCATATTATAAAGAATGGATGCATTTTTAAAAGGATGTCTGTCTGGGTTTTCTGTCCTGTCTGGCAGGTGTAAATGTGATTTTAATGTATTTAATTTCAAGCTTATACAAAGCATTATTCCGTGCAAAGTATAGCTCGAAATTTTTTACACGGTAAAAATTTATAAACTATGTGTAATCATGAAATTACCCGAAAAGCAATATCAGCAGGAAAAAAGGCGTCTTTCGTTCTTTCATTATTTTCCGGTCTCGTGTATATACCGAACGTAGGGATCAGAGATCGACCGTGAGCTTATATACTGTTCGTTCAAAAAGTCCCTCTGCAGTGGCGTGTAGAGCAGGTAGTGGAACATTGTTTTTTAAAATGGAGATAAATACACGGATTTAGTCTCTGGAAAATACAAGCAGCTTTTCTGGAGACAGGAATACCACGTCACTGTACTGTGCCAGATTTAATAAGTAAATACATGAGTGTGAAGAATAATGAGTTTAAATATACAAGTAGTTTCCCATGACTTTTGAATGCACTGTATGTGTATTTTGATGTATTGTGGCTATAAAAAGCCCTAAATGGGTTTGGTTTTCACCAATATACTTGTGTAGGAGGTGGTAACCTAGTGGTTAAGGTGTTGGACTCTGGACCGGAAGATCACAGGTACAAGCCCCACCACCACCAAGCTGCCATTTGAGCAAGGCCCTTAACCCTCACTTGCTCATTTGTAATTCGCTCTGGATAAGGGCGTCTGCCAAATGCTGTAAATGTGCATTTTCTAAAGAGAAAAACAAATTACTTGTAAACATTGCAAGAGACCTGCCTTATTTTCTCTCACTTATTTAGTATTGCGCTATAAAAAAGAAAAAGTATCTCTTATCCGATTACTCGATGGAATAATCATTGATTACTAAAATAATCGATATCTACAGCTCTAGTTGCATCCCTGTCATGTGCTTACGAGTTTGTCGAACAGGCTCTAAGAGCTGCCGTGTGGCCAGTGACGAGAGCGCTTTATCCTTAATGACAGGCAGATGCTTCACCATCTGGGCTACAAATCTTCCTCCTGCATCTCGCGTAGAAGGAATAAACGAGTGGAAGGTTTCAACCACCTGAGCAACACTGTGCATTTTACCTTTGAAATTTAGCCTGAACTGGAATAAAAAAAAGAGCTGTTTAAATGTGAAACAGATTTGACTGAACATTGAGGAAATCACATGACAAAAATAACTGGAGCACAAAAATTGGAGGCTAAAAAAAAACTAAAAGGCTAAATTTAGCCTTTATATTCATTTGTTGCTTGCAGGAATGTCAGGATAGTGAAACGAAAATAACAGTAATACAATATACACGCGTTATCATCATCATTCATCTTTTCCAGGTTTTCTAATGTTAACGTTTATATGGCGCTTCATGTTGATATTTCTGGAAAGATACATTCTCTAAATTGAGATTTCTTAATGTGAAAATGACTTTTATTTGAACATAAAATGTAAAATATCAAATTTGAACATGTGTAATAGACGTTTGTCAACGATGACATGCTGCCTTTACAGCTGCCCAACCATAATTTCACAGATTCCATTTGGAATTTACAGAGAATAACTCGTTGAGCCACAAAAATCCAATATGTCACTCTCTGGATTAATGTCTTTTGTTTGTTTGCTATGCAGAACGGGAGCCCGCAAAACCCATATTGCAACGGAATTGATGGTGTAATGGAGGCTTATTACCAGAGTCTGAAGTCTGTGCAGCTTTACGGACCCACCAACTTCTCACCCGTCATCAATCACGTAGCGAGGTAGGTATGAATTCGCTCCAGCGTGCCCTAAGCCCAAAGGTTTTTTTCAGGGGAATTTTTCATGGTTTCTGTCCAATATTCTGTCCAAATGTATTATACGAACAATTTTTAAATGTCTACTTTAAAAAAATAATAATAATAATGATAATAATTAACCCGAGTGAACACTTTTAGGAGGAATTGGAACTCATATCAGTACCTTCAAGTTTTGCCACACTTGAAATTCTAGGCACAAATGGTTACAATAATGTGGAATAAATGTGGATTGGGGTGTTTAAGAAGCACTCACATATGTTACAGTCATGTGACCAGAAACTTTGACACACACACACACACACACACACACACAAAAGAAACATGCCTTACATCACTGTATAAAAAATGATGAAAGGAAATTAAGAAAGTAGATATGTTTGTTGCTTTAGGAATACAAATTTCTCTTCTTAAATCTTGAATTTTATTTTAGGTTTTCACTTTTCCACGACTTCGACTTCCGCGTCGGTTCATGGCATAAAAATAAATGACATTAAATGGTGATAAATTAAGTAAAATGGAAATAAATGAAGTCTCTACAGTAGAGGGTTCACTGAATTAAGTAATGTGAAGTTTGTCCTTTTATGTGATGGGTTATGTAAGGTGATAAAGGAAACCTGGCCAAAGATTCACTTGTGTGTGTGTGTGTGTGTGTGTGTGTGTGTGTGTGTGTGTGTGTGTGTGTGTGTGTGTGTGTGTGTGTGTGTGTGTGTGTGTGTGTTTGTGCTTTTGTGAGTAATATCAAATCATTTCCGGATCAATACGACCCACCGGCTGCGTCTATCCCTTGTTCTTTGCGCGTGTTGTAATAAGTTTACACTCTGTTCGATACGTACCCCCTTGACTCCGGGGTTTCTGAGGGAGCCATGTGCGAGTTAATAAGGTGCGTGTCAAAAGGTGGGAGTTCACACGATTTATAGAGTAAACACTACACTGCATAGCAAAAGTCGATATTCAGGACAAACCAATGTCACAATGTCATGTCAATATATTCTGTGTTAACCCGAACCCTAAATATGTAAATCTGTTGTTCACCTAATTTTATTTATTTGTTTATTTGGGTCAGTTTTCAAGATTTTCAGCCCTTAAAAAGTAACAAACTGTTCATAAACATTTAAACCATAGTTTAATAATTGTACCTCACTGATTATAATCATTGTAAAAAATAAATAACATTTTCCATTCAACAATGAACATTGTTCCAAAGAACTAAAGAACTAAATAGATTACAAATAGATATTTTTCATTAATTAGCGTAAATAGTGTATGTTTATCCGGCCCCATAGAGAATGAATGGGGAAATTTGCCGCTGGATAACTTGATGATGTCACGTGTGTCACTGGCCCCGCCCCCTCCTGAAAAAAAACGTCAATGCGAAATATTAAAGTCAATGCGAAATATTAAACGGACCAGGCTCTAAGGCGTCGCGCCCGGACCTGCAGTTTGCATCGGCAAGCATCGCTCACATTTTCTTCAGGAAATGTCCCGTGTCTGTTATTATTATTGGACCAAACACACACACTGTGATGATGAATTTGTATTCTTTTATTTAAAAAGACAATGAATATTAAAAGGATACCTGTGCGTGCGTGTGTGTATGTGTGTGCGCGTGTGTGTGTGTGTGTGTTAATTGTTTTTTTCGTACTCAAACGCAGTGTTAACAAGTATGTCAAGTAGTGTAATTAATTAATGGATGAATTTAATAGCATGTACACACTTGAGAGTAAAGAACCTTAATTAATGGCGCGCATAATAAAACGGTGCACTCGTAAACCATTTAGTCCTCAGAACTGCAGCTTGTTCAAAGAAATGTTTTATCAATAGTATTCGGTGAGAGAGGAAGAAAAAAATCAATATCACACATGAATTGGTCCTCGCGTCATGCTTTAATACACAAAAACGCTTTAAAATTTGTTCTTAAAAAAACAAAAAACAAAGCCATGACTGAAGATGTTCGCATGCTTTCAAATTAAACTGCCTGCTCATAATTAAAGAAACTAATATTTGGTGTCCGTCTTATCGAGCAGGAAATGACACCATGTCAGTCGAGTGACATGTAGTGCTGCCCAGCTTAACAGACTCGTCGCCACTGATTCTCTTGTCACACACGCGAGCGCACGCATTGACATCAGCGCTGAAGGGCTGAGCTGTCAGTGCACGCTGCTGTCATCTCTCAGTGTTTTATCCTGACGTTTGTGGCACAGCTCACGCCCACGCGCTTTAATGATATACAACTAAGCTGTTACAATAACGCTCAGAAATGTGTGTTCTGTGTATAGCTCGCGGGCTATTTATAAATGAGTACGGAGGACGCGAAAGAAAACCAAAAAAAAAAAACGTTTGTGAAACTTTTAAGGAAAAGAGAAGTAGCCGGCCTCTCGGCCTTTAGATACCGTTAAGCCTTTCCGAGGGATAGCGAGGGCAAAGGTAACGCACCTCCTGATAAAGAAATGCGTTATTCTGAAAAGATGATTAAGAGACGGCTAACGAGTGCTTGTTGTGTTCACTTCGCCTTCCTTTCATTAAGGTGGACGTTTTATTTTTATCCCATTCTTTGCGAAGGAACTGCTGTGAGGTTGTTTTGCGTTGCCTACGGCGTGGGCGATATTTAATTGCTACCGCTGGAAAATTGGTGAAATGTACACTTTCTCCTGCGTTACTTTATCCTGCTTAGTTTTATCTCGCCCAATTAGAAGTCGTGGCCGCAAACAGGCTTTTACTGATAATCCATGAGCGAGGGGAGCGGTTAGAAAGGAAATGCGAGGGACAAAAAGACACGGCAAAGACAACTTCAGCCTTGAGATATAATGTTTTTATTTGCCACATATACATTACAGTGAAATTGTTTCTTCGCATATCCCAGCTTGTTTTTAGAAACTGGGGGTCAGAGTGCAGAGTCAGGCTTGATACAGCGCCCCCTTGGAGCACAGAGGGTTAAGGGCCTTGCTCAAGGACCCAAGAGGGGCAGCTTGGCAATGCCAGGGCTCGAACCTCCGACCTTCAAATCAGTAGCCCAGAGCCTTAAAACAGTGCGCTACACCCCTCCCTATATATGCATACTGCACATGTATATGTATAGAAAATGCTTAATGTTGGGTGTGTGTTTGTGTGTGGTCTTGCAGGTACGCTGCCTCTGTGAAGGACGGGTCACAGTATTTCATCCTCCTCATCATCACAGATGGAGTTATCTCAGACATGGCCCAGACCAAAGAGTCCATCGTCAATGTGAGTAACAAATCTATGCAACAATATGAAATGCGGTGATAAGATAACCGTTACTACGATAACAGGTTCAATCAAAACACTGTCATAGACTGCGGATGAAGGCGGCTTAACTTAATCCATACAGAAGAATTTTGTCTTACCAACATTATGATTTCACATGATATGAGTATTCAGCTTCATATAGAAATAAGCTAAGCGAACTTAAACATGGCTCTGTTGAGCGTTGTTGAATTATCACTGGAATGCAGAACCTAATGGGCATTTTTAATAGTTTCTATCACTGGTGGACAATACAGAAGCAAAAATGATAATTCGTTACTGGAAGTAGCTTTTTCATGAATCTTTCCTTTACTCGAGTAATTCCATTTGCGGAGACTTTGACTTTAATTTCACATCTCAAATATCTTACTTTTACTAACCTACATTTTGTAAAATCAGTCCAAAAATCAGAAATACTATTAATACTACTCATTGAATAGTTGTATTAATAATGTAGCAAGTCAAGATTGCTGTATTTTGGCTTCAAATAGCGAAATAGCAGATCTGTCTGTTTTGTCCGGCTCTTATTTAAATCCATGGTACGCATGTGAGCCCATATCACAGACTAATGAAATCCACTATATATAGAAAAGACCCTTTTGTTTGATTGTTTGCTCCTAAGGGTTCGATAGGATTTTTTTACTCTGCGCTGTATTTTTAATAACAATTTTTTTTTTTTTGAAAATAACAAAACACTTCTTGGACCAAGGCTGTGTGCCCAATGCTCTAAATTTAAATATAAATATACGGCCCACTCTAAGCCACTCTCATTTCCATATATAAATTCCTTTTGCTATCTGAGATCTACAGTCAAGCCATATTTGCATGAAAGGCAAATATTTTTTTTTCCCCTCCCCAAAAAAGGAGAGATGAGGTCCCATGAACAGAAAGAATGGATGTTTTTGTTACAAAAGATAATAAGTGTAACTGATGGACTGTGGATAACCAGACATCCCTCGGATTAGTCATGCCTAATGACTCACGCTCTCAAAATCTCTGCCACACTCTTTGTTTTCGTCATTTCGTTCGCACTCGCGCACTGTCTTCCCCCTTTCTCTTCTCTACGGACACCTGTCATATATGAAGCGTCACTAAATTTCCTCTCTGAGCCTTCTATTACTTTTTCATGCCAGTTCTATCGAAGTCTGCAGACTGTGATCGTGTCCAACTCTCATCTATATGGTGACCTGTCACTGTCGAGCAGCGCAATATTAGCACCTGGCGTGGAGCTACAAATTCTCTTATTAGATATGTTAAACATCTGGGTCTTTTTTTTTTTTTAAATAGTCTTTCCTTCTAATGTAACCTGAATGATCTCAACGTTTGGGTTTTTCTAAATCATATGTTATTTGGTTTCTGATTTGTTTTTCCGATCCAGGCTTCATGTCTTCCCATGTCGATTATCATAGTCGGTGTTGGACCTGCGGAGTTTGACGGTAGGTGGCCTTTTTCTTTTTATTCTTACTCTACAACTTCATCGCCAGCTTACACAGTGTGTAGTACATGAATGCAAATAATAATGGATTGGACAAAATGGAAATAACAAGATATTGTGCACTACAGGAAACAGGAACGGGAAAATGTGTGTTAACTTTGTCCTTCTAGATCTTTATCATTCACTGTATTGTGTTGAATTGCATAGACACCAGTCTTTCCTCCGTTCCATTCCAACACATTTGGTGCATCTGTCTACACCTCCATCGCTCTTCTCTCTCTCTCTCGCTCTCTCTCCCGCTCTCTCTCCCCCCCGCTGACTCACTGAGGCGTCTCTGTGCATGACTGAATGTAATTTGCCGGCTGCCTCCTGCTTTATTGTGGCGCTCAACGTGGAGTCTCTGTACGAGCTCCGTATGAGCGCTAGCTGTGAGAAAGAAAAGTCCATGTAATGTGACAATGGCATATCTCTCCAGCACCAATTCACACACACACACACACACACACACACACACACACACACACACACACACACACACACACACACACACACACACACACACAGACGCACACATACATCGCGTGTCGCATTGGCATCTCATTGCCGCCCTCACACTCTGATGTTAATGGAGATGTTAGAATGAAGAAGACATTGAATGCATTTTCATGCACTCCTCTAGTTTCTCTTTTTCCTCTCTGTTTTCTGTGTGCTGTGTTTTTCACCTGCTCTCTTTTTTGAATGTCAGAGTCATTCAGTTCTCCATTTCTCTCACACACACACAAAAGCACAGACAAACACAGTTTCCATGCCACTGGTCAAGCGTGAGTGTTAGTGAGCGTTTTTCTTTTTTTTCTCTCTCTCTCTCTCTCTCTCTCTCTCCTGCAGCGATGATAGAGTTGGATGGGGATGAAGTCAGGATTTCGTCCAGGGGCCGATATGCAGAAAGAGACATTGTACAGGTATGACATGTACACATGCTCACACGACATCTAAAAAGTATGAGTAATTTTTGAATAATTGAATTGTGACTAATTTTCAGAAATGTAAAAAAATCTAAATAAAAAAAGTAAAGAGTTAACTAATATTTAACTAATTTCTTTACATGTATTCCTTTGAAAATATTTATATATAAAACTTTATATATAAAAAACTGTAAAAATGTATATTTAGGGTTAGGGTTACCATTCCATCCAGGGTGTATCCTGCCTTAATGCCCAAAGACACCTGAGATAGGCACAGACTCCCCATGATCCGAGAGAAGATCAGATATAGAGCGGTAGAAGATGAAGATGATATATATATATATATATATATATATATATATATATATATATATATATATATATATATATATATATATATATATATATATATATATATATATACATATAATTCAGAATCAGGTTTATTGGTCAAGTGTGTTTTAGGAATTTGATTTCAGCTGTTGATTGGTGACTCTCAAAAGTACAGAAAAGTATTACACGATATATTTTACAAGACAATATGGCAATACGGATTTATACCCGACAACGCAGACTGTGCAAGACTATATAGACTATACAAGACTATCCCGACTATACAGCTTAAATACTATAACAATGTACAGAGTATATGGCATATATTTTTTTTTCCCCACACAATATCTAGATATATGTGAATCTTGTAAAATGTGTTTACAAGTTACTGTGTTTTATGTTGACGTACTTAGATTATTTCTGTTATCAGTAACTGGTTTCTCGGGTGAATATTTAAATGGTTGAAATAGACCTTCATCTGTTCCCTAAGAAACTGCAGAATTTGTGACTAGTAGAAACACATTCCAGCAAGCTTAGGTCTTTAGATCCCCCCCAAAAATGTACCTGCCAGCTTTTAAAGCCTTTGGTAGCTTTTTTCCATACAAACAAGACAGTTTAATGAAAGAAATAAAGAATTTTCTCATATATAAAAGCTTTATTGTTAGTCACAGGCCTGGCATGTCATTGGATTGGTTTCCATTGTGTAATAAAAAAAAAAAAAAAAAAAAAAGAAATCTCACGTGAACTTTTCACACTGAACATACTTGACAATATTCCAGTCTAGGAGAAAGCCTTGTTTTTCATCTTCCAATATTTTCTAAGATTGTACCAGAGGCTGCTGTTATTGCACCGTTAATAATGCATGCTTTAGTGTGTTAGAAGGCATTAGAGGTACAAGGATTCAATTGTGTTTCTCTTCAGCCCCCTCAAACTCATTAGAGCAGATGGAGGGAGACTCCTACCGCCGTCTGTCTCTCCCTTTCCCTATTCCCACCTCTCTCCGATCTTCTTTCTTTCTTCATCTGTTCTTCCTTTCCATCACTCTATCTCGAACAACTGTGAGAAAGCCACAGCCAACTACCCCTCCCAATAACTTTTCCCCCAACCCTATAAAGGTTTCTCATCATACTAAAGCCTAAAAGGCATTTCTGACTGAGCAAATATTCACACTAATACACCAGTGCATCTGACCCACACCCTCCTGTCTATCGCTTTGCAGCTCATTTCTTTAGCCTTCAGTGCGAGCCATAATTCTTAAGGTAATTTGGCTCTCGTTTCAAGATGCTTTTAATCTGACTGCCATTGTGTGGCTGATGCCTCAGAAGTACTTCTTATGCAGATGCCGAATATTCTGTTCGTTTAGACTCCACGTATGCTGGATAATTGCCGGTTCCAAATCAGCATTGCAAATGCCTTGCCTTACCCTGGACGAATTGTCACGTTCAAGTCAACAGAATCGTTTACCTTGTCTTCTGACCTCTGAGGAAGATTGCAATGCTAAAAAAAATGGGATCATTAATCACCAAGTTGGGAGGAAAACTTTGCTGAAAACAAAATTGCTGTTTCCAGAGGCGTCGAGTAACAAAGTACAAATACGTCGTTACTTTGCTTAAGTAGAAATTTTGGGTTTCCGTCGACTTTTTACTTCTTCTTCTTACATTTTCACACAATTATCTGTACTTTCCACTCCTTACATTTTATTTAATTCCACCTGCACACGACACGAATATCACGTCACACTCTACCAAGGACATAATCCGTGTTGCAGTCGTCACTCCAAAAAAAAATTTCTTAAAAGTGATAATTTCTCCACTTCTGGCTCATTTAACACGTGCTTTCGCTTCGTCCGCTACAAATTAAGCTACAGTAGGAAGTTTTGTAGAGAGACCTTTGAATAAATTAGAGATTGCGATTGGCCAAAACCTTACATTTCCATACATTACTTTTATCCTTTAAGTAGTTTTGAAACCAATACTTTTACACTTTTACTTGAATAAAAAGCTTGTCTTTTTAACCCTTAATATCTCTACTTCTACCTGAGTAGTGAATGTGAATACTTTTGACACCAGCAGCTGAATTTTAAACATCAGTACTTGGTACAGTAGCTCAGTGGTTAAGACTCTAATCGAAGCTAAGTGAACAGGAGGTCAGGGGTTATTGCCAAGCTGCTTATTGAGCTCTTGAGAAAGGTCCTCAACCCCTCTGCGCTTCTAAACAAGCCGGCATACATGACGAAATGTGCCGTAATGTGCATGTGACAAATGAAGTCTATTCTCAACACTACTTCAAAAAAGGGTTTCTCGGTTGCATTGAAAAGTGTTCTTTTTTTTTATGGACATTTATGCACAGCTAATTAACAAGATTTAGTTAACAAGATTTAATTATCAAATAATTTCCCACGCTGCAAGCAAAAAAAAAACCAAACAAAACATAATTAACTAATGCTTGAGCCACTTCATACTGTAGTTCTAAGATTTCATGCTTAATTGAACACTAGTTTGTAAATAAGAACAGAAATATCACGCTTTGATATTCACTAGATCGTTCTTTTCAAAGTTGCTCAAAAACACTATACTGAGGCATAGAAGGAGAAAATAGAAAATCTAATTACTGAGTTAAATCACCTTTTTGGTTTAAAAGTTAAATAATGCTACAAAATGAATTAAGAAAAATTGGTCCTGAGGGTAGCGTTTGGCAGTTTTACTTCTGTTGTACAACATTGTTTGTTTCTGGTTTGCTCATAATTGATCTGAAACTGAAATTAAAGTGCTGCAAATCTGTGTCTGTCGTTTAAAAGACTATACACTAAAAAAGTCTGCATGTGGAAAAAGAACAGTTAAATGCTGCAATTTGCTGTGTTGTATGTGTGATATGAGTACTATAAGAACCCAATAATAAATACAACAGACACACAAAATGTTTCACCCCTTCATTGGCTTCTTTAAACTGTTGGCATAAAGTTTAAAACAAAAATGTGTAATATGACTTTTGAAAGAGAGGCACGGTGGCTTAGTGGTTAGCACGTTCGCCTCACACCGCCAGGATCCGGGTTCGATTCCCGTCTCGGTATGTGTGTGTGTGGAGTTTGCATGTTCTCCCCGTACTTCAGGGGGTTTTTCTCCGGGTTCTCCGGTTTCCCTCCGGTCCAAAAACATGCATGGTAGGTTGATTGGCACCTTGGAGAATTGTCCCTAGTGTGTAAATGCGTGTGTGAGTGTGTCTGCCCTGCGATGGATTGGCATTCCATCCAGGGTGTATCCTGCCTTAATGCCCGTAGACGCCTGAGATAGGCACAGGCTCCCCATGACCCGAAGGAAGATCGGATAAAGCGGTAGAAAATGAATGAATGAATGAATGACTTTTGAAAGTTGTTTGTAGCATTGCCGTCGTTCCTTCACTAGAACTAATAAGCCCAAACCATCATGACAATGACACTGTGAAGAAAAGAATTGCCAAGGTTATAGAGAAACAACTCCAGCCGCCTTGACAGGGCCCTGACCTCAACCCCAGGGAATATCGTTTTTAATTAACTGGAATGTCGACCAGTACAGCACGTCTCTTTACCTGAAATCAATACCTCACCTCACTAATGCTCTTGGCATAGTGGCAGGTATGCATAGTGCTTTACTCTAGATGTATCTGATTCTTACAAGTGCTATAGCTATGGGGGTTAAAGGTCTTAGTGTGGCTTAAAGGTCTTAGCCTAGATTTAAATTCACAACCCTCAGGTCCAAAGTCCAATGCCTAACCCACTAATCTACCACCTCCAAGACCCTCAAATTCCTGCAGTCACATCCAGTGTGCTTTACAGTTATTAAGCTTTAAGACATATAGGGTATAATAAATGGCTTTGATAATGGTGGGTTGTAATTTCCAGCATTGTCACAAATAACCATAGCCTAAATGGCTATGATATAAAATAGCTATGCTTCAGACCACATTTTGAGAGCTATATAGTAATTGGTCTTGCTATGTAGTAATTGGTCCTGATATTTTGATCTCATACCCTTGTTCCACAATAACAGGTCGTATTTCCTCTGTTCACTGACAGTTCGTCCCGTTTCGGGATTACATCGACCGAACAGGGAACCACATCCTCAGCATGGCCCGGCTGGCAAAGGACGTGCTGGCGGAGATTCCCGACCAGTTCCTGTCCTACATGAGGACCAGAGGCATCAAACCTTTACCCGCACCACCTCCATACACGCCTCCAGGACAGCCGATACAGACCCAGATCTGACCCGCTCTCATCCGTGTCCCAATCTATTTCCTCCTAATGATGTGGAGGGGCACTTCTCCGCCTCCTCTATCTGTCTCTTTCTCTCACGTTGCACTATAGGCACTGGAAGGATGAAGACACGGTGGCCAAACAGGGCCAGTGAGGCCTAATTTACTTCCATTTACAAGCATTCTTCTGTCAGGGGCGCTCTCTCTCTCTCTCTCTCTCTTTCTTTCTCTTTCTCTCTCTGTCAGAGCCTGGCTTATCTCCTGTAGCCTCACTAAAATGGACCGAGCTTGATCTTTGTTCAGACTCACTCTAGAACTAGAGAAGAAAAGAAAGGATCAGATGACAATGTTTCTTAGAGCTGCATGCTTTCCCAGGAGAAGGGCCAAGTTCCTTTGGCTGCAAATCACTCGACTGTTGTAAATAACTTTGTAAACTGAAAATTTCCTTTTACTTATGTATATTTCTCTCTCTCTCTTTCTTCTATCTCTCTCTCTGTCCTCTCTCTCTCTCTCTCTCAAAACTCTCACTCAGTGTTTACATGTTGATGATTTTTCTTACTGTTGGATACTTTTATATAAGCGTAACCTTTCAGTATGAACTTTGGAATACGACTTCTATCTGCGTGTTGTCTTTGCCACGCATGTCAGGCACTTATTATCACGTTGATTGCATTGCATGGCATGGAGTAACAGCCAACTCCGCTTCGTGATGCATGAAGGCCATGTTCGACTTCATTCGTTTCTGTTCCTCCTACTTTCTTCTTTGCTTTACTCTCTTTTCCTTTCTCACACATCACCCTGGCACAAGCGTGGTGCGTGCGTGCGTGTTTGTGTGTGTGCGCGCGTGTGTGTTTGGAAAATGTTCTGTCGTGTCAAAACTTTAGCAGCTGCTCTCAAATAAGATTTGAGACTATGAGCCCAGTGGTCAAAAACACAGATTTCTTTTTTTTTTTTTTTTTTCCCTCCGTCTCTCCCCTTTTTCATTTCTGTCCTGTTCATTTTTATTAAAACACAGTAAATGTGTTTTTAAAATCATACGTGGGGTTTTAGTGTTGTAAATTGTCTTTTATCGAGTTGCCCAAAGATGTGGATAAAAAGCACAGTCTAGGTTTTTTTTATTATTTTTTTTTTTTTTTACGGAAACAGTATTTCTGCAGAAGAAAATTCCATGTTAATTCAGATTAAGGTATTCCCTCAGACACCAAGCTATTATTAAAGTATAATTAAAAATACAACACATTAAGTAATAGGTATTTACGTTTTAGCCAGTGAAATCTTCCTTCTGAACTGCACAGCCTTAAACCATACTGAATCTAAACAGAGTTCATTTATTTATATATATATATATATAGATATATATATATATATATATTATATATATATATATATATATATATATATATATATATATATATATATATAGATATATATACTTAAAAAAATAGATCTTTTAGTAACCAGTCTCGCCTTATTCTATGAACACATTTTCTGGCCAATATGTGTACGTGTATGTCAGATTACTTATAAAAGAATTTCTAATCTGTTCTTAACTTAATTTTTTATTATCTCTGTTTCCCTGTAGCAAGAGTATTTCACTTATTCACTGAAGTTGCTGCCAGGATAGAAAAGTATGTGCTTAATTTTCACCCGTCTTTGACTCTGTATTTCCTCTAAGGGAGATATATATTAGTGTATATATATATATATATGATATATATATATATATATATATATATATATATATATATATATATATACACATATATAAAAATCTGGAGTATTTCTTTAAATAATTGAATGCTCCGTATTTGAAATAACTGGAATAATGTTAAGGTTTAATAGTACTTTTTATTGGCTACACCCACCAAATTCAGTCAGCTTTACACATGTCCTTTCCAGCCTTACATGAGGTCTATACATGGAGCTAGGACTGGCCTTACAGCAGAGGGGTCAGTCCTATATGGATGACCTTATTTAACCATTGAGCTGCCTGTAAATTGAATGCAATTACTGGCTGTAATCCTATTTGTCAGCCTTCACTACCTTGAATATCAATGAAGATGGACCAGCTATTGGACAGATAGGCCTGTCAGTAATTGTATAATTTGAGAATGTGAAGGTCTACCTAATAATCGATAAGTAAGTGTAGTTTCCAGGTATCTGATGAACTGGAAATATACTATATAACAATCTGGCTGGCTTTCTGATTTATATGGGTAAAAAAAACAAAAAAAACAATTGGGTTAAAAAAAATGCTTTTAAGCATTTTTAAGCATATTGGTGATCAATATTTTTAAATAAATAAATAAATATTCCAAATATATATTTATAAATATATATTCTCAGAATCCCCACCATACAAAAGAAAGCCAGACAGTTTAGGCCCCGTTGCTATTCATAAATTAAAGTGAAAGGCACAATATGTAGCAATTAAAACAAAAACGACACCTTTTTCGGTTCAGTAGTCATAGACCAGCTTAGCAAGTGTAGCCGAGTGTTTTGAGGCACATCTGCATGACATCTGGTTCTGCCATCTTTCATGTCGCTCGCTGCCTCTGTAAAAAGGAATGTGGAGCGTGAGTTTTTTTTTTGTTTTGTTTTTTCTTTTCACTTAGTAGTTTGAATTTAATGGTTGGTCTGCCATTAATTGCAATCAGGAATTTATACAATGAAGAACCAGTTACCAGTCTTACATAACGATTTTCAAATACTATTTGATAAAAAAAATACACATCTTGTATGAATTACTGGCCGTTCGAGTTCTAAAGAATGGGTTTGTGTTTGTGTGTGTGTGTGTGTGTGTGTGTGTGGTGTGTGTGTGTGTGTGTGTGTGTGTGTGTGTGTGTGTGTGTGTGTGTGTGTGGTGTGTGTGTGTGTCAGTGCACGTTGCAATTGTTAACATCAGGAGTACCAGATGAGATTTTTGCTTCTTGGCAGCTCCTTTTTCTGTGCGCCTCGGCCCGACTACGGTTCGCAACGCCACAGCTTCGCTCCCACATTACAGCGTGTGTGGTTTATATGGTGTGTGTGGTGTGCATGAGTCGTGGTGGTGAGGGACTAATCTGGCAGGATTCATCAGAGGTGTGATTTCATTCACATGAACTCTTGTTTACTGAAAATATCCAAATATATTGTATGCTTGTCATATCTTCTTATATAATGTGCACTATGTTTGCATGTACAGTTTTACAGGAGATGCACTAGTTCTTTTTGTTATTAATAGAGTGTTTTTTGTTGTTTTTTTTTCGGGGAAAAATGTTTTAAAAATGTCAGAATATCTGTACAAAATGGCCTTAATCTCTCACTGAATTCTTGGAATTGTGCAATGCCTTCAGATATGAATTGTTCTCTATTTTGTGTCAGTGTAGAATTGCTTTCGAGTGTGTATTCTCTTTGCACAGATTCATGTATGGGGGGGAAAAAAAACAAAAAAAACTTATTGTACTTTTTGCTAATTGTTGATTAATCAGAGAACGCATGATTGCAGTACTGATTGTCTAGTAAAACCATATAATTAAATGACTATTTCTGTATCAAAGTATCGAATTTTGGAATAAACATTCTTACTAAACACGGTGTAATTAAAGGCTCCGGTTAAGTGCTTCGTCAATACAATTACTGAGCAAAGAGATTGCCATCAAAATAGAAACCATCAAATGTACAACAGTGTAGAAAAAGGTACCGAACAGGTACAGATAGTTGAAGTGTAAATAAATTCCTTTGCCAGAATGATCACTATAAAGATACAGAACTATGGTATTTATTGTCTTAAATATTTCTACCATAAGGAGCACGGTGGCTTATCAGTTAGCACGTTCGCCTCACACCGCCAGGGTCCGGGTTCGATTCCCGTCTCGCCCATGTGTGTGTGGAGTTTGCATGTTCTCCCCGTGCCTCAGGAGGTTTTTCTCCGGGTTCTCCGGTTTCCTCCCGGTCCAAAAACATGCACGGTAGGTTGATTGGCACCTTGGAAAATTGTCCCTAGTGTGTGAATGTGTGTGTGTGTGTCCTGCGATGGGTTGACATTCCATCCAGGGTGTATCCTGCCTTAATGCCCATAGACACCTGAGATAGGCACAGGCTCCCCGTTACCCGAGGGAAGATCGGATAAAGTGGTAGAAGATGAATGAATGAATGAATTTCTACCATGAAATATTGTCTACCACATTTCAATTTCGAGCTGCGACGACTAATCAAAATAATCGATAGTGAAATTCGTCGTTATCGATTAGTTGGGCTGCACACGTTCCGGTTTAGCGTGACGGCAAGATAGCGGCGGCGAAAACGATACTTCGGACCGTGCGGGTCAAACCGGAAGCGGAAAGAAAGTGCGCGTTCCAAGTCATTAAGAGGTGCGGGAGCATTTTATATTAAACAATTAAACAACACAACACAAGTCATGCAAAGCCGAGTCTGTGTGGTATGGAAGGGAGTCGCGGATGAAGGTGAACCATCAAGGTAAGCAAAAACTAAATCACTATATGATAATTTTACAGTTTAATTAAAGTGCTGTGTTTGTTTGTTTGTTTGTTTGTTAGGGGCAGTCACACTAAATATGTTCTGTATAATATGTTTGTACAATCTCCTCTCGCGATACACAGTGATGGATTCAATTAAAACCAGCGCGAAAAAACACTAAATCTAAAAGGAGCAAATAACAGCAGGAGTAAACAATGACCTTTTAGTCCTTTGCAATTTTCTGTGAATTAAATACGGTTATTTATCCCCAGTTGCTCCACCACATATACATGTTTGTTTGTGTGTGTATATATGTATACGTATGCCTATATATATATATATATATATATATATATATATATATATGTATAAACCCCACGCCCCCCCCCATCCCCCCGATTCTCAGCTCAGTTACACTAGTTATTACATTTTGAATAGAGTAATTTGTAATCTGTAACCCATTACATTTCCAAAGTAATCCCCCCCCCCACACACACACACACATATGATATATATATATATATATATATATATATATATATCTATATATATATATATATATATATATATATAGATATATATATATATATATATATATAATATATATAATTATATATCTATATATATATATATATATATATATATATATATATATATATATATATATATATATAATATATATATATTTATATACATTTACGATACATTTAACGTATTTGTTATGACAAATAACATCCGATTCTTGACATATATATATTATATAGTCTATGATAACCTTGATATTCACATCTATATATATTATATATACTCTCTCTCACTATCTCTATATATATAAATATATATAGTTGTATATCTTCCGGTGTAATTGTTATATATCGTTATGTGTGTATATATGTATGGGTATGTGTGGTAAGTAAAATGGTAATTCTTCTGTAAATTTCCTTGAAAGTATATTCCCCCCACACACACACATATGATCCTTGTTTGTTTGTGTGTGTATATATATATATATATATATATATATATATATATATATATATATCTACCCATTATACACCCACACACGACAATGTTGTAGTATATATATATATATATATATATATATATATATATATATATATATATATATATATATACATTTTACGTATTGTTAAAACATGACAAATCCAACATCCGACAATTCTTGACATATATATATATATATATATATATATATATATATATATATATATATATATATATATATATATATATATATATATTCTATATAGTAAACATGACAAATATATTCTTGATATATATATATATATATATATATATATATATATATATATATATATAATCATATATATATTTATATATATATATATATATATATCTATATATATATATAAATAGAGTAATTTTCATGTGTTAATTCCCCCCCCCACACACACACATATGTATGTATATGTTTGATACTATCTTATTTGATAGTAACATTATAAATGTTTTAGAGTATTTCTATCTTAGTGGTAAGGTCATACTTCGGATTGCAAATCCTTGAGTTCAAATCCCATATATATATACTATATACTGTGGTAAGGTCATACTTCTTCGGATTGCAAATCATTATAAATGTTTTAGAGTATTTCTTGAGTTCAAATCCTTGAGTTCAAATCCCATCGCTTCCAACCTGCTGAACTTGGGTCCTCAAGTCAGGCCCTTATCCCCGAAATAAGATAGGTCTCAATAAGATCATCTGTCAATGCTGTCAATGTAAATTGTGCTTTTAGTCAAGAAACATACAGGCAACATCCAAGTAAAAGTAAACATAAACATAAGGAATCAGTCCCTCATAAAGAACAGGTTTCATGAAGAAAAAGAGATTGACACATTTGGCGTGTGAACCTTTAAAGGGGTTCTGATTTGATAATAGAGTTCAGTGTCATATACAGTACAGGACCCCGAGAAGGCAAATACTGCTATGGACTAATTATAGTTTGTACACTATTATTCTACTATACCCTGAAGTTGCTACACATTTAGTCTCTTGTCTTTGTCTCTTTTTTTTGCTCTTCCATGCAATGGAAATCCACTACAAATAATTCCTTTTTTTTAGATGGTGTAACGACTTACTTGCATAAATAAACCATAAACTCTCTGCCAAACTCCAATTACATCCAAACACTAAGTGACCTGTCCCACCATAAAGACACAAGGGGTCACTGGGATCTTTCTCCTCCTGCTCAAATCAATTCATGTGCTTGTAAGAACGTTTGGATTTAATCAACTGTTTCTGTTGACCATATAGAAACACCCTGTAATTTCACACCTTTCCGCACACCCACATTTATTACACTTCTATACAGTGCTGAGCATCGTGTATACAAACTGCTGAAACTTGATCCATTCTTTTTAAATGATGTGATACAATCTGGCAACCTCTCGTTCCCCCTTTGTGATTGATCTAATTCTTAGCTGCTCAATTAGATCAACATGAAACTGTGAGTGATACTTGCCTGGACTGTTAATGGTCCCTTTTAATGTTTGTAGAGATGTGCCATATCACTGGTGCCTTCATTTTAATTAGATGTTTTTTTTCCCCCCATTGCTTCCACTAGCAGCAAAGTTCAATAAGATAAGCTCTGCAATTTGCATTTTAATATGAAGTATGTTTGGGCTTTATGCTAGAACTGTTCTAAGGGTTTGATGTCTATGTATATTTATAGCTTAGCTCCGAGTTATTTATTTGTTTATTTTTTTAATTAGTAGCCGGTCACCTTTCAGGCAAAAAATAACGTAAATTCTGACCTTAAAAAGCATTTAATTGCTTAATCTCAAGTAGGGTTGTAACGATTCCTTGAGTAACACGTGTACTTCGATTACAAAAATTAATCGAGGCACATTCATTTGTCCTTTAGTCACTGTGAGCACTGTGTTTCCCAAAGACCATTATTACTGATGCATTAACTTCTAAACTAGAGCATTGATAGACAACATAGAGACAGCTAGAGGAGGCTACAGAAAAATGAGAAAAAATGAAAGAACGTTTTGGATCACTTGAAAATAAAACAAAGAAAACCCCGTACAATGCAGTTAACGTTTATACATTTATTTGAAATGGTTTTTGTTAGCGGTGCAACGGACTACAAAAAAAACTCACGGATCACTTTGCGGGATTTGAATCACGGATCCAATCGTGTTTTGGATCAGCAAAAAAGGGGAGGAGACAAATAATTTTCTTTCCATTAATAATAAGAAAAGAAAACAGTAAAAAAAATGCTCCCATACATAAGTTATGAATAATTCGGGAGGCAAATTCTTCTGCGTCTCCGCTAACTGCTGTTGTTGGCCATTTAACACATTCATGTGGTCACATGGGAGGGGCACGGTGGCTTAGTGGTTAGCACGTTCTCCTCACACCGCCAGGGTCCGGGTTCGATTCCCGTCTCGGCCATGTGTGTGTGGAGTTTGCATGTTCTCCCCGTGCCTCATGGGGTTTTTCTCCGGGTTCTCCGGTTTACCCTGGTCCAAAAACATGCATGGTAGGTTGATTGGCACCTTGGAAAATTGTCCCTAGTGTGTGTGTGTGTGTGTGTGTGTGTGTGTGTGTGTGTGTGTGTGTGTGTGTGTCCTGTGATGGGTTGGAATTCCATCCAGGGTGTATCCTGCCTTAATACCCATAGACGCCTGAGATAGGTACAGGCTCCCCGTGACCCGAGGGAAGATCAGATATAGCGGTAGAAGATGAATGAATGAATGAATGAATGTGATCACATCACTGCTCTTGACCTACTTAACTTACTGAACCTCATGACTTGGCAATATCGGCAGGAAAAAACTTCATTCTACGATTGTTAAAAATGAATATTTTTTTTTTCTTATTAAATCGCGAGTCACCTTATTACTGAATCATTATCCGTACAGATCAGGGATCAACTGTGAGTCATTACACCCCTATTATTTATATACACTGCGTTCAAAATGTCCTTCCACAGTAGCGTGTAGAGCAGGTATTGGAGCATGTATTTTAAACTGGAGATAAATAGCAGCTTTTCTGGGGACAGGAGCTATAAGATCTGTAAATACATTAAATAGCGACTTGACCTTTGCATACACATAGCATTAAGATTTCATTTCACTGGAGCATAGAAGCACAAATACGTTCCACCAAGATCTATGATGAGATCCATGGTTTCAAGGTTGGTATGGATGAATTTGAGAAAAGTTCACTGAGCCTTGAACTCATCCCCAATAAACACCTTTAAGATAAATTGCAGTGCCTCACTCCACATCACCACTTGACTGCACTAATGCTCTTGTGGCTGGCTGAACACAAATCCCCACTACGGCTCTGCCAGAGCAGTGAGCTTCCACAAGAATTATTAGAACCACAAAGTGGGGACTAAATCTGGAAATCTGTGTTCAATAAGCACCTAGAGGTGGGATTGTTCAGGTGTTCGCAGCACTATATATAGTGTACAATGGGCAAAGTAAATTGCGGAAAATGTGTATGCTTTATAAGAGGTGCCTTCTTTCTATATGTAAAGTGTAAAAAAATATCCTTTATATAGAAAGCACTAAAGGTATACAGGTACATTTAGAATAAATATACCTCGCAGGCATTTGCCCACATTTGCAGGGTGGCATATTGAATGCATCATTTATAAAGACATAACTATAACGCAGTGCATTTAACTCTACTAGGCTTTGTATAAATGTGTTTTTATCAAAAAAATTATATTGCCTAAAAAAATGAAGCCTTTAATTTTAATTATTGTGTGGTTTTGATAATCAGGATATAACCTGTTAAACCGAAATCTGTTTACTCTCTACCCTGTAGTCTTTTTGCTTGCTGATCAGAGCTGAACACAGAAACCGTGAGAAGAAAAGAAAGCTAATCAGAATACAGAGCAACCAGCATGGCAACCTGAGATTTAATCATATCCTTTCAGTGAAGAGAAACAAGCCCACTGATTACCGAAATGCCTTTTCTAATCCCTTAGCTGCAATAGCGGGGAAAAATCTTAGTTAATGCGGTCAGGTTGAGTTCTTTCTGCAAACAGAACACAGTATAACAAGCCTTGACATTATCTTACAGCCATGCCGCATACGATTATGGTAGATTGATGGAAGAAATGCCGGTTTTATTTCTCTGTTAATCAACCATGGAAGACACTCCTGTGAATCTCACTAGTTTTATATTCGTACACTGTTATGGGGCTAATTTGGCATTATTCAAGCTTCAGCAATGGATGGGCCATTTTCACACTTATAGGGTTTCGGGACATTGTTTCTGCTAATAAATAGCAAGAATTAAGAAAGCCAAATGGGATCAAACAGAATATATGATATTATAAATCAGAAACACTGGTGTCAAAAGTATTCACATTCATTACTCAGGTAGAAGTATAGATACGAAAATGACTTCTATAAAAGTTGAAGTACCAACTCTTTTTACTTACGTAAAAGTGTAAAAGTATAAAAGCAAAAGGAATGTAAGGGGAAAAAATGCCATTAAGGATAAAAGCTCAAGCCGTGCCAATCACAATCGCTATTTTATTCAAATATCTCGAGTAACGACCCCAACCCTGGGGTCATTCCCTGGTTATGTTCTCGCTGGAGTGTGACGTGATTTGTGTTGTGTGCCGGTGTGATGGATCGTGTACAAACCAATAGAGTGGTGGAATGGTATATGTTTATATCTCTTCCAACCACAACCACAATCACATTCACTCTATCCGAATGGAATGATTTATCTGGATAGGGTTTTTTTTTGTATGTTTTTTCTTTTGCACAATGAGAAGCCAGAACGAAAACAAGCCGAAATGAAATAGGCTATTTTTTAAATATAAGGAGTAGAAAGTACAGATAATTGCATGAATGAAAATGTAAGGAGTAGAAGTAAAAAGTCCGGTATAGACACCCAAAATTTAAACTAAAGTACGGTAACAAAGTATTTATACTTCATACTTCGTTACTTGACACCTTTGGTCAGAAACCATGGAATCAAAGAAAACTTTGTCCCACGTCACATTCCCTTCTCATCACCAAATGCCTTTGCCTTTTGCAAAGAAAACGTTTATCTAGAACATCAGAAAATGTTTTAACCCGTTTGTTACCCGTCAGAAAGGACTATTTTGTTAAAGAAATAATGAAAAGGAACTGTGATCAATATGAAATCATATACACAATTGATGGCATATCTAGCTACTTACCATCAGAGTATTCTCCAACAATTGTAGAAATAAGTTGAGTCAAAGAAATGCTAACAAAGATAAAGGTGAAAACGATCTTTTCACTGTTCGTGAAGGTGATAATAAAACGGACGTTTTATTACGCTCATTTGGATTCATACACAGTCACTGTGCCGACGCTTTTTAAAATGACAAGCCAATCTTCACCACAGAAGGAATTACTTCAAAGTTAAGTACTGTATGTGTGTGAACAAAGACAAAATGAGCTGCCCCCTCGCCACTCTTCACCACTGTTGTTACCATCTGGTTGTTAAGTAAACCTCGGGATCTAAACTGGAAGATGAGTTTCATGGCTAAACTCCAGACATTAATGTAACATAAAGTGTCCATTTGCACCCAGCCGAAAATAGAATTGCTCACGCACCATACAACACAAAAAGGTTCGCAACAGTTAGCAAAAATAGCTAAGCTAACCAGAAACCTTATCAGCACTACACTAATGTAGTCATCTTGGCTAATGTCTCCAATTTTGCTACCCAACTAGCCCACTTTGTGCTAAAAATGATACCATTTAGCGTTCTAGAAAACGTCATTATTGGTTTACACAACTGCAGTATTATAGTGTGGTATCCAGTAGTCATTTCACTATTTGGTGTTTATATATAAAAATTGATTGAGATTGAAAAGGTGCTTACACATGCTTCAAACCTCCAAAGTAAACGAACAAGCACACCACAAAGAATAAAAATGTCTTGCCATAATTTCATTAAACACTCTGTGAAAACTTATTATGGACCACCATGATCTAATCAATGAACCCACAATAAGGGATTCCCACTTGCCTGTCAGTTATTGTTAATTCGTTCGTGAAACCGCATGCAGGTGTACATGTGTGTTGGGCCGGTTGCTTTGGCGCGTGAATAGTATTTGCATGATCACTACAATTCCGTTGATAATTGGTCCGCATTTGCGCACTTCAATAGTCAATACCAGTAACAATAACTTCATAATTTACTGATTTCTAGCATCAATGAGTATTGTCATGTTAGTGTGATATTTTGTGGGAAAAAAAAAACTTTCTTTGGTATAGTACGTCATTAGATTTTACCATTATATCATTTCAGATACACTTTTTTTAGACAGGAAAATGCGGAATGTTTTACCAACATGAAATTGTCCGTTTTCTCACTATTATAGCTGTAGAAACTTTTCTAAAATACATAGTAAGCTAGAAAATGTTTACGACTGGTGTGCACATCCAGATGGGAGATGTTTATAATGTTTTTTTATAATGTAGTTTTAAACAATACTTCTAAAAGTGCATTTATTCTTCGTGTAGTAACATTTTAAACTTTGAGCACACAATATAGCACATTTCTATGTCACATTATCGTTTCTGACATTCCTTTGCAATATGAAGGAATGAAACCACAGAGAAGTTTGGTGACTTTCTTTATCCACCCCTGGATGAAGATCTGTAAATATATGTTAATGTGAAAATACTACAAAAACTAAATGCAACTTTTTTTGTGTGTCAAAAAATAGTCAATCAATTGTTTTGTGTGTTTGGGGAACAATAGACTGTATAAACCTTATTACAAACAATAGGGGCATTTGTGTACTGTATCCCTGTGTGTGTGTGTGTGTGTGAGACGGAGAGAGAGAGACACAGTTTGAGTGTCAGACAGTGGAGGTCATTTTTGCCCATTACACTGACATCAATCAGGATGACCCACATATTTCACTCTGTGCT
>JACRUU010000008.1:12069888-12312388 GCA_030449085.1 Kryptopterus vitreolus | reverse complement strand
ATTATTATTGGCTATCTTGATATAATGTCTTTTCTCTGTGTAAATACACTTAGTGCTTAGTAGCATTTTCTTGCATTATATATATTGTATCATTTGCATACTTGTTTTAATGGTACCATAAATATTTCCCTTGGAATTTTTATAAATAGAAATTAAATTAAATTAAATGTGCACAGAGCTCAGTTTTCTGCAACTAAAAGAGTCTGATCTATAAATGTCTTGCTTTTACGTGACTGTTGGGAAAAATGCTTTTTAGCAACATTTTTGTATCCAATTTCCCTCAATTTGCTCCTTAGTATTTGCCATTTCCCTGAGATTAGCTATTTCTCTGCCCTCTTAAACATATATGTATGAGCACAATTGGGCCCATAATGTTGCTCTGATTGACGTGAGAGAAAAATACCATGAGTGAAAGCTCTCTTGGACTCCTGGTTATGACTGACTGTGGCATTATAATTGTATTCAGCCTGCAGATAGAAAGCAGGCAAAAATAGAAAACATCGGAAACCATTTGTTTCTTAAAGTTGTGATGCTTTGGCATTTCAAATATATGTATCTCGTTCCCAGAGGGGTGAGACAGTAAAAAATAAACTACATCTTTCCAACGCCGGATGTGATGGTGAGATTTTCGAAAGACGTCTGCCACACTGTGCGCTCATCCTACTCTCATAGACAACTTTAATAGGAATGGGTGTGCTGCTGCTCAATCAGCCAATCAAATTCCCCAAAATTAATTTTCATCCCGACGTTGATATTTGGTGTGAATTTGATCAGAATCGAGTCCCGTAATTTTAGGCATCATGGTTGTTTTGTTAGCTGATTTATGATTCGATGAAAATAAAAGTGTAAGAATTAACAGGTGAACCCCTATGTATCGGGCTGGCACAAGATAACTGGAAAACTTTCATTTTTAAAAAGAAAAAGAAAAACACCAATTTATTTCAGTATTTATTTATTTCAGACTGAATTGTCTAGAAGAAACTGTGGCTATTCAAAGTTTTATAAATTTTTTCCCCCTGTGGTTTGATTGTAAATGCAGGAAACCATATTCTGGATACATTCGTGGAAGATTAATGTTTATAAAACCTGCAAATACAGATTTATATCGGGTATAATGGCTCAACAGAATTCATCCGTATTGCCTGGAGATGATTTCAAATGTTTTTTTAGCTACTTTTTATTGCGTATCATCATCATCATCATCATGCAGAATGATGTGCCAGCATTTCAACACTAATATACAGCAGGAATTATGAGTATAATTTAATGAATACCTACTGCGGAGCTTCTACACACCATCAGCTCCCATAATTTTCCCTACAAGATCATGCTGATCAGATTAGGAGCCTAAAAATTGTGGCACATCAGGAAATACATCATTCAGATAATAAGAATAAAATTGAGTTAAAGGGCAATGAAATGGCTTCAAACTCCATTAGGATAAGTGCTTAACAGCAAATGTGCCTTTTGTAGTTAGTTTGTGCTCACAAATGGAAATGGAATGCATCAGACATGTACAAGCAGTTTATAATCTTAGACACATACTCAGAGACTGTCATGATACCTTGCTGTGTCTTTGGTTGTTTCTTTATGTTTCATTGCTAGGATAAGTAATAATGTTTGTATAGATAATCTTACTAAAAATAATACCAAAATGCTGTGTTAAATACTTAAATTCAAACAAAAAACTTGGTGATAGGGGCTCTGTATAGCATGGATGTGAAACTCATTGTCACCATGCGCCACATCAGCATTATGGTTGTCCTCGTGGGCCACTTTGATTAGACTAATAAGACTATATAGTCGTTGATGAGCGACTTCACCTCATAACACAAAATGCATAGAATTTTTTTTTCTCCTTGAAGCACAAACATGTATTCACTTTCCCATCTTTCTTGCATCAATTTTTCACTTCCTGGACATTTAGGAATCATTTGTATACATTTTTGACCGTAGCTCTTTAATGTCACTGGGATATGCGGAGAACAAATTTCACTACGCACTGTACATATGGCACCTCTTTCTAGGCGTGTGTGGGCGTGTGATGATGGATAGTTTACACAGATCTCTGGCAGGGTTTTTTCTGTGTGTTGTGCGATAAAGTTAGGCGAGAAGTAGTGCTGCAATTTTGCTAAAAGAATTGAGATTCGTTTTGTAATTCTGATAGTGGACAAATGAGCTAAGGTGTGTGTGTGTGTGTGTGTGTGTGTGTGTGTGTGTGTGTGTGTGTGTGTGCGTGTGTGTGTAGAGACCAGTATAAAAAGTATAGAGTTTCTAAGCAACTGTGCGTGTGAAAATATAACAAGCACAGATCCATATGTATTGCAGGGCATCAACGAGGCATCAGTGCAATCAAATGATAATATTGCTAATGTGTCAAATGTATGTACGAATTGATTAATAATTATACAATTTCAAAAGAAAATGAATGTTTGTGAAATTTGTAAGATTAAATTTAGATAAGGGGGCACGGTGGCTTAGTGGTTAACATGTTTGCCTCACACCGCCGCGATCGGGGTTTGATTCCCGCCTCCGCCATGTGTGTGTGGAGTTTGCTTGTTCTCCCCGTGCCTCAGGGGGTTTTTCTCTCCGAGTTCTCCGGTTTCCCCTGGTCCAAAAACATGCACGGTAGGCTGATTGGCACCTTGGAAAATTGTCTCTAGTGTATGAATGTGTGTGTGATTGTGGGTGTGTGTGTGTGTGTGTGTGTGTGTGCCCTGCGATGGGTTAGCATTCCATCCCGGGTGTATCCTACCTTAATGCCCATAGACCCCTGAGATACGCACAGGCTCCCCGTGACCCAAGGGAAGATTGGATATAGCAGTAGAATATGAATGAATGAATGAATATACAGATAGCAAAGAACAAAGCTTCTATAATGCTTCAGTAATCACCGAATCTTTCACAAGTCATCTTTACATTACAAGATTAAAAGAGAAGGTGAAAATCTGTTTGTGAATACTAGCCCAGTCAACATTTTTTGAAAACTTGCACAAAAATGTTCGTTAACAACACATTCTCAATAAATGATGTGGAGTGAGTCCAGTGTGACAGCAGGTTGGCAGGAACAACAAAAAGGATTGTAAATGATTGCATGCTGCTTAGACATGATGACCAGATGCCACAGTGTACGTGCTCTTGGTCCATCTTGGTGGTGGCCTAAAACAGATCTAGACACAATATTCCTGAAGCATATGTAGCTGCTAACCATCAGCCCCTGGGTCAGTGCAACCACAAGGAGTTGGCAAAGTCCAAGGGGAATAGGAAGAGTCCATTCCAATGACCTGGAATGTCCAGGCTTTGAGAAAAAGGAAGAGAGAAGCCTCAGATGAGACTCGGCTGAAAACCAACAGAAACAAACTGGCTACTAAACTACTTCTAAACTTAATCCAAGCCAAACCATCCCTGTCCAAGATAGAACAGAAGAGTGCAAAAAGAAACTAAGCGATTTCTGGAACTAGGAGAATGTTGTCATTTGTAAGCTCAAATAGCAATGCATTGGCATTATAGTCCCTAGTCTGAGGAACGTTTCGACGCTTTTCACTCTAATATCTATCCACTACGTCTATACCGCCGGTGTGATTACCACAAATAAGATTTATGACACGTACGGAAAACCATTTCCCCGAAACTCCGTCGTAATCAATCATATATAGCAGTTCCATCAATAAACACTTGTGCAAACCATCTTTTTGTAGATGGTTTGAAAGAATTCTTCAGTCAAATATCTCTGTAAATTAAGCTGTAAATTTGCATAATTCATAAATCAGACTACTTGTAAGAACACCTTTAAGAATTGTGTTCCGTTTTGTTTGCGTTTGATATAAACATTTTTCCATATACTTTAGGTTACATACGGTAATATAGCAAGGAACACATACCTGTTGTGACCTGCCTTTTTCTGGGAAATTTAGGTAGAGTAAAGGTGTGCATGATGCTCTGTGGGGTTTTGTTTTGTTAATGTAAAAGAATTTTGGGGTGTCATTTAGTGAGAGAGCTCAAAAGGGAACTGTGTTACTTGTATGGTTATTTCCCTTTTGTCGCTTTGTTGCCGTAAGCGAGAGAGATGTCATCACACCTGCGTTAGATTAATGAATAAAAGTTTGTCCGTTTCCATTACTTTCTTAGCGAAAAGTATTTTCGGTGAACTTCCACCTTTCAAGACGCTTGTTTACATTAATAAAACGTTCATTCGCCAACACAGAGTGAAGTACACATAGTATGCATTTAATAAGGCTGCATTAATAAAATTAGTGCCGTTAAAGTGAATCTGCATTAATGCGTTGTTGTTATTATTATTAATAGTTTGCCCTGTGAAAGTCTGAGAAGTTTGTCCATAAATGTGTCCAAGAACTAACTCGACTAGACAACAAAAACAAATAACTCTGGCCCTGAAATGCTCGATAAATCATGACATTTGTTCTAATTGCCTTCGGTACACAAGCCGAACCAGATTGAAAGATTTGGAATCCTGATAAGCTTCCCAATATAGGCATTTTGAGTACATTTTCCTATACATATTACAGGTATTATGTTTTATTTCGATAGTCAAATATACACTAGACACTCGCGAATACAAAATGGTCCTAAAAACAGCATAGTATTTATTTAATGGCATAGATAATAATAATGAATTCACTGATCCCATAAACAGTCCTCGAATATTACATCTCGAGTGTGCGTTATCAATGCACTCCGAGTTAAAAGGGCACTTGTTTGTTTATACGTCCTCTTCTCCAGGCGACAGTTAACATTTGCGAGAAGAAAAGAAGAAGGGGGGGGGGAAGCACTTCCAATCAGAACTCGTTCTAAAGATAGCACCGTGAATATTTAATCCTCATCTATAGGTCGAGGCCTCTATAGCACACATGCCACATGCTGTCCAACAGCTCATACACCTAGCAGGAAAGTTACATTTAGTCTCAGAATGATATTAATAGCATCAGTACAGCTGCTACTCCAACCTACACACATCGAAAAGTGTATACGTACACACACACACACACACCGTGTCGGGGGATGCTCTGCCCTTGGTAGGGGACTTTGTGGAAAAAAAAGAGTTGTCCTTTTGTCCTTGATTGGAAAGCTGTTCGAGGCACAGCATCACAGCTCCCATTTCTGCCAGGACTCTGTTCCTAATTAGCCAGTTTGCATTCTTTTTAGCCAGTTATCCTTCCAGCTGTGGTTTATTTATTTATTTGTTTTTAACCATTAGCATATATAGACATACAAAAACACATCCACTGCTGGGTGTTTATAAAGTGATAGACAGCATGAGTTTTTTTTTTTTTTACAATTCAAGTCAAAGCCTCATGGTAACACCACTGCTGATAATTAGCTGGGATTTGATACACGACTTTAAAACTACATTTCCTTGTGTGATTATGACAGCGGTCTACTTACACTTTACTTTTGGTCGGGGATTCGGCTAATTGGTTTATCTATGAAAATTAATGTTTAAACCCGAAAAAAAAAGGAAAAGGTCGGCAGATTTTTTTTCCTCACTACTTGGGTACATTCTGTGCATCAATTATGCCTAATGACGGGAGGCATAATATTTCAGACAAGCTGCAAGATGAGATTCTTATCTTATTACGGCTACATGCATTTTTCACCTCACTATACTTGCCATATTAATAAAAAGAATAAGTCTTGAAAATAAGCTCCAGAGACTCTTGAAACAGAGGACATTTAAATCCTAAATCAAATACCTCCATCTAGTTGTTCCATCAATCCTATACACCTTTAAAACCATAAAAGAGATTTTAATTTTGATTTGTCTTGTTTGTTTTTAAGAGAGAGAGAGTTTCTTGTTTGAGAGATGGAGAGAGAGATTGTATAGTACAATGCTCGGAACAATTTAATCACCGTACATCGCACTGGGTCTGTGTGTTTTCAAATAGTTCTTTGAAATGGCAGCATGTGATTATTTTAGAAAACGTTAGCCACCGTTTTTGCAGCAAGATGCGTAGGTGGAAATACCAGATGGCAAACAGAGATCTTTTTTGTATAGACGACATTTAGAGTGTCGTTCGTTAAGATATGATATACAATGGCGTGTCCATTGTATACCCATTGTCTGTTTTATTTCGTACCAGATCTACTGTGATTAGTTATGTTTGATGTCACAGGTTCAGGCACCTTTTTTTTTTTTTTTTTTTTTTAAACAAATTAATAAAAACATTTTTTAAAAATCAGTACGTGCTAAATGTTACTCAATAATATTTATCTTTTTGTTCTATAATATTTCTATAATAATTCAACAATTCAACCAGTGCTCAGTGCTGTAGATTGACATAATGTGACATAGATTGTGACCTGCTCAGGAAGGGCATTAATATTTTAGTGTACAAAAATATCACTAATTAACCATATGTGCTTAATGATATTCCAGTAGTCACTCCGGCCATATAAAGATGCTATACTGTATGACAGGTACTAATGAGTTCTCGATTTAGCCACTTCATTACAGAGTAATGTATTGCTTGGTGACAGGGCATGTGGGAAGATAACAGATGTGAGAAAATGAGAGTTTGCTGTTAAAGGAGCAACCACACAGAGTCATGATCGTGATCCCTGATGTAATTGTCATCTGCTTCTGTAGAGACTTTGGGCTTTGTATAAAATGTCATTTTTTTGTGCTCTTCTGTTCTTTTGCAGTATCGGAGAAATAGGACTAATAGTAACCAAATGGTGTCTGTCCCCACAATATGGTTTACGCTTTATCTTTAAACATAGAAATATTAAGCGTTTGATCAAAAACTCGATAGCCTAGCTTTAGCCTTGAAACCCTAGTAGATTGGGGCTTCTGTGTCTTAAAAACACCAATACATTACCCACCAAATGTTAAATTCCATTGCTATTACTCTTCAGATGCATATAACATGAATAGCCCCTGTAGTGCCTGTGTATATTGTATTCATGTGCCCTAAAATGCTTCATTTGGTGTGCTACAAGTTAGACAGATATTTAGTGCCCAAGAAAACTTGCGGTATGGACGTTATTTATCAGGATTATTAGCAGCGTTAAATGTTTGTCTCCCCTCCTCCGGTTTCCTGCTTAATAGAAGTTTCTAGAAGCTGTATCTAGGACATGGGGAAAGCACGAGCGCAGGGATTCGACCATGTGATCATGGCTCAGAAGAGGCCCTTAGGCACACCAAGCCTGGGTCAAAACAGGCATTTACAAAGTCACAATATTTCATTCGAAACAGTGTGGTGCGGGATACAGCCAAGAACAAGCCCCTTAATGTTTATCGCGCATTTCTGCCAAAGCATGTCGTACCACTTTGACATTTCATATACACTCGTTTTTACAGCGAGCTTATAATATACTCATATAAAATTATTAAACATTATACAGTCGATATTCTGGCTTATTAATGCCAGGGTAAAAAAAAACAGGAATCTCATCACCAGCTGCCACAGATGCAAAATGATCCATAATTGATCTGAAGCTTCTCATTAATCAATCAACAATTATATGGTCACTGTGTGAAACCATCTTATATTTGATTAAACCTGCCAGGGAGAATGAGAAGTAATGACAGGATGGGAGTGACTTCCTGTACACAGCTCTCTGGTGGTGTATTACATATGATGGTATCAGACAAAGTGTCATACTGCCACCCAGTGGAAGAGAGAAATGGTACCATATAAGGCTAAATGATGAAGGTTGCGAGAGACCAGACAGCTTTCTACAAAACAATTAACACAGTTGTGAAATGACAAAGAGCCATAATATGTAATCAGTAAATTTATTGCATCCGTAGACTGGATTTAAACTCCAGCAGAGTGATAAACAAATGACATTTACCTCTCATAAATAAAGGTAATACAAATGACATGAGAAAGATACAAATATTTAAGTGATTGCTATGATTTATCTAAAGACACATGGCTCAAGGTTCGAGTCTGATCTAAATGTAGAGACAACATCAACCTGATGCAAGTTAACTAGAGCTGGGCGATGTGATGAAAACAAAAATAACGTTTAGTTGTGTTCAGATACACAGACAGTATTAAATGCATGTGGTTCAGTCTGAATGCTTTTTTTTTGTATAGATAGTTTTCTTATGTTCTTGATTTTATTCAAATTTTTAAAAAAATAACATTTCTGGATTTTTTGGTTGTATTTCCATTTTTACCCATAGACTTGCATTAGTTGGCTGCAAGAAAGGATTAATAAAACAAAACAAAAAAAAGGCCCAGACTTTGTGCTTGAAAGGCGAATACTAGTTTCTTGGAAGCTGCACTGCCATTTACAATGACATTTCTCCATGTTGAACATATAACTTGGCATATGAGATACTAATATATGCACAAGGGAAACAGGTGACAATCCAAAAGACACTGCAGACATGTCAAACACAACACCAATCATTTTTATGTTTTTTTTTTTATACAAATGAAGAGTAAGAAAGTGGTCCAAACAGGAAGTAAGAAAACTATGATCAAATAAATTTTTTCCTTTTTTTTTTTTTTTTATAATAAAAAAAAATTGAAACAATTATAGTGCCCCCCTTCCCCAAGTCACCACATGAATCTTTGCACCGCATGGCTATCAGGCCACTGAAATGTCTTCTGGATGAACATGTAGATCGTCGCCGCATTGACGGCGGAATACAGGGCGAATTCAAGCATCAGTCTAGGGAGGGAAGAAAGAGGGACATGGACACGGTAGAGCAGATACGGCAGGATAAAGTACCGGAACTCAAGAAGCTTCTGGGGAACAGTAGATGCCACCAGACACACGCAAAATGCAACGATCCAAAAGAGCGACTTGGAATTCAGGGTGTCCATAAAGTTCCACGCTGCAAACAGATAAACAGGAATGAGGACGAAGCGAACCAGCTCATGCTTCTGGAAAATTCTCTTCCACACGTAGAAGGGGAAATGCCTGTTGTCTGCTAATAAGTACTTGTGGACAAAGGTGAACTTCCAGACCAGAAGCAGAGACAGAGCAGCGATCAGGAGAAAGAGCAATGGATGTCTCCGCAAAGTCTGCAGAAACCGGATGAGCCTGTGATAGCAAAGAGATACAGGAAGGGAGAAGATCAGTGTGAAGGAAAAGAAATAAAACAGCTGAGGGAAGTTTAAGCAGGCTTCATGACTGGTCCTGTCCCCGACCACAATCCCATCATTCAACACCACAAATGCAACAAAACCCACAGCGACTAGACCGTAAGGCCACGTGGATAGAGTTATGTTCTTTATGTTGACTGGTGACGTGAGGTATCTGAGTACAAAGTGCGCTAATCTAATCACGCTGCTAAACTGCACCGAGATCTGCGATGTCGATTTCTCATCCCTCTTTTTGGACTGTTCCACCCTCCAGGCCTCGTCAAGTTTCTGAGCCAAGACCGTCCCGGCGCAGAATGCCACCCAGATGATGTTGGTCTGGCGGAACAGGATGGCGCAAATGCCCAGGAGAGCTGCGGCTTTGTGGCATCTGTACAGACACATGAGGTAGGCGAAGAGAGTGAAGAAGGTGGAGCCGGCGTCTGTGTAGTAGAGGAATGTGAAGAAGTAGAGCACCGGGAAGGAGGACAGAGCCAGGGCAGAGAGCACACGGCGTCCTGCCACACGGGACTGTGAGGGGGTGAGAGACGGAGACACTATGGTGAGAACAAGGACGCTATATAGGCAAAAGTATTAGGAAATTGTAACTTTCTGCAGATACTGTACAACAACTAGGTATGAGCATATTGTCATGTTTATTTGGCATAGTTTTATACATGTATGGAAATAATCACATCTGGCTTGCTGCTTTGAATCAATATATGTTGTTAAAGTTTGAACTGGTCAACATACACTTTCTATATTCTTTCCTGGATTTTGTGTGTGTGTGTAGATTCCCAAAAGAAATTATGAAAAAGATAAAACACCTTGTCTTTGGGGTGTATTTTGCAGGTGAGAAGGTAGAGGACGTAGAGGTTGCCACAGTTGAAAAGCACATTGATGAAGCGCAGCATGGCAGCGGAGCACACGGCTGTTCCTGTCCAACCCACCAACCACACGACTGGTTTAATCACTCCGACAGACAGCAGGTACAGACCAGGCAGAGTGGTGATCATAGGGTCCCACTAAGGGGGGGGGGGGGGGGGGCAATAATGACAGGAATGATTTTGACAGGAATAATGACAGGAATAGTTTTTCTCAAGCGCTCAGTAGTGGGGGGGGGGGGGGGGGGGTAGTGGTGCTGGGATTTGAACTCCTGACCCATCTTAACCCCTGAGCTATTACTTTTCCAGCTTTGTCTGCTTTAAACGTAAAATTATATGAAAAGGTTATCTTGATATTCTCATAAGTTCTGTATGAGGGGGAAAAAACACCACACAAAGAACTATGACAGTTAGTTAGTTTTATTGACAGAGACAATAAAAAAAGCAAAGGAAGGTCTGATGAAAGTAATCAAACTATTGACTTTATGTAGTGTATAACCTTTTACTGCTCTTTGTAGTAGATGTTTTATGTAGTATTAAATTACATCAGCAATGCACAAAATAAGATCCTCAAGCCAAAGTTGGTGACACTTGATTTGGCCAATTATGTAAACTAGGCCTGTGTCACTGACAGATTTGTAAACTAAAATTACATGTAGAGATATGTCAATATATTTTGTTTTGTTATATAATGTACATGTACATGTAATCTGCAGGTACAGCATGCTTTTGGACACTGTGGTGCTACTATGGTGAGATGGAGGTGGTGGCGTTCGGCAAGTGGAAATTGTCAAGTGTTTTCAGGGAACATATTTGTCATCATTATAAATATATCATTAGCTTTTGCCACAGTTAGTCGAGTTGGCCACTTTATGGGAAAATCCTCTCTCCTGCTTTGCATCATTTATTCGTATGCATAGAATATGCGCAAAGGAATATAGAAGACGGGGCACGGTGGCGTAGTGGTTAGCACGTTCGCCTCACACCGCCAGGATCCGGGTTCGATTCCCGTCTCGGGAATGTGTGTGTGGAGTTTGCATGTTCTCCCCGTGCCTCAGGGGGTTTTTCTCCGGGTTCTCCGGTTTCCCCCCGGTCCAAAAACATGCACGGTAGGTTGATTGGCACCTTGGAAAATTGTCCCTAGTGTATGAATGTGTGCGTGAATGTGTGTATGTGTGCCCTGCGATGGGTTGGCATTCCATCCAGGGTGTATCCTGCCTTGATGCCCATAGACGCCTGAGATAGGCACAGGCTCCCCGTGACCCGAGGAAGATCGGATAAAGCGGTAGAAGATGAATGAATGAATGAATGAATATAGAAGACGTATAAACAACGAATATGACCTATTAAATGTTGTGCAGTAACACGTTGTTTTTAATGACCTAAAAAGCATATTTACTATAAACAAATCCATATTCACCTGCAAGGTGGTTAGTTATCATGACAGGCTAATTAATGAGTATTTAGATGGAAAAAAAAGGGGGGGAGCGGTGTACACACACATAACAGACGTGTTTGTTTCAGTAAGATGATGTGTCAGTGTTTTACCTCGGTGAATTTCCCTTCACAGTATTTCTGAGCTTGGGGAACGTGAAAGATTTCGTCCATGTACGTCTCTCTCTGCTCCAGGGTGATTTTAGAAAAAAGAAGGCATGATATTAAAAAATTTGTGCTGCAAACCACAGGGAAAACGTAGCCTTCAAGTCTCTCCATCGTTCTTTTTTTTATTTCTCCACAAGGCGCATAAAAGAACAACAGACTAACAATCAGCCTTCACTGCGTTAACTACGATAACCTCGCCGCAGCCATTCTATTAAAACTGCCTGCTATGTGACCAGGGCTAGGGCGGATTAACGGTTGTGTTCCAAATAGCTACATTTGGTAAATAGAGTGCACTAGATTTAAAACCATTGCTATGTTGCACCCTATATAGGAAGGGAAGAAAGCGATTTTGGAATGCCGCGCGTAGGGCGTTTGACAGTTTACTGGTACAAGCGCTATAACATTTCCGGGTGGGTTTTGTGATTTTTCCAGCAAGACGTTCCGCCTGATATTACACGCGGGGTGTTTCTTGTGATGGCAAAAGGAAACCTAATTTGGCAACTAGATTGTTGTTTAAGTTGCATTCTAGATACATTTTATGCATATTATGCGTATACGTTACTAGTAACGCGACACACTCGGAACCTTAATACGGTTCATGGTGTTACAGGGTATTTATTCCGCCCTGCTGTATGTCGTGGAGGTAGTGTGGCGGATCTTCAGGATGCACGTAACAGATCATTTGGAGCTTTTCCCGGAGTTCGCTGTAACCCAGTTGCTTTTTCGAGATGTTAAAAACTGCACAGAACTGAGAAAGATGGCAATGGAGGGGAAAATAGCCGGTGCGTTGATAAACCCGTCCATGGTGAGTGTTTAAACACGCAGCTCAATGACTTTCAAATCATACCGAATTAAAACTATATCGCGATATTTGATGTCTTCTTTTCATCATCATCATCATTGTAAACATCATGTTTACAAACCTAGTACTTGAGTAAAAGTATTCAAGTATCGAAAAGTACTCCGGTTTATTGTTCCTATTGTCAGTTTTGCCTAATTGTGATGTTAAAAGAGGTGCACGGTGGTTTAGTGGTTAGCGGTTCACCTCACACCGCCAGGGTACGGGTTCGATTCCCGTCTTGGCCATGTGTGTGTGTGTGGAGTCCAAAAACATGCACGGTAGGTTGATTGGCACCTTGGAAAATTGTCCCTAGTGTATGAGTTTGTGTTTGATTGTATGTGTGTTTGTGTTGTATCCTGCAATGGGTTGGCATTCCATCCAGGGTGTATCCTGCCTTAAGGAAGCCTGAGATAGACACAGGCTCCCCGTGACCCGAGGGAAGATCGGATAAAGCGGTAGAAGATGAATGAATGATGTTAAAAGTCTCCCCAAATGGAAATATTTCAGTGAAGTACAAATATGTGAAAAAGCTACTTAAGTAGAGTAACAAATTGCATTTACTTCATTACATTACAGAAAACCCTGTACCGAAAAATGTCCGTATAAAATACACGTACTGTAACAGGTTTTCGTCTTCTATTTCAAGTGGAGGGAAAAGTTCAATTCAAAGACATCCTAAACAATTATATGCCTGTAACGTTTTGGTAACAGTCAGATATGACTGGAAAAGATAGTGGGCCCCTATCAGAGGATGCATTTAAGTGTATGTATGATTTGTATTCCTGCGTCTGTATGAAGGTCTTGGATCCATTTCAAACTTTACTAGCAGCAAATAAAGCAGTTCATGTCCAGAAGATTGGCAAAATGAAGACAAGGAGCTTATACTCCGAAATCATCTTCAGCCTTTCACCAACAAACAATGTAAGTGTTTGCTCACTGACACATGGCTAAATTTAATAATTTTTTTTCCTATATGGATTTGTGTTAGCTGTATCTACTGTCCATTTGTTAGATTTACAACAAGGACAGAAGCAACTATTTTCACACCATTACCTCTGCCAGCTTGTAATATTTCATCCTTAAACACTGTACAGATCTCTGAGGCGTTTAAAAGGTTTGGGATCTCAGACAGTGACCAAGCTGTTCTCATTGTCCTGGTTCATAACAACGAGGAAGAATACAATAAGGATGATATCTGGTCTAAAGTGAACGGCCAGCAGATCCCAGCTGACCAAATATCTTCCCTTAGTGACATTGCTAAGATTAAAAAGGTTTGTTTTAGGCATACTCTTAGCATTAAGGCCTCTATAGTACTTAGCTCTGTACCATGTATGAGTTGAATGTTTCCATAAATTAAATCCTGTTTCTGCATTTGTTGTTTCAGCTTTACAAAGTTTCACCTCAAGAGGAAAAGCATGGAAGTGTTTTGGATGCTGTCATCTGCAGAATGGCTGCTAAGGATGTTGTATAGCTGTAGTTTAAAAGATCTGTTATGTATTTATTTCTGTTTAAAGATTGAATTATTTTTTAAAATAAAACCCAAATTTACCCAAAAGTAAGCAAGTATGTGTATTTTATTTTTATCTGTGTATGTGTGTGTATGTATGTATGTATGTATATGTGTATATGTATGTGTATATATATATATATATATATATATATATATATATATATATATATATATATATATATATATATATATATATATATATATGTACGTATGTATGTATGTGTCTATATATATATATATATATATATATATATATGTGTATATATATATATATATATATATATATATATATATATATATATATATATATATATATATATCTATATATATATATATATATATGCACATACATGTGTGCACGTGTGTATATATACAGTCAGGTCCATAAATATTGGGACAGCGAAACATTTCTGATGTTTTTGGCTCGATGCACCACAACAACGGATGTCAAATGAAACGAAGATGTCTTTTAACTGCAGACAGTCAGCTTTAATTTAAGGGAATTTACATCCCAATCAGGTGAACAGTGTAGGAATTACAACAGTTTGCATATGTGCCGCCCACTTGTTAAGGAACCAAAAGTAATGGGCCAATTGGCTTCTCAGCTGTTCCATGGCCAGGTGTGTGTTATTCCCTCATTATCCCAATTACAATGAGCAGATAAAAGGTACAGAGTTCATTTCAAGTGGTCTATTTGCATTTGAAATCTGTTTGTCAACTCTCAAGATGAAGCAAGCCATCCTTAGGCTGAAAAAACTGTTTGGAACATGCTAAAAAATAGAAGGGACGCATCTTTAAGCTCCGCAACACCAAAAGACCCGGAAGACCGCGGAAAACGACGGTGGTGGATAACCGAAGAATTTTCCCCAGTGAAGAAAACACCCTTCACAACAATTGGGCAGATCAAGAACACTCTCCAGGAGGTAGGTGTCTGTGTGTCAGAGTCAACAATTAAGAGAAGACGTCACCAGAGTGAGTACCGAGTGTTCACCACAAGATGTAAACCATTGATGAGCCTCAAAAACAGGAAGGCCAGATTAGAGTTTTCCAAATGACATATAAAAAAAATGCCTTCACAGTTCTGGAACAACATCCTATGGACAGTTGAGACCAAGATCAACTTGTACTAGAGTGATGGGAAGAGAAGATTATGGAGAAGAAAAGGAACTGCTCATGATCCTACCACCAAGCATACCACCTCATCTGTGAAGCATGGCGGTTATAGTATCATGGCGTGGGCATGTATGGCTGCCAATGGAACTGGTTCTATTGTATTTATTGATGTTGTGACTGCTGACAAAAGCAGCAGGATGAATTCCGAAGTGTTTCGGGCAATATTATCTGCTCATTTTCAGCCAAATGCTTCTGAACTCATTGGACGGCGCTTCATAGGTCAGATGGACAAGGACCCAAAGCGTACTGCAAAAGCAACCAGAGACTTTTTGAAGGAAAGAAATGAACTGTTATGCAAATGGCCAATTCACTCACCTGACCTGAATCTGATTGAGCATGCATTTCACTTGCTGAAGACAGAACTGAAGGGAAAATGCCCGAAGAACAAGCAGGAACAGAAGACCGAGCAGTAGAGGCCTGGCAGAGCATCACCAGGGATGAAACCCAGCGTCTGGTGATGTCTATGCGTTCCAGACTCCAGGCTGTAATTGACTGCAAAGGATTTGCAACCAAGTATTAAAAAGTGTAAGTTTATGATTATTATTCTGTCCCATTACTTTTGGTCCCTTAACAAGTGGGAGGCGCATATGCAAACTGTTGTTCATTATACAATTTTTACCAATTTTGGCACGGTGACTCTTAGTCTCCATAAATTTCCAGTATTTTTTTTATTGTCCTTTGCTCTGATACATAATTGTTCTCCAGGGTTATTTACCTCCACTTCTTTTATGGCATTTATCTGTAATAGATTTCTCTCATAGTTTTCCAAATTATATTAGAGCGTGATTTTTATTTGAGGCAGATACTTAAAAATGGTGGCCAAGATAAACAATAGATTGTCCCTGTTTGCATCACAATGTATTTTATTATACAGAGTTTGCAGAATAAGAGACTTCCAAGTATTTTTCTAGTCATAAAGATCCTATAAATATTTGTTTTTCCATCTTTACAAAAGAAAAAGAAACTAGATAAAGGGGTATAAAAATCAGTGGTTGTATGAAATAACTGAAATGAGTTGGTTAATTTTTTTTTAATAAAGGTCTATTCCTATATTCAGACCACAGGAATGTATAACATAATATAGGAAAGTCAAAATGCCACCAATTTTTGGATAGACAATAATAAATAGTTAATGTCCTCCAAAAGCTTGGAAAACCATGAACGTTTGGATATATTCTTGTATGATAGGTGGGCTCTGTGATAAAGGGCAGTGATTGTGTTTTCAGTTTATTTCATTTCACAGGCAGTGTCTGTGTTTATAAAAAAAAAAAAAAAAAAAAAAAATCAGTGCAATTTGCATAATGTGTAAAATATGGTTGTGATGGAGAGAAGTAAAAAGAAAAAAGGGCATGATTGAGGTTCAGCTTTCATTCGCTGTAAGGAGATAAACTGAGAGTATACTTATCTGGCACATAGAGATAATGAGATACATGAGAGGAATGAGATACAATCTGCCAAATGAATATTTGGATAAAAGGTAAAATGGTGCTTTAACACATATTCTTAGTGAAGAGTTCATTCCACCTTATGTGAACCAGCCCAATCAATCACATAATGGCTAAAAGAAAACTTTTCAAAAGAAACTAGAGACTAAATTCTAAAAATAAATTAAACTCGGAATTGAATAAAGAAGATCCCAGCAGGAGTGTCCCAGAGTTTTCTTTTCTTCTATTCCGATAACTATAGCTTGTTGCAACCCTGCTTAAACATCCTTTACTTGCATGAGCTCATTCATTTTAATGAGAGCAGAAAAGTAGATCTCCAGCTGTGTAATGGGAGTTTGTGTAGCTCGTCCCAGTGCGCTCTGACAGAAAGGTCAGGCATGTTCTTTTAGCATCTTAATTCATTCATCCACGAAGTCTTCCATAGTTCTGCTTTGTGTTGTCAAATCGACTCAGCAATGTTTTCCTCTTTTTTTAAATTTTATTTTCTTATTCCCAGCCAGAGTAATGTGAAAATGTGCTCTATGTAATACTAAAGAGCACAATTTGAGCTTAATGGTAAAAAAAATATATATAAATCTATATATATATATATATATATATATATATATATATATATATATATATATATATATATATATATATATATATATATATATATATATATATCTATATATATATATACACAGACGTGGACAAAATTGTTGGTACCCTTTGGTCAATGAAAGAAAAAGTCACAATGGTCACAGAAATAACTTTAATCTGACAAAAGTAATAATAAATAAAAATTCTATAAATGTTAACCAATGAAAGTCAGACATTGTTTTTCAACCATGCTTCAACAGAATTATGTAAAAAAATAAACTCATGAAACAGGCATGGACAAAAATGATGGTACCCCTAGAAAACACAGAAAATAATGTGACCAAAGGGACATGTTAATTGAAGGTGTGTCCACTAATTAGCATCACAGGTGTCTACAACCTTGTAATCAGCCATTGGGCCTATATATATGGCTCCAGGTAATCACTGTGTTGTTTGGTGATATGGTGTGTACCACACTCGACATGGACCAGAGGAAGCAAAGGAAAGAGCTGTCTCAAGAGATCAGAAAGAAAATTATAGACAAGCATGTTAAAGGTAAAGGCTATAAGACCATCTCCAAGCAACTAGATGTTCCTGTGAGTACAGTTGCACATATTATTCAGAAGTTTAAGATCCATGGGACTGTAGCCAACCTCCCTGGACGTGGCCGCAGGAGGAAAATTGATGACAAATCTAAGAGACGGATAATCCGAATGGTAACAAAAGAGCCTAGAAAGACTTCTAAAGAGATTCAAGGTGAACTTCATGCTCAAGGAACATCAGTGTCAGATCGCACCATCCGTCGTTGTTTGAGCCAAAGTGGACTACATGGGAGACGACCAAGGAGGACACCATTGTTGAAAACGAATCATAAAAAAGCAAGACTGGAATATGCCAAACTACATGTTGACAAGCCACAAAGCTTCTGGGAGAATGTCCTGTGGACAGATGAGACAAAAATCGAAGTTTTTGCCAAGGCACATCAGCTGTATGTTCACAGACGAAAAAAATGAAGCATATCAAGAAAAGAACACTGTCCCTACTGTGAAACATGGAGGAGGCTCTGTTATGTTCTGGGGCTGCTTTGCTGCGTCTGGCACAGGGTGTCTTGAATCTGTGCAGGGTACAATGAAATCTCAAGACTATCAAGGAATTCTAGAGAGAAATGTACTAGCCAGTGTCAGAAAGCTTGGTCTCAGTCGCAGGTCATGGGTCTTGCAACAGGACAATGACCCAAAACACACAGCTAAAAACACCCAAGAATGGCTAAGAGGAAAAAAATTGGACTATTCTAAAGTGGCCGTCTATGAGCCCTGACCTCAATCCTATTGAGCATCTTTGGAAGGAGCTGAAACATGCAGTCTGGAAAAGGCACCCTTCAAACCGGACACAACTGGAGCCGTTTGCTCATGAGGAGTGGGCCAAAATGCCTGCTGAGCGGTGCAGATGTCTCATTGACAGTTACAGGAAGCGTTTGATTGCAGTGATTGCCTCAAAAGGTTGCGCAACAAAATATTAAGTTAGGGGTACCATCATTTTTGTCCATGCCTGTTTCATGAGTTTATTTTTTTACATAATTCTGTTGAAGCATGGTTGAAAAACAATGTCTGACTTTCATTGGTTAACATTTATAGAATTTTTATTTATTATTACTTTTGTCAGATTAAAGTTATTTCTGTGACCATTGTGACTTTTTCTTTCATTGACCAAAGGGTACCAACAATTTTGTCCACGTCTGTATATATATATATATATATATATATATATATATATATATATATCAAGGTGGGGCACGGTGGCTTAGTGGTTAGCACGTTCGCCTCACACCGCCAGGATCCGGGTTTAATTCCCGTCTCAGCCGTGTGTGTGGAGTTTGCATGTTCTCCCCGTGCCTCAGGGGGTTTTTGTCTGGGTTCTCCGGTTTCCTCCCGGTCCAAAAACATGCACGGTAGGTTGATTGGCACCTTGGAAAATTGCCGCTAGAGTGTGAATGTGTGTGTGATTGTGAGTGTGTGTGTGTGTGTGTGCCCTGCGATGGGTTGGCATTCCATAAAGGGTGTATCCTGCCTTAATGCCCATGGACGCCATAGGTTTTCTTTTCCCGAATAGTGATCCTGTAATTTCCCATTAAGGTGGCCAGTTTAAAAGTAAGAACAGAATCTGCTGGCATAACATACTAGTTATATGTTAGACTAGTGTGCTTTTGCTGTAATTAAATAGGGAGACAGTTTAAGAAATTGGTATAAAATATTTGCCTGTTAACATGCAAGGTGGTACAGCTAGCAGCGTGGCTACATCCCAGTTAAAGGATCGCAACTTGTATGTGTTTATTGGAAGAAAGTTAATTAATTCTGCAGTAAAAAGAAGCTCACAGGAACAACATGCAGTACTGAGCGCTTTGATAGTGTTGTTCTCTCAAATTGTGCCTGATCAATAGGTCGAAAACGTTAACTTCCCATTTATACTTGCGGGTCAATGACAGTAATATAGTAAATAGAATAGTAAATAGAAATGTGACTCTAGCAACTGCTTAATCTGTTTACTCATATATCCCAGAGTAGAATGTGTATAAATAATAAATAATTAAAAATTCAATATAGCAATATATTGAAATATAACTATATAACATTCAAATAGAGGAATAAATTACTAATAAAGTCAGAAATTTGAAACATCCCAAATTAGTCTCTTGATATCTCACTTTATTCTTTTTCATGGGTGAAATATAATGATGGTGACTGAGCTCTGTCTGGTCTTCAAAAACATATTAAACCCACAGTTGACAGGGAAAGTGATAAGATTCAGTCCTTGAAGCCGCTGAGCTCATCTTTGCCGATGTTCCCTCCACTCAGGATTATCACGACGTTCCTCCCTGTAACGTCTGGTATTCTGTTGTTGACGAGGGCAGCAAAGCCAGCAGCTCCCGAGGGCTCCACGACTAACCCGGCTTTGTAGAGAGTGGAAACGGCAGCCTTGATTTCATCTTCGGTCACCAACACTATCTCCTCCACGTACTTCTTACACATCGCATATGGTAGGGCACCTAAGACACGACACAAGAGGAACGCAGTTTTCATTTACAGTACAAGAACTGATCCAAATTTGGGGACAAATTAAACCTGCCTATAATTCATGTTTTTAATTTGGTACTTTTTACTCGTCACTTGTCACACAGTTAAATTCTGTATTCACGTATCCCATTGATGTTAGGGTGAGAGTGCAGGGTCAGCCATGTTACAGGAAGCGGGTTAAGGCCCTTATTCCGGGGCCCAAGAATGGCAGCTTGGAGTTTTAACCCTCCATTCGACCAATCAGTGACCCAGAGCTTGAGCTACTGATTCCTCATTTGGCCCGTCTGTTTGGTAAAATGACCACCTGGCTTGTTAGAAAATGATGGAAAGAGACAAATGTACAAATAAGCGTTTATTTTATTCAATCAATTATTTTTTTGTTTACTTTTTTCTCTCCATCAAATTCATAAATGATGTATCTGTTCACGGCACTATATATATATATATATAAAATGGGGTTGTCAATAGATTAAAATATTGTGCTAATATTAATCGCGCAATTGCACAATTACACAATATTAATCGCACAATTGCACAATATTAATATTAATCGCACAATTGCCATGAGGTAACTCGTGATTTGATCGTTTTCGATGTAAAACATAAATTAATACTTTTCGTGTTTCTAATCCTCTAACTGTAACATATGTTGTTATATAAATTTCTCCCAAAACCTCCCTTTTACAATTATCGATTATTTCAATCTCAAAATTATTCTTTTAATATTCATTTCTTGTTCATTTCAATGTTAATTTTTTAGTGGTTGTTTTAATTGTGAAATATGGCGAAATGTGGCTCCATTAATAATTATGTTGCATCTGCTTTCCATATACACAGGTGATGCGTTTAGGTTCATTACGGTAATACATTTTGGAATTTGCCATAATATAAAACATTTTAGAGAATAAAAAGAACAAAAAGACTGTACCTTCAGAGCGTTTTTATTATGTGTACTCCTGTTTCATAGCTGCATAGATTGGTAACCATTCCTCGTTTAATTTGCTATTTTATAACACTGATTATGACTGTAATGCTCCAAATAAATAGATCCTTTGAAAACAAATGATACCTGCACATGGTGGTGCCAGACCAGAGGCAATGCTTTTGCTGTCCATGCCGACAGGTTTTTTCTCAATGAAGCTTTTATACATGGTGCAAGCTGGAAACGATAAAAAAAAGACATCAATATATATATAGTCCCAAACCAAATAACTATTTATCTCCTTACCTCCTTCCGGTTCCACTCCATAAATTCTCGTGTCCTCACAACCTGAAAGCTTAATGGCTGCTGCTACTCCAGCCATTAAACCTCCTCCACCGCAGCACACTGCTACTACGTCAGGATTAGGAAGGTCCGCCAGGATCTCGAACCCTAAACTGCACCACATGCATGTCAGTATTAACAAACCTCCATTTAAGTGCTGTAATAAAGTGTGATCAATTTTTACGTACCTGGCATGTCCTGCGATAAGATCCGGATCGTTGTAGGAATGAAGTAAAGTCATTTTTTCTTCTTGCACGCATCGATTGACAACATCCATAATGCACGGCGTGGGCACTCGTTCAACCTCGATGCCGAAGCTCTGTTAAAAACAATAAGACATATTAATGAAATTTGCGTTAATCGAGTTCCCGTGCCTTCACCATTTTCCAGTATGATCTCACTTGTATCAGCAGCGATCTGGAGATCGGAGCAGTTTCAGGCATCACCACTTTTCCTTTAGTTCCATAGTGTTTCGAGGCATAAGCAAAGGATTTCCCATAATTCCCAGCAGACAGTGTAACAAAATGACCTTCACCTGATTTTCGGGCGAACTGATTTGCGACACCTCTAATCTTGAATGAACCTGTTTGAGAAAACAATAGATTTGAAACTTCTTAATACTTTTAGAAGCATTTGTCTTGTGCAATTGTACTCCCGAGTACATGACACTAACCCGTCCTCTGCATGCTCTCCAACTTCAGATAGGCATTACAGGGCACAGGGAGGGGCAGTGTGGTCTGGCTGAAGAGGAACATGGGTGTTTTGATCACTCCTAAAGGGCTGCTCATGACCGTCTCCCTAGCATCATTAAGCATTTGGAGGTTAATGCCTTCTGCTTCCAGGTTTTCCATGGTGCTGATAAGTGAGAAGAAAATCTGTTAAAGACTGTATTACGTAAACTATTCTCAATGTCCATAATCACAGTATTCTGAATGTTTATAATGTCTATAATAATATACTATGCTAGTATAACATGAAATTATTCTGAATGTCTATACAGTACATGTGATGTCCCATCTATGACTGTTATGCTTCTTTTATAGGTGTATAAATGCAAACTCAATCCCCATTACAACTTATTTGTCATTAATCCAAATGAAGTAGTTGATCAAAAAAAGAAAGAATTTATATATTTTTTAAAAAATAGTATGATGTTTTCAGAATGCAAACTTTGTAGGTTGTAACACCATTGGTCAGGGCTCTATCCACACCATCATTAGCAAACCATGTAAACTTGTGGTTTGGGAATTTATAACATGCAAGCGACAAGAAAAGGTTTGATCAGAGTTACATCCATTCATGGGAAGGATCGGATTCAACGATCCTTTATAAATGGCATTCTTTACTTTCATCTAAAGGTGTAAAAAAAAAAAAAAAAAAAGCATGAATTTCCCAAGCATATAAAACTACCCACCTTCTTATCAGGCTTAACCAAGATCGTCTTCCCCGGACCTGCGTCTGAAAATGAGCGTTCCGTGTACATATTTATAAAGTTTTGAACGTTGTATGTGTACTGTAAACACGCGTTCTCTTACACCGTATCGTTTCTATTAACTCTTCGACAAGCATCTGTCAACTAGTTCCTTTAAAAAAAAAAATAATAATAATAATAATAAAACAATTTCTTTTACAACGTACTGTACCGTTTGTAACCGTTTTATAAATATAAAGCACGGCGTCATTTATAATACGCTATCGGTTATCTCTGATATTGTTTATCGATATTTGTTTATCACTTATTGTGGAAGTGTTTTTAGTACGTTATAATGTATTCGGCAGTGCGCCAATATACCTAAACAAAGCACTAGTTCAGTTTCCTACCGGACATTATATTGTGTAGCACAAGAAATATGGCTGCGCCCTTTATGCGAACATGATAACTAGTATACATCTGTTATTATGCAGAAATAAAAGAGATCATTTAGTTCTGGTGTAAAAAAAAACAAAACAATCATGGGTGTAGTGAGACGTGTCGTGTGTGCCATGTCTGGCGGAGTCGACAGCTCTGTCGCTGCTCTTTTACTGAAACGGAGAGGTAAGAAATCCATGTAATAATACTATATTTTTTAAATATTTACATTCATAGCATGTATCATTATCCATATTGACTTTAGAGTAAAGGGTCTTGTTCATTGGCCAGTGACTGACGAACTTCTGATTAATAAACCTCCTCAGGAGTTTATTCATCTTGATTAGGGTGAGCTTGACAAGGGCCAAATATTGATGGCTAGATGACTGAGTCTGAGCATCATTAAAACTGCAGTATTCACTATTATCAACCACTCTCTCCGTAGAACAGACACAAAGGAAGTAGAAATGAAGGAAAACAGCTCCACACTTGACAGCCCTGACGCGTGTGTGTGTGTGTGTGTGTGTGTATGTGTGTGTATGGTTCTGGTACATACTTGTACCAGAACCATATGGCCCCAACCTGCCAAACACAGATAACCATAGAACATGCTCTGATTGCTTGTAATAATTCAAATCAGTCCAAATTTAGTTTAAAATTTCATACAGAAACTGAACCTTATACATCTTATTTAAATTTAATTTTTTAATTTTAATTTTTGAATAATATAACCTGGAACTCGCAAACCAAAAACCAAACCACCCCTCACATGGTGCCCCGTCCCGTCTAAATAATAATAATTTAATAAAAATGAATGATAATTTCAAATGAAATTGTTCTGAAATTAACCCTATTTGTCATCTTTAACATGTTCACAAGTAACTGTAGTTTAAGTAACTCAGTAACTGTATTGAATTACTGTTTCATTTATTTACGTAATGTAACATTCCTGTAATGCGGTAATATCGTGAGAAGTTCGTACTTGTTGTCTAGTAGGCATAATTATGAGAAATTTGGTACGCTTGAGTGGATGCACATGACATGGTGTTTTTTGTTAATAAAACACCTCTATTGCCTCTTTTATATTCAATTTTAACATTTTTTATTATTCAGCATGAAAAGGGCCCACTGTCTCACATTTCAACTGTGGCAGCCCTAATATACAGTATACGTGTATATTAGCGAGCATCCTCAACTATTTTAAGTAAGAGTTTCTGTTTAACATTAACGTCCCACTAACAGTAAAATACTAGATATTATTAATAAAGAAAATGTAATAGATAATAAAATGGGACAATGTTCTGGGTCAATTACTTATCATGACATCATGCATATAGAATTTTAGTGAATCAGTTGTTCTGATGTGCTCTCTTTTTGGCTTTAGGTTACCAGGTTACTGGAGTTTTCATGAAGAACTGGGACTCTCTGGATGAGAAGGGAGTGTGCACCTCAGAGAGAGACTGTGAAGATGCCTATAAAGTGTGCCAAATGTTGGATATGCCGTTCCATCAGGTCTCCTATGTCAAGGAGTATTGGCATGAAGTCTTTAGGTATAACACTTCGCTTCCTTTTGTGATTAAGATTAATTAGCTGAATTTGTTCTCTTTGTGTATTTCCATGAGTCAATATTTGTAATATGTTTTTGTTGTAGTAATCTTCTTGGGGAGTACCAGCAAGGCAGGACACCAAATCCAGATATAATGTGCAACAAACATATCAAGTTCAAACACTTCTATCAGTATGCAGTCAATGTTGTAGGTGAGGCTTCTGTGTCTTTCTTAATGCTTTTTAATGCCATGATGATGATGTTTACTGATTAAAAGAAATTACTATGCAGAAGCTGATGCCATGGCAACCGGTCACTATGCACGAACATCTCAGGAAGATGAAGACGTTTTCCGTCACTCGCACAAACCAGGTACAGAGTTTCAATTCAAAGATGGTTTAGAGATCAGAAAAGGTGAGTCTTAATACGGTGAGTTACGACATTCTTGAAGTGGGAGTTTATAATGATGTCCGTCTGTTTCCTAGCTGTGAGGCTGCACAGAGGTGCCGATGACCTTAAAGACCAAACCTTCTTCCTCAGCCAAATCTCCCAGGATGCCTTGCGGCGGACCATTTTCCCACTGTCGGGACTCACGAAAGAATATGTTAAGAAAATGGCAGCCGAGGCAGGGTTCCATCATGTCCTGAAGAAGAGGGAGGTAATAAACCATGTGTCCTAGGCATATTAGACCAGAGGTCCCCAAACTACGGCCCGCCCCCTACATTTGATCCAGCCCTTTGAATAATGCCAGAAGACATTTTTGAAAATGTAATTTGAATGTACATTTGTATTCATTCATTGGTCCGAGCTGGAAGGAAGGAATAGAGACAAACAACAGTTCACTTTCAAACATCCATTTCGGTATCTCACTGTGGGAATTGCCTCGGGCGTGACCGATCCAGGAAGCACCAATCACACCACGCCTGTCGGAATGACAGACCAATCACGACAGTAACACGGGAGTCCCACCTCCCTATTCAGTATGTGACCCGGCCCCGTCCGCGTTCACGCATAAATATTTTTTAACACCATTTTGCGGGACTCCAGCGAATAACTGTATTCTCCCTCAACCCGCGCACACACACATATTCCTACCCGCCCGGCAATCAACCATCAAATCTTGTCCCGCGTCCGGCACTCATTTGGCAGTTGGGTCTCGCGGGAGTGCAGGTCTCTACCTCATACACTCATGCCGGGACACACACACACAGTCTCACAGCATTCAGGAAGCCTTCTCCTGACGTCCGCCTTTTCATAATGAAAACTCAGATGAGCTTAAGACTCACTGATGAACAATTGCGACTGTCTTTGAGACTGGCTGTGACAGGAATGGAACCTGACATTGGACTTCTCACGAGTCAGAAACAATCCCACAGTTTATACTAATTAATATACAAGTAAATGTTTTGAATTTGAATAGCACTAAATAAAAAAAAACATTTTTATAATGGTAATAAAGTTCATTAATATATCACTTGAAAAGAAATGATCATTTGTCTGTGTATTGTATAACAAAGTAATAAACTATTCTATCATAAGAATGTATAATACATGCAGTTGAAATCCTAATACTATTAGTAGTCACGCCGGCCCACGTCCTTTTCTTTTATAAACCCCCCATTAAAGAAAGGAAAAATTATGTGTCTCTCTGAGAAAAAATAAAAGTTTGTGACCCTTGTATTAGACAGTCATATTTTGTGGTATAAGACGACATGCATGCACACGTTACAGAATCGCTAAACATTCTTACTGTCTCTTCTAGAGTATGGGAATCTGTTTCATTGGTGAGCGACATTTCGAGGATTTTATCCTCCAGGTATGTGTTTCTTATACGCCATAAAGAAATGTAATCCCAAACACCTTAAACTGTGTTAGACTAAATTTGGACCTTTTCCTGTGACAGTATTTAGAGCCTAAACCTGGACATTTTGTCTCCATTGAAGATGGGAAGATAATGGGAAAGCATAAAGGTATATATTGCTTGGTCTATTAATGCTGTATTCTGTACTAATACCAGTTGTTGGTGAAATATCTTAATTAAATAAATATGAATAAGTAGCAAATATTTTTGACTAGATTCGTTATCAGTTATGTTATACTCAAGAAAGAGCAAGAAAAGCACGGATATTCTTCTTAAAATCAAAGGAAACATATTAGTAATACTCAATGACAGCAAATTGGAATGCATTGGTTGGCAAACATTGTTAATATTGGCATATATTATTATTTCCACACTGTCCATTTATGCAGCTATCCAATTATCCAATCGAGTGTCCGCTGAATATTTTATAACTCTATAACTATAGAAACAAAGGTTTCAGTTAATGGTCATGTTAAACCTTAGAAGTTTGGGAGGCGGGTGAGGGGGAGACCCCATGGCGCCACGGCTGCATGAGTGTCCGTTTGGTGGAAGTGCATAATTTAGTGTGTTTCTTCTAAAGCGGATAATAAGCATATATAAGATATACATACATACATATATATATATATATATATATATATATATATATATATATATATATATATATATATATATATATATATATATATATATATATATATAAAAACCCTAACCCTGTCCGACTCATTATTAGGAGAATTTAACCCTACATTTAAACATTCCATTGATGACCCTTGCTTTATAAATCTAATCTTACCAATAATATATTTGTAAAAGTGTTCTATTTTCATCAGGCATTAAGTAGTTTTGTGTACTTCAGATCACTGATTACAGATGTTTAATAAGTATGTCTTTAACATCGATCAGTAAGGTCACTAAAAATGCAAGTCTTGGCACACTTGATTTTAGTCAACGGGTAAACATTAAATGAAAGTTTTTTCAATGTTTACGTAGAGTTCAAATGAAAATAGTGTCTTATTTATGCAATGCTTTTACACACTGCTTATTTTAAGCTCTTTAGGTAACATTTTGGCATTGTTCAAGTATTTTTTTAAGTAGGTTAATCATGTTACCTGATATATGCAGTGTATATTTCAGTGTGTCTTCATGACTGGGTGGTGTCTCTACTCTATATCATTTCTACATAGCTAGAAAATATTTCAAAAATATCATTGAATGATTCTGGATTTAAAGACACATTAAAAATGGTGCATAATGATGATGCAAATGGTGCATAATCAAGTGATACTCCTGGGCCTTTAAACGAGGCACTAACCAACTAACTGCTCAGTTGTATAAGTCATAAATCAACTGCAAGTCCAAAAAATGTCTTTTTTTTTTTTCTCCATATACGACAGCACTTTGTCATCATCATTGTGCATATGGTTACATATTTGTGAAATTGTTATAGCACTGTATATATCTGACATTACTGTACATTTTCCCGAAAGGATGGTTCACATTTACTTTAGGACAAAGAGCCCGGATCGGTGGACAAAAACACCCTTGGTTCGTAGTGGATAAAGATATCAGTACTGGTGATATCTTTATTGTGAGTTGTATATTATGACTTGCTCATGGAAACTTTTTTTTTTTAAATAACTGAAAGCAAGCTTTCATACGATTCATCTGAAACGCATTAAAAATCTTTTCAGGGGCCGACTACCAACCATCCCGCATTATTACGAGACACACTACGGACAAATCGCTTCCACTGGATACGTGGAACGCCTCCTGATGAACTTGGGCACACACGTATGATGGAGTGTCATTTCAGGTTCATCCACCAAATGCCTTTAAGTAAGTCATAAAATGTCAGGAATGAAGGATGTTGGAAGTGTGCTTAAACTAAGGGAAATATTCAAAGACAGGGTGACGGCGTGTGTCTCAACGATTCCTTTATTGCACAAAGTTGCTTATTTTTCCACTTGAACTGCGTCTCGTTCATGTTGCCGGACTTCTAATGAGAAGTGTGTCATTAAATGTTGTTGGACTTGTAGTCAGTGGGTTGTTAGTGTAATTCCCACCATCATTCACGTGATACTCCTCGGCCTTGATTTAAGTCGTAAATCAACTGCAAGTCAAAAATATTTATTTTCTTTTATTTTTATTCATATACTACAGCACTTTGAAATTTGTCATCATCGTTGTTAATATCTTGTAGACTAATTTTCATTATTATTTCATTCATAGCAGCTTTCTTTTCCCCCCTCTCTTTAAGTTAAGACAAAAAAGCAATAAGCATTTTGTCGTTTACAGAGTCATATAGCTTTAATCATTAGCATGTGTAGAATTATTTACAATTCAGTTCAATTTACAAGTTCAAAATTAGAACTGAGAAGTTAAACATAACCATATTAAATGGCCTATACTTAAGATATTAGGCTTTATTGTGGTCTGAAATTGCATTTGTGTGTGTGTGTGTGTGTGTGTGTTTTAGCTCCCTGTTGTGTGACTCTAAATCTGGACGGATCAGTCTGGATAACGACAAAGCAGCCACTGAGAGCACTGACACCTGGACAGGTAAATAAAATTACTGAAATGCACAACGTGTCTATTAGGTCTATTATTGTGTTTTTAATTCCACAGTGTGTCTGTTGTTGTACTAAACAGTCAATTCAGATTAAAAAAAAAAAGTTCTATAAATGACTGTTTTTTCATGTAATAAATCAATCTGATATTTCTGGATATTTCAATCTATTTTTTTGTGTCCCAAAATATAATGCCTTATATTAATAAATGACTGCTTTTTTTCACTTATGGATTAATTATTACTTATTCATAACTATCCCATAGTGTATTGTTCACTCAGTGATTATCTGGTGCATGTGTCTTGCAGTTTGCCGTGTTATATAAGGAAGACGAATGTCTTGGCAGTGGGAAAATTGTTCATCTGGGCCCGAGCGAGCACGCACTCCAGAGAGACCGTGTACAAAAAATACCAGAGTCAGTCGCCTGAAATGAGCCGTGTCGAGCACAACAGAGACACATGTATCGTCACACACTGCCTCATGGTGCATTCTCACTAACGTCTGGAGAGGATAAGTGGAAGCTGTCTTCACATTTTTTACCCTCAAAGAATTGTGAAGACATTGCAATGCTTATTTTGTTCAAATGATTGACAATTTGGAATGTTGCACCTTGGGGTATTCAATTTATCTTGCATTTATTTCGTTGTTAAATTGCACTATTTAATTTGTCATATAAAAAATGCTGACCATACTACCTTTGTATATGTAAAGAATCGATTTAAATCTATAAAATTGGATATTTGTGTAGATACTCCTCGTGTTGTAGGTTTATTGGACCGATTACACTCGGGTTTTTTTCAAAATCTTTTCAAAGAGGTTTCGATTTTGTCCCTAGGTTGAAATAGAAATTTTGGAAATAGAAAAACGGAAATGAACCACTAGATGGCGCACTAAGCTTTATTAGCACAGAATCTCTTTCCCTAATAGTTTTTTTGGGTTGATTTTATTTCACTACATAATTATTTTTTACAATGAACGAAAAAAATCTGTTACGCTCATATAGTTTTCTGTTTATTTTAACAGTTTCCTCCAGTTATTTTATCTTCCTGTTTTTGTCAAAACATGATGGGTGGGTGGATGGATGGATAGATGGATCATCTCAGTGGTTAAGGTTTTGGACTCTGGACTGGAAGATCACGGATTCAAAACCCACCACCAAGCTACCACTAGTGGGCCCTTGAGCAAGGCCCTTAATTGCTCACTTGCAGGTCGCTCTGGATAATGACGTCAATAATAATGAGCAAATAATGAGATAATTTAAATGTTCTCACTTTCAGTGTAGATTTAACAGGTCACATTTGGACGCATTTGTGCAGTGGACTGTAAATATCGAAATAATACCTCAAATCTGTAGATGCTTGGTTTCTTATTCTGTGATTTTTTCATACCGGTTGGAGAAAAGACGTATAATTTAGAATGTAGTTTTAATACTTTATCACTGTTTTTTTTTTTTTTCTACATAGAAATGAAAAGTGATGATCACATATAAGGTTTTCACAATCAAAATATTATATTACAAAATTGTCAGAGATCAATTATTTTTAGGCAGACCCCCTAACAACCGATGAATAATTCTATACCTGCATCTGCACCTTTACAATACATCTTAGAGCCAAATAATGTAATAGTTTTTTTATTATAGAATTACACTATGACTAAACACAAATCCCCAATTGTTTACATTGTTTTTTCTTCTTTTACTGGTGTAGTTTTTTTTAATTGCTTGTTAAAATGTTTATAAAGACAGCAGTGTGTTTATTTATATAATAACTATACATGCATATGCGTGTGTGTGTGTGTGTGTGTGTGTGTGTGGTGTGTGTTGTGTGTGTTGTGTGTGGTGTGTGTGTGTGGTGTGTGTGTAAACATACATTTCCTTTTTAATTTGTATGTGTGTGTGTGTGTGTGTGTGTGTGTGTGTGTGTGTGTGTGTGTGTGTGTGTGTGTGTGTGTGTGTGTGTGTGTGTGTGTGTGTGTGTGTGTGTGTGTGTGTGTATCTGTTGCGCGTGAGTTTCCTCTGTCCGCGCTCACCGGGGCTCATATGCTAATCCTCAGCAGTAGAAGGAGGTGGATAGGTTGGAGGAGGAGGAGTGCTGAGAGCGCGGAGCCATCTTGGCGTCATTTGGGACTTTGCTGGAGTAAGAGTGAGAAGTTACACCTCTATGGAGTGTCGTGGAAATGTTGAGGTGGTTTAAAAACAAACAAAACAAGAAGTACCATGAAGGATAAGAGAAAGTCGCGGTTTCGGGAGAAGGAGAGCTGATGGTTTGCTTGTGTGGGATTTATTTCGAGGGAAGGTTTGGAGTTTTTTTATATTTATATATATATATCTTTCTAAAGGACCATGGAAGGGAGCGTGTGTCTGCTTCTCCTCCTGTCGCTGTCTCTCTCTGGATGTTTCGACCTGCACCTTTCGGACACTTTACACCCCGGAACCGTTCTGCTGGATTTATCACTCGGACCGGGTTGGATTTATACACTTGATAGGACTTTGACTTCCAAAGCGTTTGAAAACGCAATCCAAGTAGACCGGCACGCCGGAGCGGTGCGTCTCGCGCACCCGCTGAACTGCACGCGCCTGGCGCAGAGCACGCTGCGGTTCCGGATCACCTCGGTGAGCACTCAGGACGCGGTGTTCGCGCACGTCAACGTGTTCGTCCACGGACAGGACTGCTTTATCAAATACAAACGGAAGAGCGTCTGGAACGAGCCTGACGTTCACGTCGATCACCATTACAGCCTTAAGACTTCCTGCTTGTCCTCAGGTATCCGGCTCGTGAGCCTCCAGGACCGCGTCCCTGCCTTCTCGCGGCGTCACGCCCGGGACTTTTCGGAGCGCTCGTGCACCTCGGAAGGTTTGAACGCGTCCGTGCGAGACGGCAGCGTTTACGCTCTTGAGGAAAGCTGCTTGGGACAGAGGACCGAGGCGACCGTAACCTGCGGGCTACGCGGCTTTCCGGTCTCCGTGCGCGTGAGGCTGATCTTGGAGAGGACGCCGGGCGCGCGAGGGAGGCTGCGCAGGCGGAGGAGTGTGAATTCGGCTCCTGCCTTTCAGCTGCCCAACTACCAAATTTCCGTCCCGGAGAACGAGCCAGCAGGCACGCGGGTCATCACGCTCAAAGCCGCAGACGTGGATAGTGGAGATGCTGGCAGGATCGAGTACAGCATGGAAGCTTTGTTCGACAGCCGCTCCAACGACTTCTTCAGGATCGACCCTCAGACAGGTGCCATCGAAACCGAGCGGCCCTTGGACCGAGAGTTCAAGGACACCCACGTGTTTAAAGTGACCGCCACGGATTTCGGCACGCCTCGGCGTTCCGCTACATCCTACCTTACCGTCACGGTTCGAGACACCAATGACCATGGGCCTGTTTTTGAGCAGATCGAATACAGGGTCAGCATCCGAGAGAACGTCGAAGTTGGCTTCGAGGTGATCACGGTGAGGGCCACCGATGAAGATGCGCCTTCCAATGCCAACATGATCTATAAAATCGTAAACGCCGAGGGTGTGAATTCCATCTTCGAGATCGACTCGCGGAACGGACTCGTGAGGGTCCGGGTCCGACCCGACCGGGAGACGCTGGCGCAGTATACGCTCGTCGTAGAGGCGAATGACCAAGGGAAGGACCCAGGTCCGCGCCGTGCAACTGCCACCGTCCATATAACTGTAGAAGACGAGAACGACAATGTTCCTCAGTTTAGCGAGAAAAGATATGTGGTCCAGGTGCCTGAGAACGTACCTGTAAACACCCGGGTAGCGCAGGTCGAAGCGACGGACAAAGACGAGGGCAACAACGCCAAAGTTTATTACAGTATAATCAAAGGCAACGTAAAAGGTCAGTTTTACATTCACTCCCTGACAGGTGTCATTGATGTAATTAACCCTCTGGATTATGAAACTCATCGGGATTATAGTCTCGGAATTAAGGCCCATGACGGAGGCAGACCACCTCTTATTAACGGCACCGGTCTGGTCATTGTGCAAGTGATCGACATAAATGACAACGCGCCCATGTTCGTGAGCACTCCTTTCCAGGCGACCATTTTGGAGAACGTACCTATTGGGTATTCGGTCATTCATATCCAGGCCATTGACTCGGACTCTGGTGAGAATGCCCGCTTAGAATATCGTCTCACAGATACTTCTCCTGGTTTCCCGTTCAGCATCAACAATAGCACCGGCTGGATTACCGCCAGCGCGGCACTGGACAGAGAAACCACAGAATATTACACCTTTGGCGTGGAAGCCCGGGACAACGGGATCCCTGTGATGTCCTCGTCCGCAAGCGTTAGTATAACAGTGCTGGACGTGAACGACAACGCACCTACGTTTACCGACAAGATTTATACTCTGAAAATGAACGAAGACGCCGTGGTGGGAAGCAGCGTGCTGACCGTGACGGCTGTGGATCGAGACATCAATAGTGTGGTGACCTACCAGATATCCAGTGGCAACACTCGGAACAGGTTTGCAATCACCAGTCAAAGCGGCGGCGGTCTGATCACGCTGGCATTGCCGTTGGATTACAAGCAGGAGAGACAGTACGTCCTGACCGTTACCGCTTCAGACGGAACGTTGTACGACACGGCACAGGTTTTCATTAACGTCACCGATGCCAACACGCACCGGCCCGTGTTTCAGAGCGCCAACTACCAGGTCCTGTTCAGCGAGGACAAGCCTATCGGGTCCACCGTAGTGGTAATCAGCGCCACCGACGAAGACACGGGTGAGAATGCACGTATAACGTACATCATGGAAGACAAAGTGGCGCAGTTTGCGATCGACCCAGACACAGGTGCAATTACTACACTGATGGAGATTGATTATGAAGACCAGGCCTCCTATACACTGGCTATCATTGCTCATGACAATGGCATCCCCCAGAAGTCAGACACCACTTACGTGGAGATCATCGTGGAGGATGCCAACGATAACGTTCCTCAGTTTGGCAGAGAAAAGTACCAGGGCACGGTTTTCGAAGATGCACCACAGTTTACCAGCGTCCTCCAGATTTCCGCCTCGGACAGGGATTCAGGATCCAACGGCAGGGTGAGCTACACCTTCCAGGGCGGCGATGACGGAGAAGGGGATTTCTTCATCGAGCAGGTTTCCGGAATCATCCGGACGAACCGGAAGTTGGATCGGGAAAACATTCCGGTTTACAACCTAAAAGCCTATGCGGTAGATAGAGGAATTCCACCCCTCAAAGCGGCGGTGGAGATCCAGGTGTCGGTTCTGGACATCAACGACAACGCGCCGGTGTTCGTCAAGGATGAGTTTTATATCGAAGTCAAAGAGAACAGCCCCGTCGATTCTGTGGTGGCCCGGATTACCGCCGTAGACCCCGACGAAGGAACCAACGCTCAAATCATGTACCAGATAGTGGAGGGAAACATCCCTGAAGTCTTCGAATTGGATATCTTTACCGGAGATCTCAAAGCACTGACGGATTTAGACTACGAGACGAGGACAGAGTATGTGATCGTAGTACAGGCCACATCTGCTCCGCTGGTCAGCAGGGCGACCGTCCACGTCCGTTTGGTTGACGTCAACGACAACGAGCCCGTCCTGCAGAATTTTGAGATTATCTTTAATAATTACATCACTAATAAATCCAACAGTTTTCCTACCGGGGTTATAGGAAAAGTGCCAGCTCACGACCCTGATGTGTCCGATAAACTTAAGTATAGCTTTAGCGAAGGGAACGAATTAAGTCTGCTCATCCTAAATCCCGACACCGGAGAGCTGAAACTCAGCCGAGACCTGGACAATAACAGAGCCCTGGAGGCCACCATGAAAGTATCCGTCACTGGTAAGAGCCTGCTTTTATTTAAATCGGTTCTGGATGGGTTATGATATTAATATACTGTACATGTCTCAATAGATGTGCAGTGAACTGAGAGTAATCCTGCTGACTGATCTGATTATCTATCTCAAGCCTGTGTTTGCTCCAGGCTGTAGCCGGATCCAGTTCTGCCGCTTTAAACTGTTTGTACTTTTTATTGAAGCGTCGTTCTTGATGTGGGAGGTTTGTTTTCACATGTAAGATTTAAGTTACAGTCGCTGGTCTTTGAGAACACGTCCATGATGAAAGTGATTTTTAGATTATATAAAGCGTGAATGTAAAGGACGAGTTTGGTTTGAGATCCTTGTCACCAAGGCAAGATCCGTGCATCACTGTTCGTTAACATATTAGTACAGTGGAACACCATGAGATACGACTGCTTTTATCCTGTCTTCTCTCTGTCATTTGAATGACATCAGGGATTGTAGATGCCACAACCTCTTTCTTTCTTTTTCCCTTTTTTTTGTCTCGTGCATTCCTCTTCCTGCTTGTTTGCAACCTGTATTTTGCATACAGCCCATTCAGAGAGCCTCTCTTAGTCTTTTGTGTGCTGCCTGTGGCTTTATGGCTTGCTCTTTGTTCTCATGATTGCTGTTCTTCAGCTCAGTACCCATGCTTGCCGTTGACCCTTTGTCGGACAGCATTACCTTGTTGCCCAGTTTGACTCATTCATGACAATGTGACATCGGGTGCATCGTTGTCCTTCGTGACCCCATGCGTCTTTTATTGGTATATTTCTCTCAACCTCTGTCTGTCATCATTCTTTCAACTTTGTTTTTTTTTTTAATTGTTTATGTCCTTTTGACTCTCTCTCACTCTTTCTGTGCTCAAATCCAATTAAAGAAATGCATACCCCCCCTCCTCCATGTTATATGTCTAATGTTAGGTAACCATTAACACTGGTTGTTTGACCTCTTCACCCTTGACTCAAGGGAAAGGAAATTGCCCTAAAGGCACAAGGACTGACTCTGAGCTGGACCTCAGCTTTTAGCTAATGAAGGAGTTCTTTGAATTTGCCTCCATTGAGCTGGCAATCACTTTTTTTTTTAATGTTCCGTCACATTACAGACTTGAACTCTCCATTGTGTTTTTTGGAGAATAAACGGAGAACTGCCAGATTTCCTTGTCTGATAGTAGTAAGTTGACATTATAGTCACAACAAAGGCTCATCTTTCCCACAAAAAAAAACTCATTTAGGATGGCAAACAAGAAGGAATGAGGGCTAGGTGTTCCGGTGGCAACCTAATCTTCCCTTATCAGTATCATTCGAGCCTTCTTCCCCATCATCTGAGGGTCTCTGTGTAAGCATCGTGGCTCTCACCATTGTGACGTATATTGATTTTGATTTGCTGCCCGTCCCCTCCCCGCTCTGTTTGACCGGATAATACAAGTGATAAGGCGTGTGTCGAGGGCTAAAAGACTCTCGAGGCCAATGCTCAAATACAACATGCGAAAGTTGAAGAAATGTGCTTTGTCAGAGCTCTTCATCTTGACATGATACTGTGTGTGGCATTCAAGAGGGATGATGAGTGCTAACTCGTGTAACAGCAACAATGTCCCACTCGGGTCTTTTTCAGCCACAGAGATTTCTCCTCCCCTACAACTAGATAGCTAATTAGTAAAATAGGGTAGAGTAGATCGTTAAGTTCTTTAGTGGCGTAGTTGTACAGGACCAGAGTCTGACATCCCTGGCTTATGGTCAGTAGTGGAAGCTTGCAAACACGCGTAAGCCCTGTGGCGACACTGACTCAGTTTTCTTTGTTTGTTTGTTTTTAATGGGCTGCTACAGGACTCGAATAGCTGGTCTTTTTCACATTTCTCACCCTGGCTCATTCAAGTTTACATCAGTTTCAACCCCACTCGCTACTTTTATAGCTCCACCTTGAAATCGAGCCCCCTTTTTAATCTCTATTTCCTTCATGTTTGATGCATCTACGACGGACGAGCTTTTGTGAGATGTTCATTCATCCGCAGAGAAACGGTTTAGTCACTTAATTATTAAAACATAAGTCGCCTAAGATCCAGGTCTTAAAGAATCTATTTTGAAGTGTAGTTTATGACATGTGGCTGATGAGTGTTTTTGTATGAAATAGTCTAGTTAGAGTGTGTGTTAATAAGACTAGAGTGTGTGGGAAACCACAGGCTCCGAGGCAGTGGCCAGCTGTGTGTGTACGTCTACCCCTGCCATTTGTAAAGCAGCTGCACAAATGAAAGGACGAGAAAAGAGGGAACCCAAATTCATACACTGGTTACCTTCAGGCCTAGAGAATAAATCACCGTTGCTTTTCCTTGACATGGGGCCTGTCCTGCTTTCCCTTCAGCCTGTTGTCATAACAAGTTATTCTCTTCCCCAGGTGTAAGGTCACTCACGACATGACCCTCTACCCTTTAACCTCTCTATACTGCGGGTCAGGCCGTCTGCCGCTGGAAGGCTCGCGGTTGCATGCACCTTTTGGCGATAAAGGCGAAACTCGAGGTGATTTGTGCATATCAGTAGTTCTCAAAGTGATGTCTGTGAAGCACTGACAGGGGTCGAGGTAGCATACTCATAATGAGTAAAATTAAACTGATCACAGGCAGGTCACCTGGAGATAAGGCTGTGTTTAATCTATTAATATGTTAAATGGGAGATATTTGCCTTTAATTACTAAGATCCTTAGATGAACATAAGCCCTATAAATGCTTTATCAATGAGATACACAGTTTAATTAATTTGCACTTCTTTATCGCGTAATAAAAATGATAAAAATACCTCAAAAAAGTCAAGTAGGTTTTTATTTGTTTATTGTTCAAAACAACAGGGCCAGTCACACACACAGCATACCTACAGATCACACGCAAATCATGGGGATCATGGAAAGACAAAAGGCAAGACAAAACATGAGAGAGAAAAAGTCAAGGCTAGAGTCTTTGCTTGTTAAAAGTAAATGCCACAAAGGGGCCGCCGTATCCACTAGAATAATTGAGATTTGACTCAATTCCAAATTAATTAGACGTAGATTTCTACAATTAATTAAATGTAGGGGGAAAAAAGTCTCCAAACAGCTTGAGATCAGGAATATCTCGATAAATCATATATTAGAAGTTTCTCTGCTCGTTCTGCTCACTTTGAATCCTCCTCTGTTTTCATAGAAACTTGTGCTGCAGCTGCTATATCTGTCTGCGGTGTCTATAGAAACTGTTATTAGATTACTGAGTCTGGCTGGCTCAGGGACCTTCTGTCTCTTTATACATGGGCCATCTATAGTCTGCACTGTCGACAGACTCGCATGTTTGGTCAGTGATATTTGCAGTTCTTTATATTATCCTTATTCTGCGTACAGACTTCGACAGAGCCACAAGGGGCCACACCGAAATATGAACATCAATTAACCGAACTGAACAGCGCAAAGCTCTGTTAAATGAACAGGAAAGGAATCTGATTCATGTTTAATCTTGCAGACTCATTCAGGAGCCAAGACAGAAATATGGGGGATGTGATTTCACTCTAGTGCCAAAAGTGGGAGTAATGAAAAACAAGACAATAAGCCTCAAAGACAGATACAGGGTTATTCTAGGACGGCGCGCTCTGAAATATGGCAGGCCATTAAAAGGTTGTCTAACTACATTTTACGCTGGCTGTATAGTGCAGTGAAGATTGTGTCAATCCATACGACATTGTTTGATTCTGCCTGTTTATGTAGATTGCATTCTAATTTCAGGACATTGATTATACTTGTGACGCAGCTTTTTATTTGTAGTTTTATGTGGACATGTCGTCCAGACTTTCTGGCAACGTTTTGGAATAGAAGTAGCATTCAACCAATTGCATTAATTTCTAGTTTGGCCACTTCTAGTCGAGCAGCTGAATGGGTCTAGAAGTCTAATTACAGTCTTTAGTGCAGCATTCTGTACGTTCAGGCTGTTTCATCTCTGGCCTCAGGCATCACACAACCCCAAAGGTATGAATGACCCAAACCTTGAATGGCTCTCTAAATGCTTTAAAAGGGAATTTTTATTGATATCTTACAATAGATTTTTAGCCGATGTTCTTACTTATTATTTATACACAGTGCGTTCAAAGTGGCGTGTAGAGCAGGAAGTGCAGCACGCCTTTGAAAGTGCCGATAAATACACGGATTTAGTTTGAGGAAAGTTTCAAGCAGCTTTTCTGTAGACAGGAATACCACATCACTATGCTGTAATAAATATATACATGGGTGAGGAGAATAATAATGAGTTTAATTCACGGACACGTTAATACACGGACACAGTACAGTTGTTTTTTAACGCTCTGTGTTTGTGTTTTGATGTAATATGGCAATTAAATAAAGCAAATGTGTTTAAATTTCAGATATATACTTGTATGCAATTTCAGCAATAAAATGCAGATTTTTCTAAAAAAAAAGAAATACAAATGACTTGCTCATTTTAAGAGACCCGCTTTATTTTATCTCGCTTATTTCGTATTGCATTTTAATAAAGAAAACGTATCTGTTATCGATTAATCGATGGAATAATCGTTACAATACTCAACGACTAAAATAATCGATAGCAACATCCCTACATATAACATAGATGCAAATATGTTGACATTCTGATAGAAAGTGGTTGCTTATTTAAGATGTTTATTTATGGGAGAAATCTCCAGTGTCTGTGCATTGTAAGGTTTTGCTCTTAAAGATATATGACTTCGCGAACACCTTTGATTTGTCTGGTTACCTTAAGGGTGAACTATGAGAGGGAGGATTCATTGTATGGGTCAGTCCTTCGTTTTGTTCTCTTTGTATGCATCTTTACATGCTTTCAGGAGCTGCTATAGATTTAGGAGTTTCAAGTTGCAAGCTTATTTGTCAAGTGCAAAAAAATGTCAGTGACAGTTGTAGATTGAAATGAGGGGCTTGAGGGGCTCAGACAGTCTACAGCTGGTCAGTGCATATACTGTACATCAGGAGATAAAGGGAAGAGGAGAGAGAATATATATATATATATATCTATATATATATATATATATATATATATATATATATATATATATATATATATATATATATAAACAATAGATATAATACATTTGGCTTGTAAACTAATTTAAAGTAATGCATTTCAGCTAAGGACTAAGTGTGGTGTATAAAAAACACTAAATGTGTACATTTATGAAATTAGGCTAACAAAGGTCAGGTGTTTTGACAGCTAGCTTGACCTTAGTTCATCAAATACTATTTATGTTGTATATGGAATAGCGTGCCTTAATAGTGAAGACTTCTTATGACTGCTGGTGTGTTTTCACTGAAGGCACATCACTAGAGCTTTGCTGATCACCTCAAATCGTGCTCAGGAGCTTAGCTTGTGTCTAACAGGACAAACACAGTATGGGACAGTGATTTCACTGGTTGGAAGTTGGAACTGAAAACCTGTTCCAGTGTAACACAACACACTTACCTGCACTTTCTGCTGTCCCCATTCTGGCACTGGTAACAACATGTCTTTGTCTCTCTCTCTCTCACCGAGGGGCTTTAACAGGTACCAGTTGAGAAAAGCAACAGAGAATCCCTATTGAACAAATGTATTTTTTTTGGTATGATATTGAGGCTTGGTATATATACTGCTCTTTCTTAGAACAATTTCCTTCTTCCATAGATAGATATCTCTTTCAAAGGCCATCCTGTTTTCTCTATTAATCCTTTTCACTGATCGTACTACACATTGAGACTTTGAGACGTACTACACCAATATATATATATATATATATATATATATATATATATATATATCTATATATATATATATATATATATATATATATATATATATATATTGGTGATATGTTTAGGTTCCATACCTCTTCGTTTATACTCCATCCTAACAATACAGGTGGTAATCGCTGCTGAGGAAAGGTTAGTGCCGAAAATATTTCTGAATGCCACGGACTGAAGTTTATTTATTTAGCAATTTTTCTTTTTTTTGTTCTTTGTTGTCCGGATTTCGTTCATTCGGCAACACACAACGCAGGGTTAAGGCAGATCGGCAGACGTTACTGCACACTGCGTTGATGGCACGTTAAGAAAATGAATGCCTTTAATGTGAATTTGCATTAACATGTTAACTTTAACAGCCATGTGTGTGTGTATGTGTGTGTGTGTGATATATATATATATATATATATATATATATATATATATATATATATATCTATATATATATATATATATATATATATATATATATATATATATGTATATATGTATATATGTATCCAACCATGGTTGTCAGTCGTTCTTCAAATAGGTGCAGAGGGCTTACATATCCAAAAGGTGTTTTTTTCAGCCTTCAGGCTAGGCTTAAGCCGTATTGAATTTGCACTGCCTTTTAAAGTTGTCCGCACTTTTTGAGAACTCCTGTCATTCTTTCTTAAAGGATAGGCTCTCCTTCCTCTCCTGCTCATACAGCCGATATAGAGGTTTGCGCATTACCTTACAGCGATCCCTGTACCCACGGCTCACAACAAGGCGCGAAAAACAGCGCCCTTAACCTTGCATGTTCACAGCCACACACTGAACTTAATTCTGGGCCTCTCAAATGACATTAACGCTAAAGTAGGTCCAGTTTCACAATGGCCACTGAATCAGCTCACACAAAAGCATTCTCTGTTTCATACGGAATCCATGTGATGTGGAAAATGATCTCCGTGCTGCTGCCACATTTTCGAGCTCCGTCAAGTTCTATCTAATTTCCATGTGGATGAGTCAGAGTTTGAAGTCCAGGACTCTGTTGTGTGCATGTGTGTTTATGGAGTTTTCAGTTCCTTTATTCCTCAAACATCTATGTGTAAGGAGTTCGTTTTTTTTTTTTATCTAAGCCAAGAAAGCTAATGCCAAGTAGCTTGTTAGCCTAGCTAATGACTATCTACAAGCCAGATCAAATGTACTTCCAACTGTTCTCTCTCTGGATAAGCTTTGACTTGCACATAATCAAACCCTAGTGCTACTGTTCACAAGTAACAAAAGAACAGGTCTCACCACTAAATCTCAATTCGGATACTTCGGTCCATATGAATATGTCCTGTGTCATGTAAAAACAATGTTGGAATGGTCAGTACGTGGTCATAATCTGCTTTAAAGCCAGCTATTAATTGATCTTAAATGCTTCGTAAGCGTAAGAAAAAAATTTAATCATCCATTTTTGTTTAATAATGCGAAAGCATAAACATTTTCTGGGTCATAACCAAGGCAGACTTTGTTTTTATCCAGTGAAAAGCAAATCAGATCACATCAACGCATTCTGCTCTTCAACTTGAAACACAAAGGACAGTTTTTCTGTGAACTTTAAACATATATCATCTCTCACGTTTGAAAAAAATCAGTCCTTCCTCTTCGTAGCATCACAGTCATTCATCGGCCGTGTTGTTTATCTGCTTCGGAAGGTCTTTTAAAGGGATTCAATTCTGTTTAGAAAGTCGCATTCATTTCATTTCAATTTTGCTGCATTAATGACTCTGTGTGTTATCTAGAAGTGTGTTGAGTTTCCCTCCAGCGCAAACACTTTCACAAAGGAGAACAAGGGGGGGGAGGGGAAGTGGAGGGTCTTTTCCATGTCAAAGGACCTATTCTGAATTGCAATAGGCAGAATCAGTGTTAAAGTTGAACCCATAGGACTCCCTTTTTCGCAGGTGGCGCGACCGTTCAGGCCATCTCATGTCACAAAGCAAGTAAAGGGGCCGAAAGACAATGAGGTGTGAGCCGCTGCTTTAAAGAGTTTCAACAGTTTCATTACAATTTTGTTTCCTACTGCCTTTGGTTTTGGGTTTCGGTTTTATTGTCATTCAGACTTTTTTTTTTTTTGTTTTGTTTTTTACCAGGTCAAGTAGTTAGTTAATCCAGTCTCTGGTGTTATTATAGATCTCTGTGGACATTTTCACTCATCTAGATTTTAATCAGTGTCTTGTGGTAGGTTTTCAACTTTTTATGTAAGTTTCCAGTAGGGATGAATAAAGTTCCATGCGCCTTAGATATGCACATAGCATGGTTCATGTAGACATCTCAACGGTGATGATATGCTTTCATATCATCATAAACTTCATAAACATCTACATAAAAATAGATTTTTCACATAACGACGAGTAGACATGCGTTGCAAAATTGCCTAATTATATTTATCTGGTAATATAAGAGTCTCTGGGTATTAAGCAGATTTATTTGGCAGAATAATTGACATTAATCAGAATAAAATTACTCTTAATGCTGTGGATCTTTTTTAGCGATCGGTTGTAATCGTTGATTGCGACTTGTTTATCTGTTTATTCAGCTTTTCTGGGTAGCTTCTCATCGGCGCTCGGAAGAAAGTTAAGTCACTACCTGCTGCAGCTGTCGATTCCTGGTACCAGCTGAAATATATGTGAGTGCCAGTGCTGCATTTCTTGCCCTGTCTTTGCCCTCTGCACTGACGACACATTGCCCTGGACAGTCGCCCACCAGCATATCTGCTCATGTGTTCGGGGCCCTCAGTTCATTTTGCAATGACAGGAATGAGATCAATCTCCACTGGCACTGACATATTCCATACCAGGGCTGCCAATGCAGCAGCTGACCTCATTCTCTATAGGAGTAAGTTAGTAAACACACCCCAACCAAAAGCTCACAAATGCATGAAGGTAGTCCATTTTTATGGTCGATTACACCATTGGTATTTTTTCAAATAACTATGAAAAATAATCACCAGACTCCTGTAGTTTTTGAAGAGCCTGGGTGTTTTATCAATTTTTCCCATATGAGGCGAAATCTCGAGCGAGGATCCGGTGCGAGGAAAAAAAAACACGCATTGCTTGTAATAGCATTTTATTAATAGATATCAAACCTCGACATTTTGTAGGATTAGTGCTGATTCGATCTCACACAGATTCCAGATACCTAATGTGAAAACGGACAAACCAGAATAGAAGCGTTACGCATGAACTATCGTCAATTGAGTGTGTTCGCGCACAAGAGAGACCGAGGGAAAGGGGGTGTCATACTCGTATGTGATCACCCTTTGTGTTCTCTAAGGCCCAGTGTATCCCACACCTTCTCTATACCAGTCACACCATGTAGATTGTGTTTACTCTGAAAGGTGTGCTGTTTGCAGCCAGGCTCGATCCCACCTCTGCTGGACTTAGTTCAAACAAAACAAGTTTTTTTTGGGATGATGGTGATTCTTCTCTAGTTTTTTGATAAAGAATCATTATTGAAGAAATTTTAGTGATCTGCATATATGGTTTGATTTATTTTTGCCTTTCTCCGAACGCAACCCCTACCCATTTATCCAGGCTTGTGCCGGGCGCTAGGAATGCACTGGCTTATTCAACCATGATGACGTTGGCAGAATTGAGGGTTAAGGCCCTCATGTGCCCATTAGTGGCAGCTTGGTGGTGTTGGAATTTGAACCTGCGACCTTTCGGTCCAGAGCTCACTGCCTTAACCTCAGAGCTACCACCTCCCAATATCAAGCAAAGTACTTTACGTTGGTAATAACGCAGTGACTTTAAATAAAAATGTCTTGCTTTTCTGGAAACCTCATTTCTAGAAGAAGAGGATGAAGGTGTAACATTATATTATGATGCATTTCTTTTAACACATATTTGATAACGCTCATGGCCATGATAAAAGGTTGTGAATGTTTTTGCTATAAGCCCAAATAAGTGCCTTATTTTGAGCCTCACAACTGAGCATTTGACATCAAAGGGCCTTTGCTCAAGATTTGCACCTTGATGTTGCTGGGATGTGAACTCATGACCTTCTGAGCTAAACTACAACAGCTGCTCCACTGAGTTACCATTTCGCTCTACTGCTCGACTAGCATCTGTATTTTATCTCAATATAATTAGTCGCTAGGTCACTAGGTAAAACAGGAGAGTTGTATGACTGCTTTGTGCCTCAATTTATTCCGCTTGATTTCATCATGGTTTCCACATACCTGCGTGTTCCTGATTCTGAAAAGACCTGCCACCCGAGCAGGCTAATTCATCCTCCTAGTGAAAGAAAAGCCTTCTATGTTGTTGAACCTGCTGGTCTACCGGGCAGCCCTGATAACAATCTTGCAGAGGCTTTTCCTCTGCCAATTTTGATAATAATTTTAGATAGATTGTGAGCTTTTAATGATAGATTTGGGGAATTTACCTAGTTTGTGATGCCCTGTTAAAATGGTATTTTGGGGCAGGTTTTATAAATATTTATTTATTTATATTTGGGTTGGGTAGAAATAATGCAGCATTATAATAATAATTTTACGCATTGACGGAACATAATAGTGCATGGTTTGTAGAGGCAGGGCATGTGGTTAATAAGGTAAATACGAGTATTGTGGGCACGAATGTGAGCCTTTTAATTCTGCTTTCTTTGCGCGTGCTGCTTCGTGACGGGAGTGTTGGGTGCATCTCCTGCATGTTGGCTGATAAAATGCACACACTCTCATTACAGTGATGACAGTGACGCTCTGGCATGCGTACTGCAGGAGCACTTTCTGTGCAATGTAAACTACAGGATACTATAAAAGAGCACCCCTTTTTTTATTTGATGATTTCTGACTGATTTAAGTCATATCCCTGCCTTACCCCATATACTAGGTTTGTTTGTGGCGTTATCGTTATGGTGATCATAAGCCCCTCGTAGGCACTCGGAGGCTGAGCTGATGGCTGCTTTACACCATGGTTTGGCTTTGGTGCTGGGCTGTTTGGGAACATTGAATGGGGTGTGAGCATTGTCCTCCTGAAGCTTGCCCTTTGATTCAAAAGCCTTTAAGGCCTTTGGCCAGCTTTCCTTAGCGCTGCCTTTGTGCAAGCAGTCTTGTTTTGTGCATGTTCATAGTGCTAGACCTTCCTGGGCATTACAGCACTAAGTACAATTTCACATGGATTTTCTTACAGCAGTGCAATTTTATGGCAAAGCTAGTCTTATTTTTGTTATTATAGCTACAAAGGCTTGAACCGTGCTGAGACCAGAAAGGGAAAAGTGTGGAGTGGGAAGTTTTCACGGCAGAAATGGTGCATTTTAGTTGGGAGTGTGTTAGTATATGTGTGTGTGTGTGTGTGTGTTTGGTGGGGAGTGTTGGTTCTCTAGAGGAGATTTCAGCAGATCAGGAGTCAAACACCCTATTGAGCTTGTGCTAGAGTCAGCGACCTGTGACAGCACAGGTTATAGCTTTCACTAAGACAGCGGCCAACCCTCCAGGCTTTAATTCAACCCGTAGACTTTCACTGTTTCGACTCGCTTGTCACCTGAAATGGTGTTTTCTGTTGAGTGTACATGGTGCCACATTTATTCCCCAATTGGCTCTGGATCTATCAAGCCCGGATTAAGGAGTTACAAAAGTAGGGAAACCCTAATCACATCCATAATCCATTCCCATCCATCCATTGTTCTCAGGATACTGTCAGGATGTTGGGATATTTCCAAATTCATGCACTGGTTTTACTCATTCTAAATATTTGTTTTAATCATTTGAATGAAAAAAGTACCATATGAGTATTTTTTTGTGTTGTTATGTTTTATATAACATGCGATATAATTCTTTTGGTAGCAGACAGACTTTTGAACCTGATAGCTCTGGACTCTGTAAGATCACATAGTGCCAAGTCTTGTTAATAGTTGTTTTGAAAATGGGAACTTCATTCTGTACAGTGTTTATAACTGTAGCTTGAGATGGTAGATAGTTTGGTTTCTTCTTCAAAGTCACCCACCCATGTATCTGCTCTTGCCCATGAGTGCCAAGTGTATCAGTGTCAATGTCATTAGATCGCTCTCTCTCTCTCTCTCTCTCTCTCTCTCTCTCTCTCTCTCTCTCTCTCTCTCTCTTCCTCCCTCCCTCTTGCTTTTTCTTTCTTTCTCGCTGTAGAGGCAGGGACAGTGTCTGGTTGCAGTCATTGTTCACCCAGGTTACTGATAAACAGGCGGCTTGGTTACCCGCCCCCGGTTGATTGGCTCTTTTTAGGGAACAGCAAAAAGAACGTTGCCAAGGGAATGCAGAAACCTGTGCAAATTTAGAAGGAAAGAAAAAGAGCCTGGCGGAGGAGTCAGGGGCATTTTTTTACAAATCCACAAATAAAAATCACAGAGTTTGTTTATAAGAAGTTCCCGCTGCATTGAGAAAACTTGCTCCTTTACTTCAAGACTAGTTTTAAACATCATTAGAGATGATATATTTATGTTGTGCACAATTTATTAGCTTTACAACAGTCCATTTATTAAGTCACAAGGGACAATACGACAATACCAAAGTATACAATGGCTCTAAAATTGTGGTCCGGGCCTAATATTTCCCATGTGACATCTATCTATCACTTGCTCTGCAAACCTGAATGAACATTCGAGTGCTTTTGAAAGTGCAGCTATAATTGCAGTTTTGATTATTTGTGGTGAAACTTAACCGTTCATGTGTTTTTTTTTTCTTCCATCTGTCCACCTCAGACTTTCTCCCTTGAGGTATCTTCATTCAGGATGTGCTGCAAGAACAAACTGCTAGTAATTCCAACCTCCTTAAAGCCCACAAGTTATGTGAAAGGCCGGTGATTAGAGAACACACTTACTGATTTATTTTACGCTCCCGTGTGGTATTTCACACCCACCCGGACTTATTAATCACAGACTTGTGTAGTCGTATTGTAAATCAAAGTAATTCCAGTATGGTCGCATAGTTTATTTACATTATTCCATCTCTCAGGCATGCAGATGCCCCCCGGGAGGTGCTTTTTTTTCCTGGGTCCTTGGGATCCGGTCCGCTGAAAAGGCGTCACAGTCGTAAAGCTGCAAACACACCTGGAGCTCCTCGGAGTAGAGTTTTTGATGTTTTAATTGAGTTTTTGGCTGTCTTTCGAACGATTCCTCACTCCCGCGGAGTGCCATAAACTCCCAAATGCCACTACGGTAGCCGAGATCCACTTCAGCTCGTTCCCCGTCCATATTTTAATGTCCCACTGTGAAGAGAACAAAGACATCCAGGCCGGGGATTTTGGTGTGGAGAAAGGGGGCAGATTAAACCCAGAAGAGGCTAGGGTTGAGGCAAGCCAGGTGCTTTTTATTGGTCCCCTCCTCTCAGTGAATAGGCTTGAGTGTGCAGGCCGGCCCATCACACCGCATTCTAGTCTCATGCATCTATGCACATGTGCTTTCTGTTTTGTTCCAAGCCTTTTTGCTGGGCCAGACAGATGCTTTTATTAGAAAGAGGCCCTCATTAATTAAGCCGAATGATGGAATGTTCGAGGCTTTAAGGCCACAAGAGAGCTTGAAGACGAGGATGGCTTGTGATTTAGGTAATGAGATGAGAGGAAAAGCTCTGAGGAATGTGTGTGGAACAGGGCTTAGTCTCACTGGAAAAGATTGTTTCAACATCTCCGACACCTTCTTGTTAAGTTTTCCCATTTATATTTGTTAACAACGTAGATTTGAACATGTCTTTAGTGTGTGAATGCTTTCAGTCACTGCTTCCCTGTACGAAGAAAAACTCACTGGGAAAACTTTTATTTCAAGCTGTATTGATTACAGTGTACTATAACATGTCCCAGAGAAAAAGGCTTATCTTTGGTGAGTTTGGATTTATAGCTAAATTTACAAATAAAATAGGGGAAGTAACTCATGAGTGTTCTACATTGAAACGTTGCTAGAATTCCACAATTGTTTTTTGGGCATGCGTTAAAACTCATGTGTGTACGTTTATTTTTACATGCTACAGATTCTGTGGGAATTTTAAATCTTAAGCTTAGCGCAGTGGATGTAGGATAATTGAAGCAGTCCTTGTTTAAGGGAAGAAACATCTCTTTTTCGCCGAGTTGCAAAACATCACGCGTTGCTGTTTCGTAGCACACGGCCGAGTGGAAGCGAATCATTTCGGCCCACCACATGCTGCCTTGAAGTGGGCATGACTGAGTGCCGGTTCTTTTCTCTTTTTTTTTCCCTATCGTGCGTGTTTGTTTGTGTCTTGTTGGTGAAATCCCAGCGGGGATCAGTCAGCTAGCAGCCCACTAAATCATGAAGTGAACCTAACCCTCTTATCACCGTGGGCTGGGTCTAGAGACCCGCATCAGAGGAATTCCATTCACTTTTAATACCTTTCCTCCCTTTAGTCTTCTGTTTCTTGAGGAGGGCTGTGCATGAGCAGATGTAAATCATTTCATCCCGGCTGTCAGCCCCCCCCCCAAAAAAAAAAAAACCCTCAAAGAGCAACCAAGACAAATTCTTCACTAGGTGAGTTATTACGGAAGTGCCAGGTATAGGTGCTAAGGAATCCTTTTCAAAATCCAAAGGGCGAAGTGAGCCTAGTTGTGTTGGCACACGTTTAGGTTCGACCTGTGTGGTAACGATTTCAGATTAAAGGCACATAAATTTTACTCAAACGCTGGGCGTGACACGGAGTGACAGAAAGAAACGGTTTGCCGTTGCTGGGATGTACAACCGTCAGCCTTTTTTAAGTGTTTAATGATTTAGAGTAAAAAAAAACAAGGTCCTTTTAATAAGCAGCGTATCGGTTACAGACGGCGTAAAAAGCCAGAGCAACCGAATGGGTTTTTTTTTGCGCCGAGTTCAACGAAGCTCCATTGTCGGCGTGAGGCGGTGTGTTAAAAGGACCAGGCGGGTCATGCCGGTTTTGTCCAAAATCACTCTTCCATACTGACCTGTAGCACACGGCTCATCCGCTCTCGCTTTTAACAGCAATGAGAACTAATGCGGTGCGAGCGGAAAAAAGGCAGAGAGTGGCACTCAACTCAACAAGTGCACATTATTCTGTTCGCTTATTTTCACATCTTGTTCATCTCACAGCGTACACACACACACACACACACACACACACACACACACACACACACACACACACACACACCTCTTGACACCTGCTTCTCACTAGTTTCCACTCCCTCAACTGCAAGCTAGAACAAAGGCACATGTTCATATTGTGTGAACGACAGCCAGCAGCCTGTCAGTGAATGAAGAGGGAGCTGCAGACAGACACGCCGAGACACTCCAGCTCCTGGCAGCTGCTTTGGGTGGCACTCAGTCTCACTAGCAGGTGGCGAATATTTTTGCAGAATCATGCTGGGGCTACGATCAGGACATTAACGTGGCCGTCAACTCTGTACTGTCAGGCACACAAAATAAAAAGGAATAAATTACAGTGAGGTGTCAGACATTGTGCTGATGTCATTCGGGCTGAGATGGGCTCAAAACAGATGTTCACTCTCTGGGAGGTCTTCTGAGCATCTAGATGCGATCGAATAGCCGATCTGGAATAGAGTCGCTGTTTTTCCATTGTTATATTATTACATTGTAAACTTATGACGCCGGTTTTGCTTAGATCGTGCAGCAAAGGACATGAAACAGGTTGCCTTTCTTGATAGATATGCCTTTGTCTATATGTATACACTGAACAATACTAGTGCTTGACGTGATATGACAGCTGTATAAATAAGCAGACATACAGGTGTTCCTATTAAAGTGAACAGTGACTGTACCCGTCTTTTCCAGCCATATAAATGTGTTACCACAAAGGTGAAGGTACGCAATTGTATTGAATGTCTTTGGATGTGGTAGCATTACATTTTCAGGGGGCCAGCCATGATACCCTGCAGTGGGTACCCTTAGATCCGATATATCCCGGGGCTCGATTCCCCCGACCATCCGATCAGTAGCCCAGCACTGTAAACCACTGAGCTACTCCATCCCCATGTGTTGGAGTAGAAGCTCTTGAGTGGCCTCCTATTGAGTTTTGTCCTCTATCTAAATGGACACATGTGGGATGAATTGGGGCACCAATTGTACCCCAGGCCTCTTCACCCTACACCAGAATTTTTGAGATATATGGCAATTGAGATTTATTGTGCTATCAAGCGATACGAATAAACCCAAAACCATGCACCTTATATTAATAGCCATACATTAGGCATATGTGATCAATTAGAAAATTAGATATTACAATAGTATTGACACAAACATTTGAATATATTTAAGTCAGTGTTTTGATTTAAAGAGCTTGTCTTCCCCTATTCAAACATTACTCAGTGGCCCTCAGGTGAGGTTTTGCAGTGCTGATATTTATCAGAGTTAGTCACTTTGTTTATCTCTGATTCACCAAGTGCCAGTTTTTAACGCCGTCTGATGAAAGCAGATTTTTTTCCCCCCTGTGGAGGTGGCTTCTATTCCAGCATTGACAGATGGAGCCCATTGTTTGCATATTTCCTGTATTGTTTGGATTTGGTTAAGTGCACATACATGCCTTGCTATGTCAATGCTCATGTTTATATCTGCACTCCCATGTTTTTAACCTGTATCAGTTTATGCCTTTTGTATTTTCATAGGAACATGGATATAAATACAATTTGAAATCTGTAGCAGGACATAGGACAGCTTAGTTTTAAAGAGACCATTGTATTTGGAGGTCGATGCAATATGAATGAGGTCTGAAACGTTCACAAATTTAAATGATGATTCAAGTGTTAATGAGTCAGCAAGTCAGCGTCAGGATCCTGGGAAATTCATTTCAGCACTGAATGTCGGTGGGTTAACACTTGTTGGCCAGTACTCCCCCCCTCTCTCTTAAGTTGTTTCTGCACCAGGGTGGCTGTTGGCTCCAGGCCAAAGTCTAGCCAACAACAGCTTATGTGGGTCATTTGTCAGCCATGTTGCCTTGGCTACTGCTTTTTTTCCTAGACGAAAAACACTTGAATAACTTTCCCGTGCTCTCGTCTCTTGGATTTTTCCTTCTTGGTGCGGCTTTTTTTTTTGGGTGTATGCTAGTGACACCTGGATGAATTGACCTCTGATCTGGTAATGCAGGAAGTGGAGAGCTGAAATATGATTATCGCTCTCATGTTACTCTGTGCTAAGTGAATTTCAGCCATCAAATTCCATTGCTGTTGCCTCGTTTTTTGACTCAGTTACACATTTACTAGCGTAAATGAGCCCGGCGGTGGTATGCTGTTTGAGCGAAGGCTTTTCGGATAGATAATGAGCCATTTGTCCCCAATTTAAAACACAATGAACATTATCTTCATTTCCACAACATTATCTCAATGGCCATCATGGGCTTTTCCGTCTTGGCTTAGCATCTGCTGTCTCGTGGAGCAGTTCAGTAGGCATAGTTGTCGTTTTCCTGTGAGAGGAGTGGAATAACATCAGTCTGCCTAGTAGTATTCAAAAGGTTAGTGCTATTAGCCAGGCCCATTAGGCTTTGTCTGCTTTTTTTAACAGTGACTTTTTATTTTCTCATTCTCAATTCTAAAAACAGACACTAAGTACAGGGCATTTAGTGTGTATACCACTTTAATTGGTGATTTTTTTTTAAATTATGAGACTGCATTGAAATCGAGGCCTGTAGTGACCAATAGCAAAAAGATTTTTTTGTACACCTCATTTCATAACACATCATACAATCCTACAAAGAAGGAGTAGCTTGAAGGAAAGCTTGTAGTCGATGACACAGTGAAGATTTTGATTTTGCTTCTCATCTAATTATACATTAAAATTCAAAATATACACATACACATATCTTACTCATTTTTAACACCGTTTTCTCTGTCTTATTTATGATATTCTCTGTATAATAATCTTTTTGACATGTACATAATGACAAACGTTTAATCTAGGGATGTCAATTCGATTATTTCATATTTATTTAATTCTGCCTGTAGATTCTAGGATTACAAATAACATATGATCTTATTCACATAATGGTAATCATGTAACATGACAAGTTGTAAATGATAGTCAGACCATATTGCATCTAATACTACTAGAAAGGACCTGACATTTTACATTAAGGCACTTCTGAATTTATGAGCACGTGTGTAATATATAATGTTGATGTATAGCATACCCTTTGGACATATTTCTGGGAACGTTTATTACCGGCTCTTTGAATACATTTGTGTGGATAAGGATGTCCTTAGAGGCGTATCCCTGAAATGTGCGAATCTGGACATTTAGGCATGCTAAACCTTGACATGTGTTACCTGGATTCAAAGAGGTAGAGGCTTTGCTATTTGATGCCCTGCTGTGTAACAAGACCACTTGCATTTGTGTTCCACACCATTCTGGTACGATAATCACGCCTCCTGACGTGGCTTGAAGCATGACGACAAAACTGTGTAAAATCGTGAATTTGTTTGTGAATGATGATCAGATCTTTCAGAGTTGTGTATTGTGGCCATAGTATAATAGGGAACGAGTGAAAAAAGACAAAAGGGTTTGAGAGAAGAAAACATAATCGAAGAGATGAGGAAGAATAAGAGGAGCAGAAAAGGACCCTTGTCCTCCCATCTGTGGTGCTTTTGGGGCTGGAGAAGGTGTCGATGATGTCAGGGAGGTGTAATCTCATTTTGCTGGTTTATTAAGGGCATGGGCCCATCTGGCACACTCCATCTTATCACATGTTACCTCACGGTGTAAAGATGGCTTGAAATGTGATCGTGTGTGCTTGTGTGTGTGTGTGTGTGTGTGTGTGTGTGTGTGTTTTGAGTGCATCTGTGCCTACAGCTGTAATTTGTTTTGCTGAGCACCGAATTTGTCATAAAAAGTTAGATTGCTGTCAAATTCTATATTGGTGTCTTATTAGCATACTGGGTCATATTTTGTGAGGTTGTTTTATAAGTTTCTGCAGGTCCCCCGGCATTCCACCGACGGTGCCGAAGTTAATCATTAAGATAAGTGTGTTTTCGTTTAAAAGTCATGCCTTTTTTTTTGAGAAATTCATGTCCTGATAAATTTGATCTTTTTCTCAAGAGTTTCATCATAACTGTATATTTATTCCATGTGCCTCAGAGAATCCCAGTGCCGCTTGTTCTTTATTATAGCACCCAGTGCTGTTCTTCATTGACTTATAAGTTGCTATGAGTTTGTTAAAGGTTTGGTATGTGACTCTTAGACACAGAGAGAGAGGAAGAGAGAAAAAAAACCCTAAGAGAACTGCCTTTTGTATTTAACTCACCTGAAGAAAAGGTTGCTTAGTAGAGGAAGGGAGGGGCGAGTTAGATGTGCCTCTACAAAGCTGCTGGCTGAGAGGAGGAGCTTTAACTCTGTGTTATGTTTCAAATGTTTGAATATCTTGTGAAGTAAAGGGAGCGATTGGCTGGTTATCTTTGAACTTGGCTCTCATTGGCTCCTGCCAAACATTTCCCGCCTATAACAGTAATTTATCACGCACTCGCATGATTGCTTATTTTGATTCTCCGTGCTTAGGTGGTGCTGTGCGATGACGAGACAATAGTTCATTTGTCACAAATTGAAGAAAACACCTCTGGGGTGTTTTGCAAGTTTGGATAGGTTCTTACCGTCTGAAATCTGATTAAATTGGAAAAGGCTTCTGAACATTCTAGTTAGTGAACATTTTTGAGTTTCGTTCCAAGGATTCGATACTCGAATTTGCATACTTTAAAAGGCTCTTCAGCAGTTTCTCTGTTTTGCTGTTTTATTGAAACCCATTAATAATATCAATGGTATGCTGTTACTTAGATGTTGAAAAGATGTTATTTATTTATTTTATTTTTTTTTTATTTTTTTTTTATTTTATATATTTTTTTGCAGAAGGGGAAGACACGAGAACTACATTCTGTATACCCCTTACACACACACATACACACACACCTTCATATAAAAGTGATGGCATGGAGAGGACTTGTGAATTATGAATATTAGAATAGAATGTCCATTGTTTGAATATACATATACATTACAGCACAGTGAAATTCTTTCTTCGCTTATCCCAGCTTGTTTGGAAGTTGGGGTCCGAGCTCAGAGCCATGATATGGCGCCCACTGGAGGGTTAAGGACAGTGGCAGCTTGGCGACACCGGGGCTCGAACCCCCAACCTTCCAATCAGTAGCCAAGAAACGTAACCACTGAGACATATTTTTAAAATAAACTGTATGTATATTCTATTAATCAGTTATGGTTCTATAGATAGAAACATTTTCTTGAGGATTGTTTGTGAATTATGTTTCCTTAGCATTTTTATTAATGATATATGATTATATTGAATCCTGAGCAAACTATCATTCATTCATTCATCTTCTACCGCTTTATCCGATCTTCCCTCGGGTCACGGGGATCCTGTGCCTATCTCAGGCGTCTATGGGCATTAAGGCAGGATACACCCTGGATGGAATGCCAACCCATCACAGGGTGCACACACACACATTCATACACTAGGGACAATTTTCCAAGGTGCCAATCAACCTACCGTGCATGGTTTTGGACCGGGAGGAAACCGGAGAACCCGGAGAAAAACCCCCTGAGGCACGGGGAGAATATGCAAACTCCACACACACATGGTCGAGACGGGAATCGAACCCGGATCCTGGAGGTGTGAGGCGAACGTGCTAACCACTAAGCCACCGTGCCCTTGCAAACTATCATATTAGTTAAAACTAATATGTGCCCAGACAGTAGAGTTCAAATGCAACAAGCAATATCAACAAAGTTTCTGCTGTCCTGTCATAATTCAACAGATCCGACAACATGTCTCGCCACATTCATTCATTCCAGATTGTTGTTTTAGTAATTAGGAATGCAATTACATATGCATATTTGATTAATTTACAATGACTGACTTTTACTTTTTGATATCGCTTCTTCTTGTTTTCTTTCTTCGGTCATCGTATAAAAAAAAATAACACTTTACAAAATATAAATATAACTTGCATGATTTTAGTGAAGTGGATGAAAATTTAATCCCATTGCACTAAACTTCAGATAACAAACAAACAGTTTAGCTGCAGCATTTCCTATTTTTGAGCTCTTACTATGTCAATACAGGAAACATTTAAAAACTAAGCTTTCCTGCCGTTTCAGTCAATAGTACCAGTAAGACCACACGTGAATCACATTCCTCCCTCAGGAAAGAAGACCGGATGCGGGATGCAAAAGTGATTGCATGCTTACTAGTGATTTAGCTATATGAACATAGTAGCTGATTTGTTGAGGTTCCGGGTTGCGGACGGTTGGGAATTCAAGCCAAACCTGCTATCGCCTTTTGTGCCCTTGAGCCAGGGGTCTTAACTCCTCATGCTGAACCTAGCTCCTGTACAAGCTGAGATATGCTAAGAAATAATTTCACTGTTCTGTGATGCAGGTGTGTTTACTTTTGAACTAGACATAACGAAGACCTAAAGCATTAGAAACCTAATACCTCGATTTTGCAGGCATAAGTACTAGAATGAATTGCGGTGAGTGTTTACTTGAATGTACCTTCACTACTAATGCACACAGAAGGAATACATGTTTTTCCTGTTTGTGGCTGTGTGCATGTACAAAAGGCCTATGTCATTCTCTCTGAAAGCTGCTGCTACCCTACTGTTTTTAAAGCCTTTCAGTGCCGGACTGTGATAGGACTAAAGCAAATACCGAGCCGTGTGAGGCATATCATTGACTCAACAGTCTGCAGTGGCATTATCAGTTCAGCGCAGACACAGATCACAATCGGGCCCACAGATACACGCTGACTGACTCACACGTGTATATGCGTTATTAAGAGATTCATCGTTATAAAATATGATTGTGTCATAGTTTATTGGACTGTCTCATTTCTTTATCATAAGCGAACACCTGTAATTTGTTGTTATTGCAATTATGATTATGTTAGATTACTTTATTATGATTATGGCACCATTTTATGACTTTATGGTTATTTTAGGAAGTGGAATAAATGCGCCGCATTGCAACTACAGGTTCGTCATGTGGTTTGTTGCTGTCCGTGCTGTCGAAGTCATATGTCGTAGCGTTGAGTATCCCGTTAGTGATTCAGGGGGGTCTTGGTGTGACATCCTCAGCAATGCCCTAGTGTTCACCCCTTCAGAATTCTCTCGACTTGGATAAATCCCACAGCTGAATGGTTAAATATAGACTCTGGACAAACAGAGACAATTGCTTTGAAAAGAAAACAGTCGTTTCTGCCTTTGTCACTCAATGTGTAGCATGCAAGGAATTAAATGTAACTAAAATTAAAAATGTAATTAAAAATGTATTACAAAAAACTCAAAATGTATTATGCATTAATATCATTAATAATTTAAATATTAAATATTGCTCAGTCTTGAAATTCTAATTACTATTGCATTTGTCTTTGTATGAAATGAAAAATAATTTTAGAGTAATGAAGCTTCATTACGAAAATCAGTTTAGAACTTGATGCATAAATTACATAATATAAATTATACATAAACATAAATAAATGTAGCTAAAAGTTGACTAAAATGACATTTGATTGGGTTGAAGTGCTACATGAAGTGCGCATTCACGAGACATATAGGAACGTGCTTCTGTGTATGTCTCTGTGTGTTTAAGATAATGAAATGAATATCAGTCATGTCCTGGCTCTTAAAGTGCTACAATAGAGCAAAGATTCCCTTGAGTGATGTTTTGACAGCAGAAACAGACAGGTTTCTCACTGAGTGTTTTTACTGAGCTAAGTGCTGCTAGCTTAGCGTTTTATAGTCTCACTGTTTAGTTTGGAAAGATCACTTGGCTTTTCTAACCCGTGCTTTGAAAGTCTTGAGAGCGTGCTTGTGTCAAGGATTTGGACGATGGAAAGAGCAGTGAGATAGGTGGATATGTATGTGTGGTGGATCAGCTGGCCAATTGGCAGCAGCATGTGGAATAACAACACTATAGCTGTACATGGGAGGAGGGCAGGTGGGGGAGGACAGCATTGGTGACGTGCAACAGATATTGATTCTGTCCTGGTTTTATTCTTCATTTGTTCTCACGCCTGAACATTTACACCTGGCACTGTCCTTCATACAGTAAAGGAGCAAACGAATTAGAATTTATTAAAGACTTATAAGCCTTTAAGCTCTTTGTCCAGTGTCTTTGATTATGGTCCCCAATACATATAGAGTAACAAACCAGCCCTGGCTCTCTTCACCCTCTGTCGGCACACACACACACACACACACACACACACACACACACACACACATATATTCAAAAAGAGTCTTTTTGCTTCCGTAAGCTTTGTTGCAGGAAGTGGGATATAATTCGGAAACCCGACACCACTGTATTTCGAAGGCTTTGTAAGCAGCATTGTTTTTCCAGGGGTATTAATTAGATACCCCACCTGTTCCCCAGTCGTTTTCTTGCCAGCGCAGGAATAGTCCTGAGATCAGTGATCTTAGTCCTTCATTTAAGTGCAGGTAATATCTACATCCTCTCAGGGATATGGTTTAAATGCCTCACTGGAACACAAGTGAGCTTCTTGGCTCAATATGATTTGCAAATTTTATACATTTTGGTAGTACATCAAAACAAAACATGCATGGGGTATTCCTGTGAAACACAGAAAGCAGAGCAGAGACGTGCTTAGATCAGAGTTGGAAATAAATAAATAAATAAATAAATTATGAGTTATCAGTGTTGGGAAGGTTTATTTGTCATAGGTTACAAATTACAAATGACCCTGTTCAAAATGTAATAAGTAGTGTAACTTTATAAAAGTAATGCAACCGATTACATTTGATTACTTTTTGATTACTTTCATTTGTCCACTAGGTGGCACTCTGAAATAGTGGGATATATTTTCGCAACAGAGCTTCTTCAGAATCAAATTGTTGGGGTGGGATGGGGGCTATGGACATTTTCGGTGTTGGTGGGGGGTTCGGTGGGAGAGGGGGGGGTGGTGTTAAGTGGTGAAATTTGTACTCTTCAACATTTTCTAAAGTAACTGTAATTTCATTACATGTTTTATCGCTGTAACTGTAACAGATTATTGTTACTTTTATTTTGTGATTAGATTTATTACATGTAATTACATGTAAATTTATTACAATGTAATTTTGTTACATGTAACTTGTTACTCCCCAACATTGGGAGTTATAGAGGAGGGGTTAAATCAGTTATATAATTTATGTAATAAGTGCTGCTTGTGGCTCCCCCAATTTATAATCCTTTCAGTTTTAAATCTCTTGAATGCAGTATCTCAGGGCAGGAGAACTTTATGTCTAGATTGTGGCATCAATAGACAGATACCTCAGCATTTATACCATTTTTGGGCCTTAAGAAAACTTGCTTTTTCGCATAGTTGACTCAAAATTGTAATCTCATTGAATTGAATCATGCACACAATCATTCTTCTGGTGAAAGTCCTTGTTGAACTTGCTCACCTGTAAACAACCAAATGACCTGTCTTGCAGATGGACTCCACCGAGTAACAGCGCTCTGCACCCTCCGCGTGACCATCATCACAGACGACATGCTGACTAACAGCATCACAGTGCGCTTGGAGAACATGTCCCAGGAACGCTTCTTGTCGCCTCTACTGGGCCTGTTCACCGAGGGCGTGGCCGCCGTCCTCTCCACTACCCGCGACGGCGTCTTCATCTTTAACGTTCAAAATGACAGCGACGTCGGCGGCACCATTCTCAACGTAACCTTCTCGGCCCTGCTTCCTGGTGGCACCCCTGGCCGCTACTTTCCCTCGGAGGAGCTTCAGGAGCAGATCTACCTGAACCGCACTCTGCTGCGCCACATCTCCAGCCAGAGCGTACTGCCCTTTGACGACAACATCTGCCTCCGCGAACCCTGCGAGAACTACATGAAGTGCGTATCCGTGCTGAAGTTCGACAGCTCGCCGCCGTTCATCGCCTCCGACACCATGCTGTTTCGACCCATTCACCCAATCAACGGGCTGCGATGCCGGTGTCCGGCTGGTTTCACCGGCGATTACTGCGAGACAGAGATCGACTTGTGTTATTCCGGACCCTGTCGTAACAACGGCCGGTGCAGGAGCAGAGAAGGTGGTTATACCTGCGAGTGTCTGGAGGACTTCACTGGTAAGTTGTAGTCATTTGTCTTTTAAGCATTATCTTATAGCAGTAGAGGTTCATATTTGAACCATATCCTGCAATGTGCTGATACTTGTGTGTTGAACTCATCTCTGATATTGGAAAATGTAGCTATATCCTGCAATGCACTGGAATTGCACTTTCCCTTTAGGTAGGTTTGATTGAATACACAAGACAGGAAGTCAAATAAAATGGAAAGTGAAACTGATTTACAAACAGATGGGAGCATGTTGAGACAAATATTAAGCAAAAGGCATTTTCATAAGAATGCTTCTCATGTTTTTTTTTTTTAAATCATGAGACATGCCATTAAAAATTGCGTCCAATTCTAGTACAGTAACAAAAAACAAAACAAACAAAAAAATGCATTTTGAGCTCCATAAATCTTTTCCATAGTCCTGTTCAGACTTGGTGTTAGTAACCGTCTGGGGTAATCAGATCACAAGAACATAAGATAAATAATTATCATGTTTTCTGTAGCTGGCCTGCCAAATACACATAACACAACTTGATGGTAATACACAGACCAGACCTACAGCAGAAATCTTGAAAATTGTAATCTTTAACATTTTCAGAATTAACTGTAATTTAATTACATTTTTTTTTCTCAGTAAGTGCAGCAAATTACTGTTACTTTTGTTTTCCATTACATGTAACTAGTTACTCGGCCTATACGTATAGGCCTAATCGGCCTATACGTTTATCCCTGAAGTAAAAGCCATCTCCTTCACTTCCTTATCAGGGACGGTTGCCATCTAATCATATCCTCCTGCCTATTGTAATTGTACCTTTTGCTTTGAAGGTCACAGTTCAGTTCCAAGTAGTCTGTGGTCATTATGGCGACGATGACAGCCTGGACCCTGAATGTCTACCTCTTGCTTTCGTTCTCACATTAGAGTGAAATAGATCCATGTAATTTCCACACAGAAAGGGATTATGGTGCGGAAAGCAGGGGTCATTACCAGCAAAGCGACGGCCATCCTGTCCCCTTTTCAAGCACATACCTGGCCCTGTCCAGATCTTGTCAGGATAATGGTTGACACATAACCCTGTGAGGTTGAAAGTCCAACTCGGAAGCTGGAAGCACCGGAGCCAACGTGGATGGCTTTAATAATGGGATCTGAAGCGAAGTCAGCTTTGATTTTGAGCCAGGGAGTTTTAAAGTCATTAGCAGTCGACAGTGGAGCTAAGAAGAGCTACGGTTAAATTGTTATTTCACACAATGAATGTTTATTATTTATTAACAGTCTGTGCGTTAACGTTCACCAGTTATTGTCTAGATCAGGGGTCACCAACGTGGTGCCCGTGGGCACCAGGTAGCCCCCAAGGAGCACATGAGTAGCTCTCAGGCTTGCTATAAAAAGTGCACAACTCATCAGTGAGATGCGTCTATAATGTAAAATGTAGTTAATTCGTTGTTGATAGTCACTGTCAAGTGTATTTACATAGATAAATGAGTATCATTAATAATAATAATAATAATAATAATATATAACTAAAGGTAAATTTGTTATTTCAGAGGAGTATTTCAAACTGGTAGCCCTTTATATGACTCGGTGTCCATGTAGTAGCTCTCAGTTACAAAAAGGTTGGTGATCCCTGGTCTAGATGATAATATTTGCGTTCCTGTGGGAAAACCATTGACATGTTTTGGTCAATTTTTGATCAAAGCAGCTTCCTTGGAACTGGTATCGTGTAATGAACTATTTCTTCTGACATTAATTGCTTTGGTTTTTACTCAGGCGAGCACTGCGAGGTAAACGCCCGCTCGGGCCGCTGCGTCCCAGGTGTGTGTAAGAACGGAGGCAAGTGCGTGGATCTGCTGGTAGGGGGCTTCATCTGCCAGTGTCCGTCCGACGAGTATGAGAAGCCCTACTGCGAGATGACCACTCGCAGTTTCCCAGGACAGTCCTTTATCACTTTTCGTGGCCTTAGACAGAGGTTTCACTTCACCATCTCTTTCATGTAAGTGTTTTATTAAGGTTCCCCTCTCCTTACTATGGTAACTATGCCGTCCCACCCATGTTTCCACACTGTTTACATACTGACATGCCTGCTTCTTGTCTCTCAGACTGCGAAATTATAATTTATGGACGGTTGCACAAACAGGGAAAAATCCAAGCAGCAGCTATCGGCTGCTTTTAGATCGTGTAGAGACGTAGGTGTTTTGTCATCGCTCCAGAAGCTGCGCACTAAGCTGTGTATTAGTATGTCGAATTATTTATTACAGACTGACTGGTTTTACTGTGTTTTTTCCTCTAGTGTTAGTTTAGCAAGAATGCAACTTGACTATCGTGAAAACAGGAAAGCTGTTAAAAACCTTTAATTCCCGATGACAGATTTAATCATTATTAAGCACATCGCCTGACCCGTCATGTTTTTTATGAACGTGTCAGAATCTATTAATCTGTTCGACGTCTAAAAAGCTTCTGGCCAAATTATGTGACAAATTCAGCCAGATCCCAAATAATACATAAGCGTCTACCTTTAGGTCATTTAAACAGCTAAAAAGTAAACACACGGTTCTTAAACTATATGTTTGTGAAGTTTCAAATTTATAAAGTGATTTAATTTAGCACAACGACCGGGAGCAACTCGTTTATTTTGACAGAAATAAGTTTTTAAAAACCTGTATTTTAAACCTAGAACATTTGTATATTGTACAGGCTAGACAGAGTCTCGCAACCATTATCGGGGCTCTTCAAGCAGCGTCACATCATGTGATTAATTCGCCTGTTTATTTGAATGTCCCTCGTGTCAGAGGTAACAGGTTGAATGTAGTAAATGTCAAGGAAGGGTCGTTAGTGAAATATGTGGGCTCTCATGCACTGCATAATAACAGGATGGGGTTCGAGTTGAGAGAGCATTATCAGTGTTATGCTTGGTTGGCTGGGTCTTCCTGCGGCGTACCTCTTTTTCCAGCTGCTCCCTGACTCGTCTGCCCTCTCCACACCCATGGCAGAGAAGCCACATCCTGTCTCAAGATCACTGCTCTTACACTCACTTCATTTCTCTTACATCACTGCTTCTCCTCTCCTTTGTTGCTGATTATCACTAAACGAGATTTACAGTTCCTGTGAAAGTTAAAGAGGCCCACAAGATTTGTCTAGTTGCATATTTTGAAATGGTCCCGCACGTTATTGGGAGGCGAGATGAGAAACACATATGCCTGATGTTATTGTATTGTTTAGGCTCTTCCTCCGTTTTAAATTTCCCAGGTTTGCAACGCGCGAGAGAGACGCCCTTCTTCTTTACAACGGCCGCTTTAACGAGAAGCATGACTTCATCGCTGTGGAGATCATCGAGGAGCAGATCCAGCTCACCTTCTCAGCAGGTGGATTTCCTTATTGGACAATAAGTAGACCTGGTTCAGCTTCCACCTACTTCAGCATCACTGACGTTCACGCTGCCACATAAGTGGACTGTGAAGTTAATATCTAAACCATTAGGGTTATCTGGTGTAAAGAGTAATCAGTGTGCATGTAATAATGTGTCTCAGTTAATGAGAGGACGAGTTAAGGCATAAAGATTGATCACATTTGATATTTCATCATATCCTGTAGGAATAGTTTGGATTGGAATGGTTTTGCAGTTCTGCACTTCATAAAGTTCTCTCACACTGAAATTAAGACGAAACCTGGTGTTTAAGGTTTGTTGCAAAGATACATTATTTATACTCGGATCACTTATGTCAGGTGAATCGATCATATTTACTACACTCTTTCTTCAGGAATATGGATTAATAGATCTTTTCTAACATATAATCCAGTCATAATGGATAATCATATTTATCCAGAGGCACACACACTTTTTTCAGTCCCACACACAAAGACACACATTTGCCCAAAAAACGTACAGTTATAGGTTGTTAAAACTCCTCTTATATGGGCGATCCTACGCTGTGTCCCTGTGGTCTTTTAAAGAAGCATGTGTCTTCCTCCAGACAAAGGAATGCCCCAGTGTGTGGCTCTGAATTTCAAATGAGCTTTTTGTTACACAGGATAATTAGTCCTGTAATTAAAATCGGCTTATATAGTTTTAAAGCACAAATCCTATCTGAAAAGAACTGAGGTACCGTAATGTGATTTTTTTTAACAATACACTTAATTTACTCAAATTAAAAAAAAAAGCCTATGTGTTTTGATGATCTTGTTGAGAAAGATTGCAAAGTAGGCAACAATGCCTAGTTACTGTTTACTGACTCTCGGTGAATTCCTGCCAAAGAGCTCCTGCCTTTAGTAAATATGCCTCTAAATCCAGTGTAAATCTCCGTCGGTGGTGTAGCACGGCCAAGTGAATGAAGCCTATTGATAGGAAAGAAATCCCTGCCACTTGCAGGCATGATGGATAGCTTCTCGCTTTGTCTTCTTGCCACTACACGACTCCAGACTTCATCTTATCTCGATGCAGACGGGGGAAAAAAAAATAGAACAACATTTCCATGGCTTGCCAGAACATATTTGATTTCATTTAGGAAAGATTTACAATTATAGTTAACCGCACAAATTGTAGTTTGTACATGGCATTTATTAATGAAGGTTTTGTATGATTCATATGAAATGTGTTGTGTCTCATTCAGCTCTCTGTTTTTCCTCAGGAGAGTCTAAAAGTACCGTGGCACCGTTTGTGCCCGGTGGGGTTAGTGATGGCCATTGGCACTCGGTTCAAGTCCATTACTACAACAAGGTAAGATGCTGCTCTATCTCTTTTTTCCTGCTTGTGTTTTGCTCATTATTCTCTGTTTGTGTTTCCGTACATTTATACACAATGGACTCGTTTTTTTTCCCCTATCTGTGCTTTGCTTGTTATATTCCAGTGGGTCACGAGCAGGCACAAGGTGATTGTTTGCCTGATGCACTTGTTAACTTTCTATGAAACAGTGTTTTACATAAGTTTTAACCCTCTTCAACATATCCATGATTTGAAGTTAATAGATGTATTACCATATATTTAGAGTTCAAATAGATGATAAATATGGAAGTGACAAATTTATAGTTTATTAAAAATAAAAATCATATTGGTGTGAAATCCATAACTGAGTTCTAGTGCAACCAGTATTCAGTGATAAATTCATGTAACCTCGATGTAAATACTGTAAATACTGTTCCTGGAAGGCGCCATAACAATTCGTATAACAGCGTCGTAAACACCAAGGAGTCTAAAACAAAGTTCTGTAAGTGTATACGACGGACTCCCGTAATTAAAAATATCTCACACTTTGAACATGACTGGATAAGGATAGCATTCGTTTGAGAAAAGACAGGCATGGGGGATCGAGAAAAAGGCCACAGAGTGTTTTGTCTGGTTAGTAATTATCGAGCACAACTATAAAGCCTCCTGAGCTTAAACATAAGAAGCAAAAAGTACAAGCTTTCCTGTTGGTTCAAAGCACTGTGTTGTAATTTGGCAAGTAAGTGAACTGCAGAATTAAGAGAATCAAAAGAGTATTTGTCCTTATTATTATTGTAGTTATTAATATTTTTAATTATCCATTTTTTTGGTATAGGATTTGGCCATATTATACTTGTCAAGAGTTAACATTTGGAAAGCAGCATTTTGGAGCTTGCGCATAGTTAAATTATGTTTTAAGAAGTTCAGTTGTATTTAAGTTTGTCGGGAATAAACATATGTCTGTTCAAAAAGATGGGGTTATAATGCCTACTATAATTGTGGCCCTGTTTTCCTGCAAGTCACTGAGCTGATGCTTTATCAAACAGTTCATACATAAATCTTAAAAGCTTAGCAAATTTGTTTTCTTCTCATTCGCCATCTATTCAAATCGTTACCATATATTCATGAATTCAAACAGAACGCAAAACATTAGCGCGCAAACAGGAAGCGATGACGCTTGTGCGGCGGTTAAGAAAAGTCTTGTGCATGTCCGTTACAAAAGCCACAGGTGTTCTTTACTGCCCATCGAGTCCTGTTTCATCTGAGCTTAGGATATCAGACACTGAACTCATCATTGTTTCACACACTGAACTGGCATTCATAAAGTACAAACCCTGGTTGTGATATTTTTTTTTTCGCTCGTTTTATTCTCATGCATAAAAAAAGGTAAAGGTGTTCTGCTATCAGTGCACAACTTTCATACGGTTGTTTATAAATGCAGGGTCAGGTTTACATTTCTCTCGTAGTGTTGTGCTCCCAGAGAATGAGAACATAAATTAGGGGGTATTTCTAAAGAGATGGAGACAATGTGCTGCTCTCGTGTTCCAGTCCCTGGCAAAGATGCATGTTCGCGTCATTCTAAGAAGGTGAATTACGCGATTCCTGTACTGACTTTAATTGTAGGCTGAACCCGGCTGAACAGCCGTTTATTGGTGTTTATTGGTTCCTGAGCTCTTGGAACATTGAAAAGGTCCGGACAGGGTCAACATAATGGGTTGTTCATTTTAAGACTGTCTATTATGCAGCGCTCCGTGAAAGCTTGGAACATTATCCCTAGAGCTCACAGGCCACAGGTCACGGTGGGGTTGTGGTCGTGACTTTAGCTTGTGTTGTGTCTGGGGAGACCTTTACCATGGAAACAATTCAGCTTGATTTTCCCGCTGCATGTCTGGGCAGAATTGTTGGTCATGTGCTTTTGTTAATTGGTTTTATTTGTAATTAAAAAAAAAAGAACAGTCCATATCAGGGTGTGATTCGGCTTATGAGAAACATTTAAGATAGCCTGTAGCTGGCATTTTGAATGGACAGAAACACACATATCTGAATAGTATTATAGATTTAAAAAAAAAAAACTAAATGTAATATATAATGCTATTCAGAAATGTTTATATCTATGCATTTAATGTGCTTTTTTTTTAATCTGACAAAGCAATAATGCTACTTGTAAACATATTGCAGCCCAAGGACATGTCGTCGAACATGTTCATTTTGCCACAAAGACAGTTTATACAGTGTGCGGCTGCTGCATATATAAATGCTGTTGCTGTGAGAGGTCAGATGAGGCTACTGCAACATAACTAACCAACTTTGCAGCGATAACGATAGAAAAGTATCCTAGAAGGCACGATGTCCAATCTGAACATAGAGAGAATATCACCTGGTCTTGTACCGGTTCAGTTTTATTCGTGTAGCTCTTGTCTCAGTGGACATTGTGTCTCAATAACCAATTTCCAACCGAGCACTGTGTGAGTCTGTGTGAAGCCCAGATTGCTGACAGATCTGGAAGCCATTGATGTGGTCTGCTGTTGTAGCCAAGACTTCTCAAAGTACTTCTTAGATGTACTTTCTGAGATGATCCTTGGGCTTAGTCCGGTTATAAAGAGTGATTATTAGAGTTACTTTAGCCTTTCTGTCAGCAATGGACATTCTTCACTAACCTCTCACCAACTCATCAAGAAGGTATTCACACACACACACACACACACACACACACACACACACACACACACACACACACACACACACACACACACACAGAGGCATGTATGGGTCTCACTAAGTGTCACAGCTTGCAGCTGCCATAGTCTGTGTAAGGTGATTTATACTACTGAATTGTCCTCACACGCACACACGTTTAGTCCTTCTCAAGGAGGTTTTTTCAGGACGTCCAGGCTAAAGGGCAGTATAAAGCTGTCACACATAAGGCAGATGAGACAACAGCAGAGAGGGATGTCTGACATCCTTTTAAAATAAGCTCTGCAAGCTCACTACTCTGTCCTTCAGATAAGTTTTTCAGAATCTCGTTGGAGTTCTCACTGTACCTTGAACAGCAGGGCAACAGTGTCGGAGGACAGCAGCTCTTCGTTATTGCATTTCCTCTGATTTATAGGGGTCAAAGGATGAACATATAGTTGTGCCCCTAAGGGAAGTTACCCTGTCTCTGTCCTGAGACATTGAGTTCAGAGTTCATGCAGAAACAGACATACTCCCATTCAGAGTCCCGTTCGCCGAATTGAATGGATAGTGATGGAAGGGGAAATGCTATTTTAGGACCTCTTGTTTCATTTGAATGAGGAGAAAAAAGTCTTGGATGTGGCATTGCCTCAAAAATAGGAATTTTTTTAATTGAAATAAAAAAAATTTAAATACTGTTCAAAATCATTAGCTCATTTGCACCTATATGGACAAATGTTTGTAGACATCTGAACAGTAGATTTGTATGTGTTTTTGCTATTTCAGGCTTTTATAAGAATCTCCACTATTCTGGTTGTATGAAGATTCGATTCCTAGCTCAACTAAAAATCTAAAGACATTCTAGAAAAGTCTCTAACTTTGTGCTATCATTTTGAGGATATCGCTACAAACATCTTTAGTACTTATAGTCTGTGTTAGATTGATTCTCATTAAAATTCACTCAGTGCAGGTATTTACCCCTCATTAATATAAGAAATACTATTTTTGTGGGGTTATTGACAGTAGAGCAAAGTTCCTGATGTTTTTATTGGCCATGAGTTTTACATTGTAATATTGCAGTAGTGATTACAAGGATCATCCAGACTCCCAGACAACTCTGTTGCTTTGTGTTCCCTTTGGCATGTGTGAGTCAGAGCTGGTTCTTAGCAAGATGATGCTTTTTAATTTACCGTGGTGTTAGGGTGGGTACAATACTGCATTTTATAGTGTCATAGGTGCATTGATACATAGCTTATAGGTAACCAGTCAATGACATCTTGTTCTTGATATTTATGCTCTAGCAGGTGTATCATAATAATATTTTGTTATGTATTTCTTTAATAAGAACAGAAAATCTACTGTCCTAAGGAATTTTCTGTACTGACATCTGAGACTCTTTCTATAGACCTCTCCATGAATTATATTTCACCACCTATTCATTATTGTGAGCATTCTGGGGGCTATGCTGCTTTAGGAAATGAAGCGAAAACCTTTCGTTTGGTTTTTTACCATTGTCAGTTATTTGAATTCTTCCCCATTTTATTCATGTGTTTTTGTTATATGCTAGTTTTCCATCATTTTACACGCCACTCTCAAATACTGGTCTCATCAGCTAAACAAATCACAAGGTAAATACCATAATAATTAAACAATTAAAACAATTTTCGGCACGGGTGGTGAGGTTAGGCAATAAGGAGACCAGCCAAGGATGAAGAGCATTTTTGCAGGGCAAGCACTCAAAACAATGGGGAAAAAAAATATATATATATATACCGTAAATTTCGGACTATAAGCCGCTACTTTTTTCCTAGGTTTTGAACCATGCGGCTAATACTAAGGTGCGGCTAGTCTGCAGATTTTTTCCAGACCGCTAGGGGCTCTAACCGGAATTAGAATCAAAACTAACACAAAATAAATGCAAAGAAGAAGAATGCGCTAGTTCCTCTTTAGCAGATATAAGTCGGTAGAAGCGGATAGAAGGAGGACAAACTCTATCTTTACAAGGTTAAGGTGACGTCATTTCACACACAGGAGAAATGAAGATAAATACTGTAAATAGCGCTTATTTTCTCTTCGTTCTGTCCCGTTTTAATCAGTAACGTTTTCTCTCTCTTTCCTCCCCTGCTCCCCCCCCCCCCCCCCCCCACACACACAGACACACACACACACACACACACACACACACACACACACACGCGCGCGCGCGCGCACACACGCACACTTACACACGCGCGCGCACAGACACACACAGACATGCACACGCACAAATCAGCCAAAGTTGTTGTTGATTTTCCCTCTCCCGATATAAGCCCGGTTCACTCTACAATCCCCGTCCGGGCTCGTAGCACATACCTAGTGTCGCGGACACGGACGCTCGATATATGTTTATGCCTAACCTTTGTCTCCGGTACTCCCGGTACCACGGCGCGCAGAGCGCAAGGCTCCCTAGCCTGTCTGGCCGCTCCGTATGAGCGGCGTCTCCTGAGTTCTTTATTCTAATAAATCCTGTTTTGTATGAATTCCGGATCTCCGCGTCTCTGTGCAGCGTCCACCGTTACACCGTGTTAAAATACAGGTTAGGAAAGGATCTATTTAAGGTACATACATGTACATTTACAATTCAAAAGCGGATGCGGCTTGTATGCAGGTGCGGCTTATTTATGATTTTTTTGGTTTTTTTTTTTTTTTTTAAATAGAGCAGATGCGGCTTATATCCAGGTGCGCTTTATAGTCCGGAATTTACGGTATATATATGTGTGTGTGTGTGTGTGTGTGGTATGTATAGTATATGTATATATAGATATATATATATATATATATATATATATATATATATATATATATATATATATATATATATATATATATATATAGAGAGAGGGAGAGGGAGCGCACAAAAAATGTATTTAAATTTTGTAGTGTTCTTTAACTCTTAAACATTAATATATTCAATCACTTCATGTTAGTTTTTGTGTTGAGATAAACAATGGCTGTTTACTCTGGAGAGTTTCTCCCAGACGTCACTAAGAGGGGCTTAGGTGTGTTCTCATTCTCAGGAGAAATTACACCATTACACCAACACACCCAGTAGCAAGAAATAAAACTGAACTGGAGAACAAACAAATATGAAACAGGAAATGTAAAACACTGAATGCAGGCAGGACGAGCTTGCTGTAGTTATAGTATTATAGTATTGTATCACAATATAGCAGCTCACAATAAAAAATGTGATGATATAGTGAGTATTTATGCATCATTTTGTATTAATGTATGATCACTTTGGCATCATCTTTCTTTTATCATACATTGATACAAAATCACATGGATTAATGGACTGCCAGACAGCTAATCTGCTGTTTATTAATGTGTTAGGTTCTTAGAAGAAATCGTATACACATTATTTAAACAAAGGCAAACCCATAGTGGCCCGTAGTTAATCCACCTCTAGAAGTTCTTAGGTTAAGTGTCAGGTATAGTCTCTGCATAGTCATGCATTTATTGCAGGCAGACTGTGAGCCTTAATCTGTTATGTTTTGACACTGATGCCGCCTCAAAGTCGGCACTGGTTTTATTCAAACACAGACAGGGCACAGAGCAGGGGAGAGAGGCCTGTAGCATGGACTCTAATTGAGCCTTTCTCTCTCATGGTCTACCCAGGACAGCCTGCACCTGCTGGACGCCAGTGGGGTGCTGCGTGTCCCGCTCTATACAGCCTGGCTGGAGCTCACCCATAAGGAGGTACAGTGGCCTAGTCTAGCTCAGCTCTGCGGTGGCGGTATTGCTCTGCCTCTCTCCCTCTGCCACATATAATGCTGAACCTGGGACAGTCCTACTCAGTCCTGTTGCTAGAATGAAGCATTTGAGGCCTGTCTGACTATATGTTTAGTTTCCTTTATTATTAACAAGGAGGAACTCTGTGAAATGCCAAAAAGCCCATCATGTAGCACATCATATAGTGCTGAAGACTTGCCTGGACGTATTTGCATCCAGCTGCAAAGTGCTCTGTTGTAGCATGTCTATATGGCCTTTTGATCATTTTACCCAAAGACCAATGGATGAGATTTGTGTAGAATAGGAATGTGGTATTATTTATTTATTTATTTTCCAATGCATGACATTTCTCTCATATTTTATTAGGCTTTGTTTAAAATGTGAACATTATATTTTATAATTAGAAACATATCGATTCAGCCTAAGACATGGTTCATGGAATAATTTGCAGTTATGGAGGATTGTTCCCTGCGAACATAGTATAAATAGCAAGTAATACATTCTATTTAATGCTGCAAGCAATCCTGATCAGACTGATCAAATGAGATTTGGTGTGTTTGCTTTGAATCATTTTTATCTGGAATTATGGAGTTAATTATCTATTGATTCCATAAGTATAGCACAGTGTCCACTTGAAATATTTGTAGAATAGGTACAGAGAACTTCTTAGGGAAAAAAAAACACGTTGTTTGCTTTTTTCTTTACTGTCAATTTTTTTTTATTAATATATCGAGTCCCCCATCAGAAGTTGTCATGTGACCAACACAATATGCTTTAATACTAATTGTCTGGGTTATGGAAAAGGACTCCAAAATGGAAAAGGCTTTGCCTTTATGTTTCAGGAGAAGAGAGAAGGATAAGAGAGAGTGGATGAGACATGCAAACGGACACACAGAAAATGTCACACCCCAGATAGGAAGGAAGCATGATGTCATCTCAGGAACTACAGCTGTAGCGTAAACAGGCTCAAACACTGAAGAGATTTCTGGCCACAGTCAGAAATACATTTCATTGAGAGAGGGAGGGAGGGAGAGATTTTTTAGAAAGAGTGTTATTTTTAGTGCATGAATATGTGCTGAAGGATTAACTTTTGCAGATGGTATTGTTACGTCGTCGTATGTGAGCGATAAGCCCCAGTGGCAGGGTTATATGAAGTGCATGGAGTGTTTTGAAGAACTGAAGTGTGCGTGAAGGAGAGACAGAGAGCGAACGTGTCATCTGTTACCCGTAGTTATACCAGTCTTGTCATGTAGCACATTGACACTCTGAGGTTATCGTGTCACAAATTTGACTGACCATTGAAATTTGATGTCATTTCAACTAGCATCGAATGCTAATGCTTCGCTCCAGTGCTTCCCTGTTTCCAGCTGGAGAAAACATTTCAGCATTTATTAATCCCGTGTTTGTTTACTGCATTCAGACCAGGATGTAAACAGCCTACAGCAAAACCGTGAAGGCTAGTTGCTCCATCACACAGCAACCAACCACAGAAAAAAGAAAGTGTTGCTTCTGACTGTTTGTATTGGCACACAGGAAGCAATTCTGTCATCTTGAATTAAGCTTCACTCAAAGCCTCTAAAGAATAACATAGCTAATTTGCCTGACACATCTATGGATGTAAAGCAAAAAATTTAAAAAAGGTCCCGGAAACAGTTTTCTCTAGGAGCATGTTCTTCTTGTTTTAGCCATAGATGTGAATATCTCAGTAGGATTATCAGACAATGACATTTGAACATAGAGGTGTTCATCCAATGAATCTGAAGATTATGCCGGTTTAAGCTTTGTCTTGTTACTAATTTAAGAGAGTTCATGCCAAAGTAATGTGTTCCCAGAGCATTGTCACCTGTCACCCGTGTCCAAACTTGTCAGTAGATGTAGAGACTCCAATCTTATTTGAAAGGTTTTTATACACCTTGAAAAAATACATCTGCAATTTGTATCCGTTTTTAGCCTGTGTTTTGGGGCTGCCGCTGTCATGTTTATCCCACTACACAACACATGTCTACCAGTTCAACATTGTGGTTAGCCTGTTTGAGGCTCTGGAATAAAATTTGTCGTGCTGCTTCCTTTAGTTGCCACAAACTTTAGACAAATTTTACAGTGGGGCTTTGACCTGTTCAGCGTCTGAAGCCCGAAGCATTTCCATACAACTGAGGAAACCCAGCCCCCTCTTGGAAAGAAGTTCTTCCGATTCGTCAGAACGCGCTGCCGTGTTGTATTAGGTATTTCTAAAGTGTAATGCAGGGCGCAGGAGGCGGAGAACTACGGAAGCTCGTTGTGGAAAAACCCAGGATAATTTGTAAAATTTTCTTTTTCAACATCGACATAAACCATAAACTCGAATTAAGCGACAATAACGATTAATCGTCCACCTGTAACTCAGTTCAGTATTGTGAGAGTACTAGCTCCAACTTATTTACAGTCATTAAGAGTTTTGCAGTGTCTCCCATGCCATTGGGAGACAACTATCAACACCAAACTTCTCAGAAATAAATAGTTAAATAAGCATACTTCATTTAATCACTACCATTATAGACCATCGGATTGTTGTAGGACATATTTGAATAATCCTGATAAGATGGGTTGAAGTTCACCTTTTAGATCTCCCGGGCCCTTTATTTTGGTACTACTTACCATTTCAAAACAATCAGGCAGGAAAATAAAATATGGTGCAGGTGCATCTTTTGTCTTCCCCTATATTTCTTTCAGGAAGTACCCGCATATTGGCTTCACTTTTTTTTCTCTTTCTTTTTATCTTCGCTCTCAGAGCTAAAAGGATTTCACTGTCTCACTTTGTTGGTTAGATTCCTCCGATCCTGGACACCATGACTAAACGCCACACAAAGGTGTGTAACGGTTATCCGATCCGGAAATGTTCAGACATTTGCCTTATAATTAGACTTTTGAAGTACTTTTCCACCTGCTCCTGATGTTTTTTTTTTTGTTTTTTTGCATTTTCAAAAATCTGAAACATGGTCTCATCAGCTTTATACCTGACTTTCTGCCTCTGCCTGCAATAGAGATAAAACCTCTCCATTCAACAAGTGTGTGTGTTATCAGTGCTGTCTTTTCTTTAGCCTGCGTTTTTCAGACTCTTTCATATACAGTGTGATGAGTGATTGGAATGTTCTGAGATATTTGAGATCACTTCCTGGAATATGAGACATATATTTTGTGAAAAATTTTCATCTTCAGCTTTTTTTTTTTTTTTCTTTTTTTTTTTTTTTTTTAACCGACATTAATGCTAGAGGTGAGGTAAAGCAGTCAGTGAGGTGAAGTGGACACCAGCTGCAACTGGAGAAGTTTGTGTAGTGTTTTTTTCTTCCTTCCAGTTTGTTCACGTGTTAAAGGAACAGAAGGAGACAAAAGCCGCTGTCCGTCTGCATCTCCGTGGAACATGGCCGAGCACTGATAGATGGCCTTGTTGTAGAGACAAGGCCTGTGTAACATATAGGTCTGAAATCGTGGCTCTTGTCCTGTGGGGAAGAGAACAACATGGTGCTAGGTGTATGTCTTGAGGGAATGTTTGGCAATGCGTATTTAGGTGAGTGTGTGTGTGTGTGTGTGTGTGTGTGTGTGTGTGTGTGTGTAGGGTCAGGCAGGTTTCTTTTAATTATTCACAGCTCTAGGTTTACACTGCCACAGGGTGGGTGAGGTAATGGTGTTTGAACTTTGCGTATAAAGGCTTGGGGGAGGACACCGTTGTGAAAACACAGTCTCACATGCGCATTGCTGCGATGCCAGCGCCCAGACGTACCGATTGTTCCGAGAAGGAGGAAATGGAAGACACGAAGGAGGGAGAGGAAAGGAAAGAAAGCGCAGGCGGCCGAGTTTCCTCAGTCTAACCCAAATAAAATCCCGCATTTATCTTCCTTGTACAGCTCCATTTTGTCTTTCCTGTACTGACCGGTACAAAAGACAACATATACACTGCTCTCTTGATGAGCCTCTGCGCTCTATATTTGCGTGACAGGCGCTTTTTTTTTCCTTTTTTTTAGTGCGTTCCTTTTTTTTTATAGTGTAAACCGATCTTCCATTCTATATGTTATAAAGGCAATAATCTCAAAAAGCAACACTGACTGTTTGCCGCCACTTGTATGACAGGCCGAATTGATGTAACACAGCAATTCTGCTTGTCAGTTTTGACAAGGCAGTTTTCCTTAAATCTGAGGTTTCCGCACAAATTAAAGTGTCAAATCAGAAAGTTTGCAGAAACTTGAGCCCAGCCTTTGGGCAAAACAATGCCCTCATGTAACAGCATGTAAAGACTGTTTGGAGACTGTAAGCCATTCCCCCAATCACATCCCATCACATCTGCTTGAACATATCACCTAGTTCCCAGTAAATTTAAGCCCTAGTCCCAAGTGACTATATTGTATGTTCTGGAAAGCTTTGGAAATCCAATCTTCACATTTAAACACTGATTTGACATGAACTTGAATTAAGTAGTTTTCTTTGCTTTTAAAGTAATAGAGTGGATCATTGTGCTGAATTGATCTTTGTCCTAGCACAACCTTTCTCTCTTGTTGTTAGCCGTGGAGATCAAGTGCATTACCATGGCTCCAGGTAGCCTAGAGTCCCGCGAGACGAGGCTGGGGAGTAGAAGTGGGAATAGTCAACAGTTCGATGTGAGGGGCCAATAGGTGGGCCTGGATATTGCTCAAGAACGTTAAAATGCAGCACTAAGATAAAGGCATGCTTAATAGCTGATTTTGTCTTTACAATTTGGTTAAATGTAGCAAGCCTGATAAGCAGTGTTTACATCTCCCAAATAGTATTGTTTCGCTATCTTTGTGCTCGTGAAATGGCCTGAGAGACATAGTGATTAATATGTTGACTTTCTTGGAGTTGAAAAAGTTGCTGAAATGAGATAAAGTCCTACCTTAATGACACAGAGAGTTTGTACGGCAATGTCAGCAAGGGATTCACATCATGTCCAACTCTGGGTTTTTTGTGTGTTTTAAGCTAAAACATATAATACAATCAGTGGTCGTGCTACCAAGTGGATAGGTAAATATATTTTTAAAGTGTTAAGTAATCTAGATCTCAGGCTTTAAATTGATTAGGCTGATTATATAGAATAACTGAGGTGATTCTACATATTTAGTAGTTACAGAAATATTTGACAAGTTTGTTGTTTATGCTTCGGTTAAAGGATATTATTTATATTATTGTGTTTCCACGGTTTACAGTAGTTCCATGTTTATAATTAGTAGCGCTAGAATGCATCACCAATGACCAGATCTGCTTCTTATTCATTCTGGTCATGGTAGAGCTTAGGAACATGTTGGGCATTTCAAGCATATTTGTTTGCAGACAGCTGGAGTCAAGTATTTACTCATTGTCCGTGTAAAAGTGTGCGCTATGTCAGCCTCAGTAGTGCACAGGCTCTGCAGGACCCTCATCCATTGATGAAATGCCCCTCCGATTGTCTACTCATCTGTCTACTCATCTACCCATGTCTGAGCAGGAAAATACCACCATTACAGAAGAGGCAATAGATAAGCTGCTGTTAAGACCAGACTGTAGATTTATTACCAGTGACGAATAGCTCAGACTGCCGTGTTACAAATATTACAGTTCTGTTTAAATCGATCTTTGGTGCATTTTGTTCGAAAGAGGATGGGTAGAAAAAAATAATGTAACTGCAGGGAGGCGCATGTACACAAGCTGACACCTGTTGGTTTCAGGGGCCAGAAGGCATGTGGACTGATGCCACAGATAGATGTTCACTTGTGTGTGTGTGTGTGTGTGTGTGTGTGTGTGTGTGTGTGTGTGGGTGTGTGTGCGCATCTGAGTAGGGCTGTCAGAATGTTTTTTTCCCTTCCTAATGTTTTTTGTCAGTAGCTATCTGCTGAAACACAGCAAGCATTTTTGGACAAATAACCCCGATGTTCATTTTGATAAGCAATCCACAATACAGCGTTCCACCAGTGAGCCACGGTCATGCTTTCTGCTACTCTTCATCTGTGAAACCTGACTGCTTCCTTGTTCCCATCAGCACACAGATGGAAAAAGTAGCCGTAACCTTTCACACACGTCCACCGCCGTGCAGATTGGCACAAAGAGGCCATTATAACCGCTGAAAAAGAGGCTTATGCTAAGGTTTACCCTGTAGCATTCCTACATTTGTTTATATCTAATTCTTGACATAGACTAGATATTAGATTACGTTCTGATTACGCAGACTGAAGTAATATTATTCCCTTCTTATGTTGGTTTCGCTGCAGTATGAGTACTATTTGGTGATGAATGCAGACACATTGCATGTACCAACACATTGCTCTGTTCCTCGTTCATGTGCTCTCACCAACACATCTCTTTTCTCTCTCTGTCTCTCCTCTCTCTCTCTCTCTCTCTCTCTCTCTTTCTCTCTCTCTCTCTCTCTCTCGCTTTCTCTCTGCTTGTAATGCATGTTTGGTATCCCGCATGTCAATCAGTGTTAGGTGCTGCCAAAACCACCATAGGGGATCCTGGCTCAGCTTACTGCAGGGTTAGCAATGATCTGCTGCACTTCAGCACTCTCAGCACCTGAGATGAAAATTCAGGTCTCAGTGAAAGACTACTCCAGATTAGTGGAAATGTGACTTCAGTTGGTATCCCGCATGTCAATCAGTGTTAGGTGCTGCCAAAACCACCATAGGGGATCCTGGCTCAGCTTACTGCAGGGTTAGCAATGATCTGCTGCACTTCAGCACTCTCAGCACCTGAGATGAAAATTCAGGTCTCAGTGAAAGACTACTCCAGATTAGTGGAAATGTGACTTCAGGCTCCATCTGGTCGAGTCTTTGTGGTACTAATCCATTGACATTTTATTCAAAATGTGTGTTCCGTAAGGACATATAGGACATGTTTGTAGGACATTCTTAGGCAAATTGAGTTGTTTGTCAACATAAAGCTCTTGCGTTAAGATAAGTACAAATCAGTTGCCTTGGATGACTCTGGGTATTGTTGTTTTCTTTTTTTTTTTTTAAATTACTGTAGACACTGGAGCTTTTTTGTGATTTCATGTTTGTTTTTGATGGGCCGCCAGTAAATCTAATCCAATTTCGATTTTATCCAGACCTAAAAATCCTCTTTTAGTCAGGAATTAGAGATGGCTCATCTTTTGGCTCAGCTTAAAGGGAAAAATACAAAGTAGACATCAGGAATAAGAATTAAAAAAAAAAAAAAACGGTTGTGGTGTTGTTATAACAAGGTGCAGTGTGATAACTCTTGTAATGACGCACATTCTTCAGAACTGATTTCAGCGTTTTGGATTACTTTATCCTGCCTCTCTGTTGTGATCTCACTACTTGACGTTGTGTGCAAGGCAGCAGCTTTTCCTCCTCTTTTGGTAGCCAGCATGTTGTTATCCTACTCCCCTGAGAGCTTGATTAAGAGGTTAGATAAATGACTCGGTGAAATCAAGCGCTCTGGAGCTTAACTATTAATTCAAAGCTTAGAGCGTGCCAGTGAGGCTTAATCACTTGACCCTGCTTGCTGTTGAATGTGTAGTTCTTTACAGTACATGGTACATGCTTATGATTGTGCTGGCGCAGGCTCAAAAGTGCTCTTAGATTTCTAGAGGAACAACCGTTCGATGAAGGCGGAGCTCGTCATAGTGTCGCTTAAAGGCTGTTTCAGGCTTATTTTCCGATTTGGTTGTCGAGTGGGTTTGCGGTGAGTTGCTGTATTTGGAGGGTTAACCACAGCCCATGTACAAGTGCATTGCAAAAGCATTTATACCCCTTGAATAGTTCCACATTTTGTCAGGTTATAACCACAAACTTAAATGTATATACTGGGATTTTATGTGGTAGACCAACACACAGCATTATATAATTGTGGAAGGAAAATTGTGTTAAATGTTATTAATGAATAAAAATCTCAAAACATGTATATGTATTAAGCCCCCTTGATTCAATGCTTGGTCGAACCACCTTTCACTGCAATTACAGCCCCTTGTCTTTTTGGGCACATCTAGAGATTATAATCTTTGCCCATTCTTCTTTGTCAAACAGCAAATCGGTTTGGATGGTGTACGTCTGTGAACAGCAATTTAAAAGTCTTGCCGAAGATTCTCAAAAGGATTTAGGTCTGGACTTTGACTGGGCGCTTCTAACACACGAATATGCTTTGATCTAAACCATTCCATTGTGTCTCTGGCGGTATGTTTAGGGTTGTTAGTGGAAAGCGAACTTCCGCCCAAGTCTCAAGTGTCCAGCAGGATTGCCCTGTATTTAACTTCATCCATCTTCCTGCCAATTCTGACCAGCTTCCCTGTTCCTACTGAAGAAAACCATCCCCACAGCATGATGCTGCCACCACCATGTTTCATGGTGGGGATGGTGTTAGGTTTATACACACACACACACACACACACACACACACAGTTGCACACAATTTCACCAGTGCTCTGTGAGATGTTCAAAGATTGGGATATGTTTTTATAACCTACCGCTGCTTTAAACTTCTACACAACTTTATTCCTGACCTGTCTGGTATGTTCTTTAGTCTTCCCGATTCAGTTTGCACACTAATGTTCTCGAACAAACCTCTGAGACCTTCAAAGAAGGTAATATATCTATATAAGCGCATATAAGGTAGACTCTGTTCATTCGACTGAAGGCAGTTGATTATACTGGATTTTATTTAGAGGTATCTGAATAAAGGGTGTTGAATACATTTGCATGCCACACGCTTCAGATTTTTATTTGTAAAGAAATATTTAACACCACGTATCATTTTCCTTCCACTTCACAATCATGTGATAATGTGTTGGTCCATCCCATAAAAGTCTAGTGAAATACATTAAGTTTAAAATGTGGAAATATTTGAGGGGTAATATTGCAATGCACTGTATATATACATGTATATATACATATATATATATATGTGTGTGTGTGTGTGTGTGTGTGTGTGTGTGTGTGTGTGTGTGTGTGTGTGTGTTTGTGTGTGTGTTTTTCTTGGTACATATCCTATAGCTTTAATGAGATGTTATTATTGGTCACTTTTCTATGCACAGAATATGATATTCCCGCTATTTGTTAAGAATATGTACGTGAGATACAAATCCAATATTTATAAATTTTGGAGCATTGTATGTAAGTGAAAAACATTGCTAATTATACAGAATCCATGCTGTCTAGATGGCACCTAATATCCGACAGTTTTGTTTTGTCCGGTCTCCTACATAAAAAACTGGAGATAGCCATCTGGATAATAACTCACGCCCTCGTATCCTGCTGCTAAAGCACTGAAACAATGCACCAAAATATGAGCATGCTGCTTTTATCTCTGGAGCCGTTAATCTGCTATTTTAGGGACGTTTGACACACACACACACTGTGACACACTCAGCTCTTCTGAAACGTTGTTTGCTCCCTGATGGGAGTCTGTCTTCCTGCTCATACCTTGATGGTTCCTGCTACTACATTCTCTCTGCTACAACTGCATTTCCTTAGGAAACGACATCAAGTGCTCCATTTGAGAGTTTGAATGAGTAAGACAGCACAGAAAAAAACAAAACAAACTTGAAGCAGGTTGAACGTCTGAAGGCTAATGTCTGGTTGATGGGTGGGTGTGTGTGTGTGTGTGTGTGTGTGACGGGGTGGAGGTGCGGTGTAACAGAGAGTGTGTTTTGGTGGTGGAAAAATGGGATGGTAATGAAGGTGGGGCAGCGATGATGGCGATAAGATCCCTGCTGTGGAAACTGTGCTATGCCTGAACCAAGCTTTCTTGATCGTTTGATCTTTTATTTCACTTTATATCCATCTTTCTCGCTCTCCTCTTACTTGCAAAATGTATAGTGAATGAATATGAGTGAGCGTGTTAAAAAGTTAAACCGCCTGTCCATACATCAGCTGCCTATGTAAAGCCTATAATTCTGAATATTTTCAATGAAAAGATCAAATATTATCACTGAATACAATTTACAGCACATAGAAAAATACACTTTGATTCGAAACTATTTTATTTAGGATTTATTTATTTATTTAATCTCTAATCAAATCAGTGTTGCCATATATTTTAATGTGATGTGACATGCTTTAATACTTAAAAAAATAATAATTTTTTACTTTAAGCCTTGGATTTTTAGTGTCATGAATTTTGGATTGACCTTGTGACTGTACTCTCTTTGCATGTGTTTTTGTTTGTGCCGCAGCCAAACATTGGGCGCCTGGGGGTCCCAAATGGTCCGTCAGGGGAGAAGGTGGCAGTGGTGGCTGTGGATGACTGTGATATTGCCATGGCAGTACGCTTTGGAACTCAAATAGGGAACTATTCATGCGCGGCACAGGGCACGCAAACAGGCCAAAAGAAGTTAGTACCTATTATTATTCTCCCTGTTTATCTGTCTCTGCATGTCTTTTTCTTCTTCAACAGTTGCTTTATATTCATAGTAATAATTACTAGATGTTGCACTGGATGCACTGCATTTATATTCTTTCCAGGAGTACGTTTCACTTCCCTACAGCAAATCATTACAAATTCATTCTATCTGATCAGTGTATATTTCAGTACTAATAAGAGAGGATGATCCTACCCTCCTTACAAAGCAAAAGGGATCATTGAACTGTTTAATTATACCATAATCTTAATAATGCCCTTCACACTCACCCTGATGCTTCTTTAGCTAAATTGAAAAGCTGTGCGAGATTTTGTAGTGGATTAATTTCTTTTAAATTGTCATACATCTGTAATTGTTTTAATATCAGGTTAAACAGCTTTTTCGCATAGAGATAAAGGCAGTGGGTGTGGCTGCACACACAGCTCTGCTTTAAAAGCACTTCAAATAAATGCAAATAAAATTAGAGCAGGAACAAGTGTCCTCAGCCTGATAGCTAGCAACCTGCTCCATATCGTGCCAGCTTGCTCCTATCAGGTCATGCAAGAAGGGATTTGGCTAGATATTAACATATCTTATATACAGTGGTGTGAAAAACTATTTGCCCCCTTCCTGACTTTTTATTCTTTTGCATGTTTGTCTCACAAAATGTTTCTGATCATCGAACACATTTTAATATTAGTCAAAGATAACACAAGTAAACATAAAATTCAGTTTTTAAATGAATGTTTTTATTATTTAGTGAGAAAAAAAATCCAAACCCACATAGCCCTGCGTGAAAAAGTGATTGCCCCCCTTGTTAAAAAATAACTTAACTGTGGTTTATCACACCTGAGTTTTTCTGTAGCCACCCCCAGGCCTGATTACTGCCACACCTGTTTCAATCAAGAAATCACTTGAACCAGGGGTCTCCAAACTACGGCCCGCGGGTCAGTTTCTATTGGGCCGCAGCAAATTTTGAAAATATAATCGAATATGGCCCGCACATGGCGCTTGAGCTCAACTCTGTTGCACTTCTCATTTTCAACATTAGATGGAGCTAGTCACAGAAAAGGTGCCTCTCCACTAAACAAAATTAAGCGAAGAAAAATCTATCCAGAATGAAGACTATCCAGCTGGGCGATGTGATGAACACTGTTGTAAGAACAGTCAACATGATTCGAACTAGAGGCCTGTACCACAGGGAATTTCAAGCTTTCTTATCTGACGTGGATGCAGAATACAGGGATGTACTCTATCACTCTGATGTGCGCTGGCTCAGCCGCGGCTCTTTGTTGCAGCGGTTTTATTCGCTGAGATCAGAAATCGATAAGTTTTTGAAAGAGAAAGGCCGACCTCTTCATGAACTGAGTGACCCTCTGTGGCTGGCAGACTTGGCATTTTAAGTTGATCTCACTCATCATCTGAATACACTGAACAAGAACCTACAAGGCAAAGAACAGCTTGTGTCACACCTGTATGCGCACATGAAAGCCTTCTGTGTGAAGCTCCGCCTGTTTGAGACACAACTACGAAGCTTTAATGCTGCACACTTCCCTGCGCTTTCTGAAATCAAGTTTGCTTTTCCAAAGGCAGACCTTTCTACTAAAAAGGAGAAATATGCTTCTGTAATTACATCTCTCGTGACAGAATTCAACCAGCGTTTTCAAGATTTTTCTGTTATTGAAAAACAGATCAAGCTGTTCTCGACTCCCTTTCTGGTGGATGCAGAAAAGGTGGAGGAGAGTCTGTAGTTAGAACTAATTGAAATGCAATGTGATGATTCTCTGAAGAGTCAACATAAGCTTCTCACCCTCCCTGATTTCTATAAGACTTTGGATCATGCCAAGTTTCCTCTGATGAGACGCCACGCAAAAAGAATGATGAGCCTGTTCGGCTCAACATACATATGTGAACAAACATCCTCTCTATTAAATCAGAACAAAAGCAGATTGCGATCAGAATAACTGATCGCCATCTCTGTGAGGTTCTCCGTGTCGCAACCACCAAGTTTTCTCCTGACATCCCAGCCATCCTTCAATCCAAAAAACAGCATCACTGCTCCCACTGAGAGCAATATTCTTCACATTATATAGGTGAGTTAGAAATAAATACCGTAATCATGTGTCAATATGTAACTTCTTGTGTGTGGCCCGGGCCTTTGCCTATTTTTCTGTATTTGGCCCTCACCAAAAAAACTTTGGTGACCCCTGAGTTAAACGGAAGCTACCTGACACAGAGAAGTAGACCAAAAGCAACCTCAAAAGCTAGACATCATTCCAAGATCCAAAGAAATTCAGGAAGAAATGAGAACCCGAACAAAAGTAATTCAGATCCATCAGTCTGGTAAAGGTTATAAAGCCATTTCTAAAGCTTTGGGACTCCAGCGAACCACAGTGAGAGCCATTATCCACAAATGGCAAAAACATGGAACAGTGGTGAACCTTCCCAGGAGTGGCCGGCCACCCAAAATTACCCCAAGAGCGCAGAGACAACTCATCCGAGAGGTCACAAAAGATCCCAGGGCAACATCCAAAGAACTGCAGGCCTCACTTACCTCAATTAAGGTCAGTGTTCACGACTCCACCATAAGAAAGAGACTGGGCAAAAATGGCCTGCATGGCAGAGTTCCAAGACGCAAACCACTATTAAGCAAAAAGAACATTAAGGCTCGTCTTAATTTTGCTAAAAAACATCTCAATGACTGCCAAGACTTTTGGGAAAATATCTTGTGGACTGACGAGACAAAAGTTGAACTTTTTGGAAGGTGCGTGTCCCGTTACATCTGGCATAAAAGTAACACAGCATTTCATAAAAAGAACATCATACCAACAGTAAAATATGGTGGTGGTAGTGTGATGGTCTGGGGTTGTTTTGCTGCTTCAGGACCTGGAAGGCTTGCTGTGATAGATGGAAGCATGAATTCTAATGTCTACCAAAAAATCCTGAAGGAGAATGTCCGGCCATCTGTTCGTCAACTCAAGCTAAAGCGATCTTGGGTGCTGCAGCAGGACAATGACCCAAAACACACCAGCAAATCCACCTCTGAATGGCTGAAAAAAAACAAAATGAAGACTTTGGAGTGGCCTAGTCAAAGTCCTGACCTGAATCCCATTGAGATGCTGTGGCATGACCTTAAGAAGGCGGTTCATGCTAGAAAACCCTCAAATAAAGCTGAATTACAACAATTCTGCAAAGATGAGTGGGCCAAAATTCCTCCAGAGCGCTGTAAAAGACTTGTTGCAAGTTATCGCAAACGTTTGATTGCAGTTATTGCTGCTAAGGGTGGCCCAACCAGTTATTAGGTGCAGGGGCAATTACTTTTTCACACAGGGCTATGTGGGTTTGGATTTTTTTTTCTCACTAAATAATAAAAACATTCATTTAAAAACTGCATTTTGTGTTTACTTGTGTTATCTTTGACTAATATTAAAATGTGTTCGATGATCAGAAACATTTTGTGTGACAAACATGCAAAAGAATAAAAAGTCAGGAAGGGGGCCAAATAGTTTTTCACACCACTGTATATATATATATATATATATATATATATATATATATATATATATATATATATATATATGTGTGTATATATATATATTGTCGATGTGTTTTATTAACAAGAAACACTGAGCAATGTGCCTCCGCTCACACTTCCCAAATTTCCCCCGAATTAAGCCTACTAGTGGCGCATTCACAGCAGGTATACTCTATTTTCCTGATAGTGTATATTAGCGTATATTACAGCATGGAACGTAAACGTATGACCAGTTTATGTGGAAATTTGTGGAAATTATATGGAAATATGGAGCATTTAGCAATTAAAACAACCACTGAAATAACTACATAGATATAAAAAATGTAAAGAATAATTTGCAAAGTAAAATAAATATTAAAGAATCAATCATTTTACTAAAAGGAGAGATTTTGAGTGAAATTTATTATAGTTAGTTAAGAGTATTAGAAACATGAAAAATGTTAATTTATGGTACATTGAAAATTAATCACAAGTGGCAATCATGCGATTAATCGTGATAAAATATTTTAATCTATTGACAGCCCATACACACACACACACACACACACACACACACACACATATATGTGTGTTTATATCTGTATGCGCTGTATATATTTGAATGTGTAAATGTATTACAGAAAATAAACACAATTTCAGATCTAGTGGGACAACGTGGACATGTTGTGACATAAAACAAAGCTATTCTTGTACTGCCAGTATTTAATACAAAACACACATGCACATAGCACCTTCAGGGTACGGACTCGGTCACAGCAAGGCTGTTAAACCCGCACAGCCGTTTGATGTCATGCCTAGTAAGCTTATCTCGCAGGGGACTTAAAATGCCTCCATTTTTTTTGCTGTGCATGAATGCCGATTAAACGTGTACCTGGGCACTGAGCGCTCTCTGATCTACTTTACACCGGGTGACCAGCAGTGTTTCACACACTCACCTAAATTTGGAGAATTAGGCTTCTATTGCAAAATGTCTACAGTTCTTAAATTCATGTGTCTGAATTGAATTGCATGTTTTTGAACATTTCTAAAACAAGATTAGAAATTATTATTAGTAAGATTCTATATAGCCTGTCAATGAAAACATCTCTTCCTTTATTTTTATTATTTGACTTTATAATGTTTCTGGGACACGCAGTTTCTACAGCTGCTAGATCTGGCCTGGCCAACCCGTGGCTCCCGAGCCTCATGCGGCTCATTAACTAGTTTCATGCGGCTCTTGAGGAGCTTTCACATAACATGCGTCAATGGGAATGGGATGATGTTCATGTGTACCCATGTGTATGATGTGGCTCTTTGCAGTAACACAGAAAAAAAAAGTGGCTCTTAGCCTGCTACTAGTTGGCCACCCCTGGTCTAGATAAATCAGATTGTAACTTGGATGATTATTAATAGCGTATGTGATTTCTTGAAGATCATTGGACCTGACTGGCCCTCTGCTGCTGGGTGGTGTCCCTAACCTGCCTGAAGATTTCCCAGTGAGAAACCGAGACTTTGTGGGCTGCATGAGGAACCTAACGATCGATAGCAAACCCACAGACATGGCCAGCTTCATCGCCAACAACGGCACCACAGCAGGTCTGACTATTAGAGTGGATTGCACGTACAATGGTCTGTTGATTAGTGGTTATGGATTGCTTCAGTGTGCTTGATCATCAGTGCTTTTAGTCTCTTAATTGCCTCCTAACATTGAAGCATGTTAGACTGTTCAGCGTGTAGACAAATGCATTTTAGGATTAGACAAATCTGTAAGATCTTATATATTTATGGATGGAATGTTCCTTCCACTAAGCAGTTGCACCTTGTAAAATCTGTCATTTAAAACATTTTGTAGCATCAGCATCCAAGTTGCCAAGTTGTATAATTAATACAAAGGCTCACATTTCAGATTTGTGGTAAATTCTTTAGAATCAGTTGACCGGTAAATTGTCTTTTAACCGTCAAATAAATATAAATACTGTATCTATATGGATATTAGTTTATTGAAATATATATACAAATAATTATAATAATAATAATAATAATAATGAAACAAATATGAATATTCAAAACAATAATTTATATTAGATTTATATTGTATTATATTTTTCTTTTATTATTTTTTATTTAGATTTATTAATAGTATGCTTTTTTTTTAACATAAAGTATAAAATAAAATGACACGACTTTAGTATTGCTAGAACATTATCTTGCCATGTAACAGTTAAAATCCATGTGGAATGTTAATGATAAGGTGTCTTACATGTTCCTGTAAAGCACAGAAAATTTCTGTATGATTCATCCAGTGGTTTTCTTTTTTCTTTTCAGGTTGTCCTGCACAAAGGAATTTTTGTAAAGAGGGCCTGTGCCAGTACGGAGGTCAGTGTGAGAACAAGTGGAACACGTACTCCTGCGACTGTCCTAATGGCCGTGGAGGCAAGAACTGTGAACAAGGTGGGAGACTCTGGTTTTATTTGTTTTTGCTTTCGATTCACACGTCGATACACAGAACCGCACAAAGCATGCAGAAAATGTTCTGTACCATCCATCATCCATCAGATCGAATTTTGCTGTCGTTTCTCAGAGCGACATTCAGCTCAGTGTGACGCAGACTCAAAGAGGCAGCCGATAAGACCCTGTAGCAAATCTGCCGTTGTGTTGTTGCCAAGCCTGTTAAGATACACCTTTTTATTCTTTTCAGCTTAATAAAAGGGTTCGATTTCATCCCTCAGGAAGAGAATGAGTCATCGTCACATGCCTGGCACTGAACTGCAATGACAAACTGTAGAATGAGGTTCAGGATTCAAAGGAAAGTTCACCGTGGCCTTGAAAAGGCATGTTATGAGCTGCATCAGAAAGGAAAAAGGGGAAATAGATTTTACTTTTTAAAAAAAATTTGTCCGATTTTTTTTTTGTTTGTTTTAATTTGTTGGTTTCTATGTTATTTAATAATTCATTTGCATTATTGCAATATGTGCAATATTTTCTCTCTCAAAAAAACAATTTTAGCCCTCTGTCAATCTGTTTCAATATGTTTCTGATAATGTTTAAAAACTGATGATTAAGGGATATAAATATAGCAAAATAATATGTCCCAAAAACAACACGGCTCTCTATAGACCTCATTTCCTTCATCAACCAAAGATGGTTTATTTTATGCAACTAAGCATAATAAGCGTGGATGTGAAAATATGGATTTCCCTCTTTAAACAAAAGTTGAAGGATATGTTTTAGGGGCTTTGTGTCACTAATATCAATACAATCTCAATCAGCATCTTCTAATTTCATTTTGGCTCATGAACATAACGCTAAGCTTTAATGAAAGAGAGAGAGAGAGATGTGTTTATCCAGCACAAGTCTTAGGCATTAGGGAACTTGGATGTGTTCTGATTTGCCAGGAATGTTGCAGTAATGAGATTCTCAAATCTTGTTAAATGCCTAGGAGGATTCATCAGGACTCTTCTTACTCCTTCAGACATAATATACGACAGTGCTGTGCTGAATGACTGAGCGACACGTGTACATGTGATATGAAACAGGTTTCAGGTGCTCTCGCGGTCCTGTCCGTCTCATCTGAAAGCAATAAACTCCGGCTAAATCAGTCGTCTCAAATAGAAAGCTCACGTGTTCATTCTGATGAGGTGAAACCTCGAAATAGCACGCACACTTGTGTTTCAGTTTAGTTGCATTACAGGCTCGTTTCTTTTCTGCCAGCTGTTTTCCGCAGATGCGAATGAAACGGTTTTCCGATGACGTTTATTATGCTGTTCTGCTGTCTGGTTAGTCTGCAGATCGACTGTCCATCCAGGAGTTAAAAACTCCCCAACTGTTTTAGAATCTTTGGCACTTTAGTGAGTGTGTCGTCTGAATCTCTAATGCAGTGAGCGATCAGCGCTGCATGTTAAACCCGTGTGTGGCTTTTCATTCAGAAATCTCTGAGAATAATTATTGTTTATAAAAGCAATTTGTATTTATATTTGCAATTTTATCACTAGTTTTCACTGACCATCCGAAGATTAACTTTGCTTTGGCCCTTTGCTTTGAGTTATAGGTTAAACGCAGAATCGACAAATAACAAATAATGTATTAGAGCGAATTGAGCAAAAATCAGGATCATATTTCATCTATTTTATGAATTATGTAGACTTACATTCTTAGGCACACTTGAGTGAGTCTCAGACAACATATTTCAAGTAATTTTTTGAGGGGAAAAACGTTTCAAGAAATATTTGAGAATTTACATAGCAGCAGGTCAGGGCTTGTATTTTCCCTCGAGGTAACAGAATGCTCGGAGACAGAGAAGGATGACCGAAAGAAAAAGAAGAAATTTGAGACTGATGTGCTGCCAAAATTAACATTTTTTTCTCTTCTTCTTCAAATAATTAGTGCCTGGGTGTCACTAGAAAAATGTGTCTCGCAGAGTTGGTGTGAGACACTCGCGGCACAGGGCTACATTGTGAGGGTGGCTTTTTATGACATGAAAATTGAACTCTAATAATTATAAGCATAATATAACTATAAAATCTAGGAAGATTTAGAAAACAATCTGTAAATAAATATGAATGAATGTGAATATATATATATATATATATATATATATATATATGTGTGTGTGTGTGTGTGTGTGTGTGTGTGTATATATCATATCATGTCCTTGTTGTTTAAACCTGTGTCTTGTTCTTACAGTGATGCCCTCACCACAATACTTTGACGGACATGCCCTGGTGTCATGGAGCGATCACGATATCACTGTAGCTGTGCCCTGGTACATCGGCATGATGTTTCGAACTAGGCAGAGCAGCACCACTGCCACCCTGATGCAGGCTAATGCTGGTTCTGCTTCCCAAATCAACCTGCAAGTGAGTAAACAGCCAGGGATCAACATATTTTTGTGTATGTTGATAGACTGTCTGTTGTCTGTGTGTAGAATAACTTTTAAAACTTTTTTTTTGCAGTTTTATTGCTTCTTCTATGTTTTGTTCTGTGTCTGAATATCTCATTGTGGTTATTTTATAGAAGCTATATGTATTTACAAAAAAAAATCCTGAAATTACACCTGTCCAGCTCTTGGTTTCTATTTTTTCTCAAAGAGACTTTTATGGTGTTTTGTTGCGATTTTCTTGTAGGTGGTAAACAGACAGGTGCAGATGGAGGTGCTGCTGGGGGTGCAGCGTGTGGCGCTGCTCGAGTTTCCCGAGGTCAGAGTGAACGACGGAAAATGGCACCACCTTCTCGTAGAGATCACAAGCAGCAAAGAAGGCAAAGACACCAAATACATGGCCCAAGTGTCTCTCGATTATGACATGTTTAAGGTGCGTGATTACTATATTGCTAAACATTGCGTTTTAAATGAAATAACAAGGACTTTTGGGTCGTCTGCTTCAGACAGATGATCATACAGATGTTTAGAAAGCGGCAGTATCGGGATTTAAGACACCATTGGAAATTCACAACCAGTATGGATTTTGTCGTTTAGCACTGAAGCCTAATAAAGCTACAAATTGTAAAATGGCTAAGTATAATTAAATTAAATTTTTTGAACAGGGCACATGATAAAAACAACCTACTCAAAACATCACAAATCATAAGATTTAATATCGCAACAAAATTGTCCAAAAAAACACTGGTTGAAGCAAAGAAAATGATAAAAACATCCACTAGTTATGTGGAGAATGAGTACTTTCAAAGATTTGTGGCTGTTCTATGTTTGCATGTTTTATGTAGAGCCGTGTTGTTGGGTGCAGTGTTAATGCTGGTTTTAAGTGGTTTAAAAGAAAAATCTCCATTTATTTAGGATGCAGTGTTACATGGCCCCGATCACAAAGCACAATTTTAACACCAGTTTGAATGTCTTTTTATTTTCTCACCGATTTGCTTGTTCTGGGATGTTCCGCAGAGGTCAGTGGAAATTGGAAACGAGCTTCCCGGACTGAAGATAAGAAGTCTGTATATTGGGGGCCTTCAGGGGGAGAACAACAGCGTTCTGCAGGGCTTTCAGGGATGTATACAGGTAAACGTTTTAACAATACACAGATAAAATGGTAATAAAAGAATATATAGGTTTCTTATAATTGTAAGTTTGGCCCCAATGAGTGACTATGGCAGAGGCATATGCTAAAGTCATCACATGGATTGCCTGTTGTATACATTTTCTTTCTGGACTTGTATATATTTACCGATAACGCGTCTCCAGTGAGCAAAGGGTCACGAGTGCATGTAAAGCTTATTGCATGTGTGTTTGTGAAAGGGTGTGAGGATGGGCGAGACCTCGACCAACATTGGCAACATCAACATGCAGCAGGGTCTGAAGATCCGCGTCGAGGAGGGCTGCGACCTGGCCGACCCCTGTGACTCCAACATCTGCCCCAAGAACAGCTACTGCTTGGACGAGTGGAGTGCTCATACTTGTGTGTGTGAGCCAGGTAAGATGAATATACACACTTATATGAAAGAAAAAAATATATATACACATGCACATTTACTACATGAAATAGACACTGTTATCCAGAAAGACATTGCACTGCAGGTTTCTCATGCTAGTACTAATAGTTTCAAACTGCCTTAAGCGAAAGCTCAGTTACATAAGCTGATAATGTAAGAGCCTATACAACACTTTTTTTCTCTTTTTTAATTAGGTTGTGCAAAACCCTACTAAAGGACACATTATTTTATTTTAATCCTTAGAATAAAAAAAATCTAAGGCTATATTTTATGACATGTATTTTTTTAATCTATCGCCTCTCTCTCTCTCTCTCTCCCTGTCTATGCCTCCAGGCTTTTTTGGGAAAGATTGTGTAGACGCTTGCATGCTGAACCCATGTGAGCACGTGTCCACCTGTACGCAGAAGCCCAGCTCGTCTCACGGCTACACGTGCGAGTGCGGTCAGAGCTACTTCGGCCAGTACTGTGAGAACAAGTAAGGATAACACGATAAACGGCTCCTCCTCCCGTGAACCTCACAGTGTGACTCACGTTACTTGCGATCAAACCTGTGCAGCGACTTTCAGTGCGAAACTTTCAGTGGCTGCCAACTCAGGCAAAATGACAGCTTAGATTCATTTGTTTAATCAGGCTACAGTCACGGAGTGTAGCAGAGTCCAAATTTCACAAATTCGGCTCTTGTCAGTGCTTGCTGAAAATGCCTACCGGATCCCTGTAAGGCATGTCAAGTCACTAAATATTGAATGTATTCTAGTTCGTACATTTTACAACCTTGTATGTGGCTGCATGCATTCGTTGGGTTGACAGCACGGCGTTTCGGATACACAGCTCCTTTATAACTCAGTGGAAATGTTCCCGCGGCCAGTACGGGAAGTGTACGCTTGCTAATGAGCCTGTGTGTCACTGCCCTGGCACTTCTCCACGCAGCACAGTAAAACATGTCCACACAGGTTATTCCATTGTCCTCCATATTCTCAGCGCAGGTGTGTGAACTCTTTTTGTATTGTTTTATATCAATTACCTGAATCGTTTGGGTCGATATCCATTTTATTATCACCATAGTGATAAACAAGTAGTAAAATAGCTTAAGAAAACTTTCGAGTACCTGAAAAGTAAGAGCATTAGTTACTTGGAATTAGTGACCTTGCATTTATGATTGTTATTCATAAATCCATCAGATCCGTGATTATTTATTCTCTAAAAGTTTGTTGCACATATCCTTAAAGGTGGATAAAGGGCTGTGGAAGTGCACTTATAATTTTCAAGACAAACGTTGTTATATACAGAATCAAACCTGCCGAGAACTATAAATATAGATAAGAGAAACTATATAGTTATTGAAAGTTGCAAATAATGCACAAATATTTAGATGTACAAGAGAGAAGTGCAGATGATACGAGCGAACCAGAACGATGTATGAACATCCAAGTGCCATCTTGGATTTTGCATATAAGAGTTAATGTTTTACTGTGCCATGAAAGACAATTTTATCCTGAATCACAAGTAAATAAATAACTAGTACCGTTGAATGACTTGCTAAAACATTCTCTTGTACTCTCAGAGACATACTTTTCACTAAAAGATAAACCTGTATGGATTGCTATACAAATCTTATTTACACTACATGTACAATATATCCAGTCACCATTACCCACACACCATTTGGAGTCCATATTAGGAGCTGGAAGAGCCTGAATAGTCCGGAGCTCTGGCAGATTAGAAATGTGTGCGCTTTTCTCTGTGGGTGGGTTTGGTCCTTGACGACCACTTGAGCTAAAGCAATGTGTGGACGGATGACTTAAATAAACCATCAGAGTCGCTGCAGTATTCATTTACTTAACAACTGTATAAACTGTCCCAGCCGACCACCAACACAGTGTGCCTTTACCTCTATAGTCATTGTACCTTACAATATGTTACTCCTTATGTAGCCATATCTTAACACACCTTTTCTGATGTAGCTAGTTATAGTATAAGTTTAGTTTGCACTGAAAAAAAAAAAATATATATATATATATATATATATATGACTTCCACCTGAAAAGCCGCACTGCAACCATGCATATCTGACTGCTATTCATCTTTATCTGATTCTGGTATTTACCTTTCTCACGCTGTCAGTTTTCATACACTGTTGATGTGGTTTGTTCAGTTTGTTTGGCAGTAAAAATAAATGACCCCCCCCCCTTTTGGCCTGCATGTAGCCATTGTTAAAGTAAATAGGGGGGCATTGTTAATAAACTGATATCTATCGCCTAGATTTGATCTAAATGTACTGCTGTGTGCCATCAACATAGCACCATGTATACTACATAAATAGGTTCAAAACAAGTAGACCAACACCGTTTTACCATATGTTGCCCATGCAAGTATAAGCATGATGTTGGCTTCTAAATAAATGGTAAAATACATTTGCCAGTTTGAAAGACGTGTAGAATATGTGACCGCATGTTGACTACATACTGTTGGTTTTTGTGCCTAAGAGAGAATTGTTGATTCTACATAGATATAGCTATGCGAACAAATACAACACATTTTTGCCATCTTCTTTCAGTGTGGAAAGTTAAGGTATTGCTATAGTTAAAGGAGTTTCCCTGTCAGTAGGTGTAGCTTGATATTGTTTTATAGGGTTATTGATATTGGGATCGTTTTGCCCTCAGGAAATCTTTTCCACCTTTCCCCATAAAAGTCATTTATTCATTAATGCACACCGATTATTTTTTCCATCAGGGTGGAGAAACCGTGCCCCAAAGGCTGGTGGGGAAGCCCCGTGTGTGGCCCCTGCAACTGTGATGTTAGCAAAGGCTTCAATCCGGACTGCAACAAGACCACAGGAGAGTGTCGCTGCAAGGTACCCACCAAATCAGAGCTGACTATGCACATTTTAAATCCTCGATCAGAATGTTTTCATGTGATTTTCGCTCTCAAAACATTTTACTACTTATCTCACAGGATAATTATTACCGCCCCGAAGACAGCGACACCTGTTACCCGTGTGACTGCTTTTTTCCGGGTGCTAGCTCCAGAACCTGTGACCCCCAGACAGGCCAGTGTCCGTGCAAAGCTGGTGTGATTGGACGACAGTGCAACAAATGCGATAACCCTTTTGCAGAAGTGACTAGCACCGGCTGTGAGGGTGTGTACCTAAGTCATGGCTCTTTATCTCGGTTTACCTGCAGTCGTTTAAAATAAAGAAAGCTTATCTATAATTCAGCATCAGTTATTATCTGTATACCAGCTTAGTGCTGTCAGAACATGATATTTCATAACAGGTAACACAGTTATCCTTAAGACAGAAAGCTAATTGACAGTTCATGTAATAAATATGTTTTTGGATTACGCTTCTAGACCATTTAAAACACAGTCTCAATTTAGCAGCTGCATAAACAAAATAATCATTGTTTAGATGATTCTTACATAATGTCTGCCCTAAGTCATGTAACAGGATCTTCACAATAATGAGCAGTTAAATGAAGGAAGTGCCAAACCACATTTGTGTGAATGTGAAAAGCTCACGTGTCTGTGTGTCCTGTGTGTCCTGTGTGTGTATCGCAGTCGTTTATGATGTTTGCCCCAAGGCCTTTGATGCTGGGATCTGGTGGCCAAGGACCAGTTTTGGCCGTCCAGTTGCTATGAACTGCCCCAAAGGATCTATAGGTGAGTTCTGCAAGCTTGTCCTAGAAGTATATGGCTGTTGGATGTCAAAATCCACTTTCACACATAATCTGTTAGGGATTTAATATAATAAACACACAGACAAATGACTCAACAGCTTTAACGCTGAGTACTCAGATACTAAAATTTCCCAATTATTTTCCCCACACCTTTTCCGAGAAACCGATTTTTTCTGTGTGTGTGGATTGCTGTGCTGCTGTGCTTTTAGATTTTGGACGTGCATTAAGCAACAAGCTCTGCTCAAATTCTTGGATGAACGAATTGGTTGCTGTGGATTGTGTCCTCTCTGCTTTGGCTTTCTCCTCTTTCCTGTTTTCTTTTGCTTTGCCTTTTCAACTGAACCGTCACACCCACTCAGGCCTTTATTCTTTATACGGACCAGCTAAACGCATGTTAACGAGGCATTTGAAGTAATCCGTTGGCTAAGCATGCCTTATTAAAAGGAAAATCCTCACAGGCCTGCCACAGAGTCACATTTTCTATAGAAGCGGCGAATGATCTGTATGGTCGACAGTCTAGGCCGGGACAACTGTTCGGGATCTCCCTGTGAGTGAGACCACACAAGTATTATTGGCAGTTGTTATGCACCAGAAAAGCAGTGACCTGATAAGTTTTTAGGCCTCCGGGGCTTTTATTGTTTGCATACTGTTACTTGATGTTGATCTAATCGCAGAACAAAACATGATTACAATGACAGGATTGTGTCGAAGAATGCTGAATTGGGTTTTTGAAATGAGGTTTTGAATCGGTGTATTTGATCTAGGCACCGCTGTGAGACACTGCAATGATGAGAAAGGCTGGCTTCCTCCCGAGCTCTTCAACTGCACCACCATTGTTTTCTCCCAGCTCAAGAAACTGGTAATATTTTCACATATGTAGTATTTGCTTGGAATCCTCAAATGACTGAAGAGCATTTCATTATCACTGGCAATACGCAAATTAACTCTTGATGACGCCATGTCTCTGCCATTTATTGGGAACTTTTCCACAGGGAAGAATCACCATTAGTCAAATGCACATGTATAAACCAATAGAATAATAGAAACACAGCATCATTTGCATTCCTATTTGCCCACGTTTTCTGTCTCTGCATATTCTCCAGAATGATGAGATGAATCGAAATGAATCCAGAATGGATGGACAGAAGTCTAAGGACATCGCGTTAATGCTCCAGAATGCTACGAGCCAGACCGAATCTTTTTATGGCAACGATGTGAAAATGGCCTTTCAGCTTATCTCCCGTGTTCTGCAGTATGAGAGCCAGCAGCAGGGCTTTGACCTCGCAGCCATGCGCGACGCCGACTTCAACGAGGTTTCATTCCACATTAACTGTTACTTTGAGAAATGGGGTTTTCTTTGTTGCCGTTTTCAAATGAGAGCGTTAAGTTTTACCCAGCAGATAGCACATTTGCATTGTTAGTTCAGAACCTGTGTAGTTAATAATTATATGCCTCAACAAGCTGGGCTTAAACATTTATAAATCCTGTTTGACCCGTTTCTCTACAGAGGCTACAGTGTCAGTGTCAGTGTAAGTCAATGAATTATGATACACGTGACAAGGCACACCATGTGGCATTTAGTGAAATATGTCTATGTATATATGTATTTGTATTTGTATTGTACATACACACACACATACATACATATATATATATATATATATATATATATATATATATATATATATATATATATATATATATATATATACATATACATACACATGCATACATACATACATACATACATACATACATACATACATCATAAAGGAGCCACATATTAAACAATTTAACATATTTAACAACCTTGTGATGAACAGGAAATTAATAATTTTAAATAACTAATAATGTTATTAAAAGGAGAGATTTTGTGTAAAATGTATATATTTATAAAATCTAAATTAGTTAGAGTATTATGAATATGAAAAGTTATGGTACAGAAAAATGCTGACTCAGTGCTATATTATATGCTATATTAGGCATGTTATATTGCTCAGAATTATAATCATGATTATTACAAATTAAACCTTGCATTATTCATAGTGGATAGTGTTGTTTCTATATTAAAATCTCAAATTAAAAAATAAAATGTCCAAAATGTATTTATGTCCTTAACTGGTCATTTGTCTGTGTGGCACGATCACAGAACATTGTAAAGGCAGGCAGCGCCATCCTGGACCCCAGTAATAAGGAGCACTGGGATCACATCCAGAGGACAGACGGTGGAACGGCACACCTGCTCAGTAATTTTGAGGATTACACCAACACCGTGGCTCGCAACATGAGGAAGACGTATCTGAAACCGTTCATCATCGTAACAGACAATATGAGTGAGTAACTTTGTACTCCTTGTTAGTTGTTTAGATGTTTGTGTTCACTTGTAAAACATGTTTGATTTAATAATGGTTGTTTTCCTTTACTCTTGAAGTTATGGCAGTGGATTATCTGGACTTTTCCACTCCAGATCAGGTGAAGATGCCTCCTTTCCAAAAGATTAAAGAGAAATACCCCAAAGACCTGCAGTCCACAGTCCTGTTTCAAGAGTTTAGCGTCAAATCCACACTGAAAAAGGGTAAGCACTGTACATGCAGTGTAGCATGCAAATGAATGATCAGTGACATCAGTGTGTGTCTTATTAGTGCACATAGAACGTTTAACCCTCTAGAGTCAAAAGTGTGTTTTGGGGCACTGAAAAAATGTTTACATTCCCTCATTTTTGTGATTTTTTTTCAGTTGCATATAAACATTGGAATGATAAACATATAACTTTTTAAGTTCCTGTAACAAGGCCATAAAACACATGCAGAACATTTGTTCACAAGACTTTTGAGGACTTTGTGGTGTTTGCTTTACAATGATGTGAACAAGGATTAATAAATGTTCTATTTTTTCTTTATCTTTGTTTTGGCTCAAATCTACTTTGTTCTTATAAATGAAATATTTTAATAATTCTAATATCCAACTATTACACTGAATTATATTGTATAAACTGAAAGTTAGGCTAATAGTTTGAATGGGCAACCCTTAAATGTTGTCTTTTTGCTATTATGAGAGATTTATTTTTGATGCGAGAAATATTATACCGATTTTTATGGCCTGCATTCGTTGGCTGCAGTCATTCCAACAGACGAGCCAGCAGCTCAGACCCTGTCAGCTGAGGAAGACCATACGCAGGAGAAGAGGAGTAAAAGGGAAGCTGAAGGTTCTCCTCAGTACCCTGTGGCTGCTGTTATTGTATACCGGACACTGGGCGACCTTCTGCCAGAGCGCTATGACCCTGATCGACGCAGCCTCAGGTATTTGTACACTTTATTTCAGTGGAATTTTGAAGAATTTGCAAGTGTTGACACCAACATCTTTATCACAAATATCCTTGCCATTTCCATATTAAACAAATCTCGCAAAAATAGCAATAGGCAATTACAACACAATGTGAGTCAAGTCTTGAAAAGTATGAATGAAATTCCTTATCAGAATCTCAACACATATCCTTCAGCAGAGTTCAACTGCCTAATTACAACACGACCTTCACATAATATACAAGCTCCAGTGACAGTTTGTTATAACGTGGAGAGCAAATCCAAATACCGTAAATTCTGGACTATAAGCCGCTACTTTTTTCATAGGTTTTGAACCATGCGATTCTGCAGATTTTTTCCCGACCGCTAGGGGCTCTAACCGGAATTAGAATCAAAACTAACACAAAATAAATGCAAAGAAGAAGAATGCGCTAGTTCCTCTTTAGCAGATATAAGTCGGTAGAAGCGGATAGAAGGAGGACAAACTCTATCTTTACAAGGTTAAGGTGACGTGATTTCACACACAGGAGAAATGAAGATAAATACTGTAAATTTCGCTTATTTTCTCTTGGTTCTGTCCTGTTTTAATCAGCAAAGCTGCTGCTCGGTGCTCTCTCTGTCCTGCCTGCTCTTTTCCCCACACACGCACACGCACACACACACACACACACACACACACACACACACACACACACACACACACACACACACACACACACACACACACACACAATGCAGCCTCAGCGGTTCTTGATTTTCCCTCTCCCGATATAAGCCCGGTTCACCCTACAATCCCCGTCCGGGCTCGTAGCACATACCTAGTGTCGCGGACACGGACGCTCGATATATGTTTATGCCTAACCTTTGTCTGTTCCCGATTCCCGGACTTCCAAGTCCGCCACCGCTCCTGCTCTCCGGTACTCCCGGTACCACGGCGTGCAGAGCGCAAGGCTCCCTAGCCTGTCTGAGTTCCGTATTCTCCTGAGTTCTTTATTCTAATAAATCCTGTTTTGTATGAATTCCGGATCTCCGCGTCTCTGTGCAGCGTCCACCGTTACACCGTGTTAAAATACAGGTTAGGAAAGGATCTATTTGAGTACATACATGTACATTTACAATTCAAAAGCGGGATGCGGCTTGTATGCAGGTGCGGCTTATTTATTTTTTGGGGTTTTGGGTTTTTTTTTTTTTTTAAATAGAGCGGATGCGGCTTATATGCAGGTGCGCTTTATAGTCCAGAATTTACGGTATTTAGGACAGCTGGTATGCCTACTGAGCCTACACACTGTTATTTCCCCCCCCCCCGGAGCCCGAGACCGGGCGAATCTATTTCAGGAATCAGCTTTGCTCTCATTCTTTGCAGGCTTCCTAATCGGCCCATCATCAACACACCCATCATCAGCACTACGGTGTACAGTGAAGGCCAACCCCTGTCCATGCCACTGGAACAGCCCATCACACTGGATTACTCTCTGCTGGAGACAGAGGAAAGGTCCAAGCCTGTGTGTGTGTTCTGGAATCACTTCCATTGCGTGAGTTTCTTTCAAGTTCCCCTATTCACTCCAATCCATATGTTTATATGTTCGTGCGTTGTTCAGTTCTTCCAGTTTTCTCTAGTTAGTGGGTGCTGATGTTTTGATCAACAAGATTAAAATCTACCACCTTTTGGAACCTTTAGTAAAACTGTTATAGTTGAGACAGTGCAGTGTCATATATCTGTCCCTGATCATATAGATTGTTGTATACTAATCCAGTGTGGTGTGATGTGTGTCTGTGCTTCAGGAATTGGAGGCACAGGAGGTTGGTCCTCTAAAGGCTGCGAGCTCTCCTTCAGAAACAAAACCCATATCAGCTGCCAGTGCAACCATATGACCAGCTTTGCTGTACTGATGGACATCTCCAAAAGAGAGGTAGGGCTCGCTCTCTATGAGCTTGTTTAATGTCGCCTACAAAAAGCTACTATGTTACTATGGCAGCTGTTCTTCTAGAAAAATATGGCATTGTACAATTGCATATAATGTTTAAAACATTTATCAAAACTTTTCATTCATTCATTCATTCATCTCTATCTACCGCTTTATCCGATCTTCCCTCGGGTCACGGGGAGTCTGTGCCTGTCTCAGGCGTCTATGGGCATTATGGCAGGATACACCCTGGATGGAATGCCAACCCATCGCAGGGCACACACACTCACATTCACACACTAGGGACAATTTTCCAATGTGTCAAACAACCTACCGTGCATGTTTTTGGACCGGGAGGAAACCAGAGAACCCGTAGAAAAACCTCCTTGAGGCACGGGGAGAACATGCAAACTCCACACACACATGGCCGAGACGGGAATCGAACTCGGGCCCTGGCGGTGTGAGGCGAATGTGCTAACCACTAAGCCAACATGCCCCACATTTATCACAACTTATCTAAGCAAATTTACCTAAGAACAAATCAGTATCACAACATGTTAACTATTAGAGGAATCCTGGAAGGCAATGGATCTGAAATCAACAGTGCACTAGTGAAACAAGGGCTGTACGACTGGAAGAATGAAATAAATGGATAAAAATGCGAAAATAGAACCATCCGAACCCATTTGTGGATTTCTGTAATTGTTCATTGCCTTGTATTCTTTCAGCATGGAGATGTGTTGCCACTGAAGATAGTCACGTACGCTACAGTTTCCGCCTCCTTGCTGGCTTTGCTGATCACATTCATATTGCTGGCGATCCTGCGAAAGCTCCGCTCCAACCTCCACAGCATCCACAAGAACCTTGTGGCGGCGCTCTTCTTCTCCGAACTCGTCTTTCTCATTGGCATTAACCAGACAGACAATCCGGTGAGGTTAAATCTACAAATTCTCAGAGTTCTAAACAGAATACTGCCGATGTGTTACAAATGAGATGGTATAGTATACAGGTGGGGGATGGGGGTGTGTATTTATAGAAATTAATTTTTTATGTGGACAAACATTAAAAATTACTTATTAGCCTTTCATCCAGGGCAAAATGTCAGATAATCAATGAAACAGTAATTTTTGCACGTTTTGCTGAAAAGAATGTTTTTGAAGCCATCTTTCTGCCCGTCAAGCCTACATCCCATAAGTCTTTAATTAGGAGATGCATGCAGTGAGGGGTTGGGCCAAGCTGTTGAGAATAATGTGGGAGGGGGGAAAAGGGTCCATTTTGACTCATTCCCCCCTGAATAGAGAGCGAGAGAGCCAATTGATTGGTGGAGATGCAATCCCTGTAATTATACTCTTTTTTTTAAACACACACATACACATTGCTCATGTTGTTCATACCTGGAAGGCAGGCTAGATTAAAGTATTCAAGCAATAGTGTTTGAGATGTTGGCCTCGGGCAGTGGCAGTCTGTAAATTGGTGGGAGCTTAGACACCAAGAAAAGCTTTAGAAATACCACAGGCATCTCTTTTGTTAGATAGATTATGTCATGGATACCAACTAATTCTTTGTACAGTAAAGCTCTGTTTTTTATTTGTGCCATAGTTCCCCTCTATATGAGCTTTTTTTTTCTTTTACCCCTATTATTTTATTTATTATATTTTGTTCAGGTATGTGCGTGCCTTTGTGTTTTGAGTAGACAGTAGAGAGACAGTAGAGAGGGGAGTCTGTACAGTCTGTATTAAGGAGCACTCTCTGATGTTAACCTGTGGGCTTTAGCGTGAGTGCAAGCACAGACTGGCGTCTACTTGTTAAGTTGCTTATAATGTGTAGTTTGCTGTTGAATGTGTGAAGTCCTACAGGTGATTGCGTAGGTAAACAACCTCCACCAGTCTTGCGAGCTGCACTATGAAAGCTCCACTCTTGACAGTCTCTCTTTCCTCTATTTCTTCATGCCATGCGCAGTTTGTGTGCACCGTGATTGCAATCCTGCTGCACTTTTTCTACATGTGCACATTTGCCTGGATGTTTGTGGAAGGCCTGCACATTTACCGCATGCTCACAGAGATGCGCAACATCAACCACGGCCACATGCGCTTTTACTACGCCATTGGATGGGGCATCCCTGCTGTTATCACAGGTGAGTCATACAAACACGCACACACACACACATAGTATTCATTTGGGTCAACAAACACCAACTGAAGTGTTTTAAAATAATGCTTTTTATGCCTCTAGACACTAACAGTTAAAATGTCCCAAGATATTTCATATTTTTCTATTTCTTTAATTGTTTGGCAGATTGTGCGTTAATTCGTTAAATCCCTAAATTATCAAAGAAAACCTACATGTGTAATATTTTCTACTTGAGCAAATGCATGTACAAGACAAGTAAATAAACAGGTGTATATCTATAAACATATATACACAAAAAGACATGTAAAACACTAAGCGCAAACCACAACGAAGTCATGAAGTCATGCTGGAACGTGTCTCTTTTCTATAATCCCTGTGGGAAAGCAGATTGTCTGTATCTCTACTCTCTGTATATATCTCGTTCCCTCTCCCTCTTCATCATCCTCTCTAATTTCCCATTTTCATTCCACCTTCAACCTCAGAATTTCTCCCCCTGTCTTTCACTTCTTCTCTCTGTTTAGTTAAAACATCCCTTCTTGAGGTGCTGGATCCATCAGGGTGTCACTTATCCCTCTGGCAGCCACTCAAACCCCAAGCAAAAACAACTCTAGCACATGAGGCCAGCCATGCTCTTCTGCAGCTCATAATCTGTTCCTGGGACATTTGAAACCATGTAGCAATGCTTGTATACTCAACGATGTGTGTATGTGTGTGTGTGTTTGCAGGTCTAGCTGTTGGGTTAGATCCACAGGGCTATGGTAATCCAGATTTTTGTTGGCTCTCTGTCCATGACACTCTGATCTGGAGTTTCGCCGGGCCCATCGCCGTTGTCGTGCTGGTCAGTGCATTGTAACATAAAACATACACGCACACACACACACATGTGCGATGTGAAAAATGATATTTTTGATCAAGGAAAATGCAACATGATGACTGAAATGTGTAAATTCTTAGCAATGCATTTGGCAATCCTCAGATATTTCGAAACCATGATTAAGTCTGATGTTATGCATTGTTGTTATATTCTGAAAGAATATCTTGACGCTTATGCCGCAGGTGAACATCGTGATCTTCATAATGGCAGCCAAGGCATCATGCGGACGCAGGCGCAGAAGTTTTGAGAAGTCTGGAGCCATGTGAGTTATTATATACACATAGAGAGACTCTGAGCACCTGTACGACTTATAATACAGAGTTATTCAGACTTATTATATATAAAAATCTATAAATACATGTATAACTATATCAGTCCAGAGGTTTAACAGACAGAGGGAACAGTACAACATATCAAACTATATAATTCCTCCCTCTGAGTGTTAAACAGTCCGATATAGTTATAGACTATATAGTTATAGATATACTTATAGAATGTGAATATCTTGGGCAACAATATGCTAATAATAATAATAATACTTATCTAATAATATCTCAATCATTGTAGTCTGCTACACATTCCTATAGTACATTTCAATATGTTTGTATATTCATTTATTATGTGTCATCTATACATTTTTTTTTAATTAAGTATACTGCACACAACTGTAACCATCCCTTTCCTAGTATGATCACAAAATGCATGTGTGTTTCTGTATGTGTGTGTTTAGTCCTGCATTGCGGATGGCCTTCCTACTCTTGCTGCTCATCAGTGCTACCTGGCTGCTGGGTCTCATGGCTGTTAATAGTGATGTCATGCTCTTTCATTACCTGTTTGCTGTTTTCAGCTGTTTACAGGTAAACTCAATGCACTAATGCCAATAAAATGCTTCGTCACAAAACTGTGTTTTGAGTTCTGCTTTTTAATCGTGGAAGCAGGAAACACATTTTAATACTAAATTAATTATTAATGATGAATACAAACACAACAATAATAGTGTTCTGTGTACTGTATATTGAGTCCCATATGCATGCACTATATTCATGTTATTTTTAACTTTTACTTATTAGGACTGATCAGTGTACACATCAAATGCATACTGGTGCAGAAAATATATTCATTGCATTTCTGGTTCTTTTTTTTTTAAATGTAATAGGTTCTTCCGTCTGTCACAGCATTGTCCTTATGTTTTTGTTTTATAGATATCCTGATATCTTTTATCTAATATTTGGTTACTCTATGCAGTCAAATGACACATTGGAATATAACATTTATTGGGATTGTTTTGTACTTCTGCAGGGAATTTTCATTTTCCTTTTCCACTGTGTGCTGAGTAAAGAAGTCAGGAAAAATCTGAAGCTGGTGTTCACAGGGAAGAAGCCAGTGCCAGATGAGTCAACTACGACTCGTGCTTCCTTGCTGACTGTAAGTGGTGGAAGGTGATACGTAGCAGAAGTGAAACCTGACAGTCTCTCACACAGCATTACTGTCACACTGTGTCATTACTGCTTGAGGACAAAAAGATGTCACGTTCAAATGACTGTACACACATGAACGTACACATGAAATACAATGACATTTGGCTAGGACATTTAAAAACATTTAGAAGACCTTTTTGCATTTCAGAATAGCGTGTGAATGCCAACAAGTGTGTTTATTATTAGTCTGTTTATTTCAATCCCATTTCAAATATTAGAGCTTATATTGAATAAAGAATTTAGATATTTTTCTTTTTATTCTATGTTAAATGATGCATCCTCGGTTTTCTTTTTGCTCATCCACAGCGCTCTCTAAACTGCAACAACACATACACAGAGGATGGCACAATCTTCCGTTCAGGTATTGGAGAGTCCACCGTGTCCCTGGACAGCACCATCAGGTCAGCCAAGAGCCACAGCGGCTACCACGCTTATGCTTTCAGGTAACAGCCTGCTACATGCATGGCCCTGCCACACCTTTCCTGACTTTTTCCTCCCACTCTCTTTCTCTCATTCTCTCCTCCTCTCTATACTTCTCTCCCTCTGACCTAACCAGTCGATTCTTATGTTATCTTATTTAAAACAATTTGCACACTCTTTTGGCTCAAGCGCATGGCACTGGCTCAGCTCTACAACACAGCAGTTTTACACATGCACGCATCAACGCAACTGAACTGTACATGACTCTTTTTACATTTTACTTTTGCTAAATGTTTCAGAAGCGAAATAATCTTTATCTTTGTACGTACACCCATCCGATTTGCTAATAAGTTACGTCTGGCAGAGTGGGAAGTGTTTGGGAATTTTCGAGTTCATCCAGAGCAGACTTGGACTTGTAGCTTAAGTGCCTCCAGCTAACATATCAGACATCAGGTGTCTGAGCTGCAGTGCTTTGTGTGATCTTTACACTTAAAACCCTACAATTACCAACGGAGTTTCTGCGATTGGTGTCAGATTGGATAAAGTAATTTATTGCCTGAAATTCACAACTGCTGTTTCAGAATTATACCTCCTTATACAGGACGTCATCTACTCATGGCAGGTTTAACTAGACTAGACAGATTGCACTGTATCATTTACTGTAGATATTTTTTACCAGATGGGGCCATAATACTCCACTGTCCCGCTTTATTATTTACTTTTACAGCATTTGGCAGACGTCTCATCCAGAGCAACTTACAACTGAGCAATGAGGGTTAAGGGCGCACTAGTGGCAGGTCGGTGTTAGGATTTGAACCTGCGATCTTCTGGTACAGAGGCCAGTGGTTTCATAGTTTGCTCCTTGTTGAAAAGGTTAAAGTGTTATGCAGGATTAAATAAAATGTATATGGATGGATGAACTAAAATAGGATCGCAGGGAAGACGTTTCCTCCTTGCTCATAGTTTTTTTGTTTTTTTTTGCTCACTGTATGTATTTGTTTATTCCATTTATGTCATTCCTCTAACTCTCTCTCTGACACTTTCTTCTTTCACTCTTTCTCTGTCTGTCTCTCTCTCCGGCCCATACCCAAACACAGAGATGACCAGAAGCCCAGTGTCTCCTCAGGAACAGCTAAAGCCGGACATGCAGACATCGATGGCCAATTGTTCCGTCGCAACGGCACTAAAGCTGACGGTAAAATTTCGTTTTTATTTCTATTTCTATTTCCAAAAATGTTAATGCTCATGTTTGAGTATTGGTGCTTCTGAAACACACTTAGTAACAATGCACAGGCAGCTCCAGCTGAACGGTTAAGTTACACCTATATGTTGTGTGGTATTTGTGTCAGACTCGGATTCAGACAGTGAGCTTTCTGTGGATGAGCACAGCAGCTCCTACGCCTCGTCCCACTCCTCCGATAGCGAGGATGAAGATGATGAGGAAGTTCACATGACGCCCAAGTGGAACAACGAGCGCCAGCCATTACACAGCACTCCAAAAGGTTGTGCGGTTTGTTTATTAACCAGCACTAGGCTGTCAGGGTTCGTTTTCTAAATTCGCTGTACACGTGAATGCTGTAACGGCATGGAAAATGAAGTGCTTTTTTTTAATCAGGTTTAGTAACTGTTTATTTCTCCCTCTTCTTTATGACGCAGTGGACTCAGTATCTAATCACATGAAGCCATACTGGCCTGCTGAGGCCACAACAGCAAGCGACAGTGAGGAAGCAGGCGGAGCTGAAAGGCTAAGGGTGGAGACTAAAGTGAATGTAGAGCTCCATCAGGAGAACAAGCTGAACCACATAGGAGAAACACCACAAGATAAGGATTCCTCCAGCAAAGATGGGGGAACACCCAACCAGACAAACAGCAACCACCAGCCAGAACAGAGAAAAGGTGAGAAAAAAATACTTGCCTGTTATCAGATGTAAATGGAAAACAAAGCATTATTAGGAAACATTCATATCTATGTTAATGCTTCTTTTATGTCAGGCTACTTAATGTTTGCTTGGATGGATGGGTGGATGGATGGATGGATGGATGGATATGTGCTGTATATGAATGCCACAAAAAGATTTGTATAGATAAATATGTGGGTGGATCGGTGAATGGATAAATGGAAAGCTGGGGTGATTTTAGGATGAATGGCAGTATACATGGATCTCAGGCTACAAAGTTTGTATGTAACTGGGAACGATGGAATTTTCATAGAATTGATGAATGGTTGAACTGGACAGATTGATTCAAGCCTATACACAGTCTATGAAGATGGGACAAAACGGGATACTAGATGAATCTAGAATTGATGAATGAGTGGACAGATAGACAGATGGATGGATGGATATGAAGCTACATAGATTATATGTAGATTGGATTTATGGAATGGTATTTAGTGAAAAGAGAGAGACGAATGTACGTGTTAGATGGGTAGAATGCTAGATGAATGGTGAGATGGGTGGGTGGGTGGATGGATGGATTTGAGGCTACATAGGTTACATAATAATAATAATAATAATAATGTTATATATATTTATGTAGCGCTTTTTCTGGATACCCAGATTGCTTTACATTGTGAGAGGGAGATCTTATCATCATCCACCAGCGGTGCAGCATCCACCTGGATGATGCGACGGCAGCCACAATGCGCCAAAATGCCCAGCTTACTGGTGGAGAGGAGACAGAATGATGAAGCCAATCAGTAGCTATGGGGACGGTTAGGAGGCCATGATGGTCAAAGACCAGTGGGCGAATTTGACCAGGATGCCGAGGACACGCCTCTACTCTTATTTGATAGACATCCTTTAATGACCACAGAGAATCAGGACCTCGCTTTAACGTCTCATCTGAAAGACGGTGCTTTTTGAAAGTGTAGTGTCCCCGTCACTATACTGGGGTGTTGGGACCCACACAGACCACAGGCTAAGCACCCTTTGCTGGCCACACGAACACATCTACCAGCAGCAACCTAGTATTCCCAGGTCGTCTCCCATCCATGTACTAACCGGGCTCATCCCGGCTTAGTTCAGTAGGCAACCAGTCTTGGGCTACAGTGTGATATGACGAAATGTATGAAATGTTGAATGAAAGAATGGTTGAATAGACCGGATGGATGTATCGATGGATTGATGGATGAATCGATCATAACATCTTGCCTGCCATATAAAGGCAGAATGGAATGGTGCTGAACATCAACGTGTGATTGGATGCATAGATGCAGTGAAGGATGCATGGATGGATTTGCTAAGTTATATTTGGGTGGGACAGATGGCATATATATGGATGGTCAGACGGATGATAGTTATGCTGATGTTCAAGTTGTGATGAATGTGAATGTAGTTGAATCGATGCATAATGAATAGGCGAGCGAATGTTATCAAACGTGTTTGAAAGAATACTGTTTTATCTTTCACAATACTACCTCGCCGTGTCCACAGGAATTCTGAAGAACAAGATCACGTATCCTCCACCTCTCACAGACAAGAACATGAAGAACAAACTGAGAGAGAAACTTTCAGACTACAACCCTCGTACCATCACTCCACACACGCCGTCTGTGACGTCCAACGAAGCAGTGAACAGTCACAACGTTCTCATCAAACCTCCTCACCGCGTCCTGCCTGTCAGAGAGCAGCAGAACGGAATGGTGCTGAACATCAACGGAGGCAACCAGTCCGACTCAGAGTAAGTCTCTCTTTTACCCATAACAATATAATTTAACACAATCTTTTATGTTATGAAAAACATAAAAGTGCATTTTAAAAAAGAACCAAAAAATTTCCCTCCAGCATGCAGTTTATTTGATTGAATGCAGGATATTCCTTTCTTTACTTGCATGGACTTTTGTTTCAACTGCCTGTAGTCCTGCCTGAACACCCATCTAACCAGCATGTCATCACTTGCTCCATCTATTATGTCTCTTTCTTTCTTTTTCTCCATCCCTCTCTTTCCCTTTTTTTTTGTCCATCACAGAGGCAGTAACGAAACCTCAATCTGACCCAGCAGGAAGCCAGAGGAGTCGCTCTCAGCGTAAGGGCAGCTGTCTTCAGAATAGAGAAGAGGAACGGAGAAAAGGATGATCACTGATAAACATTTCATGGACCTCCTGGCCTCTCGTTCATATCCTCTTTTACGACACTCCAGTGGAGAACAGTATTAGTGCAGACTTCGGCCTGTGTGGGACACAAACATAAAAAAAGGGAATGTATCAGACTGAGCTTGAGGGGAGATATGCCCTGTGCCAAACCGCTGCATGAAGTGGAACTACATCCCCCAGAATGCTGAGCGTTGTGTAACCAGGGACTCGAGCTGCTGAACGTGATAAAGGATATCACTAGTACTTATGAAAATAAACTGAATGAATGGGAGAAAACTTCACTCGAGTCACATGGGACCTGTGTAGGACGTTTAATTAATGCAAATAGAAACTGAATTTTTCACTAAGTGCCCTAGTCCATATGTCTGTCCTCCGAGAGGAGTTTTTTTTTTTTTTTGTAATTATGTAGATACTGGTGAAATGAATTATTTTGTACATGAACTGTTTCTTGTGAGTTTTCAGGCACATTTTTTGTAAGAATAATTTCTTTAGATTAAATGTGATTTATACTCAGTTCAAGGTAACAAATTTAATGTTTGGGTCACAGTGGTGCCTTAGAGTACACAAGATTACTCACTTGATTTCTGGTGCCTACTTCCTTAAAAACAGAAGCAAGATATGATATTTTTATATAAAAAAAGTAAATTATGAAATGTGAAGAGTTAGCTCTGTGATTTCTTAAAATGAAAGCGTAAAAATGAATGTCTTTGCCACGATTTTATAAAATCTTTTAAATGAACACGAGAGGACTGCAATGGATAAAAACACTGTGCTCTTAGTGCTGTTGTTCTGATTCCCATTCTGTCATAACCACTGCAGTGTTTAAAGCAGTCCTGAACAAAATTGTTTCTTAGGTTTTCATACTTTTCCACAAGACACTGGAAATTTTGTAAAATATGTATATTTATTTTGTATGGTTTCGAGACACTGGACAATGCAGCTATAAGATTAAAGCATATTTGGAATTTTCTATTTCCTATTTCCCTGTGGTGTTACTTATGTTAGTGTAAAGAAGTATATTTTTAAAGATATTAAATATAACATAAAAATGTTATTCTCATACATAATCAAAAGCAGTGAAAATATTTACATGACATTAGGTTGTTCCATTAATCCAAAACAGGTCTTGCTGGGAATTCATTTAAAATTGATGTGGAAGGTTTCCGCCGCTACGGGTTTCACATGCTTTTAAGAAACATCTGGGAGAAGTTGTTCAGTTTAATGCTCAACATGTCAAAGGTAAGTGGTGTTGCATCAGAAAATATAACGGCCAATCATGTTCAAGATACAAACGATGAAAAAGCAGATCCACAATTGGCCATGCACCGGTTGCGGCTGTTTACAACTGGAATTTAAATGATGTTTCAGTACAGTACATTAGATACATTATAAAATATAGGCGGGGGGGATTTACAATCTACATTTTTAGTTAATTGCAATTACAAACACCAGTTAATTAAAATGCATTTATTAGCTTACAACACCTATTAGGCAGAACCTGTATGGCATACTAGCCCTTGGTTTAAGAATAGAACAATGATAAAATACTTATTATCCAGGCAAATAACCAGTAAACAGTAATTGCCTGAAAAACCTACACATTAACAAGCACACACACAGTCTCATAAATAAAATGTGACAGTTTGGAAGGCCTAAAGATTTGCAGTGCAACAAAATCTAGTCACACAGCAGTCAGATAAACTCAGGTCAAACTAAGTGTATAAGCTTCATTACCCAATAAGACATAAGAAACCTTAAGAAATGTGGTGTTATAGTTTATTGTTATAGTTTCATAATATGATGTAGGTGGTAGCTCAGTGGTTAAGGCATTAGGCCCTGGACCAGAAGGTGTCAGGTTCAAATCCCACCACCACCAAGCTACCATTAGTGGGCCCTTGAGAAAGGCCCTTAACATTCAATTGATCCATTGTTAGTCACTCTCGATAAGGGCGTGTGCCAAATGCTGTAAATGTAAATCATATGCTTAGTTTACTTTCTGTGACAAGGGTTCCTCTGGGATCACTTATCTTACTATCCATAATTTATTTGTTTCCTCTAACCAAAAAAAAAACTTTCAGTAGTTGGATTGTCTCTTCAAAATTGTCCCTGTATGTGAATGCGTATTTGTGTTTGTGAAAATGGTCCTTTAGAAATTCCCCAGCGTTTCTCCACCATGTGCTCAGTGTTCCTGTGCTAAACTCCAGATCAACAACAAAATTGGACCATAAAAATGTTTATTTATAAGTTACAGACAGCACTGAGCCACAAGTACCGTTATCCTTGTGTTCTTCACTCAACTCTAAAATTCACTCGCTCTCTTCCTCATATCACATATTCAGATTAGCAAGATTACCCTGGAATTTTTTCTTGTATTGCCATATTAAAAAGTCTGCCTTAAAGCCTGAGAAAGAGGTCAAAGTTTTAAAAATGAATCAGAGGCGGGGGGGCATATTTCATCAGGGACGTAAAATCCATAATGACTCCTCGTAGTTAATGGCTATATCGGTGCATTCCTTAGCAGACACACAGGACACGGATCAGCCGACAGAGGGAGAGACGGTAGCGAGGGCCTGAGCCTCCATTCTGCTGCAGTGTAAGAGTAGACAGACAGGTAGAGTTTCAGCAGGCTTAAGAGATGTCAGTCAGCATGGTAACAATAGATTTCCTTCATCTAAATAGCGGTTGGGAGGGTTCGCAGGCTACCAAGCGAATGATGTAGAGAAAGTTCTAATGGTGGGGTAGAAAGGGGGTTAGACAGAAGTATATTGCCCAGAGTGTTACAGGAATCAACAAGCTAGAAAGTACCCACAGGATATGACTAACATCTTGCTCCACTCCATAACATGAAATGAGAAGAGATAGAGATATCAAAACACTCGTTTTGTTTTTTGTTTTTTTTTTACCTCGATGACTATCCTACAGCTTCATCTCAAGCTTGAAGATGAAATAGTGCTTATTAAGAGTCCATTGCTGAACTCTTATATGACTCTTATATGTATGGTACTTTTTAAATGAGTGGTATATAACATTGTGCTTTTGTACTTATTTTATTTATTACATACATACACAATCAACGTAAAAAAAGGGGGGGGGGGCGTTGGAAAAATCTGAAAAATGAGGTAGAATATTCCTAGGAAATAATATATGTGAGTACAAAGAAAATGAAGTAAAAGTAAAAATGTTGATGTTAAAACGTTTATTTAATAAATACATATGTAAAAAAAAAAAAAAACAGACGAAGTATAGTTGGAGCGGTCGTTACGGCAGCCCCCACCTCTTCGGCGCCATCTTGGATGTAGTTAGCATTGCACTAGATTTTTAATATAATATTCATTGTTTTGTACAAATACAGGCTTGGTTTCAAGTGATAATTTGTCAAAATGTCCTGTATTATTTACAAGAAAGAAATATTAGATGATGTATAGGTATTGTCATATATCCGTCCAGTCATTTAAATTTTCCTGACCAAAGTAATAAACTGACACACTCAGTGAGGCATCTCTAGGGTATGTTAATCCTTCTGTTTAGTTCCCATAATCATTGATAAAGAACCCTTTATAACCCAGGAAATACTGCGGCCAAATCTCCGATAGGTGTATGTTTTAGTCGTGGTACTTATCAGAATTAAAGCGAATTTCTTTCCCGTGCACGTCGTGTTAGTTTTAGGTCATGTGGTCATTTGGAAGAAGTGCGGTTTTATCAGTGGTTTGTGATGCTGATATAATTGAACACGGCCTTTTAATAATTTAGGTGTGGGAGGTGTGGTGCACCTGGGAGACACCCACATTATCACCAGCTCCATCAACTCCGTCTAACAAAGAAACATGAGCCATGAAGGTAAGAAGGATCTCTGCACAGAATGTGAATGCTTAGAGTGGAAATGCTCTAATGAGTGGCAGGTGGTGTGCGAGACCTGAAACGTTGTTTTTTGTTGTTTTTTTGTTTTGTTTATGGGTTCTTTACATGACTTTATGAATTGTTTTGATAACTTCTATTTTAAAAGAGACCAAATGCAAAAACCTGCACTGTCGGAGGAATACATAAAATGCACTTTTCTCTCTTTTTTTTTTTTTTGGTTTGTTTTCATGGTTCGTTGTGTGACAGAAGATTGGGAATGAACTTCGAGTGCCACCTACTGGTCATATTGTTGAATTAATTTACTTGATCTCAAATCTCTCAGCTGGTAAAATCTTATGAATTGAAATAAACAAACGTTAGATATTATTTAAATTGATTGTTTACGAGTAGGAATGTGTATACACTTTCTGTCAACACTTTTTAAAGAAGATCATCTTGCATTGAATCATGTACAAGTCAAACTTTTTGAAGATCCATATCATGTTTAGGCCCCTTTGCTGTTATAATAAACTTTCTGGAAATATGACTTGCTAGATTTTGTAGTTTAAATGTTGAGATTTCCTTGTTTATTCACCCATAAGGGTGTTAGTATAGTCGGGTAGGTGAAGTAGGTGAAGAGGCCTGTGGTGCAGTCAGCATTCCAGTTCATCGCAAAAGTGTACAATAAGGATATTAGATCAGGTTTCTCAAGATTATGTAAAGCATATCGTCATGGAGAGGTGGCTTTGTGCACAGGGGCATTGTCATGCTGGACAGGTTAGGGCCTTATTATTCATGTAAATGGTTTTCTTTTACTCTTATGTCTAAACACATCCCATACAACCCTTGTGTGTCTCCCATTTTGTGGTAGCAGTTTATCAAAGAAATATTTTTGGCAGGAAATTCATGGGTTCCAAACTTTTAGCTATTTTTGTGTATAAAGAGCATGATTGTAATATTTCTAAAGTTATCAGAGAGTACTGTGTACAAGCAGTAGACAGTTCTTTATTTTTATCTTAATGACTACTCTGATAGTTCACGTTTTTATCCTTTATCAAATAATTTGGGCATTAGTGAAACAGCCACAAAGAAATCAACTGGTAGGCAAATTCGTTTAGAATTGATGTTGTAAAACAATTGTATTCAATTGTATATTCAAGTTCTGTCCTTTTTTTTTTGTTCAGTTCATGAATAGATTTACTATTAAGATAAAGTTGCAATCTTTGTTGTGTCTTGGATATACACAAAATGCCAGGCTAATGGTGCATTCCCTAGAGTCCCCCTTCAAAGTAGCATTGTGTATTCTTTCTTGTGCCCTGTTATGAATATCTAATTTTTATTTATAAGATTTCTGTTAGTTGCCTCAAGGGCATTTCATGCTGTCTGCTTGTTGAATGGTATGTCTGCAATTCTGTAAATGCCATTTCACCAGAAGGATTCTGTAGGGCAGAGGCTGCTCGTGAAGAAACAGTTCAGAAGTGTTTCGGGTAAAAGTCACAAAAAGCAATAATAACTTTCTTGGTGTTATGAAGAAATGTTTGTTTCTAAAGACACGGTTTAGGAAGATGGTTTGAAAATTACTGAATGAGTATAAGCTTTATTTCAATTGAGTATATGTTATTTTAACAAGATTTTTGATAATGGTTAATCATTAAAATGTGTTGCACTTGCTATGTTTTTTCAAAGAAGTAAAAAGATTGCACAAAAAATGAGAATTGCATGGGAATTTTGCATTTCTGCAAAATTGTGATTACATTTATAAAATATACCTGGATTAGTAAGTTTAGTGTATTCAACTTTTTTTCACTAACTACAAAGCTCTAACATGAATATGCCATCTTGGCAATGAGGTTTCCAGACCTTTGACTTAATAAACATCACTTTAAGGTGATGAGCACTATAAAGAGCACTATAAAGTTCAAAACAGTGGGTACTCCAAAAATAGAGTTGCAAAACTGTGCACAAGCTCATTTGGCCAAATGTGGTTGATATTTTTGTAAAGGATATTTAACTGAAACTATTCCGGAGGTGGTCCATAAACAGTATTCTATTTGTGCCATGTTAGAAACCTATTAATTTAAAAACTATGATCTGTTAGATCAAATGTTGTATTACAGAAGCATGGGCCACCTAGGGCGGGGGAATGGGGTTTAAAGGTGGATCAGTAGGTTGCGCATTTAGCTCACATCTTTATGGTTAGGAGAGTTCTGGTTCAACCTAATGCCTGGTTTTCACTTCCCATGGCCCGAGAACTTGCCCATTCACAAAGCAGTGCATGTCCTCCATATTTCTCAGGGTATTCCAGTTTTCTCCCTGGTCTAATGACATATATTCCTGGCGCCTTGTGCGCAGTGTGTATTTGTGTTTTGTGTCCTCTGTACCGTGGATCACCAGCCCAAAGGATCATTTAATACCGGGACATACAGAAAGACTACAAACCTTTTTTTTTTTCTACGCATCGATAAATCAGTGACGCTCCCAATTATTCTGCATAATGGTGAGTTACGTTTTCGTGATACACAAACCATGTACAGCATTATGGCCACCAATTAGCATAACATTAAACACCTGCCTAATATTGCATTAGTTCCCCTTTTGCTGCATGAACAGCTTTTTCAGGTACGATGATGAAATAATCCGGGTTATTCACTCAACGTCCATACTTTCATATGCCTTATCGAATGAATCGTGTACTATATGTCAGTAATATAATATGCACGTTAATTACGTGATACAGACGCTTCCCACGCTACGGACCACGTGATTACCCAAACCTCAAAACAAAAAAAAAAAGCTCCTCTCGGGTGGAAGTGGACTTGCGTTAGGGGACCACAGCACTGTGTGGATGCGTGGGACAGGAAACGGAACGCGGCCGCGTCCTCTTTAAGACACCAGCACGAGCACGAGCACGAGCGTGAGCGTGATGTCACGTCCTGCTCCGGCTCGAGCGCTGGTTCAATCAACAGGAGGCGGACGCGCGCGCACTCGGATCAGACGCACTTTTCCAGCGCGGGTATTTACTGCGATGCTGGAGCTCGAATAGCGGCCTGACAGCGACCTGCCCCCGGGGGGGAATTACTGACATTTATTTGCCATTTCCAGCAAGAGCACGAAGACGTTTTCCCCGACACAGACCTCCGCGTTAATGAAACTTCGCTCCGATTCCAGATCTGGGTAAGAGATTTCCTCTCAATCCTCTCCTACTATAAAGTATACACTATTTCTGTCTTTTTTTTTTTACTTACTGTCATAAACTTCCCGAGCGAAATTCACTGATTCATTCAGATCACATTATAATACACGTCACTAAATAAATCAATTGTGTCATCAATAATATAACTTGCACGCTTCATTATCACGAGCATGTATTTACAAATCAAACACATCATGCCACAGTGATACAATACGAAAAGAGAGTGTTTCCACGTGTGACTCGGATACAAACATTAATTGTGTTATCATGAGTATTTTCGTTCATTGAATATTAAATTACATAGTTTGGCAGGATTCAGTCGGCTTGCACTTCTATTCATTCCTGGATGTTTAGAGATTCCTTTCCTTGAGGTCATTTTGATCATTATTTCCAAATGGTTTCTAATCACCCTGTCCTAAAAAAATTAATATATTTATGCATGGAGTATATGTGTAGGAATCGGAGCTGCACATTAATAGCACCTGCTGTGTTAAATCAATTATAAATGCCTAGTAATATTAATAGTGCATTAGTAGAACAGGAATACATAATGTGGCGTTAGAGACACGTTTTTTTTTTTGTTACTGGAATCAGTCAGTGTACCGAATGAGGCCAAATTTTGTTTCATTATTCGAAGTGAAACCGAGAGCCGGTATTGTCCGCTCTGATCTACTCTGGTCTAGGACTCGATCTGTTCACACATCCGGTACTTTTCCCAGTCTATTTGTTCTCCCTGTTTTACTTGGAAAAGTGGACCATTATTGCTATATAATTGGGTTTGTTTCATTTTTTTATTATCATTATTATTTTCTAGTCATTTAATTGATGGACGGAGGTAATAACACGTGTGTGATGTGATCATCTCAGTCAATTCTTTCTCTTCACAATAAAAAAATGTATATTTTATTATATTCCTGAAATAGATTAAAGTACCCTCGACAGATTATTTTATGCTATCGCTATGTTTCTTTGTGGACTAGGAGCGGCCTACTTTTTTTTAACAAATGAAATGAATATTAACTCTGGATATTAATAAAAACAGCAGTTGAACCTTTTTGATATTTACAAGCATTGGCTAATGATAAGAAGTGAATGTCAGGACTATCCACCATGAAAACAGTGTGAATAAATGCTAAACAAAACATTTATTGGTATTTATATATTGGTGAAATGAGATGAATGGAACTGCTTCGTAAATAATACGAGGGATGGGAAATTGTAACAGGATCTGTTGATTAATGCGACGGAGTCAGCCCTGTGCGCTTAATAAATACATTTCCTGGTTTGAATGAATGAATTCACCCAGTGTAAGGAATTAAACACAACATCCTAGTGTAAGACAATAATCCATGATAAGGTTAGCAATATTGTAATTTCAGTACAGTTGGCAATGTTCTGAACATCAAATTTCTATCTGTTAATACCATCTATACATAGATAGCTCCAGAAAACACAATAATTTATTGTCTGTTATAACAGTTTCTCTCGCACCAGCCTTTTTTTTCACTTTTTACCTTGAGGTAAAAAAGGTAAATAAAATTATGTTTTCCCGAAGACTTATTCTCCATGCTCTGATGCTATAGACCCACATCAGTGAATGTTGAATAAACCGTCTCCACAATACAACTCCTGTGAATAACTGGTTTCTATAGAAACATAATGTTTCAGATTGAAAGGATGATTTATACGCTCTGGTGCAGTAGACTACTGTAATTGTCCATGTGTAAAGTGTAGGCTTGGAGCATGTGTGTATAAAATGACCAGATAAACAATGTTTCCTTGTTCCAATCCAGTCTGACAGTGATAGCTGTCTGATAGCACCTTTTTTTTCCCTTTTTTTTTTTTCCCTTTTTTTTTTTTAAATATACAATAGCCTTTTTTTCTGCAAATCTTGGCCCTTGTTTTCTCGTGCTTTGCCAAGCCCAATTTACATAAATTATTGACAAACTGAAGACTGTAATGTGAAAATGGGGCCACACAAACAATACATGCACAGTACCACCTGATTAGATCATGAATGGGGGAAATGTTCTCCTAGTCATCGAGGCACTGAGGCATGCAGTGTGTGACCTGATAGCTGTGCCATTAGACCAAGTGTATTCTAACTCTGTGCACTCGACGAGAAGACCTTGCTGAGAGGCGTTACGCATCGTGGCCTCTATGAGATTGAGACCTGGTGTGGAGCAGGAGTTGGATTTAGATTTAGTCTGTTCAAGCGCTCTCATTCTCTTTCGCAGGAAGTTGTGCTGGAAGCGAAATGTAATTATTCCCTTATTCACAATAATGGACTGTTGAGAGGCTCTTACGCTCATCTGTGTGTAAACTCACTTCGGGTGAGAGGTACTCTGGAAAGGAGCAGCAGCACGTGGAGAACATCTTTGAGTGCAGTTCCGTTAAATAACATCGAAGGGTTTTCAGACGTGCAGTGAGATTCATGGTTAATTCATGATGAGTGAAGGGTCACATTTAGTTTTGTGTGGATTGTGAAGCACTAAACATTTATGTTTCTTCGGGTTGTACAGTAAATGGCTTTACCTAGCAACAGTTAAATGAGTATTTTGTAACAGCCTCAGCGACTGTTTCTTTAAAACAAGAAAAGAGGTTCATTTATTGATTTATGTCCTGCAAGACACCTATCCATCCATCCATCCATCCATCCATCCATGGATGGATGGATGGATGGATGGATGGATGTATCTTGTATTAAGATTGCTGTACCAAGTGTAGATGAGATTAGGTTGTAATAACCGAGCTCTTGATCTGCGCAGGTGAAAAGTGTTTGTGGTCGGGCACTGTGTGCTTTTGTGGTAGGCAGATATACCTAGCCTACATAGAAAGCATTCTGTGGTTTTAATAGCCTAGTTTTGTGGACCGCATTGCAACCAGCATAATAACGCATGAGAGTGTGCAACATAAACACAAAATTAAATAAAAACAACGCTGCACACCTTTGCCCATTCTCAAAGCTCAGGATAATCGAAAACATAAAAAGCAACCTGTAGGACCTTTTACAGCTGGGCCATTTATGCTCACACGAGGCTTCTTTTAAGCTTTATATCATACATCAACATTGAACCCTAGTGGAAGAACTGTTGGAACTCAGACGAAGACATTGATTCAATCGTAGGTCAAGATACTGAGTAATATGAAGACACAGAGAGTCTAATAGTTCACAGGTCAGTAGAGGCTTAGTGGTTAAGCCTTACAACCCATTGGAAGATCATGATGGTTTAAAATCCCAGCCTTGATAATCTGCTAGAGCTGAAATGTCAGGGCCCCCTTAAACTTTATACCGTATCATTTGTCATTTTGTGTAAAGCCCAAACCAATAAAATAAAATAAACAATTTCTATTTTGACTAAGATCAAGCATACAGTATGAATATGAAGACCCCGATCAGGATTCAGACTAGAGTGGAAACCATGCTAAATTTTACTCACAGCCAGATTAAGATCCAGATTTAGACTTTGTTAAATGGGATCCAAACCAGGAATATAAATACACACAGAGACTCCATAATCTATTAAATTCCAGATTTTCAGCTATTTATTTATTTTCCAGGTATAAAGGATTGGAATAAATAAATAAAGTGCACCAAATAACCCACACTGATATGTTTTCCTTGTTTGTAGCCATGCCAGTACATTGTCATTACGTGCATGTGAGCTTTGCTTTCTCGTGTTTAACTGTGTGAGAGTGTCTGAGACACTGATCCTGTCTCTCACTCTTGCTTTCATTACTCGCCTTCACATGCAAAGAGCTTAGTCATGGCAGGGGAATTCGATCACCTTTTAGGACTGCAATAATAATAATAATAATAATAAGAAGAAGAAGAAGAAGAAGAATTAGTCTGATAGAGATCATGGAGTTCTATAAGACGTAAACAAATTGTTTTAACCTAATTGATTTTATAACTTGATTTTATAACTGGTTTATGAATACCTCGACATCAGACGGTTGTAGTTGGACGTCCTTGTAAGAAGTAGATAGTTGTGGATCATGGATCATGACTGTTATGGTGGATATGGTCTAAACATTTAGATTGATCAAATGTGTAACAGAAAAATCCTAGCCCACATCCTAGCTCAAAAAATCCATGGCAAGTATAACTTGCACCATCGTGGAAGCGTATTACTCCTAGTCCTACACAAATAATAAATAAAAAATGCGAGAGAATTTTCAAAATCAACGCAGCAGTAAAATGGGACTTTGGCTGGTCTAACATTTATAAACTCTTACATTGGATATTAGTCATATTTATTGATCTCTATTCTTTTTGCAGAGTTGGCGTACACCATGTTAAGGTAAAGCCTAAGCTGGCTGTGTTGAACATGCTAAAGAGGCTGGACAAAATAAGGTTCCGGGGCTCAAAGCGCGATGAATTCCTGGATCTGGCCGAGTCTCCTACCGCCTCGGATAACGAAGGCATCGAGGACATTCTGATGAAGCCTCGGCTTTCCTTACGAGACCCGGAAGAGCTGAGAGAATCAGTAAGTCAATCGTGCAAAATGCATTTACTTATCCTAGCTCTGTTACGTTAGAAAGCATAGTCCAACAATGCTGCTAATCACCTGGCTAGCATAGCCTAAAGAAATGCATCTATACGTTCTGAATATAAAATGCATATATATATATATATATATATATATATATATATATATATATATATATATATATATATATATATATATATATATAATATAAATTACATAATTGAAATTGGGGGTTTAAAGTGTTTAGCACATTTGTAAGTTCAGTTTCTTTAATTGATTTTCTTATTTATTATTTAAAATGTAGTATTTACCAAACTTAAAGACAGCTGACACACTGGGTAGAAGTTTTTGATGGTTTCTTTTTCCTTGCTTGTTTTTGTGATTGTGGAATTTATGTCTGTCTTGTTGAATGAGGCTGGCTGTATTACTTGACACGGCCAAGGTCACACTCTGACACAGCCTTGGTTACCACTCATTTTGCATGTCTGAGGTTATTAAATTGCGTGCTATGTAAAGCGTCTTACTTAACGATACCAGTGCGGTGATCTTGTTTCCGCAAGAGGAATGTCATTATTTGAGTTAAAACTGAGTGGTACATTAAGTGAAATGCACTTCACGCGTCGACAGCGCGAGTCTAGTTTCTATTAAGCGCAGGGGCGTTTTGTTGTTCGTTTTACTTCCCTGTGCGTGGCATGTGCTGCCGGATTAATTGAGCTATTCAAAACCCGGAGAGAGATGGCGAGATGGTCTGTTGTTGATGGACATTCAGCCGAAAGCTTGCTTGATGCCCGTGTCTTCCTGTTTGTTCAGCCCTTTTGATTTTGTGCTGAAGGACGAGCCCATAGATTAAACACGGCAGCACGAGCAAAGCCGTTGTTTCCATCAGCGAGCAGAGAAGTCACACAGTCTCCAAATGTAATCGCTCCGTAGCCCAATAATCATTCCTTATGGATAATAGATGAAGGCTGAAAAGCGATTTATCTTTTGAGAGGTTCTCAGACTTTGTAAGAGATTAAATCCCATATCAGTGTGTAATGTGATATACCATGTGTGTCTGTGTGTGCGTGTTTGTGTTTGTGTTTGTGTGTGTGTTTGTGTCCTTTCGTGTTCTGCTTATTTTATGAAGTGTTTCCCATGATGAAATATATTAGATTAGTCATCATGTTGTGTAAGTGTCACGTGAGCCCAGATTCTGTTCTTCATTTTCCACATGCAAGGTGACCTTGTTCTTTCTCTTTATCTTGAGTTTATCCTATTTATTTATTTATTTATTTATTTATTTTTTAACAATCTCGTGTATATTTATTTATTTTTTTTGCTTGATCTCTTTCTTTCTTTCAGTCCTTGCCCGCTCCACTCCTCTTTACTCTGTTTCTCTTCTATTCTCTCCATTCCTCTCCTCTCCTCTGGTAGGTAGTAGACAGGGTGGGTGTTTATGTGAAAGTTGTCTGTGGAGGAGGAACCAATTGCTCCCTGCTCTATTTCTTTCACTGTTGTTTCTCCCCCACATAGCAGCCTCCTATCAGACCACATTGCAGTTTAAAATTTTAACCCTTCGAGCTGAAATGTGTGCTGATCTAATGCTCTAATGATCTAATGTGGGCTATAGAGGGAAAGTATAGGAAAAATGTGTTCTATTGATTGCCTGAATGCACAACCTTTGGGATCTTGGTTATATCTGGCTTAATAAGTATATGCAAGAGTTTAGGTTGTAGACTCATTTTAGTTTTTATAACACTATTGAATACACCTGAGAAGGGCTTTGACCCTAATCGGCTAAAGATCAGAACACTGTAGCACCTGATACAACCTGTGCTTCAAAAGCAATAGCAAACATCATTTCACACTGTTGCTATACAAGAACATCACTGGCTCCTGATGCCGCAACATTTCACATCTCAAAAAAACATTTTTACAGGCAAAGCATATAAATGGAAGATCATGTAGACCCAATCCTACAGTGTTTCTGTGATCACTTATTAATTAATCTGGCTCCGGTTGCAATATGATCAGTTATTTATAGCGTAGTGGGAGGCATTGAATTTTATTCAATTTCACTTGTTACTTAACTTGGGGTCATTCCTCTGTTTTCATGGGGGTCAGACAAAACAAAAGCTACATTCAATCTCACACCACAGTATAAAGGAGTACAGAACGGCAGTAAACATGGAAATGGATAAAGTCGTTTATACAGTATAAATGCTAAAATATGGGGAATGTTTAGGTCATTTAATATCCTGAGTCATTGAATATAAAAAATTGAATTTTTTTTGGTTATCTGCGTGTACAGCTGATTTTTTTTTTTTCCGTCAAGCAAGAATCAATAGGACTGGAAAATATGCATATCATTTGAATGTGTAGCACAAGCCCTCTCCAATTCCAGTGAGTTCTATGTTTAACAATAGACTTCTTATCATCTCTCCCTCAGATAACCGGGCTGGGGCTCAGTGTCTTGAATATTTTTTTTTAACTCAACAAAGCCCAATTTGAAGCTTTGGTCAGTGGCTGTGTACCTGAAGAAAAACACACACACACACACACGCACACACACACACACACACACACACACACACACACACACACACACACACACACACACACACACACACACACACACACACACACACACACACACATATGCGTTGTGCGGTGTGTGCCTCTCCATTGTTCTTCCAGACTCTGAGTTCTTGGTTTCCAAATGAGATGCAAAACTTGCTCTTATCAGAAAAGAGTACTTTGGACCACTGAGCAACAGACCAGGTCTTTTTTTATTTAGCCTAGGTAAAACGCTTCTGACTTTGATTGTTGTTCAAGAAAGGCTTTCCAAGTGGAATATGACATTTGAAGCCCATCTCCAGGATCCGTCTGTGATCCAGTCCACTCTTTGTGAAAGTCCCCAACTCATTTGAATGGCCTTTTCCTGACGATCTTCTCCAGGCTGCGGTCATCCCTGCTGCTTGTGCACCTTTTTCTTCCACACTTTTCCCTTCCACATAACTTTCTGTTAATGTGCTTTGAGACCGCACTTTGGGAACATCCAACTTCTTTTGCAGTTACCAATTGAGGCTCCTTATGGATGGTTTCAGTGACGGTTTTCCGCACAACTGTTAGGTCAGCAGTCTTTCCCATGCCTGTGTTTCCTGCTAAACCAGACTGAGAGACCATTTAAAGGTCCAGGAACCCTTTGCAGGTGTTATGGCTTTCTACAATGTTCACATTTTCTGAGATTTGGGGTTGAGCTGTAAGCCAGAATCATGACAAAAAGAAGTCAGAATGTGCTATAACATTCGGATGATTCAAAAAGAATACATTTAGCTACTATACTTTACTATATATATATGATATATATATATATATATATATATATATATATATATATATATATATATATATATATATATATATATATATATATATATATATCACAATCTACCTATCTACCAATAGATCGGTAGATGGGTAGCTAAATAGATAAATAGGTAGACTGTTAGTCTGCATATTTCAAAATTGGTGTGTGTCTGTGTTTGTGCTGTTTTGTTGAATACTTGATTTTGATTGGCCAGAAAGTGCTGATTGCTTTTCTACTACAGCAGCTGCGACTGTTCAACTTCTTTTTCCTGTAGACCCAATTAACACAGGAACTACCACAGAAACTTTTGTCTGTGAGAAAATGTTGCATTTTTGGAAAAAAGTCTCCAATTTTGATGCTTTGTAACAATCAGTGCAGTACTTTGTAACATTTGCAGTTGTAACAATCAGTTTGATGCTTTGTAACAATCAGTGCAGTACTTTGTAACATATGCAGTACATTTGCTGCATTTGTCAGACAGCATTATGCAGAGCGACTTGCATTGATTTTAGTCATACATGGAATTTGAACACACAACCTTCGGATCTGAAATCTAATGCCGTTACCACTAAGCTACAGTTTCCATAGATAAAGCTGTATCGTTTTGTTTTGACATGAAATCTAATCTATTTTTTTTCCATTAGGAGTTTCATAGACATGCTTTGGACATTTAAATGTGAATAGAAACTGATAATATTGTTCTTGAAAAAAAATGAATAAACAAATAAAGCTGATTGTTTAACAATTCCTGAGGTTTAAGTGGTATAAAACAGCAGAGGTATGACTTCATAGTGGATGAGCTGTGCGGATTTACAGCTGTATCATGAATGAGATCTGTGATAATATGCTTGTTCTAATACGTCATTGTTTCTATAGTAACTCATCAATAGAGAACCTGTATGTTTTTGTAGGTCTGTGGACAGCCAGATTTAATGGAGGCAAGAATGTGGAGGTGTGTGTGTGTGTGTGTGTGTGTGTGTGTGTGTGTGTGTTGGCATATGTGTGTAAAATCTGTGTTTAAACACCCAGACTCTGTTTTCCTCAAAGTCTTTCACATTGGCAGGTAGGAATGCAGTCACCAGCTTGGCACTGGAGTTTCCCGGCATGACAGCGTGTGTGTAGGGGTGTGTTGGTGTATTTCTGGCAAAGATATGACGGGCTCATGAGACATTTTCTAAGCAGCAGCTCACAATTGAGACAGAACAGCTCAGGAGAGCGATGACTCAGAGCACAACCCTGCTCTCTCTGTCTTTCTGTCTCAGTCTCTCTCTCGCTCTCTCTCGCTATCTCACACACAAACATAGATGACCCAGAAGTCCAGTGTCTCCCAAGGAACAACTAAAGCTGCATTACATTACACTACATTAGTGTAACATGCTCCCTCTCTTCCACTAGAATAGAATAGTCTTTATTTCTCACATATACATTACAGCACAGTGAAATTGTTTCTTTGCATATCCCAGCTTGTTTGGAAGCTCGGGTCAGAGCGCAGGGTCAGCCATGATACGGCGCCCCTGGAGCACAGAGGGTTAAGGACCCAAGGGTTGCAGCATGGCGATACCGTCGACCTTCCATCAGTAGTCCAGCACCTTAAACCATTGAGCTACACCCCTCCCCGCACTGTACACTGTAGTGTACACTACATTAATGTAACACACTCCCCCTCTTTCACTGTAGTGTACACTACATTACTGTAACACTCTCTTTCACTGTAGTGTACACTGCATTACTGTAACACTCCCCCTCTATTTCACTGTAGCGTACACTACATTACTGTAACACACCCCCTCTCTTTCACTGTAGCGTACACTACATTACTGTAACACACTCCCCCTCTTTCACTGTAGTGTACACTACATTACTTTAACATCATCTCCCTAAGTAACACACCCCCCCTCCCCCTTTCACTGTAGCGTGTACACTACATTACTGTAACACACCCCCCCTCTTTCACTGTGTACACTACATTAATGTACACACTCCCCCTCTTTCACATTACTGTAACACTCCCCCTCTACTCCCTCTCTTTCACTGTAGCTCTCTTTCACTGTAGTGTACACTACATTACTGTAACACACCCCCTCCCCTGTAGTGTACTACATTACTGTAACACTCTACTGTACGTACACTACATTACTGTAACACACTCCCCTCTCTTTCACTGTAGCGTACACTACATTACTGTAACACACTCCCCCTCTTTCACTGTAGTGTACACTACATTACTGTAACACACTCCCCCTCTTTCACTGTAGTGTACGCTGCATTACTGTAACAAACTCCCCCTCTATTTCACTGTAGCGTACACTACATTACTGTAACACACCCCCTCCTCTTTCACTGTAGCGTACACTACATTACTGTAACACACCCCCTCCTCTTTCACTGTAGTGTACACTACATTACTGTAACACACTCCCCCTCTTTCACTGTAGTGTACACTACATTACTGTAACACACTCCCTCTCTTTCACTGTAGTGTACACTACATTACTGTAACACACCCCCTCTTTCTTTCACTTTCACTGTAGTGTACACTACATTACTGTAACACATGTACTGTAACCACTGTAACACACCCCCCTCTTTCACTGTAGCGTACACTACATTACTGTAACACACTCCCCCACTCCCTTCTTTCATCACTGTAGTGTACTTTCACTGTAGTGTACACTACATTACTGTAACACACCCCCTCTCTTTCACTGTAGTGTACACTACATTACTGTAACACACTCCCTCTCTTTCACTGTAGTGTATCACTGTAACTGTAGTGTACATTACTGTAACAAACTCCCCCTCTATTTCACTGTAGCGTACACTACATTACTGTAACACTGTACTCTTCACTGTACCCCTCTTTCACTGTAGCGTACACTACATTACTGTAACACACTCCCTCTCTTTCACTGTAGTGTACACTACATTACTGTACACTACATTACTGTAACACACTCCCTCTCCACTCTGTAACACACTCCCCCTCTTTCACTGTAGTGTACACTACATTACTGTAACACACTCCTCCTCTTTCACTGTAGTGTACACTACATTACTGTAACACACTCCCTCTCTTTCACTGTAGTGTACACTACATTACTGTAACACACTCCCTCTCTTTCACTGTAGTGTACACTGCATTACTGTAACCCCCCCCTCTTTCACTGTAGCGTACACTACATTACTGTAACTCTCCCCCCCTCTTTCACTGTAGTGTACACTACATTACTGTAACACACTCCTCCTCTTTCACTGTAGTGTACACTACATTACTGCATTACTGTAACACACTCTCTCTTTCACTGGAGTGTCTGAATTTTGTTTGGGAAACTTCTCTTTCACTGGAAAATGACTCACGTGACTCAGGGTATCATTAAGGGGTTTTATTTTAAACTTTCCAATGTTTATCTCACACATACATACACACACACACACACAGTGTCTCTAGTCTCTGTCAGCTTTTCTTTCCTTATTTGTTTACACCTTAGTGTGCCGTGGGTTTCCCCTGTTTTGTATATTTGGTGCCTGTGTACGTGCGTGCGTGTATGTGTTTGTGTTTTTGGCTAGAGACCTTCCGCAGCCAATTGCAAGGACATGGTGCTGCATTTTGTGTGTGTGTGTGTGTGTGTGTGTGTGTGTGTGTGTGTGTGAGTGAGAGACACAGCAAAAAGAGCAAGCCCACACTTTCATTCGCAGTGGCCTCTTAAAGAGATACCCTTCCTCTCATGCCTTCATTCTTCCCCACGTCTACTTCCTCACCCCCTCCTGCCGTCTCGGTGCGCATGGAGTCAGAGTGAGCGTATAGTCTGCTCTCTGAATAGTACGGGAGGTCCGACCCTTCTCAGTGACACTGCGCTTTGCATTTTCAGGGCACAGCAGGAAGCAGAAAGGCGTGGGATTTCAGTAAGGTGGCTCCTTGTTTACCAGCCGCACGTGCTCTTTGCGTTTTTACACACCTTGTGGGTGCTTTGCATTTTCCTCACCCTGTAGGTGTAGGTGAGAATGTGGAAACGAGTGATTAGTCTGTAACCACGTGTGCACGTGTGTGTGTGTGTGTTTTGGACAGGCTGTATCCGGAGCTGTCAACATGGCTGCCATTCAGGACCTGAGGAGTGACTCTGAACGCCTCAATGAGGTTAAAGGTCATCTGGAGATTGCCTTACTGGAGAAGCACTTCTTGCGTGAGTAATGATGGAGAGATGCGACTTCCTATATATATATGTTTGTGCGTTTCTGACTGCTTGTGCGAATGACTTGAGATACACAAAACACCTTCTTAGTTACCAGTCTATTAAGCTGAATGTTATATGATTCTCGTCTCATCTCTGAGAACGTTGCATTGTTTTACACATGTTGTATATGAACTGCCGGACATACCTTTTTTTCCTTCATATCACATAACACCTGAGACTGACATGAATACTGAATACTGAAACCTGACCATGTACCTAGGCAGAAAACAGTCGTGCTGTTTTTAGCAGTACAAAGTACATTTTTGTAAAATAATTGTAGAAATAATTGTCATTTTAGAAACCCTTCTGTGATGCTGACATAATAATGACTCATGCTTGCATTCCGAACCTACGTTAGTCTTATGTAAGTGCAAAGCAATTGTGTTTTTCTTTTTTAACCACCAACACGTTTTTTATATTTTTTTATACTTTGTTTATACATTTTTAAATAGAGTTTTTCACACACACACACACACACACACACACACGCTGGGGCCTTAAGCTTTCAACTCTCAACTACTCAGTTGTAAGTCGATCTAAGGATAATCGGGTCTGGCAAATGCCATAAATGTAAATGCAAACCTAATTCGTTTTTGTTAATTACTTGTTCTATAGCAGCAATAAACTTTATTCATTCAAAATGTAGTAGTCATTACCTCAGCAACTTTGAATTAACAAGATTATAAAAAATCACAAACCAGAAATCGCAAAGTCATCCACGACTGTATCTTGCTGACATCTGCGGTAACTTCCGACAATGCTATGTGTGGTTGCCCAAAATTTCATGATTAAAACGATTTTTTTTTCGTCTGTTCTAAATAACAAAAGAGTGGACTATGATTGAAGAGCCAATTAATCAAACTATAGCCAAGGTTACTGTGTGTATTCTGTTATAGCAAATAGTCAATACTGGAGTATAAAGGCTTAATTAATTTTAAAGAGTAATAAAACTAATTTTTATTTTAACTTTAAATCTATTGGGATGAGTCTAACAAGTTATGCTGTATTTGCAGTGTGTAGATGTGCATGAGTGTGAGTGAAATAAGAGATTTAGATAGACTGATCTCATTCGATGATGTCATTTAGGTAACGTTTTGCTTAACTGAATCTACCCTATTTGGCCAAATGTATTACAGACGTGTTGTTCTTTTCCAAGCCGTTACCACAAAGGAAGAGATGCACAAGTATGCAGGATTATGCAAAATTGTCCCTGTTAGTATAATTAATTTTAATAAAGTAGGATATCTGTTTTTCCATTATTGCAAGAGGTGTAAATCTACCTGTCTTTACACTTTAATACTGATGTCTTATTTGGTGTGTACAACACTGTACTAATGACAGGAGGTCTCTCCTTCTGAAATGCAAAAAAAGAAAGAGGGTTCAATGCACATCCCTCTCGTTAACTTTAATGAGCTTTGTCTTCTGCCAGTATACAGTTCATGGAAGCTATATTGTGTGTGTGTGTGTGTGTGTGTGTGTGGTGCGTTTGGCTTCATGTCTTCTTTGACCCTCTTAGCGTGGCATTATCAGCACAATAATAGCACTGACCCATTTCATTCTGCGGTTCAGCTAACAGGAGGTTACTCCTGTGCAGGAGACGTGTACATCTTGGGATTCCCCATTACACTCAGACATGCTGACTCTAACTTTGTCCTCTGCCAGTATACAGTACTGATTATTATTGAGAGCATGTGTCCATATGATAAAGAGAGGATTCATTTTTTTTTTTTTTTTTTTTTTTTTTTTTTTGCTGGTATCAGCACAACCAGTGTGAGTGTAAGTGGATCAGTACTGTCTGGTGTACATCCATACCTGGTATTGGATCAGTGGCCCTAGGATAAAATTTGACTTGATAGAAGTGCATTTCAGGTTTAACTCATTGCACTTGCTAGCTCTAGAGCAGGGGTCACCAACTCGGGCACCAACCGCAGCCCCCAAGGAACACACAAGTAGCTCTCAGGCCTGTCCTAAAAATTTCACAACTCATCAGTGAGCTGCACAAATGATTATCATTAATAATAACATAACTAAAGGCAAATGTGTTATTTCAGAGGAGCATGTCAAACTGGAAGCCCTTTGCATCCATGAAGTAGCTCTCAGGTTCAAAAAGGTTCAAGGAGCACAATTAAATGAGATCTTTTTTTGTGTGTGTGTGTGTTTGAAAAGAAAATTAAATTCTATTCTGTCAGTGCTGGTGCTCCATTTCAAAGAAAGGCTTCATAAATTGGTTTGGGTTATTGACCTACACTACACAACATTATTAGACTACATCTGGGTAGGAAGTGGACTCGCTGGCAGGACTGCGAAACTCAATAAAGGCAATAAATGAATCTCTATGCTTCTAACATACTGTTCAGTTTTTTGCATCACTAACACCAATTCTAAGTGCGCTGTAAATGTGCACGCTAGAACAGACTATCTGTGAATCATGAAACGCCATGGAACCAAAGGCAGGTTCGAGGTGTGCAGCTCTTCCCAGTTACCATAGCAAGAGACTGTATACAGATATAACTAATGAAACGAATCTATTTGTATCCCTTATCTCTCTACTGGCAGTCTTTAAAGGATCTCTGTGATGCATTTAGCTTCTTCGGATACCCCACATCTCCCTGACATGCCTTGGAGTTCAAGTCTCAGATTGTGTGAGTCATGTTGCTGCGAGGTGATCGGAGGTGTGTCTGTGGGTGTCTGTGTAAACACATTGAATGAAAGTCAAATAAAGTCAAAGGAGTGTCCTTCTCATGTTTGACTTGTCCGTCTGCTGTGTTCACGCTATCTGAGCAGGGCTAATTGGCTACACCGTACATTTAACCTTTTTGTGATGCTTGGCAAAGTGCAGCTTGTGTGCCAAGGTGGCTACTTAGCGTGTGTGTGTGTGTTGCACTGCTGTGTCATTGTGCTATGTCAGTAAGAAGTTGGTAATGTGATTACTGTACCGAAAGCCAGAGCCTCCTCTTCTTACATATCCACGAGCACCTCCACTCCCACACATACATATTTGCTCTTCTTATGAGGACCTTCCATTATTATAATTATTAATGTGTATATTAAATGCTATTATAAACCTAACCTTCATTTTTTTTAATCCGTATTATTTATTAATTAATGCATTTGTTTGTTTGGTTGTTCATCTTCCAGCAGTCTTTCCTTTCAGCAATAGAAGACCTATGACCACATGGGGGTTTTAGAGACTATACTTACGAACTTTAACCATGTTTGTGGTTTAAAGATTGATTGATTGATCGTTCGATCTTCTATGCTCATAGCTTGGTGTGATAATGAGAATATTAGGGTCACTTGGTCACTAGCTTACAATTATTTGATTGATTAAACAAAATAGATTCCTTTCCTTGTCACTTGTTAATGATATAATGATAAACCCAAGCCCATGACTAGCCTTTGTCCACTCTGCTGGCTCATACAAGGCTCTGTGGCGTAATAAACTGCGACGCTGTACACACCACTTCCTCTGGAATATCCTGTGCATTATGTGCCTGGCAAAATGCGAGGATCTGTTTCTTTATTTGCAGCACCCCCACTTTCTTCTTCTCCGTTTTTTCAGGCAGGTTACCATGCAACAGTAGCATTCTGTAGGCAGGAGGGTGGCCACAGGAGCTCCACTTTATATGCCTCATTGTCAGGTTGAAATGCTGGCAGAGTCTCATAGAGCTACTGCTGTGTGTGTTTGTAAGGGGTGAGGTGGGCACTGCTGCGAGCCCTGGCATGTCACGTCACCGCACTTCCAGCAGAATGACAGTGAACCCGCTGTGCTGCTGAACACTCACAATGTGGAGAAGCTTGCTAATGATTAGAGAAAATGTGGTCACATAATGTGTTCTTTTTAGTGATGCTTGCAAAAGCATCACTATTATAATCTCTCTAGCTTCGGCCAAAGTATCGGCGCGTAACTCGTCCCGCAGTTTTTGTCCAATCGTTACGAATCATACCTCATATCGTGCGGCCCAATGGTGTGAGGTGTGCTATTCCTTTTATAAGGAATCGCTCCATAGAATTCCGAACCCGGGGCCAAAAAGCAGGAATTTTATTCCCATAGAAAATTAATGGGGCCGAACTTTCGTGCCTCACAGCTCGGCCTGTGAGCGTCCGACATGCACATATGGCATATCCACTCGTAGGGGTCCGGAGTGGATCACGATCACATACCTCCCGAACCCCACACACATTCGGAATTATAGGAAATTTGACTCTCCACTGCTCCGCAAGGCGTCACTTGGCCGCAAATGTGAAAAATCTGCGAAACTCGGACAAAGGGACATGTCATGTCATGTCTAAACGCTCGGCACATCGACAGGAGTGGATAATTTTATGTCATGTGCGTCACTGGCCCCTTCCCGGACAAACGTGTGTTTTTGGTGTCTAAACACACGTCTCTCCGAACGAGTTAGCATTTCGAAGTCAACGCTAAATATTAAACGGACCAGGCTCCGCCCAGAGCTGCGGTTGGGTGGAGGTTATTTATACAGCATAAAAGGCATTACATCTGGAATATGATGTTCAGAAAGCACAGATTCAATGTGATGATCCTACATCCACAGAAGACTAAAAACAAATTGCAGTACATAAACGTTATAAGCGTTAACCGCACTGTATGGTGTTTTCTTTATCTTTCAGTTAGAAGTGATTCAGAACATTTATCCATTCTGCAGTCTCCAAGGTTAGTGGGTAATAATGGTCCGTAAGAAACAGTGCCCCGTGTGCACTTAACGAGGAACATTTATTTGCCCCGATTAGTTTTTAGGCCAAATTACTCATTACTCAAGGAATTGTTACAGCCCTAATTTATATGTTTATATTCAGTCAAGGAAAGTAATAAACAGTCAACTAAACTTAAAACGTACACGTAGGCATAGGCGCAACCAGGATGTACGTAGTGACAAACATCTGGTAAATAATTTAAACTATGTATTGTACTTTTGTGAATGCAGCATGTTACGCTCATCTGAGTATATAAAGTCATGACTGCACAAAGCTGAAACTAATGTAAAGCAGGAAGTGGTTTTGGGGGCAGGATGTGTAAGGAGATGCACACGTATGTTGCACATGTCTATGGTCCGGTTACAGTGTAACCTATAACCCATTTTATATATATATATATATATATATATATATATATATATATATATATATATATATATCTATATATATATATATATATATATATATATATATATATATATATATATATATATATATATATATATATATAACACATATATATACACACATATATATATATATATATATATATATATATATATACATATATATATATACACACATATATATATATATATATATATATATATATATATATATAGATATATATATATATATATATATATATATATATATATATATCACACATATATATATATATATATATATATAGCACACATATATATATATCACACACACACACACACACACTAAAGATAAAAAATTAGAGAACAGTTTATAAACAATTCTGAAATAATGTCATCTTCACAGCTCAACGGTTGAAGGAGTTTTTGTCCTGTATATATCATGCTACCACAACACCTTTTCCACAAAATAAGGCATTTCAACAACAAAACATTATTTTGCTGAAAACACACTGATCAAAATTAGAGAACAACAATGACTGGCATGGAATAAGATTACAACGAAATGTTCTGAAGATTACAACAGTCAGCAATTAGTAGGAAGTTTACAGGCCTCTGCTCTGAATGACTTCAGCACTTTTGCGGCATCAGGACAGCACTAATCTCTCACACTGCTCTGGTGTGATTTTGGTCCAGTCTTCCTCCAGTCTCCTCCACAGTTCGGTGACTGCAGTGGGTTTCTTGACCATAACTTTGTCGCCAAGGATTTTCAGAGGTTCTCTATTGGGTTGACATCAGGACTCTGGGCAGGTCATGTCATTATTTCAGTGTTTTCAGTTTCAAGGAACTGCTTTACCCGTTTTGCTGTGTGACATGGAGCGTTGTTCTGAATGAACACTGCGGGCTGATGAACGCAGGTAAGGTTGTGATGCACATTTGCATTCACTCCGCCATGTCGCAATTCTAGCTTCAGAGTGGAAACGATTGCCCATTCAGATCCTCTCTTGTATTTGTCTTCCATGAACGAACAGCCTTCTTGGGGGACTGAGTTTGTGATATTGTAAAAATTAAATATTCTTGAAATCACAGATTTGGAACAACCTACTTGTCTTGCTATGGCTGATGGTCATTTCGGCCTTCATCTTGACATCCTGCTGCCGGAAGCTTTCAGTCACTTTAGAACGGCCCACCTTACAGAGTCATTGAAACTGGAAGATAGGCTGCCACTTAAATAGGGGTTGACAGATAATCAAGGAAATTGGCACCAAGAACCAGGTTAACACCAATAACTGGGAGATATCTGAAAGTGTTCTCCATTTTTGATCAGTGAGTTTTCAGCAAAATAGTGTTTTTTGTTGAAATGCCTTCGTTATTTTGTGGAAAAGGTGTTCTGGTAGCATGGTATAGACATGACAAAAACTCATTCAACTGTTGAGCAGTGAAGATGCCTTGGAGTTTGTAAATCTCTAGAGCTTATAGCAATAATCATCAAATTAAGATAAATGAATGCAAAATAAATGGCTATGAGAAGACATTATGATCAATAATGTCAGATCATTTTTACAAATGAAGTCGAAACCTTTTTAGCATTTGTTTTTGAATGTCTGCGCATTAATATTTTGTCAGTTCTTTAAAGTTGCTAATGTGTCAGCAAGTCTTCACAGCGCTGTATTTCTGCTGTGTTGGTGAAATTTGTTCTGTTTAACCTTTAATCCGTTTTGCTGCATTGCTCATGATGCAAACACTGTCTGAGAGCAAAAGGACAAAATTCCCATAATAATAATAATAATGGTAATGGTGTAACTCGGTTCTCACAAATGCTGAAAAGAAACTTGCGCAAATTTATCTTGTCGTTTAACTTGCAAAATAGCGATCCAACTCTAGTGTCTTCTCAAGGCTGCCGGTGATGTAATTTTGAAAGCCTTATTTAATGTTGAGGAAAACACTAAACAGCATGCCAACAATGCGCTCGCAGGGCTAAAGGCTTCTTCTGTTAATAGAGCCTTTGTTCGAGCCTAAATCTCATAGGGAATTTACGAGCAGAGGCACTCTGCGTGATTAGAAATGCTGCAGGTCTCAACCTTATCAAAGAGCGGACTCACGTACAGTATATGTGCGCTTTTATTTTTCAAACCATACATTAAAATGGGATGGATGCTGTAGGCGTAAACCTGGAGGACCTGTTTAGGGAATTTATGTAATGTCCGAAAGTGGAAGTGGAAGTGAGAGTGACCTAAAGTGAACCTTAAAACCCATTTGGGAGCGCATGAAGAAAACCACGTGTTGGACAGACAGACCTACAGACTGACATAGAATTTTTATTTGGTTTAATGTCCTCATGTTGTGTTTTCAGGAGTGTTTGTATGGTTCTCTGTCAGTAACGGCTCAATCTTGCTTTATTGGAATTTTTTCAGTCACATATGGTACATGACCACTGCATGCCACACATGTTGTCATTACCTCAGATGTAATGCTAATTGACTAGCCAGACTGAATCAATACTAATTACATGGAGAGAGACAGGGGGAGAAAAAGAGCTGCCATGCTCCCTGAGTCCTCAGGCGGTGTCCACTTTAACTCACGATCCCTTTTCCCCCATTCCACTCTGGTCTTAATAGGTTTACATGCTGTCCATGGCATAGTTAGATTAGAGCTTCTTAAGACGGGAAATTTTGAGGCTGGAACAACACACCAACCACACACACACACACATTCACGCCCCTATATACACACTCATACACACATTTTACACACCTTCCTTACTGTTATTTCTACACATTTCTACCATTACCATTGAGAACCCTGTTGATACACAAAATCTGTCTAAAATGGTGTTCTTTCTTGTTTGCTTGCTTCATTCTTTCTGTCTTTTTTTTTCTTTCCATCCAATTTGTCTTATTTTAAAATATATTAATAGGAAGATTGGGGCACGGTGGCTTGTTGGTTAGCATGTTCGCCTCACACCTCCAGGGACGGGGGTCGATTCCCGACTCCACCATGTGTGTGAGGAGTTCAACCCGTGCCTCAGGGGGTTTTCTCCGGGTTCTCTGGTTTCCCCCCCCGGTCCAAAAACATGCACGGTGGGCTGATTGGCACCCTGGAAAATTGTCCCTAGTGTGATTTGGAGAATCCCAAAACTAACATCTAAGTAGTTCAAAGCTTTCGTGTGTGTGTGTGTGTGCGCGTGTGTGGTGCGCGTGTGTGCGCACCATATATGTGGCATCACAATTGTCCCTGTAAAAGGGACTGCAGAAAAACACTACATGGAGAAACATATTGGTACATTTGACTTTTCTAGCCCTTTTTGGATTCACCACAATGTCAGAGTGACACGATTACATACGATATCTTGTTCCAGAATGACAATAGTCCTGTGCACAAACAGAGAACCATGTAGATAGGGTTTCCATGATATTCAATGGTCTGTTAATGATCTTTAAACCCTATTGAACACCTTTGGGATGAACAGGAAAGACCCGACTGCACCCCAGAACTACTCACTCTATATCAGTACCTGCCTTTACTAATACCACCTGAATGAGCACCGTACCACCTGAAAACACACTCCAAAATGTAATTTTCCCAGATCGTGTGGACGTTATTAAAACAGTAAATGGCCACTAGTATGGGATGTTCAGTCAAATAATGTGGTCAGATGTCCACAAATTTGACTGTGTCACTATAACACAGTATGTCCATATACTGCATATAGTTAATGTACTGTATAATTACATTATTATAAACATGTGATTTGCATTGCACCCGGAACTATTGTTTGTACTGTTTGAGTTTATAGACAATGTAACATCCAATCCGACCAATCCAATCGGAGAATTGAATATTTTGTAAAAAGGATTACATTGTCGTACCCTGTATGTCGATTGAAAAGCAATGAGGCACGTAATTTCTAGTATATTTACTCATTAGTGGAAAAGTCATTCAGAGTTAGTATGAAGAGTTTCAGAAATAAGGAACTGGAGGGCACAAGAATACAGCAATAAAGAATGATATCACAGAACTGAAATGACAAGGGTGGAGGATTGAGAGAGAGGGAGAGTGTGAGAGGGAGGGAGAGAGAGAGTGCGGTGCTGAATCTTTGATGAGCTCTAACAGGTGGTGATGAGGTACGTGCCATGTCTGTGTGTGTGCTGTATTAATCTTCTGCTCCGTCTTGCAGTAAAGCCTAATTAGAAGATGTGAAATGAGGACTGTGTGAATTATGTATAGGCTTCCCTTGGAAAATGAAATGCCATTTTACATCAATGTTATTTTTCCTGGACATAAACAGGCATCGATGTTGTTTCAATCTGAAGATTTGTAGTTGGTGTACCTGTGCAGCAATGGATTTAAAAATGGTTCAACACTCTGCGGAGCTCCTGATTATTCACATTATTTGTGTGACTTGTTGATGTTTATTGTTGATCTGTGTGAGTGATCTGAACACAACTAGTGCCAGGCACAACACTTATGAAAGCTATTACAGATATTTTTTTTTTTTTTTTTTTTTTTTAATCCTGTGCTTGAAACCTCATTTATTAGTAACCTTATTTCCAGCCCTTCACCCTGGAGTTATAAGAGATAAGATAATATTCATCCACATCTGCTTACGTATTTTCTAAGAAGTCTTTTAGTCACTGCCGCGTGTGTGTGTGTGTGTGTGTGTGTGCGCATGCGTGTGTGCGCATGCATGTGCACGTCTGTGTGTGTGTGTGTGTGTGTGTGTGGGCTTGTGTGTGTGTTTTGATGGAAAAAGCCGACCCATTGCCCAGTCTCTGTGTGTGTTGGGGGCTTTGGAGAGCTGGCTGGAGAGATAGTTATTTTCCAGCATGTGCTTTCACGTTTCACTGTCTGAACATGACTTCCAGGCAGCAAACAGAAGGAGCAAACAAGAGAGACAGACAAATAAATGAATAATTTAGTTAAGCTTTTAGTTTGCAGAATGCAGCTGGCCGGAGATGAAATCGGAGGAGTTGTGGGATATTCCAGCACAGATTCCACTTGTGTGGATGTTGAGTATAGCAGTGTGCGGAGACTCGGACATGATCGTTTGTCAGGTTGTTTAACCTGTTTAAGCTGTCTCAATGGCTGTTTGATTTCCCTACTCATTGTCTTGATTGGTTGCTTGGTTACCCAGCTCATTGTCTAATTGGCTTATTGGTTATCCACCTCACTGTCTGATTGACTTCTTGGTTATCCAGCTCTTTGTCTGATTGGCTCTTTGGTTATCCAGATCCTTGTCTGATTGGCTGTTTGGTTACCCAGCTAATTGTCTGATTAGCTTTTTTCTTATATAGTTCATTGTCTAATTGGTTATTTGGTTATCCAGCTAATTAAATGGACACCAAAAAATTATTGTTTGCTATTACATATGTTATTAATGCATTGTGCAACAGTAGATATTGAATTATTTTTGTTTTGTCCATGCTGACTTATCCTGGAAAAAAAAACCCTGTGCTTGTATAGCTTTATCGGTTTGTTTGTTAGTTTGAATGGTCCTATTGCAGTTCTTGGTCCCATAGACTTTTGTGCCACATTATGCATGAGCTCTCTGCCTTGGCCATGGACTTATTTTCACTGAAAAACCAGGTCTTGATGTCTGACTCATCGTACACTTGTATTTGTCTACACTCTCTAAAGGCTTCAAGGTTTTAAATTCATCTCTCCAGTTCGCAGTTAACATGGCTTACATCACCGCATGATTTGTCACAGTGTGTGATGAAAAGCTTTTGGAATATCTGAAGAGCTCTGCACTGGAGGCTTCTCCCTTAATCAAGCAATCTCACCCACTGAATATAGCCCAGCTATTCTAAGCATGGATAGCATTTCGCGCGAGTTGTGAGTGTAGAATGTGGGATTTTGAGAAGCTGAAAGAGAAGCTGAGTACTGCAGATCTCATCTTGCCTCAGCTCCCAATCGCAGACCCCCTAAGGTCCAACAATTCCCCTCAGACACTTCCACTAATGACTCTCTCCGTGGGGTGTGCAGTCTAGTGATACCAGACTTTGTTTCTGGTTTACATTCTGCTGGCTAAAAGGTGCTAGTTTTAGCACTAAAATATTTATGACCTGTAGTACAGCTGGAGGTGTGCAGTGGATCAGCTGCTATTTACAATGAATAGATTGATGACTGAATAGAGGGAGCGAGAGAGTTGGGGCCATGAATGGAAACTTGTCATGTGGGCACGTCGACCTCTCAGTGGAGGATAGAAAGAATGATTGCAGAAACGAGATATGACTTCACCCCATCACTATCAGTCCTATTATACAGTAAAAGGAGACTTTTTTAATCCTCTGCTAATGTTTGTTTAAGTAGCGTGTTTTTTCCCAGTGTGGTGATGTGTGTGTGTGTGTGTGTGTGTGTGTGTGTGTGTGTGTGTGTGTGTGTGTGTACACAGAGGAGGAGCTGAGGAAGCTGCGAGAGGAAACCAATGTGGAGACGTTGAAGCAGGAGCTGGAAAGGGAGCGCTGCAGGAGGCTAGACCTGGAGCAAAAGATTAACGAGGTTCTAAAATGCAGGTGAACATAAAGATTAAATGTACAAAAACTCAAAACTGAAACACTGTCTGTGGTTATATTATACCGGTTCTTCAAAATACGACATGCAACATCCTCCAAAGTTTTAACTTTAGTTTAATACTTGCCACCTTTTCTTGGCTAATGTCTAGGGCAGGGGTCTCAAACTCAATTTACCTGGGGGCCGCTGGAGGCAGAGGCTGGGTGAGGCTGGGCCGCATCAGGATTTCCAATGTTCATGATCATTCATTCATTCATTCATTCATCTTCTACCGCTTTATCCGATCTTCCCTCGGGTCACGGGGAGCCTGTGCCGATCTCAGGCATCTATGGGCATTAAGGCAGGATACACCCTGGATGGGATGCCAACCCATCGCAGGGCACACACACACACATTCACACACACATTCATACACTAGGGACAATTTTTCAAGGTGCCAATCAACCTACCGTGCATGTTTTTGGACCGGGGGGGGAAACCGGAGAACCCGGAGAAAAACCCCCTGAGGCACAGGGAGAGAACATGCAAACTCCACACACACACATGACCGAGACGGGAATCGAACCCAGGCGAATGTGCTAACCACTACGCCACCGTGCCCCTCATGATCATTCCAATGTTCTCAAATATCTTTATTTTTAACACAAAATAATGAATTAAATAAATAAATTTAAAAATGAATGTCTGATTTAACAGTTCCTTAACCTTTAACTTTATGAACATGAATGGAACATTAAACATGAACTGTTCTGAACATAGGGGGGCACGGTGGCTTAGTTCGCCTCACACCGCCAGGGTCCGGGTTCGTTTCCCGTCTCGGTCATGTGTGTGTGGAGTTTGTCCATGTTCTCCACGTGCCTCAGATGGTTTTTCTCCGGGTTCTCCGGTCGGAGCTGTGGCGCATGCGCACTTTCGCTTTCCGATCGTTATCAGAGAAAGGCGTATACATGGCAGAGAGATCTGGGCAGCTAAATCGGAGTTCTCCTTCTCCAATCGTATCGGATAGCGGCAGTTATCCGAATTTCTCAAGTGTCATATAAACGCATTTTACTGTTAAGTTTCAGTTTCACCCGCAACGCGCCTACAATAAGTAGGACGGAGTTTGTGAGAAGAACAAACACACAGCACCTCAATGAGCGGGATCGGTTATGATGGAGATGGCTACAGACACAGACACAGACTGGATCACAGATCACAGCATCTCCTTCATTTCCTCCGCCCACCTTACTGGAGGAATGAATGAATGAGCGAGTGAGCGAGGCACTGGACAGCCCAGCCGATGTCCCGCCCTCCAGAGCCATATACCTCACCGTGATTGGTTCGTTCAGCTCCGCACACAACAAGAGGAGTTTGTGTGTGTGAGGGAAGGAACCATGAGCCAGGCTGACGTGCGCAGCCATGGTTCTGGTTCGGGGTATGAGTTCGTTGTATTGTCTTTAAGATGACGTGCTTCTAGGTTACACTTGGGCTGTTAAAATAAAAGCTCTTTGTTCTTCTAAAGTCAATTCTGCTACCTCTGCTTCTTCACCGCTTGCCGTAACAACAATCTTGCGGGCCGCACTGACGTCAATCTTTCTTATTAAAACGGGGGCCGCAAATTATCGTCCCGGGGGCCGCAGTTGGCCCGCGGGCCGCGAGTTTGAGACCCCTGGTCTAGGGCATACAGTACTAGCAAGGCATGGCTCACTTTGAAGGATGCATAAGAATTTGTTTCCTTGTTTTATTTTTTAATTGATATCTGATTTCTGTGATTGATTTTAGGCTCAACATGCACAATGGTGCACAACTGTGCATTTCCACCAATTTTATACCTATATTTCAAACAAAGTATTGTGGAAAATAAGAATAAAAGGGCTGTTACATATTGCTCTGTAACTTGATTGGCCACATAGTATGATGTATATCATATATATCATTTTTGTGCAGAATTAAAAGCATAATTATTCATAATTAAAATATCATTTATTGATTAGTGCTTTGGATCTGTTATAATTGGTTACTTTGGAGAATGATTTGCTATAGATGCTGCATGTATAAAATAAAAGGTCTAATATTTTGTGGTTTTACACACAGTCCTGCTGTGCTACTCGACTATAGTGGGCTCAACAATAATTATTTCCACACTTAGGATTTAAAAAGAACCTGTGTTGACCCGGATTTCCTCATTAACATTAGTAACGTTCTCCAACAGCTAAATACTGAAGTATTGTATTTGTTAACCTGCCCTGTAGTACAAGCCCATAGCCAACTGTAATTTTCCACCAATTATATTTAATAAATTAATTCTGCTCACTTAATGATAATATGCAAACACACCGCTGACCGTAAACCAAGTTGTATCTAATATTTAAAACAAGTTTATAAAACTTGCTTTTTGTAAAGATTTGCGATACTCCTGCAGCACAGTTTTACACTTTCTCTTCCTGTTTCAGGTTAGAAGACTCTCCTCCGCAGATCTCTCGGAAACAACAGTCACCCTCTGCAAATGGCACAGGTAAAAATAAATAAATAAAATAATAATATGTATATATTTTTTTTTTACAAAATATACATATTGCATATATATATATATATATATATATATATATATATATATATCTATATATATATATATATATAATATCTAATATATATATATATATAGTATATTTATGATTTTTACATATATAGCGTTCTGTTGTAACTACAAACTCAAATGTATTGTATATTTCAGTCAAGATTTTTTTAAGAAATAAAAATCTGAAAAGTATGACATGCATATATATATATTTTTTTGTTGTTGTTGTTTTGTTTTGTTTTTTTTGTTTTTTTTGTTTTTTGTTTTGTTTTGTTTTTTTTTTTCAGCCCCCCTAAGCCAATACATTTTCCCATCAACTCTGTTCAGCTTCCTGTCTCTGCAGAAGAAAAGCATCCACGTAGCATGATTCTGCCACCACCATGTGGATTACGTTAGGCTGATGTGCACTGTTAGGTTTCTGCCATACATAGATTTTTGCTTATAGGCCAAAAAGTTAAACAGCAAATTCTTCCACATGTTTGCTGGATATTAACATGACTTGTGCGAAATTGCAAATGGCACTACTTTTTTAACAATAGCATTCTTTTTGCCAGTCTTCCATAATAGCCAGTTTGGGGTGTGCAAACAATCTCCTCCAGAATTTTTGTATCAATGCTCTCCTTGCTGGGCCTGACTGTTTAGGTGGACGTTCATGTCTTGGTAGGATAGGTGCAATACTCTATCCATTTTCTGATGATGGATTGAACGGTGCTCTGTTAGATGTTAAAAGCTTGGTATATGTTTTTATAACTTAGCCCTGCTTTAAACTTCTAAACAACTTTATTCCTAGCTTGTCTGGTGTGTTCGTTAGTCTTCATGATGCAGTTGACATACCATATGAAAATCTCGATCTTTGTTCAACATATCTATCGTTCCCACATTCTGTGATCCTCTCCTTCCTACCTTAGTAACTGTTGAGGTGGTGATTAGGTGGTAATTCTCACCTAATTGTAAGGTAATGAAAAAATAAATGTCTACATGATCATAGATTAGTGAATAAAAGGTTGGCCTTCTAATTGGAAGGTAATGAGTCTAAATCCCAGCATCACCTCAACTCCATATGCATTATGTATGCCAGCCGGACTTTATCAACACACAATACAGAAACCATCTTTGTCCCCTGCACCACATGCTCGCTAAAGTGAAATGTAAAGGACTTTATTTTTGTAATGCACTATTAATTTTTCTAGGCCACATACATAAACCATTGTTAAATAGATGAGATAAAACTGTACATCAAGTAAAGTTTTTGAGCCAAATACTTTAAGAAATGTAGATTTGATTAGCAGATTATTTCAACAGTGCTAATAGAGATCTAGTTTGTAGAAAGCACATGTGTGTGTATGCGTGATAGCTCTAAATCAGTATTACCAGTGGGAGTGAGTCAATTATCTCACTGATGTGTTGTTTGAGTGTAAAAAGAGTCTTTTGTATGTAAAAGGTGCGACTTCAGGGAGCATCAGAGCCCGTTATTTCAGGCTGTGATCTAAATTTTCAGAGGAATCTTATCTTATCTAGGCCAAAGGAGCCCTTTTGTATTTGAGGAGTTGAATGTGGAGCAGAAGAGCTAGTCCTGAAAACACACACACACACACACTGAGTAAATTAGGTTAATAGAACTAGACAGGTCAGTTATTGACTCTCTGTCTTTCTCTCTTGATTTAGAAAAGCAACAAAAAGAGACACTGTGTTCTCGGCTGCAGAAGTGTCTCTATGACCGTTTCGGGGTTTACATTGAAGACTTCCGTTTCCAGCCAGAGGAGAGCACAGTGGAGCCAGAGGAGCCACTCAGTGCTAAAAGGTAAAGGAAGAACTTAATGAACTGTACTTTAGTTTTTTGTTAGTAAGCGCATATCATTTGTGCGAGTGGTATTAATTTCCATCGCATTGTCTTATTTGTTCCTAACTCACAACACAGAACAGTACACTAGAATCTTCAGAGGGAGATATTATTCATGCCCGTCTTTGTGATTGAAGCTGAATAATGACAAACTCATTTTGAAATATATTCTTCACTCTTGCAGGTTAACAGAAAACATGAGGCGACTCAGTGAGTCATTTATAGACCTTATGCTTTTATGTTTTTCATTTTTAACAGTCTGTAATCTGCATAATGTGTTTGTCGTTATGCAGAGAGAGGTGCTAGACCTGTAACTAATTTCATGAGGAACCTGTCAGCCTTATCCAACTGGCACTCTGTGTACACGTCAGTGATTGCCTTTATAGTGAGTGTTGAACTTTCCTCAAACTATATATCTGCCTGTATGTCGGCCTGTCTAGGGCTCATTATAATCTATATGATTTTCTGTGTGTCTTATTTTTCTGTCTTGTATCTGTCTCTGTCATTCAGTTTCTCTGTCTGTCTTAATTTATGTATGTTTTGAACTGCATGTATCTGTCTTTATGCTCTTGTCTGTCTAGGTATCAATTGTATCTGTCTTTATCGGTCTTCATCTCTGGCTGTCTTCCTGTCAATTCATCCAGCCATTATTCCATCATCCAGCCATCAATTGTTATCTTATACATATACACACACACACACGTGTGTGTGTGTGTGTGTGTGTGTGTGTGTGTGTGTGTGTGTGTGTGTGTATATATATACAGTGGACAAAATGTTGGTACTGTGTGTGTGTAATAATAAATAAAAAAACTATAAATGTTAACCAATGTGTGTGTGTGTGTGTGTGTGTGAGGCAATGTGTTCCTGTAACTGTGTGTGTGTGTGTGTGTGTGTGTGTGTGTGTGTGTGTGTGTGTGTGTGTGTGTGTGTGTGTTTTTGTTCATTGTCCTGATGTGTGTTTCTGATAGTACATTCTCTCTAGTTCCTGTATATATATATGTGTAGACGCAGCAAAACAGCCCCAGAACATATCTATATATATATCTATTTTTTCGTCTGTGATATATATATATATATATATATATATATATTCGTTTTCATATATATATATATCTATATATATATATATGGCTTAGACTCTATTAATTTCACTACAATAGTGGTTTTAAAAATTAAGCTACTGTTGCAGAATTTAGAGTTTCTCTGTAATGACTATGTATATAATGATACTATATACTGTATATGATGGTGTATATGTTTTATATGCGTATTTCCTGTGTATTGTTCTCTAAAGGTCTATATGAATGCTGCATGGTATGGCTGGGCCATTCCTATGTTCCTGTTTTTAGCCATTCTGAGGTTATCTTTGAATTACCTCATTGCAAGGTAACACTTTAACACGGGCATGCTGTTAATTTGAATTTAGTAAATGTAGAATTAAGCAGACAACTGCACCTGTGTGTAAGAGTGTGTTTGAGGTGTAATAGAAGGAAAAGCAAATGCCAGACATTAGCTTTTTTCCATCTAACGTAAAACACAAGTGCGTGTAAGAGATTAAACATGGGAGTAGCGTCCATGTTGTTTGCATTGTTTATTGCATTCTATTTATTTTTCTTTTTTTTTCTTTTTTTTTTTTTTTTTTTTTTTTTTACAGAGGATGGAGAATTCAGTGGAGTATCGTGCCTGAAGTTTCTGAACCTGTGGTAAGTTATACTTCTGTCCTCAACTGGTTTTCTAGCCTGCCAATACCGTGTCTGTGTTTGTGTGTGTGTGGGCATGTGCATCACTTTTCTATAATATCTCTTTTTTGCCAATAGGAGCCTCCAAAAGAAGATTTGACTGTGTCTGAAAAATTTCAGTTAGTCCTTGATGTTGCACAAAAAGCACAGGTGCCTTATCATCATTATTATTGTTATTATTATTATTTTTTTTTTTTTTTTTTTGTTGTTGCTGTTGTCAGACGTAGTAGTAGTTGTAATAGTTGTGGTAGTAATTATCGCAGTAAATATAGTATTGGTGGTAAAAGTAGTATTAACAGTAATAGTAGTTGGAATAGCATTTATAGCAGTAGTGGCAGAAGTAGTAACAATAATAATAGTAGTGGTGGTGGTGGTTGTGGATCTACTACTATTTCCACCCTCACCTAATAATATTACTACCACTATTACTACTACTACTACTACTGCTACTGCTACCATTCTGTTACTGTTAATATTTCTACTACTATGACCTCTACTGTTACTACCACCATTGCTATTACCACTGCCATAATTACTATAGCTATTAATACTTCTGCTAATATCACTGCTAGTTCGCTTCTAGCTAGTTCATTGCCTCGTTCATTCATGGATTTGTTTTTGCTTAGAACTAATGTTTGTTCCCCCATATCCTTGGTAAATATCGTACCAATTTTTAAAGGCTTTTTAACATGGAATTTCGGAATCTTTTTGATGCGTTTTAATGCTGTATCATTTAATTTATTCATAATATTCATTATTGGTGAGTTTGCTGTATTTTATTACAGCACATATAGGTGTAATGTCAGTATATTACATTCTAGCAGACATGGCAGTACTGTAATGGTATATGAGTTTACTTTTAACCTTCTTTTTTTAAGGCAACGCATTAAGCTGAGTTTGAAGTGAAATTAATGTGTTTTGGGGCCATATTTTGGGTTTAAATAAAAATATGCATTTATAGGTTTTTTTTATGACCACATCTAATATTCTCTAAGAATATAACCCCCTCCAGTAGAACTAATAAGGAATTTACGGACTTTTTCAAGCGCATTTTCAATTCTCGTATGCTGTTTCCTCATGTGCTCTAAATTTCCACAGAATCTTTTTGGGAAAATGGCAGACGTTTTGGAGAAAATTAAAAAGTAAGTTATGCTTCCAGTAGCCATTTATTCTTATAACCCTGTAATTATGCACGACCATATAAGAATTTTGGAATTACTCTGCATAATTTATTCACATTTTATTTAGCTCTAAACATGCACATTTCACATAAACCAGTCGGAACCAAATACATAACCAAAGAGCACATCGCTTAGTGTTCAACAGCTGTTCTCCGAGAGAAAAGTAGTCATAATCTATGAACAAGATTTCATTTTAGTGTTATTTCTATGTTGCTTCATACAGTGTTTATGAAACGAAATTGGGTAGGAGTAAACTGAAAAAAATTTCATGCAAATGATCTGTCCGTATTACATTAGTTATTCTCTGTGGCATATTTTAAGAAGGTTAAATGGAAATGTATATCTGCTTCATCTTGTTTATGGAAATAGTGAGGTTGTGGAGTTTATTTACTGTGGGTGCTATGTGTGTGTGTGTGTGTGTGTGTGCGCGCGTGTGCGTGTGTGTGAAACCTTTTCCAGTCTGTTCATGTGGGTGCAACCAGAGATCACACAAAAGCTGTACATTGGTTTGTGGGTGGCCTTTATCTCCTCCTGTGTCCTGCCCTACAAACTCATGGGCTTTATTATAGGTAACATGCATCCATATGTTGTGCATAATTTAATCTCTTTCATATACATACACACACACACACACAATAATAATATATAGGGTGAGTTACCCACTCACAGGTGATGATGAAGGTTTAACAAATGTTTACTAGTATGCCCCTCTGTATCCTGTAACATTCCCATTCAGAATGAAACACACATATCCAAGCACACGTAAACGCATCAACACACCCACAAACGTATGCACACACACATATGTTGCAGGATATGCCAATACTAGGTATCACAATACCCTGCTTTTGAAACTATATTAATTATTATTAAAGAAATGGTGGCTGTAATTCCAAGTGTTGGACTATAGAGGGCAGTTTTTGCACATTTAGAATTTTTTTCCCCTCTATGCTTCATGCAATGAAACTTTTTAAATAATTAAAATTTTCATTTAAAAATGACAATTATTTTAATATTTTATTTTTAGTTTAAACAGTTCTAATTTGTTTCAGAAGACACCAAGCATTGGGTGTTTATATATAAATAAAATCAGTTCAATTATTCGATTTCTGTTTTTATTATCTTTTGCCATAATATCGATTTGATATTAGTATCATGATATTTAATCCAAGGCATAGTACCAAAGGCATAGGGTATGATGCACACGCCTGGTCAATACAAAAATGCCCCTCTCTGGGCATTTAGTCATTATTAACCACTTTATTATTTACACAAGATTGCTGCACAGTGTGTATTAATCTCTCACTTCAAGTCATTACACAGACAGATATATTTATAATGTAGGGGAAAAATGCAGCCAGATCACTCATTCATGCCTGTTTTATTGTATCGCATTTATCCTCTCCATTCCTGTGCAAATGATTCACTCAGTAACTCGATTGGTATACATTATGCATATTTGTGTATGCTTTTCCAGGGCTATATGCAGGCATCAAATTCTTCATCATCGACTTCCTGTTTAAGAGCTGTCCCAAGCTGAGGGACAAGTACGACACACCATACATCGTGTGGAACAGCCTTCCCACAGACCCTCAGCTTAAAGAACGCAGCAATGCTACGATGTCCCGACGGGTATGACGAAAAAAAAAAGATCATGAATACTGAAAGCAAAAAATCTAGATAAGGCTACAGTCATTAAATATTTTTTTATTGATTAAACTTGTTTCACACACCAATTATACTTCCATTTATACTGCAGGTACCTTTAATATGTGTTTGGGTGACGTGAATGTGTGTGTGTGTGTGTGTGTGTGTGTGTGTTGTTTGTGTGTGAGAGAGAGATCACTGACTGTATCCTCCATCCTGCAGAACAGCTCTGAGTTTGTGTGTCACACTACTCTCCTGTGCTCTCTCTCTCTTTCTTTCTTTCTTTCTTTCTTTCTCTCTCTCTCTCTCTCTCTCTCAGCTGTCTGGGTGTGAGAAGGTAGGGATGCTGGTGTGACCTTGCTAGTGCGTGTGTGTGTGTGTGTGCGCGTGTGTGTGTGCGATACCACCAGATCACCTTCCTTTTTACCTGTCTGTGCGAGCGAGAGTGTTTAAATGGGCACACACCTTTTGCCATGACTAGTGTCTGTGCACAAATGGATCACAGCGCCTCCTGATTAGCAGCTGCTATACATCATTGGTCTTTAAAAAAAAAATTCTGATTTGACATTTCTTGGTCAAATATTTGGTCACTTTATAATAGACAACACGTATGCAAGGCATTTTGGGTCCCTTTTCACAGACAGCCAATTGTATATGAGTTGCATATGTAGGTATGTGTACATTTATTTAACGGAAAACGTTCGAGAATTTCCTTTCCCCCTAGTACTGTAGGTACACGAAATAGTGTTTTTTTTTTTTCTCGCATTAGTCTAATTGTAAACACTTAGTGTGTTTTATGTGAACCCAATGCAACCCTTTAAAAGATTGTCTTTCACATGAGCATAATATTGCTTGTTTTGCATGTCTGCCTTAACTACGTATGCATTTCTAGATAAGTGTGAAATACTTGCCAATGTCAATGCAAATATACTTTCCTTTGCCTGAACTCCACTACAGCAGCAAATGTACACCATGTAAAAACAAATATGACACGATGGCAGGTAAAAATTTGCTGTAAATCCCAATTATACCAGTTGAAGACCTTTTTCGGTAATCGTTATAACCGTTTTAGCACATGAATTATTCATATCTCCCCTTATCTGTTTTGACAGAGAATTGATGAGTAAAATAAATCGCACTGTGTGTTGTAGTGGAAATGCTGCAATCTGGTAACCCAAGTATGGTCTGTTTAATTGATTAGTATAGCTGACGGACATACGAGCAAGTCAGTGACATCGTACATAACAGCTTATGTTTACTTCTGAGTTTATACTGCATTATGGCTGACAACATGGAGAAACGAATAAATATGCCACGGAACTGAAGGATTTTGCACAATGGAAAATTCTGGCACTCCCTATGAGAAATCTAGCAGGCGTTGGAAAGGCATTAGACATAAAAAGACATACAGTGTCTTGGGGATACAACATTCACTGAAGTAAGGGTTCTATTCGGCTTAAGCGAAACAGCTGAACCTCTTTGACATTGAATAGCAAATATTTTCCTGAATACAAACATTCCACATTTTTATGCAGAATGCTGCAATAAATAAATTGTAATACATTTGGATTACAGTATCCATGCCTCCAAAAACATTTATGTTAGGCCAAATCACCAAGTTGTGACAGTTGTTCTATTACTACGCCATTATATTTTCCTTATACTACTATACTATCTATTCATCAGTAGGGAAATTGGTTAGGTGGCTCTTTTCAGTAATTTGCAAAAACATGCCTAAAATAAGCCTAATAAGATCATGGCTAGTGATCCGGGCTGTAATAACCGTAGCATATCCACCTGTAGATCTAATAAACGGTGGTTTATTAAAAACTTATTACACCATATTATAGCAGGAAAGCTAGTTTCCTCACACATTCACGATCTAATGCCAATTTAAACAGAGCCCTTTTAAAGAATTCCATTTGCTTTAATAATACCGTATTAACAGGTCTCCTCTTTTGTTTTATTGTGTTATTATTGTGTTTTATTTGATGTATTAATCAGTGTCAAATTTTGAAAGAAGTGTTTGGTATTTAACTTTGCAATGGCCTGGTGATGAGGGCGCCTTGATATGTTTGCCTGGATGTTGATTTGTTTTTGTTTGTGTGTTTTTTTTTTTCCTGTGTTTACAGTGTCAGGAATATTTTACTAAAGAAACTTTACTAACAAAGTGAATTTTGTGCGACGTGGATTAAAGGAATTCGTTTGACTCTTTATAGTGATATAGGAATTTCCGGTAGTTTAGCACATCAGGAATAGAACATTTTATTGCATATAACTAGTAGTGTGTTATCCTTTGATAGAGCCCTCCTATTAGAGATGTTTTTGCGTGTGGACTTTGTAGCTTTGAAAGCATGAAAGCTTACCCGAACGCAGTAATTAGTGATAAATCATCAGCATACTGACTAACACTCATACGAATCAAATCTATAATTATTGGCACTCTTCATGAATATTATATACAATGAGGATTATATTTTGCTCACAACTATGGAAGTAATGTATTCTATAGCATCTTTTCAGTTATATTGGTTTCCAAATGATTGTTTTCAGTAGTATGTATTCTGTACAACTGTTCTTTTGAAGGGTGCCAATAATTTTGGAGTTGACTCGAGTGTACATCTGCTGGGAACAGGATATGTAATGTGCTACACTGACTGGAATACGCATCTCGCCCACATGAAATCACCCAAATGCTAACGTTTGGAATTATGTCGTTTTTGGATGCTTTATTTTACAAGCGGAAAAAGATGCACCTGTAGCTTTATTTATTCATTTTTTCGAGACTTGGTTTGTGCAGCATGGTTACAATCGAAACGCAGAGGACGCTGTAGAAAATGCAAAAGAAAATGCCATTGAATTCTTTCTGGTTTTTTTTTTTTTTTTTTTGTGCACAGATCCCGCCGGTGGTGTCGCGGAGTAGCTTAGCAACCATTCCATCAGGAATGAACAGAGAGGACGACAGTGGGCGCTCGCATAACACCAAGAGAGGAGCCTTCCACGAGATCTTCAATCTGCCAGACACAGAAAGGCCTCTTCCTGGTGTGCTAAAGAAAGGGTTACAGAAATGTCAATTCGGCATGTTTCTTATATTCGGTAATTGTCAGTATTTTGTGTTGCGCAGTGTGTGAGAATGGATGGAGATGCTGTTTGATCAACCGGGACCGGAAAATTCCCACTGACTACATTCGAAATGGCCTGCTCTACGTTACTGAAAAGTAAGCACGCTTTTCTGGTTATCGCTCAAATCCGTAAAATGTCTCTTTTCAGGACCTAGAAACTGTTTTTTATGTATTCACATTAAACTTGTAACGTTCAACTGGTATTATATCTATGAGTCCTTTTGTAGTTATTATAACCTCCATTGTCTTAAAAAGAATATGCACTTAGATTTTAAAGCATTGTTTGTTCCAGTCACAAGCGCATTAATGCGATCAGGTACTCATGTAGGGTGAGGAGGCCTGTGGTGCAGCAGGTGTTCCATTTCATCCCAAAGGGTTGGGCTGGGTTGAAGTCAATGGTGGTCATTCAGGGTTAATTGGGGTCAATGGAGGCTCCCTTTGTGCACAGAGTCATTCTCATGCTTGAACGGGGTTTTATTTGTAATGCTACCACCGGAGTCAAAAGTATTCCCATTCATTACTCAGGTAGAAGTATAGAGACTAGGGTTTAAAAAGACTTCTGTAGAAGTTGAAGTATCAAATCAAGCTTTTTACTCACGTAAACATGTAAAAGTATTGGTTTCAAAACTACTTAAAGTATAAAAGTAAAAGGAACGTAAGCTTAGGCCGCTCCAATCGCAATCGCTAATTTATTCAACCGTCTCTCTACAGAACTACCTACTGTAGCATAATTTGCGGAGGACAAAGAGAAAACTTTGTTACTTGACACCTCTAAATGATACAATAGATAGTCATTCTATACGTCTTATAATGTTTACGAGAGCGCATATGGTTGTAGACAAAGCTTTGACCATATACAGTATGTTTAAGTAATAGTTTCCAAGCTTCAGTTCTCCAAATAGGTTTTAAAATGTTTTTATTTATACAAAATGTACTTCATCCTTTCATTTTGGCCCATCTATTAGAATGGAATTAATTATTTAACATGTGTTTGTTAGTGTTCAAAATAGACATGTATGAAAGATGGGAAACACCTTGTCTTTAATCCTTTTGATTGGCAGCATATGCAGGTTCCTTTTGTTTGGTGATGAGATGATTTATATTGACCAAACAATATATAAATGTACAGATTGTTTTTAACTTCATATCCTCTTAAAACTTTTCACACTCTTGGCATGTGGACTGTTTGTTTCTGCAAACATTCCACTCAGATGATGCCAACTTGACACTTCTGACCTTGCAATAGAATTCATCTGAGAGCAGTCCAGCAGGATTTAAGTCTTTAGCAGTAACTGGACAGGCAGTTCCATGATAAATACTCCAACACTCCAGCCCACTGTTTGCTCTCTAAATAATCTTTACAGCGTTTGGACATATACTTCATTATCTTGTTGTAAGGTGAAGTTTATAGGAATTTGTAAACGATTCACGCCGGTCCAAACTGGAAGAGACAGAGACAGACAACAAATCACCAAGCAGAGAGCCATTTTAATTTTTTTCGATGTGTGTCCTGGTGCTTGTACTCACACCGGGACACGCGCACAGTCTCACTTCTCGGGAGCCTTCCTCCGACGTCTGTCAACGCGCACTCTGCCCGTCTCTTGCCCTCAGATCGGCCCGCTTCTCTCACATCCGCTCGGTCTTGACGGGCCGGTACAGCATTTCCCCTGCTTCTGCCCGAGTGCACCTCCGCATTGTGCAGTATGTCCGGTGACTCTCTCTCTCTCTCTCTCGACTCTTTATTGTCGTCGCCGGATTACTCATCAGGTCCAGGTGTTCCCTAGTGCTCTCCACCCCCGACATGCTGGGACAGAATTATATGGTGTTGAAGTATGGAATAGTCGCCATGTTGGTTCAGTATTCCTTTCATTCGGAATACCCTCCATCCGTCCCTGCTCACAAACAACTCCAATTCATTAAACCTCCACTTTCATGCTACAGCTGTTCTGTCCATAAGCGCGTTCATCCAGCAATTCTTGTGTGTATTTGCATTTTGCATAGTTTGTTGAATATGAGCAGTAGGAACATGCATGTGTGTCTCAAAATCCACAAACGTCGAGATGTTTCCAAATTTTGGCAAGCATTGCATCTGTATTTACTTACATTCTGATTTATGATATGAACTGCTGATTTGAAGGGTCTATATTTGGTACATTTTTAGTGATAACCTGTGCGTTATAACATTTATAAACACAATGTTTCCTCCACAGCTACCTGTGTTTTGAGAGTTCCAGTTCCAGATCAGGCTCGTCCAAAAAAAATAAAGTCATTAAGCTTTTGGACATCACAGATATCCAAAAGGTAAGTAAGTGCATACAGATATTTGCATTCTCAGTTCAGATATGACGCTCCCAGTGTGAGTTTGAAGGGTTTTTTTCCTCTGGATTTCTGTTTTTTTATAGTATAAGGTTTTGTCTGTTTTGCCTGGGTCCGGCATGGGAATCTCTATTGCCACACCCTCAACACAGAAGGTAAGCCTTGACTATATATATTAGAAAACTTTTTACTTTTAATATTTCCATGTCTGCCCCCAGCTGAGCAGAACATATCCCTTTAAAGCAGTGGCTCTAAAACCTTGTCTGCAATTGTTTACTTTGGAGGGTGTGGATTTTAAAGCCTCATCAGTCCTCCATCACCTCAAAATGATTAATTAATTAATTAATTGTATGATTGTTCTTGCTTTGAGTGTATATACCTCATTTTTTCATATTCCAGCCCTTGGTGTTTGGTGCCATGATCCACAGAGACGAAGCGTTTGAGGCGATCTTCACTCAATACATGAAGATCGTGACTACAGGCTGCAACGAGACCTAGCGCATGCATCATTAGCATTATGGAGAAGCTTCCACTTCTATATCTCCCTCTCCTTCTCTCTCTCCTTTCTGTCATTCCCGTCTCAATGAGCAGGCTGGAACTGATCCATTTAGTCATCTGTGGCTAGATGATCTCAAAGTGAGAGTTGAGCACAAACACAATGATGCAGAGCGTTTTTCATACTGACTGTACAGGGGGCCGGGTTCGGGGGGGGGCGGAGGCTGGACCTCCTTACCTGCCTGCTTACACACTCTCTGATTGTAGGGCTGCAAATAGACTTACATGGTACATTTCCTCTTTCTGCCGATAGGGTTTTGTGTTTATTTGTCAGTGTAATGCCTGTTAGAAAGGAATGCAGGATCACAAACACCTTGCGCATTACTGACGAAGCCGTTTTGTGTTCGTTTACATCATTACAGCTCTTATACAAACACATGACAATCTCGCCAAAGCACATATAACCCACCATTCATGAACAGATGTCTTTTTGTTCAATGATGGTAGATGCACTGTATGGACAAAGGTTTGTAGACACATGCCCGTAAGGTTGCTATGATCTTTTTGAACATCGCATTTGGTGTTATAACAACTTTTAGTTTGCTGGAAAGCTGTTCCACTAGATTTGGGAGTGTGCTTGAGGAGGTATTCAGCCACAAGGCAATTAGTAAAGTCGGGGTCTGGTTTAATGTATCGAGGCCTGGAGGAAATATCTTCTCGAAATTGGCCCGGGGTTGCCTTCCTAGAGCACCTGAAAATGGTGGAAAACGGCATATTTTGGATGTTTAATCTATAAGTATGTCCCCATGGATGGAAGCTCCATCTTCATGGAGCTGGTTTTGTGGTATACTGGAACAGATCTGAGTCCCTTCTTCAAGGGAAATTTTTCATTCTTCTTCTTTTGGCCCCTGCCGTTCAGGGTCGCCACAGCGGACCATCCTCATACACCTCCACTACCTGCATGTCTTCCCTCACCACATCCACAAACCTCCTCTTCAGCCTTACTCTTTTCCTCCTGTCTGGCTCCATCTTCTCCCTATGTCCCTCCTCTGCACATGTCCAAACCATCTCAATCTAGCTGACGGAAAAATTTTATGTTTCCGTCTTTAAAAGAAAAAAGAAAAAAGTCTCCAACTTTGTGGTAACAGTTCGGGGAAGACCCACATATAGCTAGAAAAGTGTCCCACTCGTTTTTGTCTATAGAGTGTCTCACTGTAGGGAAATTGAGTATTTATTTTGAAAATAAGAAGTAGTAAATGGATCAATATTTGTATTACTGACTGATATAACATTTAAAGAAAAATAATCAAACATTTTAAATTTCACAGGACCGGTTAGAGCTATTTACAGCTGTATTCTTATTTACGATTAAACCTACAGTGTGTAGATACTGAAGTATTATAATCAGTATGCACAGTCTCAATAATGGTCATTAAACTAATACTAGGATTCCTCATTTTCCAGAAGTCTTCTAACTACAGATATAAAAATCTGGATCTAGACATATTAAAGCTAAGGCTGTAAGTTACATTAGACTAGTAAGTTACCATCCATCACTTTGTCTAGTAGAGATGAGGATTGTGTACACACCACCACCACCTTGTTTCCTGCGTACTACTCAAAGACCCAGGCTAATAGTTTGTAGTCTCTGGGTTCTCAATGAGAAATCTGGAACCACTCAAGACTCTTCTGCTCTCTTCCCCATTCAGTTGTAGGTTAAAGCAAAGCTCATGAAACTCAATAAACCACAGGCACAGATGTTTATGTGATGCATTCTGTATGGAGTTGCAGGAGGCTCACCCCCCGGCCCCCTATAATCTATGTGAAACGCTTGCTTTAACGCAATCCACTGGACCCTCAGAGACATGTCATGAGGCGTTTTTATTAAACAGAATAGAATGCTGCATTTAGATCTAGATGCTTGTGAGAGGTTCTTGTTTCTTTTTAGTACCCGTTTGCCGCACAAAGCGTGGGAAATTACCAGCCATGGGAAGAGAAGTGCTGAAAGGCTGGGAAAGTACTATTTCTGTCCATATCAATGATTACTAACAAGTGTTTCACCCTCAGGATAAAGTGAGGCTGAATGTCTGAAAAGTGTTAATATCCCTTTACGCTTGATTTCATGCTCCAGCTTTTAGACTTTCGAGGCCTCACGTCGATGCAATCCCCTGGTTAGATCCGGAGCCGATTGACTTTCTGTGCATGTTGTCTTATAATCTCTTTTTCCACCAAAATGGTACATGTTCTGGTTCCTGACCTACGGGAACTGTAGCCTATCATTACCTAGCCACGTATTTCCTTTCTGGATGTAACGGGTTTCGTTACTACGTGTTGTTTAGGAGATTGCATGAAAAGTCCAAAAGCTAACATGGCACATTCTGGTGTGTGTGTGTGTGTGTGTCAGCATGGGTTTCCTCTGGGTTCCCTGGTTTTCTCCTACCTCAAAAAAATATGCTAGTGGGTGGACTGGCTACTTTTTTGTGTGCGTATTATGTGTTTGTGTGGTGCCTTTCAATGGACTTAACATACTTCATACTTCATGCCCAGTGTTCCTGATACTCCACATCACCCTGGCCAGGATAAAGGTCACAAAGGATAATAGAATGAATGATTTTTATGAATCCATGTGTATTGGAGCAAAACAATACTCTTTATTTTGGCATAAAGCCGAGACTTTCTAGATGCCAAACGTATTAGAATGTGCTTGTGGGATAAAGTGACTCACAAAGATGCAGCAGGTCACATGTGTTTATCACAGCAAAGTCCCAGCCTGAATGAGTCACTTTGAGATTGGGATCGTGTGAGCCTGTGTGTGTTTGTTTGTTTGTGTGTGTGTGCGTCAAAACGAGAGAACATCTGATGGCGTTTTCAATTCACTTTACACTTTGAGCATTCTGATCACTGACATCAGCCATGTAGTAAATGGAGAGACAGAAATTGTTAGGATCAGAAGGTGACGAGTGTAAATCCCAGCACTGCCAGAGTTTCACGCGGAAGACCTCTAACCCTCTAAATGCACACACGGATGCTTGGTTCTTTTTCCGCGCACTTTATCTCAGAGTGTCTGTAAAAAGTGAGTGGCCCAAAGTTTTTACCATGACTCACTGTAGTCAATAATTAGCTTTTTTTTCTGATTGGACATTTCTGAGTTGTCCTTCACTTGCACTAAACAAGCACAGACTATTGTCTGAACACTAGTTTTGCCAAATTTTACCTTCTCTATCTCTCTGTCTGTCTATCTATCTATCCATCTATCTCTCTCTCTCATTCTTTTACTTGTATTAGCCATGGTCTTTGTAAAACAGATGTTTACAGGAAGGCTCGATTGAAATCCATGGTGTGCCTCAGTTGGAACCCACGGGGATATGAAGACGGAGGCGAAATCCATCATTAGATGGTCACTGGTTGTCACTGTGTCTCCAGTTCTGTACTCAACACTGGTGTGATAGTTCAATATAATATATTAACAGATATATTTGTTTTAACTGTGTGCAGATGTTTGCTAAATATTTTTTATAAGATTAACACACAAACCACTGAAGACATTTATATATCGTCCCGATGTGTGAATTATTCTTATTATTATGCTATTTGTCTGCTGAAGTAAAAAATTATATGAAGATGAAGATGGGGGGGTTTATTTTCAGTGCAATTCTGTAACATTAGAGACACTTTTTGTTTGTTTTTGTTTTTAAAAAGAACTGTGTGTCTGTTATAAAATCATGTGGTGTCCATTTTGTAATGGAGTAAATCAGATTTAAAGGATGCTTGTCTTATTTTTTTTTTCTCCTCCATTTCTATTCATTTTTGTATACACTCGGATAATGATAATGGATGGGATTTTCGTCCATGTGGATTTCCTGTATCAGCTGAATCGGTTCATAGGGCTCCGTTCAACAATAAGAACGAAACAGCATCATAAACAGCTCAGGTAGTTCTCTTTTTTTTTTTTTTACACAAGCGTCTAATAACTTCAAATAACATTACAATAAAGCTAATAAAAACTATTTAAATGACTGTAAAACCAGAAGAGAGTGTAAATGTAGCACATATCTCCATAGTGTAGTGTAGTGATGGCTATTTCTGTACAATGTTTCTTTTCCTCCTGATAGCTGATCAGCTTCCCTATCACACATAAATAGATGCAGCCCATATTGGTGTTTCCATGGAAGCATTTGGTTTCAACCGCACAGTAGCAGTAATCTACAATAGAAAAGAAAAGGCAAGTTACGGTGTAGGCATGCTGGGATCGATTCATGAAGACATGAAAAAGATATGTCAACTGTTTGGTGTGTTTTGTAATGTGACTCTAAAGCCCAACTGAAAATAATAATACATGAAGTAGACGTGTCTTATGTGCATCAATCATCCTAGGAAAGATGGGTAAAGGGGACAAGCTGAGAGCATAAATGATAAAGCATCCAATGACACAAAAATGCATGCAGAATAATGCCATATTTAAAAAAAAAATGTTTTAGTGATATATGTATTTAATGGCCTATACATACCCCATAATATCCCACTAAATGGTTAGGTCCATTGTCCAGGGTTTGATAAGAAAACGTTGGAGGTTGTACACATATTATACATAGTGATGTCTGTGTGGGAGCATGTACACCTACACATCGCTGAATTATAAATTTGACTTCTGGAACTCCTGAGCAGCTCTGTGTTCAAGCACTATAATCCACATTTGTTCTCAAGGTAAAGCAGATAGACACCAGAAAGAGTAAACAGGGAACAAAAGTACCCTAAGTACCTTTTACACTTTAAGACTTCTCCAATCAAAGAAAGTTTTTCAAGTGTACTTAAGTACTTCTGGGAAGATATTCTACTACATTTTGAAGCATGCTTTTGGACATTTTAGCCACAATCAGGTATTAATGTCAGGTGTGGGTGAAGTGAGGAGGGCTGGCATGTAGTCAAAGGTGTACTGTAGAGTTCAGTGGTCAGAGCTCTAGGACAGGTATGCTTTACCCTGGTTGAATGGCCTCAAGAGCTTCCACTCCAACCAGGGTAAAGAATATCTTCATGGCTTTGTGTACAGGAAAATGTTTGGGTCTCCCAGTTCAACTGAAGAGAAATTTTCACGCTTCTGTGATACATTTGTGGTAACAATCTGGGAAGGAAACACATACACACATATAAATGACAAACCACTACAGTAACTCCATTATTTGATCTACTTTTCCAGACACTGCAGTTAATTATGCGACTTTTCTATATGGTGCTTCGTAGCTACAAAAGAATGTTTTATGAACGGGCTGAAATGTTTAATAACTGTATGCACTTATATGTAGTTATTTCGCATTCATGTCCTCCCGGCTGCTGCCACTAGAGGTCCTTCCACTCTGGTGAACTGACTATTCTGTTATAAATATGATCAACTGTACAAATGAAAGCAAATCCAAAGAACCGAATCAGACACAAAGTCAGTCTTTATATTGTACCGGGTTTAAATTCAGCCTGTTTTTAAACCTTACATGAGAATAATATTGTATATCACCGCCAGTAACTAGAATGGAATAAAAAAAAAACCTATCCGCATTTTACATTTCCATTTAGCAGACGACATTGGCTCAAAGACCCGACTTTGACATTGACATTAGAATTAATGTACTCTGGTGCTGTTTTCACGTTTTCAACACTAGATGTCCTCAGACACTGTGAATTTATCTGCCTAAAGTGATAAGCACACCTGGGTCTATAGTCTGATAAATGATCGGTCTTAAAAAGTTTTTTTTGTATTATTAGTATTATTATTATCATCATATTCGTTTCATAATACTGATGATAATAATAATAATAATAATAATTATAATTATTATTATTATTATTATTATTATTATTATTAATAATAATTATTATAATTTTAATAATATATTTAATAATTACGGGGGCACGGTGGCTTAGTGGTTAGCACGTTCGCCTCACACCGCCAGGGTCCGGGTTCGATTCCCGTCTTGGCCATGTGTGTGTGTGTGGAGTTTGTGCATGTTCTCCCCGTGCCTCAGGGGGTTTTTCTCCGGGTTCTCCGGTTTCCCCCCGGTCCAAAAACATGCACGGTAGGTTGATTGGCACCTTGGAAAATTGTCCCTAGTGTGTATGTGTGTGTGTGTGTGTGTGTGTGTGTGTGTTGTGTGTGTGTGTGTGTGTGTGTGTGTGTGTGTGTGTGTGTGTGTGTGTGTGTGTGCCCTGCGATGGGTTGGCATTCCATCCAGGGTGTATCCTGCCTTAATGCCCATCCTGCCCATAGACGCCTGAGATAGGCACAGACTCCCCGTGACCCGAGGGAAGATCGGATAATATTTTTTTAAATGATAATAGAAGCGGTAGAAGATGAATAAATGAATATTTAATAATTGTATTATTCTAACAGAAGAATATCTGTAGTAGTGTTATACTTTATTTGTGTATCTATGCATTTTTTGCGTTATATTATATAGTCCTGTCAGAGTTTCAAGACTGAAAGGTTGCTTTATTGCCATGACAAATATTTACAATTGTATTTCCAAAGAATAGAACATGCATACAGAAGTAACAATAAACTATAATTCGTATAACTCATATAACTATAAATGCGCGATTAATCGCAAATCGCGATGTTAGCCTGTCCGATTATACGACAGCAAAAATGATGCGATTTAATATATATATATATATATATATATATATATATATATATATATATATATATATATATATATATATATATATGCAGAAATAAATATATGTATAGGCTCTACGCCGCAAACAAAACAAAGGCAAACGCCGCAAACAAAACAAAACAAGACCAGAAAGTCGCAGCTTAAGCAGTGCACGTGTGGCGTGGCGTCACGTGACCTGCATCAGACGACCAGGTGAAGACGCAAGGACGCAACAACGCTACCTCTGATATAAAGATCCTCTTCTGGATTTAAGAGAAAGGTATTGTTTGTTTACGTTAAAGCTGCCGCATCACGCTGCACTATGATAACTCTGTAACCGCTCTCAACAGAGGCTTTTCCTTCCCGCGTACACGTGCCGGGGCTCGCACCCATGCGCGGTCCTATCCTCGAATACTCGCGGGTCTGCTTTCTCACACACGTCCCCGTACACGCATCTCTGCCCGGCATCCCTCTATCTGTCTCTCTCTCGCTCTCTGTCTGTCTGTCTGTCTGTCTCTGTCTTTGTGTGTGTGTGTCTCTCTCTCTCTCGTGTGTCTGATACATCCTGCCTAAACGCCCTCCCACCACACTGCTCCACTCCCACACCATACAAATAATTCACACCCTTCCATAAAAATGTTATTCATGTTTGTACAGAATATTTCAAATATGTTGTTTTTGTGATATTTATGACGGTACGTATTTATTTGTTTATTCATTGATTCATTTTAGATTCGCCTGTACCTAATGAAATTAACGCAAATGCTTAGTTTATTCAGTTATTTATTTATTTATTTATTTTATATTCATTGTTAAAAGTTTGCAAATATAAAAGTCAGTATTATCACTAAGGTGTATTAAATTGTCTTATATTCCAACATGACATTTTCCCCCAAATTATGCAACCCAAATTTTTATATAAAAATGAAACGCTATATATTGTAACATATCTATCTATCTATCATATATATCAATATATATAATATATATATATATATATATATATATATATATATATATATATATATATATATATATATATATATTATATGTATATATATATATATAAATATATATAGACACTATTAGGCTGAAGTTACTTTTTGTAGGGAATTGCACTTGGTTTGGGGTTTTTTCATGTGGGTTCTTTTTATTTAGTATCTTTTTAATATATATATATATATATATATATATATATATATATATATATATATATATATATATATAGATATATATATATATGTATATGTATATGTGTGTGTGTGTGTGTGTGTGTGTGTGGTGTATATATATCTATATATATATATATATATATATATATATATATATATATATTATAATATATATGTATATGTATATATGTATGTATGTATATGTAATTTTACTACTGGTATTTTGTTAATCCCCCAAACCACACACACCCTTACTATTGGGAATACCTTAAAAAAAGGAGCAGACATTAAGAATATTGAATTAAAATTGAATATATTGAATTGAAATAGAGGTGGAAGAACGAATGGATGACACAGTAACTCAAGTCCTGAGAAAACAGATTAAATGATTTCTAAAGATAAAGAGTGTGTAGGACTGCCAGATTGTTAGAGGAACTGTATTCCTGAGTCGAGGGTGTTATCAAAGAAAAAGGATTGATCTCTGAGACTACAGGGATTAGATGGAGGGATAGTGAACAAGGCTTAAGATGAAGATCTGAGAGCATGATGGAGTTAGTAGAATGGAAAAGAAAAGGTCACAAAGATGGGAGCGAGACCGACTTTGAAGGGAATTATGGATGAAAAAGAAAGAAGCCAGTGAAGAGTGTAGTGTCAGGATGTGGAACCGCAGATCATTTCTACTGTCTTATACACGCAACGGGTTCTGACTGGGGGAAAGGGGGAACGTTGTACAGTTTTTTATAAATTTTATGATATATATATATATATATATATATATATATAATATATTATATATATAATATATTTTCAAATGTACATGTGGGTTGATCCTGAATCTCTTACTTCAGTGATGTGAAAATTGTTAGTGATGTGAAAAATGAATGCTCCAACTTTGTAGTAACAATCTGAAGAAGGAATAACAATATATGCAGAGTTGTCCAAAAAGATGTTACCACTCATTGGGTACTGCATCATTCATTCATTCATTCATCTTCTACCGCTATATCCGATCTCCCCTCGGGTAACGGGGAGCCTGTGCCTATCTCAGGCGTCTATGGGCATTAAGGCAGGATGCCCCCTGGATGGAATGCCAACCCATCGCAGGGCACACACACACATTCACGCACACATTCATACACTAGGGACAATTTTCCAAGGTTCCAATCAACCTACCGTGCATGTTTTTGAACCGGGAAGAAAGAAACCAGGAGAACCCAGAGAAGAAACCAGGAGGGAACCCAGAAAAGAAAAAAGACCCCTGAGGCACGGGGAGAACATGCAAACTCCACACACACATGGCCGAGACGGGAATTGAACCCGGACCCTGGCAGTTGTGAGGCGAACGTGCTAACCACTAAGCCACCGTGCCCCCTGGTACTGCATCATTTTACAAAAAAAAGACTTTGAGAACCAAGGAGTCCAGGTCAAACAAGTGCACTAGCCTCATTTGGACTTGTGTACATAGTGTGTGTTATTAAAATAAAAGTCGATCCCATATTAACATTTTTTTGGACAACCCTGTAGATGGAAGAGTCAGGTGGCATAATACTATTGTCCATAACGTGTATATACTTAACGATAAAAGTGCGCCATGGCCAGAAAGAAAAAAAAAAACATCTCAAGCTGCGCTTCCTAACAGCACCACTAGATGACACTGTTGTTAAGCAATAATTCACAACTTGGACATTTTCTTAATGCAGGACTGACCCTTCAGGAAAATGCTGCATTGTTTTATTATACATCACAGCAGCAGCATTTTAAGAGCCTCGGTGGAGTATATAATCAGGCTTTTATTTAGACCAGCGCTAGCGTTTAAATGACTTTCAATTTCGAACTCTTTTGGTGTTATTGTTCATTATAAAGGCTTACTTAGTCACTTTATCTCCACAGCACAGTGTTGCTTACTTCAGCCATACAGAAGCCTTATGCTATTTAACAAGGGTGGAATTTGCATTAGAGAGGAAGCGTCGCCCTCCCACATGCGCACACACACACACACACACACACACACACACACACGCACACACGCACACGCACACGTACACGCACACACACGCACCTTTCTTCCCCTCCCCTCCAGAACACCGCTTCAGAAATGATTGCTCTTTATTTGGCTTTATTACCGAGTGTTACCTAGAATGCATCATTTTTGCACAACTTTGCTCGCAACTTGGACGAACACAGAGGACGTTGCCCGGCTCAGGGACAAATCCATAGCTCACACACAGATCTTATTGAGCGAATGATGACACATTTGAGCTCTCTGAGATCTCCGTAAAGCAGGTCTCTGGGAAAGTGGACTGCAAGGTCACAGGCATGACATGTAAGACATAATGCAGAAGGGTGTACCGCAAGTCCAAGCTGTCCCTTACACAATTTATCAGTGTACGATTTAATCCCTAAAACACCAGTCTAACGGTTTAAATATAGACCTATGGGATTGTAACCATGAGAGGATCATCATGTTACATGGAGGTACGTTTTATATAAATATGTAAAAGTCTTTAATATTTATAGACTGGAATAGTCAATATTTCAATCTGAAAAGGGGTTGAACTTAATTAAGCGACCTCAGCCTTTTAACTCAAAATCGAACAAGGAACACGGAAAGAAATGGAATGGATGTCTGCTGTGAAAGAGACCGAGAGAGAAAGAAAGAAGGTAATTCCAATTACGGGCACAAAGAATACTGCTGCTTAAAAATTCCTCTTCCTTAATGAAGGACCTGTCGTCTATTAAACAGAAATAAAAAGGGCAGAAATGACTTTCTACCTGAGAGCACGATCACTACAACTGCCTCCCTTTTCTCCCGCTGTATTAACGGTGTGCGAATGTCAAGAGGAATCTGCGTGAAAACTCTCATAAACCATCACCACAAACCAACACGACACATCTCTGAGAAAGTCCATAGACGTGGTGCACTTGAGGTCAATGTCCTGCGGCAGGATGAAGAACGCTTTAGAGGTGTTGGATCTGATTTGTGCTGCTGGAGATCTAGTATTGCCTGAAGCCTTAAGAGCCAGGGCATCAATAAGGAGATATACTAGTGCTGATTTTATAATCTAGATAAGACTAGATAAGTATTTTTTATCAGTCTTATTAGCTGCTTTTTTGTTTTGTTTGTTTTTTGTACCAATAGCATCTGTGTTGTCATAAACAGTTTTCTTGATCACTTTTGGCAACATAAAAATGTTAAATGTTTTTGTGTTCTTGTTTCTAACTTCCAACTTTGCAGCTGCAACGATTTGGTTCTGTTTTCAGTTCCATTCATTTTCTTTCACTCTTCACACACACATGCTGCTGTTATTTGCCAAATTCACACCTTTTTATTCGAATCGCTCGGAACAACAGCTTGTTTAGAAATCTGGGACAAATTTAGTTAGGAGCATTATGTATTGTTGGTCAAAAAATGGCAGCATTGCAAGCTAACAATTTAAAGGTTACTGGTTTTGTTTTTTTGTTTTGTTTGTTTTTTTCCACGGTTGCTTTGGAGCAATTCTTAAAAACAATTTGTACAATTGAAATTGAATTTCTTTTAGCAAAAGCATGTGATTTTCTTCAAATCCTTACATTTCCAAATGATCGTGTCAACAAATATCTCAAAAAAATATTTAGCCGTGTTGTGAATACGATGCCGCACATTTTCAGCATTTCCTGATGGAAACTATGGTTTGTATTCCAATGAGTGAAAACGCTTCTTGGATTCCACAAAACTGCTTGTTTAACGGCCACATAATTTAGTCACTTAGGCGCACCATTACAGCATTTCTTGTTGCTCTGAGCAAAGGTACATTCATTTAATTGATTGTGTCTGTCAGCAGACAGTTGCTTTCTTAATAAATATTTTTTGTTGTTTGTTGCATCATCATTATGCTGTTGCATAATGATTCGCCAAAACAAATCAGCATGGGTTTATTGCTGATTTATTGTTTATTTATTCATATGCGGTTTATTAAGTCATTGAATGCAAAATATAGTTACTAAACCATTTGCTATAATCTGTCTATATATTTTTTGGACATGGCTTACCATTTAATGTTTTTTTCTAGATTCTCACTGAAGGCATCAAAACCATAAATCAACACACATGGAACGTTGTAGTAAACAGGAGTGCTGTTCCAGATGACCCCGCCTCCACAGTCGCTTGACCTAAATCCAATCGAGATGGTTTGGGATAAGATGCTGAACGCAGAGTGAAGGCAAAAGGACCAACAAGTGCTTTGAGAATGTTGGAAAACCATTTCAGGTGAGGACGTTACGGAGCAAAGGGTGGCTTTATTGAATATAAGATATGAAACATATTTTGAGTAATTTCACACTTTTTTTTATTTACTACATAATCCCATATGTGTTCATTCATAGTTTTGTTGCTTCTACAATGTAAAATAGTCCATTAAATGAGAAGGTGTAGTGTATGTCTTGAATTGATGAGCTGTACAGAGGAATCCTGAATTTCACTAATAATCAAGCAGTGAGAATCAGAGCAAGCAATAATCACCTAGTTCTCTAAAAATAGATCAAAGGTAAATCTTGTGTACCTTTATTTATTAAACGCATACAGACAGAACAAAACACGGAACTACAAATTCTGAAAATGGACGAACAACCAAGACACAAACGGATAATATTTTGAGTAGTAAATGAAATGAAATTTTGACAATAAATGAAATATGCAAACAAAAAAATTTGTCACAGAGGAGAAATTCAGAATTCAGCATTTTCAGTCATTTTTAATCACAGCCGTAGTTTACTATCGTACTGACAACATGGCTAAACATTTTAAAGATCTTGTTTGTGAAAAATGGCAAAAGGACTTTTATTGACATCCTTTTGCAGAAATTGTATTTCTGTTTTGCTCTGTCTGTATTTGCTCACTAACTGATTCACTCATTGGCCTATTTTATATAACTCGTTGCTCATTGGTTGATATAGACACCTTTATTAGTGACATTTAAGATTCATCTGCACAATTCCTCAATTCAAGGCACATTTAGCGAAAAAGTTCATTCGAAATTTAAGCTTGACAGATTTATGACGAGTGGTTTGACCATTTTACATTCCAAGATTTATGCAGTGAAGTATAAGAATAAATTTTGTCCAACATGACACCTGATAATGCATGAAACATCCGACAATTGTACTCGATCAATTAAATGAAAAGCATTTAGTTCAAAGCAACAAGAAATGTATTTTGTCATGTGTATGGAGGTTGAGCGAGTAGTTTTGAGAATTTCATTTCTGATCTGAGAAACGCTTCAAACCAACCGAGAAAAACCTGTAACTCATTAGTCATTGGGTTCATGCAGTATTCTAGTAAAGCTACAATACACTGAGAACCATGAACTGGAGAGATAAGTCTTATATTATATTGCTCAGTATATACAAAGTCCCCTGGAATTTAAGCTGTAATTCACTCTTTTCTTTCAAATCCATTGTGCTATTGTACACGACTGGCTTGAGCATCTGTTTGTTTAGAGACAAACAGACTGTATGTCATGCCATGTTTGCCTCTGGATCTGGACTTCATGCCATGAAGAAGCACGGCATTTAAAACCCAGATAGTTGGGAAATCAAGGCAGCAACAGTGTGTGACGGAGTTAATGGATCCCTGTGGAGTTGTGCAGAAAGTCCACCGTCTCACAGCGCCATTCTTTACCCAGGCACCGCTTGTCTAATTCTCTGGGGAGGAACAGATGTTGGGCTGTTTGATGAGCCCAATCAGAAGGACTGTGATGAAGAAGAGGGTATTTTTAGTCGCTCTGGTAGACAGTGACATTGGCAGACCTCCTTCCTCTGCTGCTTCTGACAGGACGGTTTGTAAATGTTCAAGACGATGTGTCAGTGGCCAGCGTGGCACGATCGAAAAGGCGAACGTGTGAGAGAGAGAGAGTGAGAGAGAGAATGTGAGTGAAGTAGGAAGGCATTGTAAAAGAAAGTATAGAGACAGTCTTATAAAGAGAGTGGACTCTAGTGGCTAATATCCCCTGGAATCCAGATTGATGACAAAAAGTTGAGTGATGAGTCACATCGTAGCATGAGTTGAGGTGACCTGGCTGCAGCATTAACAGGCCACATCAGACGTCTGACACTTCATGAAGAGCTCATATTTTATGTGAGAAGCGGCACACAAGCACAGGGACGTGACCCAGAGTCATAACTCTGCTGTGCGCTGAATATATATCAGGGCTGCGCACACACGCACACACACACACACACACACACACTTCGGTAACAATCCTATAACAGCTTTACGAGTCTGGATAACTTCTTCTGTTTCCTCCATTGTAACTATCTATCATGATTATGTGATAATAAGCATGTCATCCGACACAGGAGGTTAGTTTTTCACTTTGACTTCTGAATGCAGCCTAGCTCCCAAAAATAGATAAATAATGTGTTGTAATGCCATAGCTTCAGCCTCCAGTGTAACCGATACAGTGTGATGGACATTGCTATCTGACTCCCTTCCAAAGCTTTTGGACGACTCGCATGCGGCCCGTTGGAGCAGGATCTGGGTACAATTAATAGCAGCCACTCAAAACCGCAATTATACCCAAGAATGTTCCCCAGCGTCCTGACCCTCATGTTAATCACATGGTAATATATTCTCAAAGTCCAGCACATCTTTTGAAACATTTCTCATACAAAGAGATTATAGCAAGTGTATGCTCTGTTTTCTTACTTTATCAGTGAATCCACTGATCCACTACAGTTATACATTTATCCATAGCTATGAATTGCTCTACAGCCAAATTGATTATTAGAGATAATCCAAAAATCATAGACTATGGTACGTCTTCCTGACTTGTTATAACTCTATATGTGTTTAATATGGTTAAAGATATTTATGAAACTTGATGAAACGTTTCTGTTTTTTCGATAGGTGCATGCTTTTGTTTCGATGCAAAAATATATATTATGCAAACAGCTTTACACACTTGTGGCATCTGGACAGTTTGTTTCTCAAAACATTCAGCTGAAACATCACTCTTCTCTTTGGCATGCCTCTTATAAACCTTGCCAAAGTTTTTCTTCACAGTGATATTTCATTCTGACCTTCCAGTTCATCTCGGAGCACTTCAGTAGGATTTCGGTTTTGTGACTGGGCAGGCCATTCAATAATAGATAACACTCCATTTGACTGTTTGCTCTTGTATCTGGTGTGAATTATTTATTTTTATTTTGAATTATTTTGTGGTAATTTTAGGGGCACGGTGGCTTAGTGGTTACCACATTCGCCTCACACCGCTAGGGTCCGGGTTCGATTCCCGTCTCGGCCATGTGTGTGTGGAGTTTGCATGTTCTCCCCGTGCCTCAGGGGGTTTTTCTCCGGGTTCTCCGGTTTCCTCCCGGTCCAAAAACATGCACGGTAGGTAAATTGGCACCTTGGGAAAATTGTCCCTAGTGTGTGAGTGTGTGTGTGTGTGTGTGTGTGTGTGTGTGTCCTGCGATGGGTTTGCATTCCATCCTGGCTGTATCCTGCCTTAATGCCCATAGACGCCTGAGATAGGCACAGACTCCCCGTGACCGGAGGGAAGATCGGATAAAGCGGTAGAAGATGAATGAATGAATGAATGTGGTAATTGTCTTTAAAAGGCTTTAGGAATGTTTTGGAATTCCACCAAATTTTTCCTCAGTAAAAAAAGAAACAAAAAAAAAAACATTTTTTTCTCCCTCCAAGAAATCTTCTCTGTTTTACTTATAGCCATGCTACATAAATTTGGTGCCATGACCCAGCTGCAGTAGATCTACAGTTCTGGTTCAGATCAGTTCAGATCTGCAGTTTGGCTCTTCTGAAACCAAGAATTGTCACCATTGATATCCTTGTAGCATTGTTGGACATTGTCTGTACTCATAGAACGGAGCATACATCATACATTGAAGGGTTTTTCCCTGTTTTTGCATTCTTTATAGTCCATTATTTATAGTGAAGTTGATTTCTTGTATCTTTCTTTTTTGTTCTTACCATCAATTGTTTCTTACAATATGGCTGAAGGTAGACGAAGCGAAGACCTGGTAGCAGCACATTGGGAGGAGGTTTTCACACCTATGTTTGCAGTAACTCAAGCTGTTGCCACTGCTTGTAAACCCAGCTTACTAAAGAAGATGATGTAACAGAAGTGAGATGAATATTTTAGAATGGGTGTTCACGCTAGCCTGCTCAGGAACCGAAGCCCCGCGTGCCATCTCTTCATGCGAGATTTATTGTGACATATCTCACTCAACCTATTCACACTGCATAAATAGTTATCCAGGCTTTAGCACGACGGCTGATTTTGTCTGATCACGGAAACTGGACTATTCACATTGAGGAGGGGGAGCGATGTGTGTGTACTGAGTCAACCCCTCACTAGTCAGGGTGATAACATTGTGATAACATATACCGGTCTCTATCAGTCTCAATCGGCTACTGATATCATTTTGTTCCAGGACATTGCAGAGCTAGAAAAAGCAGACAGCTTTTTTTATCTTGGTGCTGCAGAATTGCTTCAGAAGAACATTCATTAATAAGCGTCAGCGCAGTCAAGCAGAATTGTACAGAACAAAAGGCTGTAGCATTTGAGATGGACAGTCAGGTTTTGTTGGCCAGTAAGGGTGAATGTGGGCAGAGGAAGTTGGCATACAAGTGGGAATCTACACTATATCGGGGTTTGCGCTATATCTCTTATCCCCATATTTACCGCTAGTGCTGGGAAGGTTACTTTGGAAATGTAATAGGTAACAGATTACAAATGACCCTATTCAAAATGTATTGTAACTGAATGTATTCAAATGTATTGAAAAGTAGTGTAACTTTTCAATAACTTTATTAAACTAAAGAAACTGATTGGATTTGATTGCTTTCATTTGTCCACTAGGTGGCATTCGGATATAAAGTGCGTTATTTTTTCGCAATTGAGCTGCATCAGAATCAAATTGTTGAAGTGTGTGTGTGTGTGGGGGGTGTGTGTGTCGGGGGGGTTGTGTTTTGTGTTGGTCTTTGGGATTTGTATTCTTCAACATTTTTCAAAAGTAACTCTAATTAATTTACACATTTTTCCTCAGTACCTGTAACGGATTGTTATTTATTTTGTAATTAAATTACGTAACGCCATTACATGTAACTAGTTACTCCCCAACACTGTTTACTGTATATAAACAGTGAAAACTATTCACCGAAATTTTCTTTTAGCAGTGACACTTCTGCCTCTGGATTTGAGAGAGCTGAAGTCAACATTTGATAATAGTGGTAACTTTGTCCCTGGGAATAGTAGTATGTACTCAGAAGATGAAGTCCCATCTTTGTCTGAGTTTAGTCCGTCCGAGCAGGAGAGTCTGCTGTTTCTGACGATCCTCAGACCATATAAGGTTTACGTGGCTTCGTCAAATATTGAATCTGGATCATTAGGACAAGATTGGCACCAGAGAATGACTCCAGCAAAGGAGGTAAAGATACTGAGGGGGAGATGAGTAGAGACACTACACGTTTGATTTCTAAAGAAGGCCTTGCTGATGCTGTTGGGACACCTTTGGGTCGACGTGACACGGGTCAAGACTCAGGTGGGTAAGATGTTAAAGACTGACAACAGACAGATAGAGTATATGAGTCAATCAGTTAAAACATTGAATCTTGTTGTAGAAGTTGTGGATCCTTTTTTTGACTTAAAGTAAGAGTGATAATTTGTGAGTGAAATTCAAATGCATGCTGTTCCAGAGCAGAGATTAGTACATTCTTTTTGAGTTCAGGTATAAAAGTGTAGCTGATATAAATTAATTTGATTAGGGGTTCAAGCACGTAGTGCTGAAACCCTATCGTAATTCTAGTGATTATTATTAGTCTTATTCCTCCCCTTATTATTATTATTATTATTATTATTATTATTATTATTACTCCCAAAAAATAAAAAAAAGCAGACCAATCTGTAAGTCCTAGAGACTTGAAATTTCGACAGATGGTAGAGCTCAATTTTGGGAGAGGCTGACAAAGTCTCAAGCCATTTGGATACAGGGGGAGCTATAATCACAAAAAAATATTTTTGCACATATTTGGTCATAGTTTGTCAAAAATGTATCTTTCACACATTTATTGTACGGGCCACATTGACAAAATTGCTATAACTGCTCTTTGGGAGCATTCAAATTAAGGGCATAATAGAAGAAACTCTTTGATTCTATATCATATCAGTGGAAAGTCCTAATGCTTAAAACGAAATTTAACAAAAAACAACTATGAGTCATATTAAAGTGTGCTTATTCTGGAATCACTGAATACTAAGTCATTTTACTTGCATTTCCAAAAATGTCTGTTAATCTGTTAACGATATGGCTTATAGTTTTTCTCAGTTTATTTGGAGCGTTTCTCGAAACAGAATTCCCAATGACTCAATGACTTGTTCACCCTCTACACCATTGAGTCACTTGTGCAAATCATTAAATCAATTTCATGGTGCTTTTAACAAATTGTTAATGCTTTTGTACATTCGTGTAATTAATTGTCTACAACTGTCTGCTGTTTCCCACATTATCACTTATTTGTCATGTTGATCAAAATATGAGACTAGTTTCATCTAATTCATCTAAACCCCTAAAAGAGAGAGAGAGAGAGAGAGAGAGAGAGAGAGAACGAGAGTATATTAAGAACATGCCGACTTTGTAAGTTCCCCCTTTTCCCTAATTTTCCCCTTTCCCCTAATTTGCGCCTGTGAGCCTTATTTCTGGTGCTATCGTTATTTCTGGCCGGCTGAAGTTTCATTTTCTATTTCTTTAACGCTATATATATATATATACATAGATACATACATATAAATATATTGTTACAAAGTGACTCATCCCTGTTGGTTTGCGGAGCGCGGCACAAACACTGCAACTTTCCCGTTTCATCCTCTGTATTCTTGCGCTAAAGCGATGTGGGACGCAGGCTATTACATACCGGACTATTAAACACGCAAACACAGCCACTTCATTTACATCCCCCTCACAATAACTCATGCTGTGACTAATCAAAAGAATGGCCAGGTTTATTTCTCTTTTGGTTTGTTTTTTGCGTTAAACAAATAGAAAATTAGTATTCTGTTTGATAAATGGTGTAGCGCGAATAAGGATGGTGTCAAACGGAGAACAAATTTTACTGGAGTAGTTTAAGAATTGTATCCCTGAGCGGATTGCGGTTTACTTAAATGAATCCAGTAGAAATGAAAGTATAAGGAAAAGTAGACCTATATGAAAGCAACCGTTCACCTCCTAGAATTTGGGAAAATCGCGAGTGTTTTTATTGTCATAGGACTGGACAAATTGCAGCCAACTGTTTGTCACTAAAGGGCAAACAGGACAGACTCTGTAAGTCTTAATAAAGTGCATAGTGCATCCAGACACTATTTCTTTAGAGGAACCAAACGTAGATCCTTACTATTATCCTTTTATCATCGCTGGGAAGGTTTGGTTGCCTAAGTAGGAAACTGCGGTGTCTAAAACATTTTAAGAGACACCGGAGCAGCTCAGTCATTTATTTTAACTAGTGTATTGCCGTTTTCGAGAGCTCCGTTGTGCGTGTCGCATGCTGTTTGTCAGGGACTGGGGATGGGGGATGTAAACGCACCATTACATGAATTGGAGTTATCTACGGAATTACTTTCGGGTAGATTTAGGGTTGTCATATATTCTGCTTTGCCAGTTTGTTGGATAGATTTTGTTCCCGGAGATTATATAGCAAGCGGTAAAGTTTTTCCAATTTTATAAATCATGGATTCTTCCCTTCCACAACTTCCCCTGGAGGATTCCCTTTTCCTGGAGCAGAAGAACGCAAGTTCGAAAATGTTATTTTTCTTACTTTTTTTTCTTACTGTGAACGTTCTGTGTCCCAGTATTTATGAACAGCAGGAAATAAAGCTTCCTTCTGTAAAACTAAAGGTAGCAGAGTTCATCTTATAGATGTACAGAGAGCTGAACCTAGTGTACAGAAATATTTCCGTCTTGCAGGTAACGACGGTGAGGTTGTTAATAAACAGGTTTTCTGGAGGACAACTTACTAATACGTAAGTGGAAACCTCTTAATGATGCAACCTATAAGAGCACTCATCAAATAGTTGTGCTGTCGGTGTATAGACAACATGTTTTGTCTGGCTCGTGACAGTCCGTGGTCTGGTCACATAGGAGTGACAAAAACCATATGCACAGATTTTAAATCACTTCTTTTGTCCGGGTGTGAAAAAGAGTGTCTACGATTAATGGTGCAGTTGTCGTGTTTATTAAACCACAGGTAAGCCTAATCACACTGTTTCCCTGCTCCGTTGTGTACTATTCCAGTTACAGATGAAGCATTTGAACGTGTGTTAGTAGACGGTGTCTGTCCCTTCCCCAAGTCAAAAAAATCGCTTATATGTTGCCGTGACAGGTTTTCCTGAAGCCATTCCCTTACGTCGTATTAAGGCTCCTATTGTAATTCGGGCTTTAATAAAGTTCTTTTCTACGTTCTGGCTAGCGAAGGTTATTCAGTCAGATCAGGATACAAAATTCGTTTCTAGAATGCTTTGGTGGTTCAGGATTGCAGCTTAGAAACAATGACGTGATTTCCGATGCATTCTCTCATTTGTGGTAATATTTACTCTTAATTTTTTTTTGTTTTATTATGGTTCTTTTTTTTAAGAAGTTTTGCCTGCTTCTCCAGGGGCACGGTGGCTTAGTGGTTAGTACGTTCGCCTCACACCGCCAGGGTCTGGGTTCGATTCCCGTCTTGGCCATGTGTGTGTGGAGTTTGCATGTTCTCCCCGTGCCTCAGGGGTTTTTTTCTCCGGGTTCCCCTCGGTCCAAAAACATGCACGGTAGGTTGATTGGCACCTTGGAAAATTGTCCCTAGTGTATGAATGTGTGTGTGAGTGTGTGTGCCCTGCGATGGGTTGGCATTCCATCCAGGGTGTATCCTGCCTTAATGCCCATAGACGCCTGAGATAGGCACAGACTCCCCATGACCCGAGAGAAGATCGGATATACCGGTAGTAGATGATTGAATGCCTGCGGATGAAGAGAAAGGATCCAGATGCTTTGTCCCTTTATTTAGATGAGTTCCGGTGAACACTAAGATTGTTGGTATATGTATTCCCATGCTTCCGATTTCCCAGTGTTAACTCTGCTGCTACCAGTTGTAACGCGCTCTGTGGGCAGGTAGTTTGGGCCTCTGCATTCCCGCACGTAGTTAGAGTTGTGTTTGTATACACTTGTGTTAGAGGCGCCACTCTACCTCTAGAGGCAGGTCAGCTTGTATATAGGTAGGGAAGTTGTTTTATTTTGGCGCAGTCATTCAGTCCACCTCTGCGGTTCATCTCTCATCATGTGTTTTGTTCATGTGTTCTTTGGTGGTTTTCTTTCTACTTTGATGGATGGATCTTGTATGTTTGGCAGGTTGCTTCTGCTTTGCCTTTTGTGTTGTTGTTGCTGAGGAGCGAAAATAAATATTCTGTATCCAGTATATGTCAGGAAAATCAAGGTTTATTTTCTTCAGCCTTTATATTTAAAATGCTAGAGTTAACGTATGTGTTACTTGCATGTAGTACTAATTTTTCCTAATGGATGGATCTAAAGAGTGGAATGCAGTACAGGCCTTCAAATTTAAGGTGATAGTTTTTAACTGTGTTCTGGCTTGTTGGGTGAAATCTTGAAAATTTTAAAGTATTTATTAGAGGTTCAAGCACGTAGTGATGAAACCCTATTGTAATTGCAGTGACTCTTCTTCTTCCTCCTTTTCCTCCTCCTCCTCTCCTTTCCCTTCCCCCGAAAACTGATCGTACAGACCAATCCAATAGATTTGAAATTTGGAGAGATGGTTTAGCTCGATTTGGGGTCTCAACCCATTTGGACACAGGGGGGGCGCTATAATCCAAAAAAATTATTGTACACCCAAAACTTATATATTGACGGAATCCTTGGGTCAAACGGGAGTAAAGTTTGCTTATTTCATAAAAATTTGACATAAAAAAAATACTTTTGCGCACTTGTCATGTGTTTTTTTTGCAGCATCAGCACAAAACCAGTGTAGAAATGTTCAATAGACATGCCTTATCAACAATTGTCCAAAAAACATTGACGTTTCGACTCAACTAAAAGTGAAAAGTAGGCGGGGCCACATTGACACAAATCCCTTTATTTCCTGTATCCTTTGACAAATCCAAAAAAAATTGGATTGTTTTCTTAATTAACGGCTTTAAACGAAGAAAATATTTTGAATTTTTCTTTGTATAGTGCTTAGTGTCAACGCAATATCCACTGGATAGGAGTAGATAAGTCTGAAGCCATTTTTTGGGGGGGGTTCCAAGTCCATATTATTATTATTATTATGCCCTAAAAGTTATCGTTCTGACCAAATCGTAAGTCTTAGATCACTGAATTTTGGACAGATGGTAAAGCTCAATTTGGGGGGGAGGTTGTCAAAGTCGAATTCAAAGCCAATTAGACAGGGGGGCGGCAATAATCCTAATGGATCAATTTCGCACATTTATGGTCATAGCTCGGCGAAAATTGATCGTACACTCACAACTCTCATATTTTCAAAATCGTTGTGTCAATGCGAATGTTGGGCAAGTAGTGACATCACCGAGGACTTGTTTTGTCTGGCCAAAAAGGCGTGCAGCACGGCGATGCACTCTCTTGGGAAGTACGTTTGCTTCACGGCATGTTCCACGTTATGCATGTTTTTTTGCTCTCTGTCTTTGCCCTTATGACCTTCAGTATCTCAGATGCTTGAATATTAGTATTATTTTTCTGTGAAAAGCTTTAGGAATGTATTCAAACTCTACAATATCTTGTCTCAGTTAAAAAAAAAAAAGCTAATGGAGAAGAGCGTTCGTTTGGCGGAACCTTTTGTATGTGCTTGTATGGGAGCATAATTGTTGTGACACCGCGGGAAAAACGCGCGCCGCACGACTTAATCAACCTCACGCGCATTCCATTTTTCCCGGTTGTTATGTCGATAAATATATATATATATATATATATATATATATATATATATTATATAGATATCTATATATATATATATATATAATATATATATATATATATATATATATATGCTAGACAGAGCAAATACGACAAAACAGCTGCTTGAGATAATATAATAATAATAAAAAAAGAAAAAATATATTAAAAGAAAAACACACATGGTGGAAATGCAACGTGCGCATCGCGCGCTAATAAATCAGTATTGTGTGTTTAATATAGACCGGGAAAGGAGACGCTGATTCCGAGGTCGAGGTTTTGATGATTCCTACTTTGTTGCAGGTATGTTTTTCCCCTTGTTATGTTATGTTATGTTTTTTTTTTAAATTTATTAATCGAGATCTAGTTGAAACACGTGCATGAAGTAAATAGGATCCCATTTTATGTTCCATCTCACGGTTAATGTATCGTTTAATGCGGGTCCTCTGATTCCTTTGTCATAAAATATCGATTATATATATATATATATATATATATATATATATATATATATATATATATATATATATATAAGATATGATTTTCCGTCAAGAATTGTTTGTTGTTGAAGTAGGTATAGAAGCCATGTTGGTTCACTGGTCCTAAATGTTTATGTTTTTAAAATGAAGTATTCACATTCGCAGGCTGTAGCACGCTACAGAAAGAAAAACAAGGACCAATGAATGTGAAACAATAGCAAAGATTATAGACCAAATCCAACTGGCAAAAGCTGCGTGTTGCTGGTTCCCAGTCAATTGTGTCTGAAATATGTTACAAATGTGAACAAAATGTAATTTTTTTTTCTTGAAAAGGAGACCATGGAATTTTATATTAATACCTTTACAATAGAAATCTCAAAGCAGTGTGCATTTAACACAAATGAAACACAAAAGGAAGTCTATTCTGTGCAAGAAATCATCTTGACGAAATGGGATTGTATTCAGCTGGACGAATAAATTAAAATCAGCACTAACAAGTAAACAGGTGGGGGGGCTTTAACCGAGGGGTAAATAGCAGTAGTCATGGATTATAGATGATTGTATAACAGTTTAGAGACTTGATTGTCATTGTAGTGATACAGCAAATTGTATTTGGTAGCTCACCGATATCAGCAGTAGTAAAAGAGAAGAAAAAAATATATAATAGAAGATACGATAATAATTGCACTAAGGAATAGACTAGATAATTAATGAGGATTGCAACGAATTCTAAACCTATAACACAAGAGATATTCAGTAATTAATAAAAAAATTCACACTGCGGAAGCTGTTGCTTTAAAGCTTGTTTGGTTTTATTCTAATGAAGACGTTTTTAGTTTTACTACACATTTATGATAAGGGACAATCAGGACAATACGAGGTTGCAATTTGTGCCTAGTAGTGAAGGTGACCAGTGAATTGATGGAGGCTTGTGGCTTATCTCATTCCACTGATGGAAAAGTACTGATGATGATGCTTTGTTGATGATGATGATGATGATGATGATGATGATGTGTGTGTGTATATATATATATATATATATATATATATATATATATATATATTATAATATTATGCTAATAACTTGTGAAAATGAACTAGGATAATATGCAAACTAGCCAGTCTGTATTGTGCACCTATTGTGGTGTTGCACAGTATACTGGCACAAGAAAGGTATTGTGATACCGTCCTTTAAAAACGATATGATTCTTCATTTTATTAATTCCAGTACTTAAATGAAGGACTGCAGTGCCAAATTTCTTTTTCCTCTTGGATGTACACCGACTTTCATGCTGATGAAACTTTGTAAATGATTAAAAATTACAATGAATTATTTAATGAAGAATTTTAGTCTTCTTTCTTTCAGCAGATATCAAAGACTGGGTGTTTATTAATAATTAAAAACAAAGTTCCACTATTCAGTTTATTTTTTGCCATAGTATCGATTTGGTATTATGATATAATCTAGGTTTCATATCGAAGTAAAAATGTTGGTATCGTGACGGCGCTAGTCTACTGAGGTCCTCCGTTACACGCTGACAGTTAGGGTGCTTTTTACCGTCTCTCAGCGCTGAAACTAGTATTTCTGAATGACACAGCCTTGCCTTTGTGTTTCCCCTATGAACAGTTGTAAATGTCTACACAGTGAAAGAGCGTACTCTCCCCGGGAGCCTGTCATTTGAATTCCCTTATGTGCATCAGCATCTCTGGGAACGTCTTGGTAGCGGCGCTCATGTTTCTGCTTGATGTCCTCTCGTACGCCTCGCATTCCTGCGAGACTCATGTCATCTGATGTACATCTACTTGTCTCGAGTCCTATAGAGGAGAGTTTACCACGTTTATGTTCACAGCTGGTCACTGGCCTGGGCCAAGACGTTATTAGTATTCTGGTTCTCTCTGAGAAGCAGAAACACCCTGCGGTTTTAAATATGGGAATTAATAACAGCTATAAAATTACTAAATAGCTGCCGTGGCTTTATGGTAATAGTCTTTTTTTTTTGGTTCTCTCTTTGTCGACAGTAAGATTGTTAGATGGCCAGCCAGACCAAATCTCCCTAGTCCTTCACGCTTCGTTGTCTCGTTCTCCTTGACCATGCCCATGCTGAAGCATCATTTTTTTTCCCCTCTGTGTTAACAGAATGTCAATAGCGTGTCCTCTTCATTAACTCTATTCTTCTCTCTGAGGGAATAAGTCCTACACTTTTCAACATTTTTGATGGTGTCTCATCTCATTGTCAATTGCTAATGAGGAAGAACTGTGTTTACCCATCATGCCTCCTGCTCCAGTGCACATGGATGATGCCTGTGTGGTTTTAATGATGTTGTTTTGCCTGAATATACTAGAAGAGGGACTATTTGGTTTCAATCAACAGATGTTTAAGTAGAAACGGGAACGCCGTGCGCAACCGAGTGCATCTGCGTGCATAGATGGCTGCTAATTTCCACTCAGATAGCGCAACAAACACTCGACAAGTGCAAGTTTGCCGGTTTATGAATAATGCAATTACAATAGTTATTTAGAAGGATTTTATGTCCTGATTATCATTTTACTTACTCGCTTACCTTCCACTGATGCCTGTAATGTTTCCTGAACACCGTGTGTTCACCTAAAATGCTTAGCATGACAGAAGAATCCCTCTGTACCAGATGTGTGTTATTTGAGAACGCATGGGCCGCATGTACAGTATGTATGCCCTGGCAATCTTAATCATTTTTACACAAGCTGACCAATACGGTTTTATTATGATTATTTATTTTCTAACATAATCTCAGTGGCTTTAAAAAACAGCCAGCAGCCTCATTAATATTTCTGTTAAGCCGTCTCACAGTCGGAGATTTTCACAGATTCTCTAAAGCTTTGTATTTGTATTCTTCTTGTTAAAAACTGCAACCCACCAGGGTGTAAGACTAGTAATGAGAATGTAGTGTAGCACAGGAAAAATATCAAAAGAAGTATTGTATCAGAATAAAATAACTTTGGCTTCACCAGTCTATTCTAATGTGCTTAGACATAAAAAAATATAGGGAATGGCAGCAAACAGGTAACATATACAGGAATATTCTTTCTCTTCTATCACTGCACAATAATTAAGTCAGACTGATCATGTAGAATTATACATTATATATATATATATATATATATATATATATATATATATATATATATATTATACAATAAAAAAGTATTCGTGAGTAACATTTAAGATTCTGCATAATTTTTAGTCTCCATTAAAATTAAAGCAAAAGTGATATTGCCCATGTTAACTGCACTGTGCAAAAGGTCAGATTTTCCTCGTGAATAATCCTTTCTATTGAAGTGTGTTCAGATATGGATTTCATCTAAAATAGATCATAAGTTTTTACACACATTTGTGGAGTCGACTTCAGCTGGCGTTGGATTGATGTACACCCACAGCATAAATAAAGCTTTTGCTATTGATTACTCTAGTAATCAAATATTTAATGGTTATTCCATAGATTACTCCAGTAATCTGATAAAAAGTACTTTTTCTTAAATAAATGTCAATAATAATTGAGAGAAAATATAAGACCTTTCTCTTAAAATGAACATCACTTGTTTTTTTTGTTTTTAGAAAGATGACCATTTTATTGCTGAAATTGCATCCAAGAATTTCCGTTACATAGAGGTGTATGGCTTTTCTTTTAGACTAGTGAGTTTTTGAGCGATTCAGCCATGGATCTCGTTAGAAAACCAAATGTTACATCCCTGATCAGAGGACATTTTGGATTTCATTTTGGAGAAAGACCAACCAAGCAATTTGTAGGAAGCCATTTGTAGGCTTTGTGGCAAAAAAAAAATAGGCTGTATTGTGTTTTCATTTACGGTAGTTCATAAACAAACAGGCATGTTTGTACAGATGTATTAGCATCATTTCTTTGTTTAAATAAATAAATGAGTAAGTAAATAAATAAATATGTTGATCTTTTCTCTCTTAGCCTAGAGGTTGAGTGAACGTACAGTGAATGTTTTTGGACGTTCATTGTACACCTGCCGTATTTCGAATTGAGGGGAAAAAAAAGATGTTCTGGTTCAAGCTTTACATGCGCTTCGCTATATAACTGCTCGCTGCGCTTACTCAGAATATTTTTGCTTATACTTTCAGTTGGCCGATTCTGTACCGATATTTGGCAGGCCGGATTAATAGGGCCAGCCGGCTGTAGTTTGCCCATGTATGGGTTATACAGTTGCGCGCATCAGGAAAGTGCGTTCACTGACCAATAACAACAATTCTTATTATGTCTCGGATTATTTTATGGCACCGTCACTGAATGCTTCTGTCATGATCGATTTAATAATACGTTCTAGAGATCACCATCTGTTTTTGATTTCCCAATAGTCACAAGTTTCCTCCGTCACAGCATTACCCGTGTAGTTGAATTGCCGTATTAAACCTGACCTCCTTCTGCAGTCAGCTGCGTAGAGTAGATTATGGGAAACGTCAATCATGTATTTATTTATTAAAACATATTGCACATTGTCCAGATGTAGTATGTCTGCAGAAAAGCTGTTTTGAAATTTTACATCGTTCCAGATAAACATCTGTGTTTATCACCAGCAACACAGTAAAGCCGGTTAAATTATTTGTATGTTTGTGTGTGTGGGGGGGTTTCCTATAAACGGTTATTATTAAAGAAGGGAACATAGAAAATACACTTTTAATAAGTTATCGTTTCAGTTGATGTTTCTATTCTAAAAAATTCCTTGTCCATTTACACGAAAAGTCAAATGTATTGAAACATTCATTTCATTTTGATTTATATTCAATCAGGAAGCAAGTCAAACTAAAAAAGAAAAAAAGAGTATCTGGAAGAAGTCCCTTTTATACTTTACCTGCTGTTTTTTTTCCTTCCTGGCAGGAATAGGACACGACTAAAATAATACAATGACAACTTATTTTTGCTGGGACGGGACTGGAAAATCTGTCATCCGGGAGTACATTCAGAGAGAGAAGAACAGATTATTGGATGTACTTTACTTCATGATGGGAGTGCAAGTAAGGCAGATTTAGGTCTGACTAAAAGAGCCAGAAGGTAACATAACTATGAGAACACCTTAAGATATCAAAACGTCACAAAGATCAACCACCGAGTGATATCTTGTACAGATATTTAACAAAAATCTTTTGAGACTTACTTTATAGGTGGAAAAATACAGAACTTTTTCTTCCCCCAAATAGCAGAAGGCCTGATATCGCACATGTTTCTGTGAGAAAAGAGCACCATTTTAGTTCTCTCGAAATGGACCAGGTTCCCCTTTGTAAAGAAGGCGGCGATATGAATCTGAACAATTATTTTTAAACTCAAACATAGCTTGCTATTCTACAGTGCATGTGAATGCTCATCTGAATGTATTCAGACATCATCAACTTGGGTTTGATTCATGTGTTATGTCTTTGCACAAGAGGGAGAGAAATTTAGCAGTTTTGTGTCGGGACTAGATGTGACATTCCAGTCGTAAAATGAATGAGAGGAGGTGCAGGGAATATTGATGAGGTCATTATCATTGCTATTTGATGTCAAAGAGCTCTTTCTGCCTTACAACATGCTACTTAACCATCAGTCATGTAGACGCCACACTAAGCAGCAATGGAGCATTCAAACCACGATCATGACGGGCTTATTTAGGCTGCACAGCAGCTCACTTTCACTGTCAGCTGCTCTAACAAATGATGTAGTCTTGCCACAGGAGAACATTTACCTTACAAAGTACTAAGACTTGTACGTTGAAGACATCACCACCATATAGCACCCAATGACATAACCTGATGCGCTCATGTTTACGCTATAAATATACACAAACAATGGTTATTTAAAGGTTAATATACATGAATATGCATAAATGCACAGTTCAGGAAAATCTGCACCTCTGATTGGTCAGGTGGTTCTGATTCATTCATGAGTTTTTGCACATTTCAGATATACGGTATGAAGACCAAATATGCTTGTAATTAATTTACGTTTTAATTTGTGTTTTAATTTACGTAAATTAAAAAATTTACCAAACGTAACTCGTGGTTGGTTTTGTTTGGTGGGTCATGGTGTATTTTGGTGCCTGATTTGAGACTTGGCCCATCAGTATTTTAATGATTGTTTATTTGTTTGGCGGTTATTCTGTGGTTATGTTTGTTTGTTTTATATCGGAGTAAAGAAAGGACGTAATGATTAAATGTTTTGTTTGAAGGTTTAATTGAGCCACCTTTTTATAGTTAGTTGTTTTTATAAATAAAAAAGGTCAAACGTGCATTTTAATCGCAATAATACATTTATAAAAAACAGAAGCAGCACATTGTGAAATTGTAAAACTAAAACTGACTTCTAAAAATACTAAAAAGACTTTGTAAATATGTTCTTGTTCAGGTTTGAGCATAAAGTTGTAAAGCTTTATTCAGGCTGCCTTGTCTATTTTATTAATTTGATTTGTGGCTAATCTAAATTGATGTAATACCTATTGTATAGCACAATTGCCCAGAATTAGATAGAAGATCAGTACTCTTGAATTACTCAAGTACAAAGTGTTTCTAAGGACTTTCTTTCTTTCTTTCTTTATTTATTTATTTATTTATTTATTGCCACTTGGAATGTGCTTTTGCCTTACTAGGGCATATTTTGTTCTTTTTGGTTTGATTATAAACACGTATACCGTTTCCTCCTGTCACCAGAAAGACACACAGTTCTGGACTACAGGCTCTCCAGACTGTCATTGCTTTAATTCTCACTGTCACCCAGAAGGAGCAGGCTTTTACTATTTGTTTGTTGTTTGGTGGGACTTGTCAGAGCAGACTCTGAGAGTTTATAGCAGATTCCTTTCCGGAGGCAAGTCTGTGTCAATGTGTGACAGATTGGCGGATGCAGGACGTAAGCGATGGGTCATGGGTACAGTGGAATGGCTTTATGCTCTGTGCCAGATGCTCTCTGATGCCTTCAGGTAGACTCCACACTCAAATATTGTTTGTCAAGGATTATAAAAAAAAAAAAAAGGAAAGAAAGAAAGCCGAACACAGACACCTGTACTTGATGGCTGTTAAAGTCTCGGCTTCCTCCTTGACTTGTAGCCTTAAAAGTAAAGAGATTGATCGGTGAAGTATGTCTGTGGCTTGTCACTGGCGATGTGGTCCCGTTGTTTCGAATCTATTCCTGCGCAAAAGCGATCACTTGTGGTTTTCATCATTCTTTCTGTTCACGGTTCTCTTCTCCATAATGAGCGAGGCGACATGCTCTGTCACGAGCCTCGTGATTTCATTTCCTCCCCCCGCCGTTTCTGGATGGTGCCTCGATACGCTGTGTCCACGCCGGAGTTGATTTAATTACCCGACGCTTCTCTGTAGTGTGAGGATATTGCGCCTCACCATGTAGTAATATAAGACCCCTCAAAGCAGAGGTTCATTTCGTTCGGACTTCTCTCGCACTCGTGGGGGTTCGGAGCCAATGTAATTGTAAGACCATGAAAGTGCTCTCCAGTTAAACCATGCTAATGAGCAGCGTTTTTAATCACGCTCGACTGAAGTGAAGTGTAGCTGCGCTGCCTTTGGCCTAATGATGGCCTTGTCATTCGGAGCCTCAGGTGCCGGTCCTCCTTTAACGCGGCGGTGCGCACTGAACCGACTGTCCACTGCAAGGCGGACATGAGTGCACACGCACAAAAAGCTCAGCGGCGTGTGAGATCTGCCCGTCTTGGCAGAGCGCAGCGGATCGTTCCCGCGGTGCCTCGGCACACTTTTCCTTTCTCACCTTGATTTTTGAATAATTACTGTCAGACTTCACCCCAGCCGAACTCGGCTCCGGCTTCCCAGCGGAGGAGACCTGTTTTCTCCGACCAGTGTTTGCTACTGGACTCGCTCGACTTTGCTGGATGCCCACAGGCCTTTTTGCCTTTGAATAATGAAACGGGGCTTGTGCTTGGACGAACTTCAGCACTGCAGCCTTGATGCTACATTAGTTGCTACAGAAGAAAAAGGGAGCAGGGGTCCGGTGAAGGTCAGAGATCAAGCTCCATCGAGTAAATGGCTGTTAAACTCTTGACTCTTTAATAGACGCGTTGACGCAGAGGAGCTTTAGAGGAGCGCTATGAAAGCCGTAGCTATAAAAATGACTTGGGCCTAGAATGGAGGATGGTTAAAAAGTAAAAAAAAAAAGTAGGAGTCAGGAAACCATCCATTTTTCCCCTCTCCCTTCTTTCTTTCCAGTTTTGAATCCATGAACACAAACTTGAATGACAAGCCAGATTCTATAGCATGGTGAACCTTTATATAGTGCATTTAATTTCTCTTTTCTGGGGCTAGCTCTTCTCATGTTATATTCTTTGAAGGCCCCCAGTCAAGTACTTATCACGGGTCTGTAAAAATCACCAGTGCATAATGCTTATCATGCTCTTGCTTTTCAAGTGCTAATTAAATAATATCGCTCAATAAAATATCATTTTTTCCCCACAATGTTGATTACTAATACTATAAAACATTATCATTGTAAGGAAGATGGAATTCTTCAAATAGGAAAAAAATACATTAACAAGTGACTTTGAGATATATTGATAGCTCTGTAGTGCCCTATAATGGATAAAAAATATTTAGCCAGCCCTAATAGAAACCTCATGAGATTTCTAAAAAATCGGCCAATAATTTACATTTATGTATAGAACTGTAGTTCTAAAAGCATATATAAAGAAGGTAGGATTAATGCACAAGGGGATATGAATTCACTGTCTGTAACAGAATGTTAACACACAGACAGCTGGGCACCAGAAAACACACACTAGTCAATTCACAGAGTGTAATACACGCTAAGTGTATTAGGCGCGTGCTTTGTTTTTGCAGGACGTGATCTTTTGTTTGTTCCTAAGGTGAGGGACTGCGCTCGTGCATAGAAGATTTCTCCTGCTCTGGTTTGCTGGGCTCCTGCCATCTGGAGGCTCTGCACCACTTTTTTTTTTCTTTGTCCCCTCGAGTGGAACACCATTGGGCACCTGACAACTTTTTACTTTCCCTCAGTTTCAAACTGCTGTGTTTGTGCAATAGGCTTTTAAAAACAAGCCAGAGAAAGGTAAACCGATAAAGAGAGAGAGAGATGGCAAACGCTGCACTGTGGGGGGTTACGAATAACGAATAGTGGGGGGGGGTGGATATAAAAATTTATTCGCAGACATCAGAGGAGAGTCCATTTACGACGAGTTATAGCATACAGCAGGAAAGGAGCACACTGTAGAATGTCTGTAGACCAGCATTACAGCTATTGCGTTCTGACAGTAAGTGCTAATATTATCCCCGGTTAATAGGCTATGCTGCACATCACACTTTTTTCAGCACAGTAATAATTAGGATAATACAATCGCACTCTTGAATTCGCAATTCTGATTGGTCTGATGATAAAAGCAGCCTTTTTTTTATATATTTAAAAAAAATGCTTTTCACCAAGTTGTATTCCATAATCTCGTCATTGGTCATTTTCTAATGGCAGCATTCAGTGACCCAACTCCCGATACCCATTAAGCAATTTTTAATGGACTGTAATGGACTTGCACTCCTCATAGGCACTTGATTCTCTTGAAAACCCCTTGTCCATGGTGCAACCAATCATAACCGGCAGTATAAGTAGTGTAAAAAAAGAAAGAAGAGCTTTCACACATGTAGATACATACAGTTGAGCAAGCAACACAAATTGTATGTTTAATTTACATGGTTTAGTGTCAAGGTAATAACCAATTTCTCTTTTTTGCATCCTTCTCTCTCCCATCCTTAAGGTGCTGCAGTAATATAAAGATAGGGTTAACCCATAATCATTGCCCATCACTGTGTCTGCACCACTTGCAGAACAAAATTAAACTCTTGCGCATTAAAGAGCCTTATTTATTTTGAAAGTAATACGGGTCCGTATTTGTTACCCAAATGACCACGGGGTCATTTCAGCCCTGTCTACAATTCATTCAGCTGTAAATAAAGCATCTAATGATTTGCTGGAGATGGAATCTGGGCATCTACCTGCTGTGTGTTCACAAGTGAACGCTGAGAAGATATTTATAGACGAGTTGTTGAGTCATACACATCACTAGGGTTGAGTAACATTTAAAATTTATCGATTCTGATTCTTACCGATTCCAAGTTTAGGTTCCATGCGGCATATGCTTAGTCATGTTCTTCGTGACACCAGCTTTCAGCGAACCAGGTGCATATCTAATCGGGTTCGATTCCCGTCTCGGCCATGTGTGTGTGGAGTTTGCATGTTCTCCCCGTGCCTCAGGGTTTTTTTCTCCGGGTTCTCCGGTTTCCTCCCCGGTCCAAAAACATGCACGGTAGGTTGATTGGCACCTTGGAAAATTGTCCGTAGTGTATGAATGTGTGTGTGTGTGTGTGTGTGCCCTGCGATGGGTTGGCATTTCATCCAGGGTGTATCCTGCCTTAATGCTCATAGACGCCTGAGATAGGCACAGGATCCCCGTGACCCGAGGGAAGATCGGAAAAAGCGGTAGAAGATGAATGAATGAAAATTCTGTATATAATCGGTATAAAATTAGCACAGCCTTTCAGTACTCCATATTTCAGCCCGATAGAATATACGGCTGTTAGAATCAAACTTATATTAGTAAGTGCTTGGACCCATAACAGCTGGAAATAACTTAACTCTGTTCCACTATCCAGTGTTAAAAAGCCATGGCCTTGGAGGGCTTTTTTGATTGTTACCTGCTGATACACACTATTCATATTCTGAAATATGTACGAGTAGGCATATTGGCATATATAGGCGTAGAAATAAATTTGCCACATCATCTTTGGCTTTATTGGTGTACATTGCTTTTCATAACTGAAATGCTTAAAGGCTATTGCTCCACATCCTCCGCTCTTATAAAAGTCACTTTTGTGACTCAGCACCTCATTTCTGTAGGTTTTATTCACCCTAGGACCGGAGAGACAAAACAAGATGCATATCTATTCCTGCAGTTCTGCTGGTGGCCACACTGTGGCACTCACAGAGCACAAAACACCTTGTGGCAGTAGTCTGTGCTAGTCCACTGCAGTCTCCTGTAACGGGACATGCACACTCCAGAAGGTAGGAGTATACTCTCAGTGCCATGTCACATTGTATAAGAAGGAGCAGTACTCGTCTCGTAGTACTCGTTAAGAAGTGCTCATGCCTGGCCCATTAAATCTCCAAGTCTGAGACTGGAGCATCATGCTGGAAACGCACTGTGTACTTTTGTTCAGACTCTCCCATGTACCACAGCAACATGTCAGTCCAGAGGGAATAAGACGCCACTTGGCAATGAATTCCCTTTGGACCATGGCCATTACTTTAAATGTTTAGTAATCGAATTGTAAAAAAAAAAAAAAAAAAAATGAACACATCATATCCACTATTTTAGATATCACCAATAAAGTGTCATTTTAGAACTAATCTACTTAAAAGCACAAAAGTCCTGTATCAGCTGGGGTTTTCCAGGTGAGAGTGTGAGGGGGAAATTGCAGAGGGAATTTATACCTAAAATCAACCTTAATTAAATTATCAATTCATTCACTTGTCCTTGTCAGGGTTAAACTGGACCTGGAGCTTCAATATGTGGGAGGCAGGAATAAACCCAAAGTGGAAACACAAGGCACATATTTACACACTCATTCACCTCTTTGGGTAAAGTATAGCCTCTTTATCGCCCAGTATAGGAAAACTCAAAACTCTCCCTCAGGATTGCTTGTGTTGTGTATTAGAAGTGCTATCTGCTCCTGCACGGCGTAGGGTAGGCGTTGACACTTGATAGCCTTGATGCAGAGGTAAAAACCAGCCTATCATTTCGCCCTCATTTACAAATGAGATCGCAATCACCCCCCCCCCAGTTAATCGAGCAACCCTACTATCTGCTACACCACCATTCAAATCCGCAAAAAGCCATGTGTGGTGAAAATTGATTCTACATTTTATTTTCCTTTGCTTTACATTTTTTTCACCATAAATACAATTTGAAATATATTGCAAATAGTTTCTCAATTCACAGTAGAGGCTAATCCACAACTGCACTATGTACAGCCGTTCAACAAATGTTAATCTCGATAAACTCTCAAAAGTCCAAATGGAAAGTATCGATACCTTACAGTGAATTACTAATAACCTTTTTTGAGTGACCAGTGATAATTTTCTAGGTGTCCATGTGATGCAGTGTTCAAAGTCCATTTTGAAGTTTGCTTTGATTGTCAAATCAGAATTGTTTGTTTTACTACTCTTTGACTGGCTGTATTATATTTGGTAGCAAATAAACAGATTTGTCCCATTTGTAATCGAATCCAAGTTCTGCCAAGTTAGACAAGCGTGACAGTTTCTTGACTTAATGTAGTTTGAGGCTGTTATTATTATTATTATTATTATTAATGACACCCTGTTCAGTCTTTAGCCATTGTGATGACCTCATGACATCCAGGTTCCTGAATTCAGTGGTAAAATGTAATATTTAGGGGTGGAATATCATTTGAAATATGCTGTATGCATGTACCGGAATGGTTTTTGGAAATGCAATGAAAACGGACACAGGGAATGCTTGTGCATTACCATATAGATAGTAAACTGGCTTTAGGTTCAGAGCTGCTCGTAGGGGTTGAGGCAGAAAAGCCACATGTACCACTATTCATATGTATTCTGATATATAAGATCAGTCAGCTTAAAATATTTAAGGTGTTTTTTTTTTCTTTTTTCTTTCTCCCCCTTCCATTTTTATAACCGCATATAAAACGGTGTTCAGGATTTATGCAGGGTTTCCATGCCGAAGCAGTTGGGGTTAACAATTGAAATATTCCGCCTATGCACTGAAAGTTGCACTATGATCTCTTCCTTTCTCTCATACTCCCTCTGTCTGTTCATGAATCTCAGCTGGACTGTTTGACTCGCAGAGGCTCATTAGAAAGTCTGGTGAAAGCAGTAAGTTGGCACTGTGCAGAGATAGACAGAGGACAGTTTTGTGGCTTTTGCAGAGAGATGATTCACTTGTGGAGATTTTTTTGGCTGAAGTCACTGGCTCTCCTTTTTGAAGGCTGTTCGTTCAGACACCTTCTCTAATATCTCTCCCTCTCTCTCTCTCTCTAATATATATATATATATACACACACACACAACACACACACACACACACACACACACACACACACACACACACACACACACACACACATATATATATATATATATATATATATATATATATATATATATATATATATATATATATATATATATATATAATGTATGTATGTGTGCCTTTTTTATGTATATATATATAGATAGATAGATAGATAGATAGATAGTATGTGTGTGTAAATTTGCTTTAACGGCACTAATTTTATGAACTTCAGTCTGTGGCTTTCCCAGATAATTCCCGCTTGTAATATTTGGATGGAATATAAAGTAGGCGATAAATATGTTGTTTGGTTCTGAACCTTTTGTTAAGAGTAAAAACACCCGGCAATGTGCATCTACAGACATTTCCCAGAATTACGCTAATTACTAGCTGCTCATGCACAACAGGTATGAACTACTCACTGTATTACAGTATATTACCATATGTAACCTAAACATATCACCAGTTTACATGGAAAGCAAGGCGTACCATATTTAACAATTAAAACAACCACTAAAAAAGGTCATTGACATTAACAAGAAATTCACATTAAATGAATTATCTCCAGAGTAAAATAAATATTAAATAATCAATAATTGCATTAAAGGGAGTGATTTTGAGTGAAATGTATATAATTAAAACATCTGTTAGAGTATTCAAAACAAAGGATTCATTTATGGTTCAATGAAAATGTGATTAATGGGCAGTTAATCAAGAGTTAACTCATGGCAATCATTCGATTAATCACAATTCAATTTTTAATCTATTGACATCCCTAATTTCTTTGCATATCCCAGCTTGTTTAGAAGCTAGAGTCGGAGCCCAGGGTGAACATGATACAGCGCCCCCTGGAGCACAGAGGGTTAAGAGCCATGCTCAGGGACCCAAGGATGGCAGCTTGGCGATACCGGGACTCGAACCTTCCCGACCTTCCGATCAGTAGCCCAGCACCTTAAACCACTGAGGTACATCCCTCCTCAATATAAAATACTACTTATATATTCATTGTCAAATAGTATCAGTTCAATAGATCAACTTGGAAATAACTTAGGAAATCTGCAAGTCTTACTCCTTGGTGGATTTTTTTTTCTGAACAAAGCTTTTAATTCCCCCAACCTGCGGTCATAATTTCATAATCAAATACCCGTTTAAGTACTTGGAAATTTAGAGCAGACACTTCTTTTTAATTACACTTGGGGTTTTTTGTCCTTCTCTCTTTCCGTTTCTTTTCTCTTTTTTTGTGCTGCTGCTTTGAAGGTGTAATTCCACGGCCTGTAAATGAGCCTTAAAATAGTCCCGTAAGCCACACTGGCATCACGTGATGAGCATTATCATTATACACTGAAGTATACACGTGCATCACTTCAGGATCCGGAACTATTAACCATGAAGGACATTATCATCCATTAGAAGTCATCTCTTTTGTTAGGTGGGCTATAAAAAGGCAGATAGCGATTAGCTTTAGTCATAGTCCCATTTTCCCTTAACACCTATAATCATGTTCATCTATATCTCTTTACCATTAAACTATACTCCTTAATGCTGAAGTGAATTCCCTCCCCCGCTACACACAGACACACAGCTACACACTCCGTTTGCGAGATGAGTTACTGAATATCGTAACTCTACAACAAAGGAAACCAGAGGGATGAATGAAAGCTTAGTAAAAGGGCTGCTAATCTACAGGCTTTCCCAAGATTCATTGCCAAACATACAGTGTGTGAAAGAGTGTAGCGGTAAAAGCTCTGGCTAGTTATTGAGCCATTGTCATGGCTGTTGGTGATGGTGTGAGAGCCCGGCGTCCCAGACGCCACAGTGCCATGGAATGAAGATGAAAGTGGGGTGTATGCTGTAATCAGATTGTCTCCTGCAGTTGGGCCTTATATTCATCTTGTGCCAGCAGCTGAGCAGCCCAGGCCCTGGAGCACAAACTCCGCACCACATAAATCACAATCGGCCTGCAGTCAGCTCTCATTCCCAGCACGGCACCGAGAGGCCCGGCTCAGCCTAGCAGAACCGTGCTTTGAGCAGACCTAAGTTGCACACAGCCTGGCCTGGCCCTTATTTACACTCCCTATTGTTGTTTTTTTCACTTAGAGAGGCTTCAAATCAAGATGGATTCCTTGCTAACAACCTAATGATTTTGTCTTCAGGGGATCATCGGGACTTTCTTTGGATGGGTTTTTTTTCGCCCCACCGAGGCCGAAAGGGAGCACAATGCAGGACTTTTCCGGGGTTGTTCACGACTTCTGCATGGGTGGACATGACGGCCGAGAGAGTCACCAGTTGCTATACGACCGCGTCTTTCATATCTCTCGCTCAGCAAACCGAGAGGCGACGTTTCTTGTTGCGCCATCATTTTTGTATGTCGTTTAAATTCCTTGGCCACCGGTGAATGTGTCAGGCAGCTTTCTGATACACTATTCAAGATGTTGTTTGGTCACAACCTCGACATCTATCTGAGCCGAGCCACAGGAGCAGGAAAAAGACATCTGCTGCCCTGTCTGTCCACGTTGGCTCTCTCACTGCAAATGAACACACCTAGCCTGCAGCCTCCGTTCAGCTGCCATGAACCGTGAGCAAGTATGGAGATTTACTCTGGCTCCTTTTCCACAAACCAGCTGCTTTCCATATGGCGGAGAACTAGCTGTCGAAATTTTTAGTGATATATGGAATATGAACCATTTTTTTTCCGGCATGCCACCTGAGTGATGTCCATTTCCATTAACATCCAACCGAGCCCTGAATGCGAATTTAATCCTACTGTTTCTACTAAAACTAGAAACGAATAAATAAATAAATAAATAAATAAATAGTGCAGAGACTGAATCGATAAACGGAAAGTAAATGCAAATAAAGCAATCTTGTACTGTGATGATTGCCATATGGTGTTTGTAAGGAATCCTTCTGTATTATTCAGCCTAACTTCTGTCCACTGCATCTGTAGTGTGTACATCATTACCTGTAGTGTACACATCAGTACATCATGAACAAATGCATCCACTGCAACTATAATGGTTGCTGTTCAAGTGAAATATTTAGTTTTTCTTTTGGACATGATTATCCGAACATATTTTAAACACAAATAATTTTAGTGTTTGGACTTGAACTTAGTAAAGTCTGCTTACCTTATGATTTTACAAACAATCATCATTATCATTTTTCACACTGTATAGTTCCTGTCTATACTGCATATGAATTATTTTATGTATACACTAAATGGAAAACTGACTGGTATGTGCTTTTTGTACATCCTGCTCCACTACTCTGGGCAGATGTTCCACTAGGTTTTGGAGTATGGTTATGGAGGTTTGTGCTATTTAATCTACTAGTAAAGTAAAGTAAGTAAAGTACTAGTAGGCGTCAGACAGTGACGCAGGATGAAGAGGCCTGGGTTCAGTCAGCATTCTTATTCATTTTGGTTCAGCGCTCTATATGTGGGCACTTTTTTTTTTTCCCTCTCCCTTTCTCCTCCAAGGATACCTTGATAAATCTGGTGTTGTGCACAGGATCGTTGTCATGCTGGTGCAGGTTTCCTAGCTTACATCCTGTACAGTTGTGTGCCTCGAAGTTCCGACAACCTCAGTGAACGTCAGGTGGTGCTATCTCTGTGGTTAAAGCATTGGGCTTTGGTCGAAGGTCGCAGGTTCAAATCCCAGTGCCACCAAGCTGCTCAGTTGTATACTGCTTTGGATAAGGGTGTCTGCCAAATGCTTTAAATGTAAACCTTTTCAACAGATTAGGAGAGAACCACATATGGCTGAAAGAGTCAGGTGTCTCATTTCTTTTGTCCATAAAATGTATATAATTTTTTTTTTATTTATGAGCAAACAACATTGAACTCTCAAACGGGAAAAATCCTTTTCATTCCAATGTCGTGTGTTTGTGTATATATACACATGTATGTGTGTGTATATATATATATATATATATATAGATATATATATATATATATATATATATATATATATATATATATATATAGATATATATATATATATATATATATATATATATATACACACACACACACACACATACATACATACATACATACATACATACATATATATTTATCTATATGCGAGGCTGTCCTCAAGTAATTTGATTGCAAAAATTCATGTGCCTCAATGATTCGTTTAGTTCATTTAACGAAACACATCATTTCCCCACTGACCGTTATTCCTGACACATCACCAGCTAAACTTGGAGTGCTGTGGACACGTAAGAGTGGAGGATACAGAATAAAGTCTAGGAATGCTTTTGGTCATTATAAACTAAAACAATCACAGTACAGTGCGCTGAATGTGTTTTAGTCAAGTAATTTCTAATTGAGTTTTGTATTTTTGTTTATCAGCGGTGCAACGGAACAAAAAACTCACGGATCACATCATTTCAGCAAGGGGGAGGAGACAAATCATTTGCTTTCCATTTGTACCAAGAAAAGTTACAATAAGGAATGCAATTCAAGCAGCTTAGTTTCCCGCACTGTACTGTGCAAGATTTAATAAATAAATACGAGTGATGCGTATGTTCCCATGACTTACTCTACACGAACACTGCGGAGGAGCTTTTATAAATTATATACACTAAATGGGTTTAGTTCTCGAATATACTTGTATGTAATTTCAGCAATAAATTGCAGATTTTTCTAAAAAGGAAAAATAAATTACTTGTTCATTTTAAGACCGGCCTTATTTTTTCTCTTCTTTAGTGCGGCTCTTTGCTTATTGTCCATATTGTACATAAGGTTGGAGACCCCTGGTTTAGACAGTGCCCTGAGGGTTGAAGTTGTGTTATGGTGTCTGTCACCGAGAAACTTCAAGTCCTGTAAGTTACAGAGTGGTGCCTCCATCGATTAGACTTGTTTGTCCTGCACACCCCATAGACGCTTGATTGGCTACCCTTTGCTCCACACTCACACAGCCATAGCCCCGTTGCCTGTACACTGATTTTGTCCTTGGACTACTTTTGATTTGTTTTTAACTACCACATACCAGAAACACCCTACAAGATTGTCACCTAGACATCACATTGTCACATTTATAGATTTGACTATTTTTTTTTTTAACTCTTCAACGTTGTGAACTGACTGGTTAATACATCTTACTACTTGATGTAGCAATATAATATTTGTTTATTTCAATTGTCACTGGTTATATTAGTAGTAGTAGTAGTAGTATTGTTTACTGGTACGAATATTGTGTATATATAAATCATATGCCAGAAATAAATAAATAAATAAATAAATGACTGGAAATGAATTGCGTTTTGCTTTCTAGCCAAAGTTTTAAACCATAACTATTGAAGTGTTGGTACTAGTTTCACCACACACACACACACACACACACAGATTTCACGGTAAAATACCTCTCATTTACAGTGTACAGCAAATTATACTGATTTATGAGTACAATTTAGAGCTGTGACATCACCGTGACAACCTTGTCTATTGCCATCGGAGGTAGTCCACTTGACATCACGCGTCAATGTAACGGAAATTAACGTGTATGGCTTTTCCGTTAGACTGGTGAGTTTCGGCACGATTCAGCCAAGGGAAACCAAATGTTACACCCCTGATCTGAGAAAATTTTGGATCTGCTGGATTTATTCTATAGGCTGTATTGTGTCGTTTCATTGGCGGAAGTTCACAAATAAACACGCATGTTTGTACGGATTGTTGAGAGAAGAGGAAAACATTTGTTGCTATTTTAAGACTAATGATGACGTTATGAGGGAGATGGATTATGGGTAGTGTAGTGCGGAACCACGTGCTCGGTTGGAGCCGAGTTGGACAGAGCGGAGGAAAGAAACTTGTGCGCGAAATACTCTGGTTCCTGTGAGTTCAACCACCCGGGAAATTCAATGTCTATGTATCGGACTGCTTTTATTGTTTTACACTAAAAGGAAGTAAATTGCCATGCATCGGCTAACGTTGTCCACCTCCTCCTTCCCTGAATCAATCCACCGTTACGTTTTCGCTGGATGTTAGGAGAGTGGGAAAGTAACAGGATATTTTAGAACTATTTCTTTGTTTTTGTTATTCCCCCGCCATCGCAACACCGGTGGTTGTTGATTTCCCACCACGGAATTCAAAAATCGCCACCGTCACAGCCCTGATACAAGTATATTTATTGACAGCACTACTAATATTTCAGTTGAATTGGAGTTTTTTTTTCTTGTAATTTTGTACTAAATACACCAAACTGTGATTATTCTAGTCCGTGCTAATCGTATGCCTGCTTGCGACTACTGGTGTTAGAAATATTTACATTCATTACTCGCGTAGAAGTATAGATACTAGGGTTTAAAATGACTTCTGTAGATGATGAAGCATCAACTCGAGCTTTTTACTCATGTAAAAGCACTGGTTTCAAAACTACTTAAAGTATGAAAGTAATGTAAGGGGGGAAAAAAATGACTGACGATCACAGTCGCTAATTTATTCAAACGTCTCTCTTCCGAACTACCTACTGTGCTGTAATTTGAAGAGGATGAAGAGAATCATCCTGTTTGATAAATGAGCCAGTAGCGAAGAAATGATCACTTTTAAGAAATAATCTTTTTTTTTTTTTTGTGCAACGACCCCAACACTGGCTTTGTCCTTGCTGGAGTGTGATGTGATTTGTGTCGCGTGCAGTTGCGATGGATCGCATACAAACCAATGCGGTGTGAGAATGCTATGTTTATATTTCTCATCCAACCACAATCAGATTCACTCTATCCGGATGGCGCAATCTTTGTTTTTTTTTTTTTTTTTTTTTTTTTTTTTTTTTTTTTTTTTTTTTTTTTTTTAAACAAGCTGAAATGAAATGTAAGGAGCAGAAAGTACAGATAATTGCATGAAAATGTAAAGGAGTAGAAGTAAAAAGTCAGCTGAAAAAGAATTACTCCAGTAAAGTATAGATACTCAAGTAAGGTAACAAAGTACTCGTACCTCGTTACGAGTAGAAGAAAAAAGGCCTTTAAATGAGATGATTTCCTAAAGGAACGCTCTGTGTTTGGAGTAACTTCGCTAGGTAAGACTTGCGCGAACGTGCGTGAAGCTGATAGCGCAGATGCTTCAGGGCTAAACCGAATTTTCACAGTTTTCCTGGATCACTTCTTTACTCCATTAGATGCAGTGGAGTACTAAAACACCGCCACATGCCCCTCAGCCAGAGCAGATCTATGCTTCTATTTTCACCAGGAGATTGGTTGGCGGAAAAAAAAAAAAAAAAAAAAAAAAAAAATGCTGCATCTCAGCCGAACGGAAAACGCGTTCCGTACGGCTCGCAATCTCACCTGCGAACCGAGTTTCTGTTTGCTCCAGCCACGATTAGAGATTAGGCAGGGAATATAGCAGACACCTGAATCCCTAAACGCTGACTCTACCCTCATTAACATGCTGCTCGAGCCTTAACACGAGTCTCCTGGGCATCGGTGCAATACTGCGAAATATTAACCAGCTATGAAAGGTGTCATGCTGTGAATTCAATACCTTTACACATCAGTAACAGGTGCCGGGGTATAAATAAAGTCGAATGAACAACAAACAGATAATTAAAAAAATGTCACACTAAACTTGGTAGGACTCTCAGCTTCAGCAACACATTATATGTGGCTCGGTCTGCCGTAAATGCCCCCCCCCCCCCCCCCCCCCCCCTTCCCGTATTGTCAAAGGCTTTTTCAAAGGGAAGGAGCGAGTAAGTGACATATAACAGGATGGGGAAAAAGGGACAGAAATCCATGGTGCAGTCACATCAGTAATTAACAGATGCTTTGGCTCGGGCTTAATTTATTATGCAGTGCTCTTAGTGGCCCTGCCCCCTTGACACGCAGCAGAATGAGATCAGCTCCCTGCAGACACCCTGCATCTGAATAGAACTCTTTCTGCTTCTGCTGAATCGTGTGTGTGTGTGTGTGTGTGTGTGTGTGTGTGTGTTTGCAAGGCAGAGGACCCATGTCGGCCTCAATAGACTGACTGTACCACACAGATAGGAGGAATCTTTTGTGTGCCATGGAAGTACTCGAAAATCACAAAGGTACAAATCTCATTTAGTGTCAGTCGATTGTGCTAGCTGCTCGATGCAGAATGAGACGGAGAGGTGGTGGTGGGGGGGTTTGTTCATAATAATGCCGGTTAAGCTCCTGATTTCAGACTCATCTCAACATCCTGCAGGGCTTGTGTTAGGCTTCATGCTGCTTGCTAAAATAGCGTTTAAAGACTTTTAGCACCGCCGGTGTAAACATATTCGCTGCGACGCGGATTATCGCCGTGGATCTTTATCGAAACATCAGAACGTAAAACACACAACTGTTATTTGGGGTATGAATGAAGCAAAGAGTTTTGTGGTCAGGTGGTTTACTTGCAGAAAAGAAGAGAGCTGCATGATGGAAAATTAAGGGACCGTGGTGACGTTGGCTTGTGTTGTACACAAACAAGTGAAGATGGGTGTAAAGAGTACATTAAGTTTATACTTCAGTAAAAGTATTGCAAACTTGCTGTCTTGCATTCAGGGTGTCAGTGATTCCAAAGTGACTTGAGTAAAGTTCGGAGAATATCTGATTTGAGCAGTACTTGAGTATTAGACTCGTATTGAACGTAGGTTCAAAGAAGCATTAGATCTCAACACCAAGCACCACACGTCAGCATTAGAGCTGGACGATAAATCATTATTACCCATATGGTTTGTGTTGAAATGCTTCGGGTTTGCAAGTTCAAATGTTCAACAAACCAAAGCCCGCTGTAAAATCTGTATGAAGTTTGTGCCAACTAAAGGTAGCAGCATGAAAAATTTATTCCAGCACCTCAAACAGAGCCATGTTGTTGAATGGGGAGGTGTGTGTGTGGTGCTGCGGGATAAACACAACAGCGGCAGCCCCAAAAACACCGGCTTAGACCAGGTAAAAATAGCGGACAAATAAAATTAGCCATTTTTGACAAATGAAACCCAAATATTCACTTTGATGTACCTCTTCATCTCAGAGGACGGCTATTTTTATTCAAGTTCAGCAAATGCTGGTTATCAAGTTTTTGGTATTTATTCAAACACCAGCACTGACTAATGCGTTCACTAGTTGTTTCTGGAATGCTTTTTTGGGGGGGTGAAAATAGCAAAACAGACCGGAACGAAATGGGCAAGATAAATATAATGTGGAAATTATGCTAAATTTGAAAAAAATTCTGCATTGAAAAAGTTGTTGGAACAAGTTTCTAAAGAAGTTTCTAAACCCCCCCCTTAGAGGATGTTTGAAGTCTGATGAGAGATACAGGACATTTCATTACACCGAGGTTCACCTGATCTTTACAGTCTTCTAGATATTTACAATAAAGAATAGGCAGCATATAATGCATTTGTCATGATATTACATTTGTTTCTGATATTACAATTTTATAGTCAAATGTGATGTATCACATCTCCCAGAATTCATTTTCAATCCCATTCCCACCTTGTTTCTCCCACAGCTATTCCTGTTTGCCTTTAATGCTAAATAAATATGAAATGATCCTGGTGATGTTTAGTGAACCCTTAAGCGTGATTGTCTGAAAGAAGACATTCTGTACCAGATATGTAGCAGTGTGTGCTAGTTATTAGAGACTGTACAAGATTTTAAATAGGAATAGTATTGAGGCTGAACATGTGATTGACGCATGTGCTTATTGTCTCTTCCATTCAGTTTCAGTCATCTCTAGTGGGCAGTCTCGTTATTCACATGAGAACTTTTAGAACATTGCATATTGTAACTTTTACACTTAAGTTTGTGGACACCTGACATGATTCAAATGTTCTTTTTGAATATCCTACATTATCATATCATACGTCTACATTAATCCTCATTAGTGCATATAATAACATCTCTTCCAGAAAGATGTTCCACTAGATTTTGGAATGGACTTGTGGAGATTTGTGCCTTTTCCTCCACAAGGGTGTTACTAAAGTCAGGTACTGATGTAGGTAAGGTGAGGAGGTCTGGTGTATCCAAATCATCCCGAAGGTGTTCGGTAGGGTTGAGGACAGAGCTCTATAGGCCATTCCTTGTAAACCTTATCTTATATGAAGCTGGCTTTGTGCACAGGGACAGTGCCATGCTTGAACTGGTTTGAATAGGAAATATTTACATTTACATTTGCGGTATTTAGCAGACGCCCTTATCCAGGGCGACGTACAAGAAGTATAATAAATATAATATTATCTCCAGACAACCTACACATGGCTGGCACGAACACTTGTCCCAGTACTTTTTGTCATCATACTATATGTGCATTGATTACTCTGATTTCTTTACAGTGTAATTGTAACGAACCCAAATGCTTAGGGTGGTGCCGGGTTTCATATGCCAGTGTATACTTAATGCTGATTCCAAGCCTATATTAAAGGGGCAGGATGCCTCATAAATTCCTATGCCAAATCAAATATGCAGACCGCTCATTCCTTGTGGAGACCCTTAAATGGGAGCAGCTGAAGGATTTACAGTGAGGTGTAAAAAGGAAATGAAATAGAATAGAGAAAACACATCCTTAATATATTGTAGAAGCAGTTCAGTCAATCATTCATTCATCTTCAGTAACCTCTTTATAGTAGATAAAGCTGCTGTAGTTCCTGCAGAAGGAACATGGACCGGATTGTACTGCATCATTGCCGAACCCAGAATTCTAACATCCATGACATATGAAAAAAAGAATTAGATTCTGTGCTGCAATGCGTATATACACCACAAAAACAGCTCAGAGGTGTTGATTAGTATGGTGACGTATTGAGATGGCTTACAATCTGAAGTAAATTAAATAAGGTAAATCTTTTTTATAATGGGCAAAAAAAAAAACCTACTGCTTACTTTTTTGGTAAATCTCATCACTCACCATTATCCTACTGTTTTTAAGTACATAATGGATCTAAGCTGCTCTTTTGCCAGCAGTTAATTCCCAACAGCTGTAATGAGGGGCAGAGACGCAGACAGGACAGCTCATAGGCCACTGACATTGCTGTTCGGAAATAATCATCCCTCCTTATGGGAACATCCATCAGCCGCGGTATCATGTTGTGACTTTGTGCTTTGACTGATGTGCTAATCACGGGGTTTGGGAATAGATTAGCGCAGATACGCACCGTGTAGGACACGGCCTCGCGTGACTCGTGTCCTTTGCCATTGTCCGAAAAGAATGTTTCATGACTGAGACTCCTCTTGCTCACCGGAACACAAAGGTGTAGGTGAGCGTGACTTTTGTGCTTTAACGGGCCAGAGGGCACTCGCTGAGAGACACTGGATTAGGAGGCTGTGTTGGAAGGCATGGACTGGAACTGCTACACCTTTATTGGTATTTACCGCTTTACTGGCACTTTATACAGTATAACAAAGTTTACTTAAACTAACCCATTCACAATAATGGAAATGAAGATCTAAATATCAGAGTTGTCCTGGGTGATCCTTGGTAAATAGTTGTTGATCTTGTGCAAAAATCCAGGTAATTTTTGTTTTGGCTCACCCTGCTATGATTATTATTATAGGAGACACACACACACACACACACACACACACACACACACACACACACACACACACACACACACACACATATATATATATACATATATATATATATATATATATATATATATATATATATATATATTATATTTATATATATATATATATACACACACTATATATATATAGTTATAAAGACACCAGATCACATTTCAATATCAGTTAATTCCTCCATCTACATGAGTATGTGTCACTACCACATAGTAAGCCGATGAACAATTGCCTGTAAAAGTATATGTTCCGAATAAAGTGAGAGTCAAAGAAGTTTTTTTTAAGTAAGCACCCATAATGTTCAAAGGCATATCAGTAAATTATATCCTACAAGCAGTGGTGAACCGGCAAGACCTTTTCTACAGCCATAATCTCGTTATGAGAATCTCTGGCTTATGCTTAAATATACTTTTAGGACCGCGAATATGCATTTTCTTTTGGGTTCGCATCTACCAAATTACATTGCATCTTTTTTTTTTTTTTTTTTTTTTTTTATTATTTGAGTTTCAGGGGTCAAAAGGATCTGTTGTGATCTGTTGCAGGCATCTGCAATTCAAACCCATGTTGTTTAAAGGCTGTTGCTTTATCCAATCATAACTATGCAGATTACTTCGAGGCCCTCTCGAACAGAGCTGGGCAAATTACGGCTCGTTGAGCCTTCAAACCCGGCCCGTGTGCGGTCACTCGCAAACATGAAATGTAAATAAAAACAATAATAATGATGCTTTCCAAGCACCACTAACTAGTTCTACTGCTTTTATTCTGAAAGTATTTTTTCGTCAGGTAACAGGTGAGCGCATCGCTACAGACCCTCAAAACTTATACGAAAAAACAAAAGATTTGTGGTGCAGGAACACAATTAAAAGCATTGATTGCTTTTTGTATTGTTAATTAATTGCTTATATTTATATTAAAATTATAATGGCTTACTTGATGTAAATGTTTTCCTGCTTGACTTTTTGACTTAATCCACAATTGTATATATCTATTGTAATATAATATCCTTGTTGTTTTGATTAACAATAGCATAATGAAAAGATAATTACCGCTCTTTACAGGTGGTGAGAATTATTATCGAAAATCGTTCAGATTATTGTCAGATCGTCTTAGGTTTCTCATGTGGCCCTTTAATTGCACCCCTGCTCTAGAAGGACTCCAGTCACTTTGGCATTTTCATAAGCTTTGAAACGAATTCCAACAATTTCAAGTGTGTCTGCTTGTTTACGATACAGACTTTACAAAAATGTAGATAGATATTGTAAGGAAAGGACAACCAAAACAGTTATGTTTTTCATTTACCATTTATACGTTTCCATTGTCCTTGCTGTAGATTTGCATAAAGCAATTTGATTTAATTTAGAATCCCTAGAACAAACATAATTCACTGAAAAGAAAAATGCATGGAAAACCCAGGGTGACTTTTATGAGGTTAATATTGATGCTTGTGCTAGAGTGATGATGTATGCAGGTATACAGCTGTGGCTTCAGTGAAAGGAGACTTGTTTAATTGTGGTCATTCAGTTCTCACGGAATAAGATTCCTGTGTGTGATGTAGCACTTTGTTACATGGCGCTCTGTATAATATTGATGGTTTCTATAGCCCTGATGATGGTATAATGATTGTATAAAGCGCTGGATTGATCGAGGCAGCAAACCACTGAGCAACTACAAGTAATATACAAGAACAAGAACAACTTCTATAATCATAATTACCGTATTATTCACTGCTTGCTCCATCAACTTGTTCAACTGGATTTCTCATTAACAGCACATCACGATTTCTGTGCATGCTTGTATGCAACAAATTAGTAATTTAACAGTGTGAAGATTGATCTTGACCAAATTTAGTTTATTTTCAAAGAAAACGAGACTCCCTTAGCTTGAACTGCTTTACACACAACCTTCAGCTGAAATACTTTGCCATATTTTTTTGTAAAACTTGCCAAATGTTTTCTTTACTAAGTTGTACATTTCATTCTGACCTTGCGGTCCAGTTCATCCCAGAGCAGTTCATTAGGATTTAGGTGTGCTGTCTAAATAAGAGCTTGGAAATAGTATGTCCCCGGGGGATTGTATTGCTGTCCAGAAAGAATTGCATGGAATTGAAATATGGAAAGATAGCCATGTTGGTTTCGTGTTTGACTCCGGATTTGAGACATCTCTGTGTTATACAAGTTCCTCTGTTAGGGATGAAAATAATTTGGACTCAATTGTCCCCAAAACATTTATTTACCCATTTGCTGTCCAATTTCTTACTACCGTAAATTCTGGACTATAAGCCGCTACTTTTTTCATAGGTTTTGAACCATGCGGCTAATAATAAGGTGCGGCTATTCTGCAGATTTTTTCCCGACCGCTAGGGGCTCTAACCGGAATTAGAATCAAAACTAACACAAAATAAATGCAAAGAAGAAGAATCCGCTAGTTCCTCTTTAGCAGATATAAGTAGAATATCTAGAAGAAGCGGATAGAAGGAGGACAAACTCTATCTTTACAAGGTTAAGGTGACGTGATTTCACACACAGGAGAAATGAAGATAAATACTGTAAATAGCGCTTATTTTCTCTTGGTTCTGTCCCGTTTTAATCAGCAAAGTTGCTGCTCGGTGCTCTCTCTGTCCTGCCTGCTCTTTTCACCACACACGCACACACGCACACGCACACACACATACAATACAGCCTCAGCGGTTCTTGATTTTCCCTCTCCCGATATAAGACCGGTTCACCCTACAATCCCCGTCCGGGCTCGTAGCACATACCTAGTGTCGCGGACACGGACGCTCGATATATGTTTATGCCTAACCTTTGTCTGTTCCCGATTCCCGGACTTCCAAGTCCGCCACCGCTCCTGCTCTCCGGTACTCCCAGTACCACGGCGCGCAGAGCGCAAGGCTCCCTAGCCTGTCTGGCCGCTCCGTATGAGCGGTGTCTCCTGAGTTCTTTATTCTAATAAATCCTGTTTTGTATGAATTCCGGATCTCCGCGTCTCTGTGCAGCGTCCACCGTTACACCGTGTTAAAATACAGGTTAGGAAAGGATCTATTTAGGTACATACATGTACATTTACAATTCAAAAGCGGATGCGGCTTGTATGCAGGTGCGGCTTATTTATTATTATTATTATTATTTTTTTAAATAGAGCGGATGCGGCTTATATGCAGGTGCGCTTTATAGTCCAGAATTTACGGTATTTATCTTTTTACATATGATCTAAGGAACGTGCATGTGCCACAAAACCAATAAAAGACTAGCTGTTATCTAACTAATATCATAATTCTTATGGGAGAAAATAAATTTATAAATATGCACAAATCGAGATTAAAATGAAACACATAAATGGATGAAAAGATTCAGCTTTTTTTGTAGATCGACCTCTGGAAAAAAAAATGCTGTTGGAACATATCCAGGACTACAGGGAAATAAAATCTAATCTTGAGACTGCTGCAGAATTAATTTTTGCATGTGATGAACCCAAGAAAAAGAATAGACATCTTTAAGAGCATGCCGTGTATATTCAATAAATCCATACATGTTTCTGATTCGGGTCTATTTCTGAGAAGATCTGTTCGGTTCCAGACATTGAGCAGCGTTGATGGAGCAGACAGCTCTGCGTTTTTGCCCGGCGTCCCCCCCCCCCCCCCCCCCCCCCCCCCCCCCCCCCCCCCCAAAATATGAAAATATGGCAAGGATGCTTGAAAACCAACAACAAAATCCCTTATGAAAGTGACAGACGGTAATCATATGTACACTTTGCGTTAATGGCAGCTGTCGGGAATCTCTGGGGTCTTCTGCAGCTCAAATTCGCCCCGTGGTTCGAGCCTCACAGGTGTGTGTGTGTATGTATGTATGTACAGTATGTATGTGTATATGTGTGTATATATATATATATATATATATATACATCTGCAGCTCAAATTCGCCCCGTGGTTCGAGTCTCACAGGTGTGTGTGTATGTATGTATGTGTGTGTGTGTGTTTATATATATATATATATATATATATATATATATATATATATATACATACACACATCTGCAGCTCAAATTCGCCCCGTGGTTCGAGCCTCACAGGTGTGTGTATGTATGTATGTGTGTATGTATATATGTGTGCGTGTGTGTGTGTGTATATATATGCACATCTATGCACAAAAGCGCGCACACAGAACAGGAAATTGTGTTCTTGTTTCCCTGACACCTCTCACAACCTTCCCAGTGATAGATCTCGACATTGGGCTGTGTTTGACTTCGCAGCTAGTAAATGTGAGAATTCGACTGTCACTGACTGGAAATCATCAGCTGTCCCTGCTGCGATCTTCCGAGGTGTGCGGCGCGTTTGTGCGTGTGTGCGCGCGCGTGCGCGAGTACACATTTGTGCTTTTAACGCTCGAGCGCCGGTGTGAATTATTGCGGAGAATTATTGAGAGAGGCACAGCTGTTTGCTCCATAAATTCGGGGGGATTTTAATGGAACTATGCATTGAGGCTTTTCTGGTGCCGAGGCTGAGGGGGCAATATGTTTATTTATTTATTTTTCGCATAGCCTTTCAAGAGTGGAACAAGTCTCCCATTTGCCTCCTGGACAACGACAGGTGAAGCCTGGGTGATTAGGAGGAGATATTCTTTTGACAGGGCGCAAGCGGAGAAGATGAACTTTTGATTGGTCGGGGGCAAAGGGGACAAGCGAGATGGATTTTTGATCGGGTAAGGGAGCATATAGAGTCTGTTCATTCGCTCTCGAAGCGGATCCGTCCCACCGGGGACCACCGTGATCAATGGTGGCCATTACTGCTCCACCTGGGCTTGACTGGCTCTGTGCTCCAGCGCAAGACCTGCTGTATAAATTAGAGGGAAATGGACTATAAAGAGGAAGCGGCGTGCTCTTGTTGCAAATGTAAAAGCTGAGGAATAAAAATAGCTAAGCAGAGCGAGCAGTTCCTGCTAGCTGTGGTCATTTTTTGTCACTGGATGAAATGAAACGTTTGTAACTGAAAAGTTTGTAGTTCATCCATAAGCAAAAAAAATAACACAAAACTTTTGAGAATTTCCTACTGAGGTAACCTTTTCCGAAGATGGTATTTTTTTTTTTTCCGTAGGAGTCGGAGTGTGTAGCCAGAAGCTTTTGCATCCTGACGCAAATGTGTAAAAATATTAGCGCTCGCCCCACAGGAACAGAAATCCTGGCTGCTTCATCCGACAGTCGGACCAAATGTTACATTCTCGGCCTGCGCCGTGTTTGGAGACTTGAATGACTGTTTGCTTGTTTTAATGGATTTGGTGCATGGAAAGGCTCCAGGCATATATAACCGTGGTAGAGAGACGGGGAGAGGGAGAGGTGGTCAGGGAGCAGAACACCATGTGGGGGAGCTGCAGGACCGATTTACAGTCTTCCTCTTGACCACCGACAGATTTAACTGATCAGAACGGTAGATTCAGGGACACATTCGTTTTCTGCTCCCCCTCCCACATTTCCTTCTCTCTCTCTCTCTCTCTCTCTCTCTCTCTCTCTCTCTCACCTCCATGGCGTCTCTCCGTGAACGTCTGGCAGAGCTGCTTCATTGCGCAGTAAAGAGAAATCGGCCCCAGTCTCAGCTTTGTGCGTGAGGCCCAGCAGAAACGTGTCTCTCTCTCTTTTTTTTTTCCCTTTCTTTTTTTTTCTCTCGCCTCCCCTCTTCGCGTCTCGCCACTGCGATAAAGACGCCTGCCGGGGGCATGTCAGTTTAACCCCATCAGATAAGGACAATATTCATTCCTCTTTGTTGAGCCGTGTTTACCCAGAGCTCTTTCTTTGACGCGGTGACCTGTGCTGGCCAGAGATGACGGCCGGAGCAGAGAAGTGTGAAAGAGAATGTCACCGTAGGAGAGACTGATGGGTAATCGCGACTTCACGGCACAAAGAGTTGGAGATTAGAGACGCACCGGGATTTACAGCAAGCATATATATATATCGAATTGTCCATATGAAAGGAGTAAGATGCAGTTATGCAATTGGTTGGACTAATAGAAATGCATGGAGTTGCCAGTTCTGTAGCTGGAGACTTTTACAATTTTATCAAGTACACCCACATATTACTGACCTCCTTACACACTATTTCTGACTGGAAACCATCTGCTGTTTTGCAGTCTGTCAGTCTAAAAATCAAAAGGAGCACACACTGACCACGTATCATTCGGGAATAACGGGCCATTTTCTTAAACTTTATAGAACTATATATAAAGGTATATAAACTATATATAAAACTATATATAAACTTTATATAAAATGATTTGCCTTCAAATGTACTTGTGTATCCAAAGTACTTGACGATATGAAAATTTCATATCACAATGAAAGTGACCAAAGTTGTCACGGTTTTGTTCAAATGAGATGAAAATGTTAAAACTGATAGACACACTGAAAACATATTAATACTTGAACATCAACCACGCCGCCAGGGTCCGGGTTCGATTCCCGTCTCGGCCATGTGTGTGTGGAGTTTGCATGTTCTCTCCTCAGGGGGTTTTTCTCCGGGTTCTCCGGTTTCCTCCCGGTCCAAAAACATGCACGGTAGGTTGATTGGCACCTTGGAAAATTGTCCCTAGTGTATGAATGTGTGTGTGAGGTGTGTGTGTGTGTCCTGCGATGGGTTGGCATTCCATCCAGGGTGTATCCTGCCTTAATGACCATAGACGCCTGAGATAGGCACAGGTTCCCCGTGACCCGAGGGAAGATCGGATAAAGCGGTAGAAGATGAATGAATGAATGAATGAATGAACATCAACCAACAACAAATACAGTTGCACTTTTTTATGCATGGATTGAAATTTTGAAGCATGAATGGCGATCTCGTTGTCGGAGTTTGCTCAGGGCGCATGCATGTAGCGTTTGCGTTCAGTGTGACTACGCTGGGAGGCGCGGAGAGACCGGTGTGCTAACTGTGTGCGGAGAGACCGGTGTGTTAAGTTTTTGACTTCAATTTTTTTTTTTTTTCAAATGTTGGGTCAGCGGACTGCATGAAGCCAAATAAATTCATCACAAATGTGCCGAATATTGTAAACAAACAAGCCGCTTCGTGAACGCCCCCCAACATTAGGAAGAAGTTGCAACTGCTACACCTACACCCCCCCCCCCCCCATTTTCATCTTTGAAGCTTTTTTTTTTATCGTGGTTTATCAATAAACCAGTAACAGGGATAAAATGAAACCATCGTTTCATCCCTACAAAGTACTATGTGTTATGACTGTAATGCTCCTATTATCATTTTTTAGTCCCAAGACTCTTGCTTAATCAACTCTGTTTCCGTTAAAGCACTGTTGCACTCCGTCACTATATATATTATACAGTATATTAATACATATATTAATACAGTATATTTACAGTATATATATACAGTATATATATATACATATATACAGTATAATACAGTATATATATATATATATATATTATACAGTATATTAATACATATATTAATACAGTATATTTACAGTATATATATATACAGTATATATATACATATATACAGTATAACACAGTATATATATACAGTATATTAATGGGATTAGTCAAAGTTAGAGCTGATTATATACTAAAATTATCATGAAATTATCAGCCATATACTTGGGTTGTCAATGGATTAAAGTATTTAATCGCGTGATTAATCTCACGTTACACACACTTATTCCTTTGTTACTTTTTATTTGATACTTTATAAGTTTGTACGCATGTTTGCATGGATTGTTGAGAGAATAGGGGAAAAATGAATGTTAGGAGAGTGGGAAAGTAACAGTATGTTTTAGCATAATTTGTTGTTGTTGTTTTTGTTTTTTTTAAACATGAAATGCGATATTTTCTCTCTCAGCTGAGAGGTGGAGTGTACTCGGACTTTCTGTGTAACACACAGCGCTTGTCTTTTGTTGTGAAATCACCTTTTTCCGGTTATACAGTCGCGCGCATCAGGAAAGCGCGTTCAGTGAAACAATAACAGAAATCCTTATTCTGTAACGGATTCTTTTAAGGCGCCACTGAATGCTTCTGTCATGATCGATTTAATAATACGTTGTAGAGATCACTATCTGTTTTTGTTCAATAAATGTATATGTTCAGGTACAAATGTGAAGCATAAGCTGACCTATTGCATACTTTTTGTCCACTCTCATGACAACAATCCAGCAGATAAAAAAAGTTGTTTTTATTTTGCCTCTATTTCAAAGGGTGTGTGTGTGTGTGTGTGTGTGTACACTATCATCCCATCCTTAGTGTATATAAGCACCTCCAAACCCCCAATGACCCAAATCAGAATAAACCAGTTAATGAAAATGGATAAATGCTCTTTACAGGAAAAAAAAGGCTTCCCAATGTGAATGTCTGTCTAAACTGGTAGACTCTTTCCATTAGACTAAAAACATCTTAAACGCAAGCATGCGCTGCTGGCAAACTTACTCCGATTGTACCGCTTTATACACAACCTTGTTTTCAGTCAATTAAACTCGCTGTGAACCAAATCTCATTGGGGTGGCCAGACAGTTAGCAAATGCAATATGGTTAATGGCATCATTTAGCAGAGATCGGCAGAGTGGGCACTGGATGCAAGAGCGCTTCGGAAGGGCCTACTAAAGGGGAGAGAAAGAGAAACATTACAAAGTGTAATTACTTTAAGCACCATTAGGGATGCAATAACTTGGAAGGGGGGGAAACAAAGTCCGGCTCTGTCACACCATGTGAATTGGAAGCAGCAAAAGTAATAGTCCTTTTTATCTCTGTCTGTTTCAGACTGAGCGAGCTGGGATCGAATCGAAACTTGTTATCCTTTCGGGCTTTGACTGCCATCGATGCGTCGGCCCTACTGTGACTTTAGGAGGAGAATCATCATCCTCGTCTTCTGCTTTGCTCAAGGCACACCATCAGATCCTTCCCAGATCATAAAATCCTTTGCATTGCACGTCGCTCCACTGTATGGGCAAGTATTGGTCCTTTCCAGCCATATATTATTCCTTTTATTGTTATCACAAAGTTTGAAGGCAAACGATTGTAGAGGATGTCGTTGCATAAATATAGATACATAAAGATAAGATTTACAGGGTTAGAAGTGAAGGATTTTGAGCGGCCGGCTATAGAGCTCTGACCTTTGAACTCTATTGATATGCATTCACCCCAGGCCTCCTCACATCATCTACATCAGTACCTGACTTTGCTTATAAATGTGGTGTAAACAAATACAGATATCCTCGAAATCTGAACAACTTCACACCAGTTTTGCAGTCAGGAGTCCACAAAGTTCTGTCCATAAATACTGTGTGTGTCCATTGGAAGATAATTCATTTATATGAATGCACCGAATATGAAAAGATTCAGATACCGAACGAACTGTAATGCCTTACCTATTTGACTGAAGGCTGTGTAATTTGCAGACAGGAACTGTTATTTAAGTTTTTCGAGGGCCGTTTTTGACCATCGCGACTTGTCACGGCAAAGTGCTTTTCCATCAAACCCGGAACGAAAAAAATGAAAAAATCCGACTGTAGATCAGTTGATAAGATAATCGTGTGTCTACATGTAGTTTTGACTTGAAATACTTCTGAGCAATGTCATTTTTTTTTACCATGGATGTGGTCACTCCATTTTTTTTACCATGGATGTGGAGGGGAAGGGGTAGATCAGTGGTCTAAGGCGCTGGGCTGCTGATCGGAAGATCCGGGTTCGAGTCCTGGTATGGCCAAACTGCCAAGCTTGGGTCCTTGAGCAAGACCCTTAACCCTCTGCGCTCCAGGGGTGCCGTATCATGGCTGACCCTGCGCTCTGACCCCAACTACCAACATCAAGCTGGGATAAGCAAAGAAAAGAATTTCACTGTGCTGTAATGTTTGTGACAAATAAAGGATTATTATTATTATTATTATTATCTTGGGAGGAGTTTGAAAGTTTAGTAGAGAATAAAAGTATGGCCGGTGTATGTGAGGTGGAGGCGTAATTTCCAAGTGCAATCAATAGCCGTCGACGCAGTTATGATCTGCATGTTTACGTTCTCCTGTTACGTCTGAGCGTCCGGTGCGAATCTGTCCTGGATCGCATTTTTTCCCCACAAAAAGCTCCCGTTTCCCTGATGTTAATCTGAAATTGTGAGGCGATAGAGCAGGATAAAACCTGCATCGACATGCACTGCTCGTTCCTTAAAGCCCACCTCGCTCGGCTGCCTGTGTGTAAAAGCCCTGGATGAGGCTCAGGTGGGCTTTCGGAGGCCAGGACAGGCCAAAAGCATTCAATCTCGGCGGCGCAGCTCCTGCACGGCTACTTAAAAAGTGGCGCCACTGTAATCACACTAGCAATGAGTTGTCTCCAGTTTATCCCGAGTGCTCACAGACAGCTGTTTGTTGGTTTTGTCTGCCTAACGCGTCTGGAAAAGGGTCCAAGAATGAGAAAGCGGGCCTCGGCGGGACGCCACCCGCCGTCCCCGGGTCTCAGAATAAATCAATAAGGACATGGGAGGAAGGGAGGAGATGGAATTTACTCGCTCGGAGATAGATGGGAAAATTACCTGGCTTCAAAAGCCATGTGGGACCAGATAGCAGGCTTAATGTATGGGCGGTACAGAGACGGTAAGCGTAAGCATCTTTCCCCATCACCGCGCACGAGCTGGAGAAAGATATATTTTCACCCTTTTCAACATTCGTATGCCATTAACTTGCTTCATTTGTCCATTTTGGAGCGAATCACTTTTGTCAGAGGGAAAGGGCTTTGTGGAGCGTGCAGTGTTAACAAGAGCTCTTAAAGCTAATCATGGATCGCTTTCATGTAGCATATTCGTATGTAAAACGGGTTCGAACTGACATCTGCGCAAAATCAAGGAGGGACGAAAACTCGTTAGAGCGAGGACTTTAACATTATGACGGTTGACGCGAATAACGCCGTGTCTTCATGGCCCGGGTGGAAAAAAGTGCACTAAAATGCAATTTACACTTGGTGCACTTCCCTAATGTACTTAAAGTTCTCTATTTTCACACACTAATTTTGTACTTAATATACTAAAAGTATATTTACTTTTATACACTTAAAATGTATTTAAGTTGGTGCTAATTAGTATATGTATATTAAGTCTATTTAAGTAGGACATTTGGGTAAATGCAATTTTAACTATTACATTACTAATATATTTTAAATAAATTTAACTTCATTTAAACTTGGGCTAACTACAATATATAAAGATGTGTGTGTGTGTGTGTGTGTGTGTGTGTGTGTGTAAAATTCAAAACCTACTAATAAACCTACACTAATAAAACCGTTTGTATATTTTTGCAGTAGTACACTTTGTTGCTATGTACTAAAAATCAATTTAAATATCAATTGTATTTAGTATACTTTCACAATTGCACTAAAGTCCTAACTTGTGTATTTATAGTGCATCATTTTTACAATTTTATTTAGCACAAAATATAAGATTGTTACTACTAATGTACTGTCTTGCATTTTTTAAAGTGCACTCAAGTACACTATTTTCACATATGGGCACCTTTTAGCTATATAAGGTAGTGCATCTATATATTGTTCTCAAAGTTGATCTGTTAGAAGCAGGAAAAATCTGCATAAGCGTAAGAGTTTGACCAAATGTGACGGCTAGACGACTGCGTCAGAGCAGAGACTGAAAGGAAATCGTTTACTGCTGCCGTTATTTGCTGCTTTTAGATTTAGTGTTTGTTCGTTCTGTTTTTAATTGAATCCATCACTGTGTATCGTGCGAGGTGATTGTGCAATCCGATGTTCGCAAGTCACGACAGAACAGATTTAGTGTGACTCTCCCGAAGTGAACAAACAAACAAACAAACACAACAGCACTTTAATTAAACTGTAACATTTTCACACGAGGATTTAGTGTTTCTGCTTAGCGTGATGTTTTCGCCTTCCGTGACCCCGGTGTGTTTTCTTCTCGTGTGCTCGTGCAGAACTGTGGTACTTCATATCACATAAACTCGGCTTTGCATAAGTTGCAGGTTATTGCATGTTGTGTGTCGTTGTTTAATAGTTTAATATAAAATGCTCCAATGCCTTGGATGACTTGGAATGCAGGCTTTGTTTTTGTCTGTTGCCGCTTTGACCGGCACGCTCCGAAATTTCACTTGTGCAGCCCAACTAATCGATTTCATTAGTGAGTATTATTGAAAAGTGGTTGATCATAATGTTATGCCACTCTGGTTTAACCGATAGTCCATGTTATGTAATTAATTCCAATGGATCCAATGGAACTCGATCCATACATGTATGCGAACTTATTTATAAATGACGGTGATTCACTTCTGCGTCGAGGCGACCGTGTAACCAGACACGCACCTCGCCAGAAAACCCGATGACGACACAGGGTCTGTGATTGGTCAGCTTTGCAGGGTATTTCTAGTGTAGCATTCCGGCATTTTTAAAGTCCATAATGAAGAAACAAAGCATGGACGTGGACCAAGCAGCCGAAAGGAAGTGAGAAAATATAGACACCTCTATGATTCTTTATTTCCATTTTACAAAGACTGGCAGCTAATTCCCATCATTGCAGGAATTCAAAACGCCAACGAAGAAATTCAAACACCGCACCACCACCAACTAGTGTTTCGGTACGGTCACTGCGGAGCGACGCAGCAGTATAACCTCGCACGACAGAGGCGGCTACGTGCGTAGGCTGCAGCGTTCACTCGACGCAGAAGTAAAAACCAGCCTTATTTCCCTAAATTCAGATCATGCTACGTTCACACATTATTAGTATTTTTAAATAGTTATTAATAGACTATTTTTGCTACTTCAGCACTTTTTCCTGTTGTTTTTTTTTGTACTCGTGTGCAATAATATTTAGTTAAACAAATGAGATTCTTGCAGCTCTAAATACTGCACTGAGGCAGAGCAGCACATCCTCAACTTTTACACAAGTGCATGTTTTTCTGATGAAATGACAGATGGGGGAAAGATGAGCCCCGTGCAATTATTCCCGAAGGAATGTTGAGCGAATTGATTGTACTTTATTAAAAAAAAAAAAACTTCCCCTCAAATTGTGTTACTCGAGGTTAAAGACCTTGCAGAAGGTCACTGTGCACAAGTGGTTCCGCGAATGACAAGGACATTGGAACCGGTGGCTCCTTGCCAACCTCCCGGCTGACCCGTGCTTGAACCGCTACTTGTTACTTGAAGATAAATCACCCTGGATGCAGGAATGCTATAAAGGAAGTAGCATTGGTCAACCTTGAAACAGGATTTCTTTTCAAATCTCCGGAGCTTATCCTTCAGTACAACTCAATGTAACTTTTCTCTTACTATCTCAGGTTCCATCAGTTTTGTCAAGTCCCAAGGAGACCCCGGTCATCAGCGCTTTAAACAAGACTGACAGGCTTTCAGCGGATAAAACCCAGTTCACAATGTGTCTTACATTTGTCTCCTGCATAGCCGACTCGCCACAAATGTTTTGAAGAACTTTATTAAGGTTTTTTTTTCTCCCAGTAACACACATCGACATTTCAGGTCATAGATCATTCCAGCCGTCATCTCGGAACCCGCGAGATGAACTTCCTGGTTTTCAGTCACGCCTGAGACTTTATGATGTAGGCAGCATATTGAAGGGAACGTATACTTGCTCACAGTGATCACTACTAAGCACAGGCTATACGTGTGTGTGGGGTCGTGGGATGTTGATTATGCCTGTAACACAGCGCAAATGGAATTGTCACGACCGGCCACAGTGGGGGGGGGGGGGGGGGGGGGGGGGGGGCAGGGGCAGCAGTGGATATGGATATTTACGGCTAGTATGAAGATTTTTGAATCGTGGTGTTTATGGAGGGGCAGTACGTGAGCTCGAACAGGGAGGTTTGTTGATGCATGTAAGCGTTTGATTGGCCATGAACTGGGGCTGCCAAATACAGCAGCTGTCAGATGGCTGCTGTTTGTACACACACGCCGAGGACAGTTCACGGCATGGCATTAACTGCCGGCGTTATCAAAAATCTGGTAAAATCCTTCACCTCGGCTCCGCCCCTAGTGTAATTCAAGTAGAGAGGAGGCGAGATGATTTGCCAGATGATCTTACTGTATTCAGGGGGAAAACCAGACAGAGCGCCGAGCAGAGCATCACCTCGGCTTCGCAAACAGCAGATGCACTATAGCGTAGAGGCAATTTCATTAAATCATGCACTGCTCAAAGTCCCCTGATGGGGAAAGAACGCGGCCTCAGAGCACGCACATTAAACCTTCAGCAGAAGGCAACAGAACAGGATGCCCTATGGCTATTTCTACCATTACAGAGGAGGAGGGAGGGGGACGGATTTAGTTCTTTGGAACATGTAACCTGAGCACGTTCGAAAGGAAGGGCCGAGATCCACCCTCGGGAATCGAGTAAGAGACAAAGCTAGAACACACCTACATTTAATCCAGAGCTCACAATGCATTCAGCAAAGAAATCTCCATGCTAATATTACGCTTAAAGACTGATTATCAGCTACACTGTGCCTCGCTGACCGACTGCTACAAAACTCTTAATACGTTATATATTACAGTGAAATATTACACGATCACACTTAAATACAGTTTTCCGAGGACGTAATCGAAGTAACTAAATATATTATGTTTAATAACAGCGACTACAGCAAAAAAAATAATGCCAGCTACTTCATTTCCAGCAAAGGAAAGGTTTGCATGTTTGTTGTCTAAAACATCAAGACCTGCTTGACATTTGAGGAAGACAGATGGAACTCATGCTCAGCAGTTTCACTTCGATCACGGGGTTGGGTAAACTTAATCACGCTAAAAGACAGAATCTGTTTAAAAAAAAATAATTAAAATACTATGGGTGATATCTACTCTGCTGTTGTGCATACCAGCAAACTGATATCACTTCCTGCAAACACTATAAATGGATTTGTAACGGAAATTGTAACAGCACTGTTCACCCAAACGTGACCTTAAGGTTTAGGATTCTTCATGGTCCAGTAAGCTTTTTTTTTTTTTTTCCCTCCCCGTTTCCAGTGACGGGTCTCTCTATATTGTACTGAGAGCGTAAGGTTCTTCAAAGACCGACTGCTCTTCAATCCCTCTCGCAAACAGCTTGATCAACTGGCAGTGAACTCTGGGGAGAGACAGAGAGGGGGAAAAAAAGACCTGTCAAGACATCACTCTTAGTAAAGACAGCATCTAAATAAATGGATAGAAATGGACAATTGAAGGGGGCGGGGGTCCATGAGAAGATGGATGCTTTCAGAAGAGCAATACATAAGCAAGCAACATTTTTATTTATTTTTTTACATCGGTTTTAAGTGAGACCAATTTTCCAGTGTGTACTTATTATAATCGATATGATTTAAATATTAATTACGTCATGAAAATGGAACTTAAGTTCCATAAGTTAGGGACACTGGAACTTTATTCTGCATAAAAAAAATAAATAAAAATTCGGGTTCAAAAATGTATTTATGATCAAAGTCCAATTTCCACCACTGAATCGTGAAGTTATTGCGACTTCTTTTCACAATTGAGACTCCTCCCCCCTCATAAGATATGAACTCACAAATATCACAATTCTGACACTTTTCCCTTCACAGACCTTATATCTCGCGTTTCTGACAATTCAGAAAAAAGCCTCAATTTAGATCCGAATAAAATATATAAAAAAAGGATTGTGCAATTATATATATATATATTTTTTTATTCAGTGGTGGAAAATACTGGTCAGCAGCCTGGTGGTTACACTGCTCATGTAATCCTAGCGCCATCAGATGAGCAGAGTTTGACAGATAATTTTAATTTATTTTAAAAACTGACCTGCAGAAGTTCTGATCTGAGAAGTGGCTTAGAAAACGCAAATGAAATATATTCTAGTGATGTAATTAACAGTTTAGTAATATTAGAAGAGTTTTCTGACATGTAGATGATAACGCCATACTGGATGAGGGATGGTGCCGGATGTTATTTATTTTATTTATTTATGTATTTATTTTTACACTAGGAATAACGCTTTCTGCTCAGTAAGTTATGCCTAATTAACAGCACTTTCATTTTCGACCAACCAAAGACACCACTGTTTCCACTGCATTGTATTCTCTTTCAGAAGCGTACCATGAGAAATAATTTACGTAAAAATAAAAAGAACTAACCAGAAAAAAATATCTATTGGGGTGAAAAATACCCACTGAAACCACCTTTTTTTTTTTTTTTTTTTAAATGAATAGATTGTATGATGTTTCAATTGAATTAATATGAAGTGGTTTTATCCTGTACTCCTTCCTCATTTGTGTTTATCCTGCAGCTATCTGATGCTTCACCATCCTGCAACGCTGCACACGGCCTTTTAGTAGTCTAAGGAAACAATTTTTCTTCCCTCGCTTTAATGTAGGGGCTAAACAATAAATCTGTTCGGTGGATTGCCTCTTTAAGACGAGCTTTATTGCAATCCTGCCACCTGCAGTTCTTAAATACTGCAAGTATCAATTCCCTGTAGAGACTTTCCCTTTATAGTGTGCATACTTATTAGATAAATGTAACTCCTTACATTAACCAAACATGAATTTATTACAACATGCTCTGTTGGTCTTCTATCGGGGCTATTTGTATTATTGATGCACGACTCGGTCCCCCATTTCGCCTCCTCGTCCTATGCTGGACACTAGTGAACATGTTACACGGTTTATAACTCAAGCTAATTCATTAAGCACATCCAAACCTTGTGTCTCGGGTCCAGCCTATTGTATTGTTGTCAACAACTGAAACCGTCCAGGTTGTCTGTGCATCTTTGGTGGATTTGTAATTTAATTTCCTCCAAGTGCACAAAATGAAGCGTGTTTAGCGCTCAGGTGAGACATAATCCTCTCTATCGCTCCCTGTCTTACAGCACATTGTTCATCTCTGCAGTTTATTTGCTGAATCGGTCAAAAAACAACTAGTGAGGGGGAAAGTCAATAAATGAATGGGCCTAAATTTTAATTAAAAGGGTGGGAGCTTTTAGCACTGGAACAGCCATTAAATTACAGGACATTAGACAGATACGCATCACTGATGTGACAAATGGAGTGTGAAATAAATGTTGCATTCAGGAAAGCCATCATGCTACATAAAGATTTCCCTGCGATAATCGAGTCCTCGCAGTTATATAAATAGATTTCTTTTTTCTTCCAGCGCAATGGCCGCGCAGTTCATCTCTCAACCGGATTCGCTGTTGTAATATTGTAATATGGGGAAGCGGTCAAAGTGATTTACTTATCACCAGCTACAAACGGTGCGCTGAGGTAATTGGTATTTCATCACATAGGGAAACTTATTTTCCTTCTGGATGGGTAAAATATGACACTGAAGTAGCAGTTCATTACATGCACTTATATTGAACCTACATTTATTTGCCCTGTTTATCAGGTACATCTGCAGATAGCTACACTGTGTAACTTATCTGGTGGACAATATACCATTATATATTTATACTTTATGCATTAACAAAAAGGGAGCACGGATTATTTAGGTGTGGATGCACAGAAGCAACACTCGCATGCTAGTGTGCGGCACTTATTAGTGTATCTGCGCACCTTTTAAACATTGTGCATTCAAACAAGACAAGACTTGCTGGTGCATGGGTGTGTCACTGTCCAGTGAAGCTCAATGGCTTACTACACTAATGAGGTGGTATCAAAGATTTCTTAAGACAGTGCTTTATTTATTGTTTACATATTATCACCTTCAAAACAACAATACAGTACTCCCAGTGTTCTTATCACTTCTGCTGGATCTTTACAAAACAGCAATCTTAAGTGTCAGCTAGGGAGAATTACGCAGGGATGAGAAACTCGTGCGGTCAGAATAGCACAGCTCCAGGCATGCACTAGACGATGCCTTGACTACATAAATAAATGTCGGTGCTCCCTTTGATTGTGTGTGCTGCTATTGTTGGTAAACTAGTCTCTGAACCACATCAAGTGTCGGTAATTTTAAAACCGGCATCTATTTCTTTACATTACACACTGTTGTACTAGCTACGTGATCAGCACTCGATGTAGTGTCATGAGGCTCTTTACCTGACTTGAATTGCAGCATGAGGCAGGATTTCGCCATCGCAGTTCCAGCTGCTGTGCGCCAGGCTGCAGGTGCATGCCGGATGCTCTCTGCATATCTGGCTGAAGAAGCGTTTGCGTCCAGAGCCCCCGGCCTCGCGCAGTTCCAGCTCGGAGTCGGCGTCCTCGTACCTGGGCGTGAAGTGAAACTCTCGCACGCGGTACACCTCCACAAACGGGTGATCAAACTGCAACACAAACACCAGAACACATTGATGGGTGACTTCATTCACCGGATCTTAAAGATTGATACAGAAGACTTCCGAATGATTATATTTAGTAGCATGATGAACAGACAAGAGAGATGGAGAGGAGGAATAGATGGATAAAATAGATACAGACAGATCCAGTCTAAAACAATTTTTATTAAGAAACTGCCAAAGATTCTGTCAGGCAAGAGAGAGTTATGCTGATCACCTCAAACTGTGTGATAGATTATTCAAAGAAAAAAGGTTTGATCAATGCCAGTTCAGTAAGAATAACTAGACATGGGACATTTCCTGAAGAAAATGTGAGTGATGCCTGCCTATTCAAATCGCGGGTCCGGACGCGACCCTTTAGAGCCTGGTCTGATTAATATTTAGCGTCGATATTCATTTTCTATGGTAAAAATTCGTCCCGGGCCAAAACAAAACGCTTCCCCCCCCACCCCCCGATTACCCATAATTTCGGACCGAGTGTCATATCAGTGCAATGTCCTTGCTGCCCAGGACAAGTGGATACCTCGATACGGCCCAACAGTGCAGCGTCAAAATGTTCCCCATTCATCTGTATGTATCGGTTTTCGAGAGATCATATGGTTGTGACCTACTCCATCTCACCTACGAGTGGATATGTCAAATTTGCATGTCAGGCGAACACTGGCTGAACAGCGGAGCGTCAATTTTCCCCATTTATTTTCTAAGGGGCGGGAATGTTGCGGATTTCCCGAAATTGGTATTCGATAGGTATGTGATCGTGATCCACTCCGGACCCCCTAACAAAGACAGGCTTGAATGTAAACTGTTTGGTTTCCCTGAAAGCTTTCATCCTTGAAAGTAGAAACATTACTAATGAGCATGTGGACTTCTGATGAATATGGCCCATACTTCCTAGAAACATGGAAATGTAACCAGAGTGAACTGCAGTGAACCCTAGGAAACAAACAGCTGTGTCCATCTAACCAAATTTCGCTGTCGGTAGAGTGAGTCACACATGACGCACACCTCCCAGGACACAGCTGAGGCTGCGGAGATAAAGGAACCCAGATAAGCGACTAGACCTGGCAGGGGCTGGAAAGTTTTCCTCAATTACCTTTGAGATAAATCTAATATTTCTGCCTTGTTAGTTTTATGGCTCATAAATCTAATGAAAAACTCTGCGCATTCATCTAGTCATATTAGAGGCTTTCTGAACCTGAACTGCTCCCTGGCAGTGAAATATATAATTTCGGGATTCAATGAGAGAGTAATAGAAAAATGTAAAATGCTTGTTTTCTGGAGCACTGAATTTGGCACTGGGGCTTTGGAGCCTAAAGCGAGTGTCCTTTAAATGTGCAGACTAATACACAATGTATTGTAATTGTAATGAATTTTTTGCTATGTAGAATAGAGTGTGACAGTAGAAAGCTAGCTAAAGCCAAAGGAGGAATTAAATGCGGTTATAATAATTGAAGAAATTCATCATGGCCAGGTGTGATGCGGAGTTTCTGTAATCACCCAATCCGCGAACAGTATGTCTCCCCCCCCCGTGGCCTTTATGGCAGCTTGTTACAACATTTACCTGGTCGTCTTTGTTGGTGTGGCGAAGCAGGTGGCGGAGGAAGTCGACCCGTGAGCACTTGCGCACAAGGATGAGGTCAGCTGTACCATTGGCTAGGTGAGCAGAGGGAGACAGACCTTTGGGACTGCGAGGACAAGCACAGCTCATACACGCAGCATTGATAGCCAGGAACTTTCCCTTGATGACCTGCCATGCTCCGTTAGTCTCTGTAAAATAAAAAACACCAAATTTTCACTCATTTACGTTAAAGTGGGAGCCTTTTGTACGTGTTGCACGTACAAACTCCACCATTTTTAGATTTCCACTAGATTTGGGAGTGTGCTTGTGGACATTTGCGTTCATCAGCCACAAGGGTGTTTATAAAGTCATGTTCCAATCCAATTAGATCAATTTAGAGATCAGAGCTCTCCAAACCATGGAAACCTTGTGTTCATGGAGCTCATTATGTGCACAGGGGCACTGTCATGGAAGTGAACAAAACAATGTAGTATACCGCATTCCAAAAACAACCTATTTCACCGTGTGCCTCCAGATTTATGGTAGCACTTATGGGAAGAACCACATATCCTAACTGTTATAGTAAATAAATTCCATATAGTGCAGTGGTCTGGAAACCTGTGTCTCTTTGACAACAGTTACATAGCTCTTCAGCTGTCTCAATTCACTAACATTTCATAGTTTTAAAATAAATAAATAAATAAATATGCAAAAAAAAATTCAGAGGAACATTGACACTTTCAAAATGAGTGGAAATAAACATTCCATTATTGTGCTCTGCTCTGCTTCAATTAGAACACAGAATTACATTAAGAGACATTTTAAAACCCACCATGCAGCTTTTTTACAAAGTACCCGGTGGGTGAAGGGCGTCATTTCAATATAGCTTACGACTTAAGGAGAAGGCATACTGAAAGTTTTAATGGATTTTGATACTGGAAAAACACGACTGCCAGTGGAAGCTTGTTTCAGTGTGCACTGATGCATCTCCATTGCTTTTGGCTATTGCTTTTGATTATTATTATCAATTATTATTAAAGAAAAGTATTTTAGGGGAACTCCCAGCTTTCAAAACGCCCGGGTTATCGTTTTTTACGAAGAACATCGATCACCTCAACACAGAGTGAAGGAGTAGATTGCTCACACAGTAATGCGCGCTGCGTTAATTACTTGTTAATTAAATTAGTGCCGTTATGGTGAACTTACAACTTCGTTAACGCAGCCCTAAATTTGATATTTTAAATGTCTTTTTATGACTCATCAAATCTCTGATTCTATCCATCTAATTTTTATATATATATACACTTCATGGCAAGTTATTTTTTTATTTTATTTCACAGTATTGGAAAACTGAGCAATTTCAGACCGTGAGGATTAATCAAGCAATTAACGTCAATTAGCAAAAGCTACAAGTTTCTCTTGTCATGTAGGTGTTTAATGTACCTGACCGTGCAGGATGTGTCTTGATGTATACTTTTCAAGCACTGTGTGTGATTTGCAGTTATAAATGGCACATCTGCTCTAGGAGTACTAAATGGAGGCCTGTGGTGATGGGAAAAGCCAATATATTTTAATTGGAAATTACTCCGGCGCTAAAGTACCTAAATGACAAGAGAAACCTTTAGCTTTTGCTCATTTGCTCCTTTTCAGTGGCATGATTCCAGGAAGCTCATCAGCTTATTAGGAAAGAGCAAAACGGAAAGGACTTGCCATGTATGGCTGTGATACTGATTAAGTACATTTAACTCTCCCAACACACACACCTCGCCTCCCTTTGAATTGCTTTCACTCCTAAGTCTAACCATGTCCAAATAGCAATTACAGACCTGGAGGTCTCCCCACATGTCTCTGTAAACAGCACTTATCAGTGTGTCACAGTAAACAGACGGACCAGTCTGTAATGAAGGTGCTTGCTGTTCAGAGCTTAGAGACAGATAGTAATCCACAAGAAGTTTGTGTGTAAGAGTGTTTCTGGGAATAATCAGTGCAGGGACAAATGGGAGGGCTACATATCAGGATTGGAGAATATATCTGTTTGCCTACCCTAGGTGGAAGTGTGGGTATAATCAGAACGGTAAGAGACGAACATCCGCTGCCCCCAGACTCCAGCCTCATTTCAATCCCCATCAGTGTCCTTTCATGAATAGTATTCTAAATCATAGCTTCTATGTAGCACTTGTGATTGAATGTAAGCAAAAGAACAACAGGCCTCATTTATCATTCTTTAACTAAAGCTCCATGTTTTTGCTCAAGCCAATCTGAATAAAAATTCCTGCCAGATTTACAGCAGCTGATTTAGTAAAGTGAATGCAGATAAATGCTAATCAGCCTTAAAATGATTCTATAAAAAGACCAGATAAAGTAAATCCCAGCAAACTCTGTTTTTTATATGGCCACATTTATCCTTTGATCTTGATTTGTACATTTGTTATAGAGTGCTTTCTTATAAGTCGTTAAATATGAAACAGGCGTCAGAAAAGTTCTCCATTGGATAGTAGGTGGAAGAAACCTTGAGAGAAATCGGACTCGGAAGTGGATGACATGAAGAGTGTGATTATAATTCATAAACCCATTACAAATACCCGAGAGTACGAAATATCCTGAGCAGTGGGGTGTGTGATGATGAGTAATGTCCTTTGCACAGTCTTATACAGTCAGTTAAAAGTGTGGAACCAGGTGCTCCTGAGCAACTCATAAATTAGCTCAATATGTGAGATCATTATGGATTCAAAATCAACTCCTCTGTCAGCGCTTTCCAATGTTCAATGAAGGAGAAACAGCAGGCGTTTTTTGAGTAAGAGGTTGTTTCTCCTCAAAGTCCAACGTCCATTTAGATGGCTCATGATTCCGTGAAATAGTGGTGCGACGGATCACAAAACTCATAATTCGCATCATTACGGATAATTTTTTTTGGATCAGTAAAAAAGGGGAGGTGCCAAATCCAATTTACATCCCATTCAATACAAGTAAAGGTACAACTCGGAAAAGCTCCCATACTTTAGATACGAATGATGCGGGAGGCTTTTCAAGTTCGTCTGCGCTTCCGCTAGCTGTGGTTGTTGACTGATTAACACGTCCCCGTTCATGTGAACACATGACTGTTCTGTGTAGTTATGAAATGATTTAAAATAAATAAATAAAATCCTCTTTCATGCCGAACCATGAGTTGTGATCAATATGAATAACTGTGATCTACTGGACCCCTACTATGAAAGGATATTTTTCGAAAACTACCTGTATTTTCATGCAAACCTATTTTGTATAATGGATCCTATGCTAACCTAAGCATGACTATCCATATGACATGACTCCACTATCCTGGAAATTCATTCTATTGAGTTTTTCTATGCAGTTAGTGGGATTATGCACCGGTCTCTGTGCAAGCCTTTTCAAATTTGGCACAGCGTTTCTTTACGACGTGCACTTTATGAACAGGGGTCAAACGTATACTACCTTTGATTATAATTATTGAAAATACTGGAGTTTCTGCAGTACCTTTATTAATTGTGCCTTTACAAAAGTGATGCACTCCAGTGCTATACAAGACCTGTTTAAATAGCATGTAACTGCCTGCTGGTGATTGTTAAATAGTTTGTAAAGACGTTTTATAACATAGATGCCAAGCCTGTGCTAATCGGTTTAGCTTTTTAAATTAGATGGGTAGAAGTGAAATGTCAAAGCAGCTATCAAGTGTGTGGGTTTGAGGGGGGGGGAACCCTGTAATTCTGGCTCGTTTAAATATCATCGGTGGCAGTACGGGACCTGGACACTCACCGATATCTGAGCCGCACTCCGTGTCTTGGTTACCCGGCTTGTCAGCTGTAGGCAGCCTGCAGATATTACACCTAACAAAAGATCAAGTCATTATCCATTAAGCCCGGTATCAGACGCAGCAAGATCGGTTAAATGCTTTTGTTACTGCTACGCAAACACAGAAACTGCGCTCGGATTGATCTGAACTCGAGATAATGAGGCAATTAATAAAACTACTGGCTGATAAACGCCGGCGAATCTCACCCGGATCGGCACTGGAGCTTGTCGCGCGGACTTCCAACAATCTCGTCAGCGGGGAGGAAAGAGATCGTCCCTTCGTAGTAGCGATGTGACAGGAACGTTTTAACACCTGCCACGTAGCAGAAAGAGTTCCCGTTGAAAATGACAGCAAATGAAAAAATGACAGCAATAAGAATAACTTGCTTTCGCGCTGTTATTACAACCGAGGTCCTGCTGACCTGAGATGTCGTAGCGAGCCGGACCCATCCAGCGCTTCCGCTCGCTGTCAGTCAGAATGTCGCCATAGAAACCGTAGCCAAGCAGGGAGACGGAGTAGCGGAGAAAAGATGCGTTATGGTGGATGGAACAGACATCCATTGGTTGGGAGTCTCCTGAGAATAGAAAGAATGCCAGAGGTTTAAGACATACACGTGGCTCTGAAGTATTTATTAAGTCATAAATACAATTATTTACACAACAAAAAAACCCATATAAGCAGTAAGAACTTTGTTTTAATTGCATCAGCTTTGTTTTAATTGCATAAATAAACATTTATGATCATCAGCACACTGTGTACAATGACGCATGTTGAAAATATTTCAATCCTGCTGTCTCACAGGTATTTGTTGACAGGATGAATGACCACAGCGAACAACTCCACCCTACAACTACATTAAGTATGGGTGTAGATGTTCGGTATGTGGTATGTCCTGTTCTCACCCTTACTCAGCAAAAAAATCTGTAGAAAACAAAATTGTTGATAGGGTGAGACTATATGTCCCGTTATTTAAAAATAAATAAATAAATACATTTGCATAAAGAGTATAAGCATAACAATAACCAATAAACCCCCTCTCCATCATGGCACCTGTCAGTGTACGGGATATATATTAGGCAGTGTGTATATTTTGTTCTCAAAGTTGATGTATTAGAAGCAGGTAAAATTGGCAAGCGTAAAGATTTGAGCTAGTACGGCTATACGACTGGGTCAGAGCATCTCCAAAACTGCAGCTCTTGTGGGTTGTGTCCCGGTGCCCCACCACCACCACCACCAAGCTACCACTAGTGGGCCCTTGAGCAAGGCCCTTAACCCTCAGTTGCTCAGTTGTAAGTCGCTCTGGATAAGAGCGTCTGCCAAATGCCACAAATGTAAATGTCTGCAGTCTTGAGTATTTAGCAAAAGTGGAGCAAGGAAGGACTATTGGTGAATCAGTGACAGGGTCACAAGTAGCCAAGGCTCACTAATGGCTGGCCCGTGTGGTCTGATCCAACAGATGAGCTCCCGTAGAATAAATTGCTGAGGAAGTTGATGTACTTAATGCTCAGTCAGGACTGTTTTGGTAGCAAAAGGTGGACCAACACGAAATTAGGCAGGTGGTCATGATGTCATGCCTGGCGTGTGTACACTTACCCACAACGATGTGCAGCGCTGAGGTCATGGGGTCGTTGGAGCCGACCGTCGCGTAGCATATGCAATCAGTGGAACCTGTTTGACAAACACATCGCAGGTCAGGGCTTTGCCACGAAACAAATCAAAATCTCCATTTCTCTAAATGGAAAAATATGAAAATCAAAATCTCTTTCCGTCTCCCTGCTGCACCCTCACCCTGCATGGTTTACACACCGAGATGATCTATGAGCAATCAGATGGGGAGGGAAAAAAAAAAAAACAAACAAACAAAAAAAAAACCTTAACCAAATATTAGACATGCCTGAGGTTTTTCGGTTCGCACTCCTGTGTAAGCAAAAAACAACTTTCCATCCCTCCTTTGTGCCCAGAACAATTTAGCCGACGCACAGAAGCATGGAGGAGAATACTATTAGCGGCGAGGCATTGCTTTTTACAGAGATGAGATTTCAGACTTCATCCCTCTTCTCTCACTCTGCTCGGTAATGAAATTCTTCTGTCTCAAATTGCTAATATAAAACCCAGCGAGAGCAGGGGTAAGCACAGATCTCACTCTGTCTGGAATACAACCTGGCTGCTTCTTTCAAAAATCAAGAAAGAAAGGCGGGGGTGAAGAGCGGCGTGAGGAAAAAGTAGGAAAGATTAAGAAAGAGAGCAAGGGGTAGACGAATACAAATAGAAATTTGGGGGGTGGAACATGTAAATGGGCTGTGATAGACTGGCATACAAGGGGTCAATTGTGACTGACCAGGCTGAAGTGATTACTACAGGTGAATGAATTTGGGGAAGGGGGGGGGGGTAGGGGGTAGGGGGGTGATGAGAGGGGAATAATTTTACATAATACTTTTAAAATTGAATGAAAGATGGAGCTTAAGAAATATCATTTTGAAGTAAGTGTGTGTGTGTGTCTGTGGGGGGGGGGTTGGGGAAGAAGATATACAGAACCAAACCAAATGGCTAAATATAGCAAGCGATAACCGCGAGAAAAAACAAATATCTCATTATTCTTTCACCATTAGCAGTTCATTCTTCCATCTTCAGTCAGCAGTCAGTAGTGAAGTATTTTAAAACATGAATATCTGTACTTAAGTACTTTGTACTCTCCACTTAAGTGAAGGATGTGTGGACTTTTGCCTTCTGTGCACCACTGTAAATTCCACCCATATTTATTCTCTATATAATTGATCATAAGAAAGTTCAGATATGTCAGGGGTGTAATGGTACACACAATTCACGGTTCGGTATGCATCATGTTTTTTAAGACACTGCTAAGACACTGCAATGCAAAACAAAATTACTTGTCATATTTTATTAACAAATTTTAATATCATTAACATTCGTGAAGGTCAACAGTTTACATTTCTATTTCTTTATATTCATATTGATTAAACTGATTCAATTGAATTGGACGATTCAATTAAATGACGGGGGGGGGGGGACGGGGGGGGGGGGGGGGGGGGGGGTGGGGGGGGGGGGGGGGGGGGTTCGGGGGTCGGGGGGAGTGGGGGGAGGGACAGAACGTCAATTTGGAAAGTGTGTTGTACATTTAAATTTCTAAAGATATGCATACTTTAACATTGTTTGTATTAATTCCTTCCGTCCTTCGTTCATACACTCCCTTGATATGTGGAATTGTCTGCATTTTCTCCTTTTGAATATGTGCAATAAAATGCTAAAGAATTAATAATGCACACACACACCAAACCGCTTATCCTCTTATCCTCTGCACAATCTTGTAATAAGATATGATACATATATCATATTACAGGATACCTTATTACCTACTGCACCTTATGCACATTGAGCCTTCTCACCTCTGTACATATGGACCCAGACCATTATTTAACATAATGCTATTTTTTGAAAACAATCCTCCTCTGGATGGATACAAAATGCATTTCAAAGGCTCTTAAGTTGAATCTGATCTTATCTAATCGAAATTCAGAGCCGAGTTGGGACGATATGGCGTGAGGTAGAAATGGAGGCGAATCCAAGCTTTACACCTAGGGTCGAATGATATCTTTGTCTCCTGACCCTAGACAGAATCCTGCCTGTGAGCAGGATCGATCCGAATGGTGTGTTCTTTATTTTCTTTTACATTTATACTGTTTATTTTTACTCTTTCACCTGATGAACAGGATCCAGATGGACATAATTCATCTGTAAATTCTAATCGCTTAATGCGATCATAAAACGTAATTTTAAAGACATTTCCACAGCTATTTCACCTCGACAGTGATTTGAATCGTTCCGCGTTTGAACGTAGCTACGATTTGTTTCCTAGGTGATGTGCGTCACAGCTGTGGAATTTATCGTCTAAGACACGGATCCCTAGAACGCAAACGGATCCGTAAGTTTCGAGGCAGGCTGGGGTAACAAGAAAAACGAGAAAAGGCTGAGCTATTTTTCCCCCTCTTTCTGAGCTTTTAATCGCTTGAGTGTAGAGAACTCACCTGCAGGAATGATGCCAATACGAAGACTGCAAGGTATCAGAGTCTCGTCTGGACGGTCCTGGTCTACACCGGAGTCGCGCTGCGTACGGGAGATTAGGCCATGTATGATTTCGCTGAACATGCCGTCTCCTCCGACACAAACCACCCTGTCGAATAAATAACAGGCATGAGTTATGTTGCAACGTACAAGGACAACAAATTGAATACTAGAACCTGCTTTCACAGTTATTTCACTAAAATTTTACTGAAACATCTCATTAACACAGATCTGAGATTATGAAAGCATCAGACGATCCTGAGTTGCTGTAGGAACCGACACCTCCTGTGCAAACGCGCATGAGTTCGGCAGTGCTGCCGAGTTGGAAGTTGAGGAGTTGATGGTAGAGAACTGCAGCGCAGCTGTCATAATGAGGGATAAGGGTCACGTTTCCTCGGAGTAGTACCAGCCTAACGAGCTCTATTTTCTGAAGTGCTGAAATAAAACCCTGATCCAGACACACAAGAGTCACTTGGCTTCTGGTCTCGTTTTGATGAATGCTGCATATTGCTGTCATCAAAGCTCGTTTTGCTCCGTAGCAGGTTCTCGCTGTTGCCAAGACGGCGAGATGGCGTGCCAGAAGACTGACGCGCGCTGAAATGATAATCTAGTCTTTGCCGCGGCCGAGCGAATTACTCGCTGGCCGAATTAAAGAGCTGCCCGTGCCGATCTCGGATAAATTCCACTCACCCGTCATATTGCTTTAGATCCGCCTCCATTTTCAAGTGGTCCCTCGCATGATTGGCCCGCTCAGTAACTATGGGAACAAATGCAAAGTTAGTGTGAACGCTGACAAGCGATGGCACGCACGACACCAATTTTATCTCGGAGATAAATTGCGACGTCACTGGTATGTTTGATGGGTACAATTAATCCAGCTACGCCAAGTGATAAGCGAGCAAACAAGCCAAAAAAAAAAACCTCTTAAGTACATTTTAATGTGAGACGTTCTCAGGCAGGATTGACAGAAGATTGTAAGATACATGTTTCCAGGAAACAGATGGCTGACAGAGAGCCTCATGTGGTAGCAGTAGTGATTATTGATGCAAAACAGATGTATGGAGCGCTATAAAGCTATTCTTGGCTTCTCTCGTGATTCAGATCCTTCTATCCATGAAATGCCAATATGATATAAACACGCTTATTTAATAAGCCTTATACAACTATACATGATTGTGTGCTGCCAGTATTCCATTCACAATTTTGCAGTCTGTGAGGTAAAAAAAAAACCTGATTAATAATCCTCTCATGTTTACCAGCTATCAGTGCTCCCATTATCATTATCCTGCCTGATGGATAAACCTGTAAACAAAATCATATCCATGGGAACACTTGGCAGTTACGGCTGTTTGCCCACAAATATCTTTTTGCAGAACGCGCACGCTCATTTTTTATTCAAAATGTTAATGCGGACGGCTGATGGGTGCTCACCAATCACGTCGGTGGAAATTGAGGCACGGGAAAAAATTGGGGCTACTTTCTGCTCGTAAATCCTTTTCCCGCGGTGTTTCCCTCCGTAGGGATTTATGTAGACAAGCAAGCGCTTCGGTCGGATAGCTGCAAATAAGGAGACGTGGGAAAAACAGAGTTAATTTGCTGCTCTGCAGAATCTTCTGTCTAGTGTACAACTTTAGCCATTGTGAGAGAAATGCTCAAAATGTGCCTTGGTAGCCAGGACAACTTCATCAGATTTCAATCTCTCTAATGCTTATGGATTTATAAATGCAAAATATTTTTTCGTATAAAAGACTAGCAGGAATATTTTACATTAAATATGTATGAATATTATATTAATCCACACTTGGTGCCTTTATTAATGTTCATAGTGAAAATTCACATTAACATTCTAAAGTACTTAGTTAAGTCTCAGGGACCTCATGGGACGGTGAAAATAAGTGACTCTACACTACCTTTACCCTCCTGTACCTTTAAACATCTCGAGGCTCAGGACACTTCACAATAAATAAACCTTCACTGTAAATGTTTAACACACGCGCATGTCATTTCTAGTACATTTTCAACAAACTTCACATAAACCCTCACTTGGTATCAGACGAGCCTTCTAAATCTGCACATGTATATTTGTATGAAAAATTAAGCTACATATGCTTTTACAAAAGTCGAACATAATTATAGGTTGCAAAAACCAGAGTCTGGTTGCAAAACCAGAAGGTTAAGGACATACTCAATAGTGAGAGTTGCTCCCTGATGGCTTGGACCCATTGTAGACACAGTGTCCTATCAGTGCAATCGAGGGTGACTTCACTGCACCGCCAGCGGTGTTTCGGAGTCCTCTCCACATAGGACACTACAGAGAGAAGGTTACAAAAGCTTAAACGTCGGATAGGTTATGTGATGAAGTCCAGAAAGCTAAACGTTCATATTTAGAGTGAATTCTTTCATTGTTTTTATTGTGTATGGAAATGTATAATGTGTACAGAAAATGTGTACATTTATATAATTTAATATAACGAATTAATATCACAAAATACAAACAAAAGTTACATTTATTCCAACCAAAATTTAGCTATTTATTTCATATGCTTGGTAACAGATAATGGCTTATTCTAATTGATGATTAAAAAAATCTTTAAAAAATGCAATTGCATGACAGAGAATATGAAGAATATTCAATCTGTGTGTGTGTGTGTGTGTGTGTGTGTGTGTATATATATATATATATATATATATATATATATATATATATATATATATATATATATATATATATATATATATAATATATAATATAAATATCAAGTAGGGCAGTATCTATCAATTGTTTTAGTGATTGTGGGAATCAAGTTAGAACGAAATAATTGTTAGAATACACAATCAGGTAACTGGATAAGTACCTTTTATTTGTACACGAGAATATAAGGCAAGTCTTAAGACTTCAGAATTTATGTGCATTCTGTCCAAAGTTCACCAGAGTTTATCAATTGGTGTGTGAGTAAAAATAGTCTGTAGGGAAACGCAGTGCTCCCTGTTGTTAAATGGTCTATATGAAGATTTACAATTACTCGGGTTACTTGAGGAATCGTTTCAGCCGTTTCAGACAAGGCAGTGCAATAGACAAAAAAATATACCTAAGAGACAGCTCACTTTTTTTTTTTTTTCCAAACAATGACACACAATGATGCATACCTTTAAAAGCGTGCTGGTTAGATTCAGCTAGATTATGTGGAACTTTCTGCCACTTCCCTACATCTGTGCTCGGGGAATCTTCTTCTGTCTCCTGGACGGATATGATCTCGCACACTGGCACGTAGTGGCTGCCTGCTAAAATAAAAAAAAAATAATAAAAAAAAAAATATATATATATATATATTGAATATTCCTATGATGATGATAGTAACACACTCTTTGGACCTAAAGGAATTTGCTATTGTTGAGTAAGAAAATCCAGATCGTTCAGTATTGAAACTAATGCAAATGCCGGGAACGCATTTCTACTCCATGAAAAGACAAGCTGGTGATTATTAAAACAGACCTCTTGCAGCTTTGTTTCCACATTCTAATACCATCAGCTACAGTTGGAAGATTATCTTCGAGAGGATCTGATCATGGCTTGTGTACAAAACAAAATATCCATGATGAAATCTTGCCACTGAGAATGTGAAACAGCCCGGACTTGTTGTGAAAGACGAGAACTTAAAAATAATGTGCCTGGTGTTACACAGGACACAAAGTGAACCTCATTTGAAAGGCAATGAGAGTTTTGGCCATTCTGTTTGTATTCACAGTAGTTCTTAAATTACAGCTTTATGTATACGTAATATTAATTTCTAACAAAGATATACAAATGTCTAAAGGAGCCGTGATGCTGTTCTTCCAAAACGTATTTCCTCAACTGTAGATTTGACAGTGGTGGGGATCAGGTTACTGTACAGCTCATTGCATGAGATTTAGAAGAAGAGCCTTTAATTTGTCACACATAAATTACAGCCCATTGAAATTCTTTCTTTGCCTATCCCGACTTTTTCGGAAGACCCAAACCACATCCAAGCCACCAGGTTTTTCTTTTAAATCACCACCTATATTAAGTATCATATCCAGCACTATGAACAAATGTATTAGAAGGATTTGCTGAAATGTCTATGCACTTTTACACACACAGGGTGCATTTGTTGATCCCAGTGTTCTGATTACAGAGGACATCCTGGCTTTAGTAATCACAACATCCCAAATGAGTGAGGAAAAAGAATGTCCAAGGAAATGGAGTGTAACAATGCTGGACATTCCACTAGAGTCAAAAGAACAAAAAAGTTTCTATCAAGAAAGAGTTGTTTTCACTCATTTTGAATAGTTACTGAAATGCTGTCTGTATGATGCAACAGAATCACACTGTTGCTCAGAATACGTGTGAAAATGAGCAATTCCTGCCCTCAGGTTACCTTTAGGATTTGTTAACTAAAAATCACATACAAGTCACGGTCTTGATTTTTGTCCTTAATCTCATACACAGGTCCTGGTTATACTGAGCGTGAACATTAACATAAATTGGTTCCATTATGTTCCCTTCTGTCCTTCAGGTGTGGAACAACTTAAACATGAGGAACCTGTTTGTTAATTGCTATGGAATGAAATGTTGGGCTGGTTGTACAAGTGTGGCAGCAAAAACTAAAACACAACCGCTGTTTTGGAGCATTAAAAAAAAGCTGTAAAAATAAAGGCATTTAAAATATTTTTTTTACTATAAGTCACCTCTCCTTTAGATACAGATCTCGTATGAATTATGAATGTTAAACAGACCTGCTAGTACAGGGCGGACACACTGGAGATAAAGTGATAAAGTTATGATCTTTCCATCCCTGATAAACTCAATGGAGCGTATTAGTTCCATCTGTCATGTACACACTGAGACCTACGTCTCATTATCCCTTCCTGCCAGCATCCCAGAGTTCATGAAGCGCTATTCTTAGTAACATTTAAGTCCTATAAAGGCATGCAGATAAAATCGAGTGATTTGCTTCTGACACAAATGTACAAACTCCGAAAAGAATTCCAGATAGAATCAGGGAGCAACACTGATGTCACATCTAAATACCTCTGAGAGTAGGTCATTTTCTGCTAAACGGTTAATCTGATGTGCTACTTAATGCCTATGTCAGCAAGAGGCCATTTAGGGAACAAGTAGAACTTAACAGCAATGTCGGAGAAGTGTCTGCCGCCAACAAGTCTAGTGCATTGTTACTAATCTGCTGCATTTTTGTGCTGTATTGCAACACTGAAGGCATGTCATTAGATTAAGTGCGATTTATTTTGTGCTCCTTATTAATGATCTCTACATTCAGATTTAAACTTTACAGGATTTAAAAAAAAAAAGCTTGAGTGCTCATTAATTATGTTAAACACAGAACACATCAGTTCTCTTATGTCTAAGCAGTTGCTCACACAATACATGAAATGCTGGCGGGGGGGGGGGTAATAAGATTAGGAACACTGAAGTCTGTTACAAGTTAAAAAACAACAATAAAAAAAACAAGACCAGGCCATCCTTCCAAACAGGAAAGCAGGACAATGGTAAGAGACCATTTAGCAATGCAGAATCTCAACATCATCATCTCTGTTGGATAGTGAGCTCCTATAAGAAAGACAAACACTGACACGATCTGCCTATAGCGAGACCAAGTACAGCCCAACACCATGCTTACATCATGCTCTAGAGTTGCTTTTCAGCCCAAGGAAAATACTTTTGACATCAAAGGTGACCGAGTGCTCTTTTCACTCGGAAATCTGTGAAAAGACAAAAAGCCAAAGATGGCAAAAAAATCGACAAAGAAGTGGCTTGTGGAAAAATGTAAAAATTGTGGTCAACCAACGTTCTCTACTGTAGTGAAAAGTTCAAAGCTCAGAGACAAGATGACTCCAAGTTTGCTAAAAAAAAAAAAAGAGCTATGCAACAGCAGTGACTTTGGGATGTAAAGTTATCAGTTATTTACTCTTCAGATGAGATTATTAGACGTTTTAACGGGTGAATTCAAAATGACTTCGGGGGGGAAATGTTACCACACAACAAAAGGTGAAAGACTTATTCAGGATTAAGTACTTTCTGAAGACTCTGGACCTCAGATATAAAGGAATCAAATCTTTTCTAGACCTTCAGTCTGATCTATAAATGACTGGTGTAGCTGCAGGCTTTAATTTCCTCCAGAATGGAGGTACACTTGGTAGTTGATTGGAAACCAAGATGAACTGATTAAACAAGTGGAATAAGGTGCGACTGCTGCTCGGTTGGAACGAAAGCCTGCAGCCACACCAAACCCGAGTGGATCAGATTCACCTTGACCCTCTTTTGGATCAATTTCACACTGAAAACTGTTCGTCTTCTGGTTGTAGTTACAATTCTCTACAAAAATTACTTTCATTATTAGTGATTAATTAGCAATCACATCTCAGACATAAGGGATAACAGCGAAACCATACCATTGATACAGCTCAGTTACGAAACACTGAGGCCAAAGCGATAACAGACATCACAGTTTATAGTTAAACACTATACAGTGAAAACTATACGGTTTTCTAACCTTATATTTGGTTCTTCACCAAATTGGTTCTTGGTAGCGTTACATTTTCACTGCTCTTGATGTAGGAGGCAAAACTAGTTCCAGCATGATATTGACCCTGTGCACAAAGACATCACCACGAGAGGCCTTAAAATAAAAGAATTTAATTGGTCTGCTATAGTCTGAACTCAACCCACTACGGGCCTCTGTACCTCACAGACATTACTAATGCACATGCAGTTGAATGAACAGAAATCAGCACGTGTCAAAAGCCAGTGGAAAAGCTTCCGGGAAGAGTGGTGGCTATTACAACAAAATGCAGACCAAATGTGGAATGGGACGTTAGAAAAAATATACTTAATATTAAAAGTAGGTGTCTACAAACCTTTGTCCAGCTAGTGAGAAATCTACATGCACACAATGGTGTCTGTATTAACATGCAAATAATTATAATGCGTTTAATGCAAGTCAGTATTCTTGTGTATAAAATGTATACACCAGCAAAGTCCAATTTTCAGTCCTACAATATAACAGCCACTCAAACGATCCTCGAGAAAATCGGCAATTCAAAAAACATGTAAAATATTCATTGAAACTACACCAGTGGTTTGAAGACAAGACCGCTTTGTTGGCAGAGATAAGCAGGTCTGCGGTTTTTCTAAGAAATCCAAGACCACGCTTAGGCTCCATCACTAGGGAGATGCAAGCTCCAACAGGCAGACGGTGCATGTGAGCTCATTGCTGGAGCTTACACAACACATTGTCCTTCCCTGTTTGAGCAGCCGCACATGCCTTTTATCCAATGCATTCTGTTATCCTTGTCCAAACATTGGTTTAGCATGAAATGACCCTTCACAAAGAAGGTGTTTGGCATGCCTTGTTTCTGTTCTGGGAGGAGCTTCGTGTGCCAGAGTTGGGTTACATCAAATACACATTGTGACATGTCTATTTTTCCAAACGTAGTATGTGATGTGCATGTTGAAGATTTCTTGCAGTTATTAAGACGCAAATAAGAATAACTCATTTTTGGGGAAAAGACAGTCAGCAATGATTCCTTTTACTTTGCTTTATTATACTCCACTGTGTTCTTAGACAGCAAGGGATTTATTGCAAGCAGACAGCAGACTTGTAGCAACTAATACGATCATGCAGATGCTAAATCCTGGGTTGACCTCAGCACAGAGGTTATCTTGTGAGTCATACTGTTTAGCATGTGGGTACTAGCTTACACATCGACAAGCCCCCACTGAGCTCTTTGTGTGTTGGATTGCTCTTGAACTCGAGGTTGGTATCATCTATGGTTGCAAATAAATGCAAACTTTCCAGAAAAATTACACGTTGCATTTTGGAAATATGTCACTTTACCAGGAAGTTTACCAGGAATTTAGGGGAATTAGTGAGACATTTGAGAGCTTTTATAAACCGTATGAAATACATACATTTTGTTTCAACATAAACGGGCACACATGCATACTAATACCGATTTAAAATGATGTTTTTAACTTTGATTTAATTGTTAAAATAATTTTTGGTGCACAGGGCGTACACACAAACCAAGGAACTTGTAAGCACATTTTGAATACTCTCCAAGGACATTATTTTGTGTGCAAGATTTGAGAAATTATCCGAGTTATAATATGCAGGAATACACAGTGCATGTAGTGGGTTTGGCCTCAGTAGGCCTCCAGTGAGTGTGCTGTGCGTATGTGATTGATCAATGTATAATTTCACTAAAATTGCATCAAATCTGGACATTTTAACCAAGATTATCCTGCAAGATACATAGGAATTAATGAGAATAAACTGAATTTACAAATTGCAATGTAGCCAATAAGAGGGAACTTGTTTTCCGTTGCCATTTTTCAACAACATGCAAGTTCCCTCTTATTGTTTAACCTGCAATTTTGTAAATTCCTACATTATTCCAATTAATTCATACACACACACACACATTATATGTGTGTGTGTGTGTGTGTGTGTGTGTGTATATATATATGTATATGTATATATATATATATATATATATATATATATATATATATATATATATATATATATATATATATATATATATATATATATATATATACACATACACATACACACCACACACACACACACACACACACACACACACACACACACACACACACACACACACATATACCCATGGAAAGTTTCCATTCTTGAAAACGGCAAAACGGCATCTCTGGTATATCATCTCTGGGTGGAGATGGTGGCGGTAGCTCAGTATTTAAGGTATTGGACTTTGGATTGGAACGTCATGAGTTGAAATCCCAGCTCTACTGCTGGGTGCTTGAGCAAGTTTCTTAACTCTCACCTGCTCAATTAGGTCACTCTGGATAAGGGCGTCTGCCAAATAGCAGATGGAAATTTTATTCCACCCGGGTCAGAATGACGTTTCACCGGCCGAATTAAAGAAACTCAAACCGCATTATACAAGTAGGTGAACTCTTGTATAATGAGGTCATTATAGTGGAAAATTTACAGGATGAATCCATGCTTTGGGTATAGCGTATCAGCTTCAAAGCCAGGCTATTTTGTTAATAAAATGGCAGGTTAATGAAAATGTAAATGGTCCCAAAGGGAAATGCAAAGACACAGAGCTGGAGTGTCTCAGGAAATATGAGCACTCTTCACACTAGTGCTTTACGTAAAACGATAGTTTGCACTGCAGAGGTCAATGCGAGCATAAAAGACACTCGAGGACTGATAAGGCCATTATCTAAAGATGACCCATTATTGGAAATATGATGGAACAATTTCTTTTCATTACCAGCATTATGTAGAAGTGAGTGTAAAGAGGTTTAAGTGCATTCGGAGGAAGGTCACCACTTCATGATGCATACGCTTATATTTCCAAATACCACAGGATCTGCCTAAAATGACTGTATTTATGAACGACACTCACACATCTTAACATAACTAATTCACTTCTTAATCAGCTACACACAGACTCTGTAGAATAGTCTCTCTCAGGTGGTCTGATCAAATGCCAACAGCGGAGCCGTCTAGCTGTTCACTCCTAGTATTCCGTGCGTCTTGACTGCATCTTTATTGACCAGTTTAGTAAACAAACACTTAATCAGTTGCCAAATCTGCCAAAACCAATCCGTCATGGATTCAGTAAGCGTGCGCGTTTGCCAACAGGAAACAAAAACTTATAAATAAATAAATCATCAGGTGCTTTGATCACTTGATAAAACCCTTAATCCTACTCTATTCTTGCTGTAAGCCATTTGACGGAGGATTTACTCATTTTATTCATGCTTCATTTATTATTTTTATTTATTTTCAAACTTCAATACAGACAATACAGCACACAATCAGAAATGGGAGTGACAACAAATACACGTTTCATTCCGCTTTTGCTGTTATAACCACCTACATTCTTCTGGGAAGATGTTCCACTCAGTTTTGGAGTGTCCATGTGGAGATTAGTGCTCATTTAGCCAAAAGGGTTTTACTAAAGTCGGGGACTGTTATAAATGATGGGAGGAGGTCTACGGTGCAGTCAGTGTTTCAATTCATACCATAAATGTTCAGAGCTTTATACAGTCCTCTCAAGATCTTCCAGACCAGTGTAGCTTGGTCATGCTGGAAAAGGGTTGTGTCTGCTATTTGAAGTGATTATAATATCAGTGACTTTTATATAGCAATTTAGTCTGTTTTCTCTGAGTGCAATGCCTCAATTCATTTTGTTCGACATTTTCACGCTAAACTTCACATGCATAATTCATGCATCGTGACGCAGGTTAGTTCCTGTTTGAAACCGATTAACAGCAACATGACAATCCCTTTCATAATGTCTCTCTTTTCCTGCTTACTTGTATAAAGTTAAAGCTTTTCTTACACCTGAACAATGCAGCTTGTCAAAGTGCAAAGTCTTCTCTCGTCCTGATACTTGCTGACCTCAAAAAAAACGTCTGACACAAACCGGCAATGATAATGTTCTTTGTTAAATAAAACCTTTTAAATCCCAGTATAGTTACAGTAGAAGCAATCACTTATAACCATGAGAATTAATATGAATACCACTGGACAGTTTTTCTAATATATATTTTATAGAGACATATAGAAACATATAGAGATGCCGTGTTCAGACCAGTATTTCACACTGTCCACTTGAGACATGATCACTTGAGACACCTCGTAATACCAATACCAAGCCTGAATGAGGCCTTAGTAATCGCAGCCTTCCAGTGTTCCAAGTAATTGAACAAAAGGCCGGGCCTCTACAGTATCTAGTGAGGGTAGGAACAACTTAAATCTGAGATGGGACAGCCCTTGGGGAAAAGATATGTTTAAGCTTTGAGAGAGTGGAAAAAACACAAAAACAAACAAAAAGCCTCATTCAGTGCAGTGTGTCCTTTTGTATTCAAGGCCACCGGGTTCATTGTGACTGTTCTTTCGCGAAACGTATTATCACTAGGTACAGGTATAATCTCTCCTATAAACACTGTCGCAGTGAATTACAGGTTGTCGGAAAAAGAACTCTTTCCAAAATAGACACATCCCACATTCCATATGAAACATGAAGTATTCTCCGTATACACACTACCTGGAATTTACCCGCAATTCAGACAAAAGAAAAATGAGACTGCTGCGTCATGTATTTTCCGTATCATGTGAAAGACATACATTGCGGATAAAGTTGGGTGTCCAAATACTTTTCGGCCAATCCTTGTGCTTTATGGCCAATTCTAATATCGCTTTTAGTGCATGTTTTCTCTATAATTCATGTTTCAGAAAAGGCCTTCTAGGTAATTATGGAAACTATGAGCAGGAAGGGGGGAGGGGGTATAAAAGATCCCCTGGTCTGTCTGAGACATTATTTAGAGTGCGGATAATTAATGATCTATGAGGACATATGACTCGGGAGAATGTCAGCGTCCCCTTGACAACAGTGAGCGCTTGCAGGTAATGCATCCCTGTCTTCTCTGGTCAATCTTGAGGTCAGGCCTGCATGCCATACCACCCATGGACAGTGTATGAGTTTGGATATAAATCCCTTGCCGTAGTGCACTTATGTAACTTATATAAACTTGTGTAACTTATATAACGCATATAACTTATGTTATTAATAAGTGATTTGGGAGTGAATTCCTACCCTGTCTTAAGGTCATGGAAAGAATTCTCTGCTACAATCCTGCTTATTGATATGAAATCTATTCCCTGCTATGTGCTAATCTGGAGGATATCAGGAGGATAGCAGGAGGCCTGTGCGATTAGACATGGTTTTTGCAGAAGGAGGACTAACGCTGGATGTGTTGTTAAATGAAAAGAACGCACTTCCATACACAGGCTCGGAAACAAAACAAAGGGTCAACAGTCCTGAGAGAGAATGGCTGTGAATAAAACAGTTTATTAGTCTGGTGTAGAACTTACCAGCCTTCAGAGGACCATACATGCTGCCAGAGGTTCGCTTTGGTCTCGTCTGGATCTCTCTCCAGGAAAGAAAGGCGCTCGTTAGGGTCACCTCGTACACCCTGTGTTGGAGGCTGAGCTGCGAGCACAACAGCGGCAGCAGAGGAGGCTTCGGCGGCGGTTTGTCCATTTCTCCGTGACGGAAAGAGAGAGAGATAGAGACGGACTCTCTTCTCCAGCCTAGATTCAACCGTAGTTATCTGAATGTCATCTTCAGAGCACATCCACAATCCCCGCAGGTTCGCTCGGGCTTTTACAGT
>JACRUU010000008.1:11937388-12067388 GCA_030449085.1 Kryptopterus vitreolus | reverse complement strand
ATATATATATATATATATATATATATATATATATATATATATATATATATATATATATATATATATATATATATATATATATATAATATATGTATATACATACATACACACACACACACACACACACACACACACATTGTGTTTATTTGTTGTTAGAATACATAGTAAAGGATGTGAGGCCACACACAATCAGTAATCAGAATACATTGTTGATCCCATAGGGAAATTGTTGGATTGTAGTTGCTAACAGTAAAACTATTAAAAAAAACAAATTAAGAAAAATTTAATAAATATGCATGATACATTATACAATTAAGTGAAGTAAATAAAGTGTTTACACCTCCACGGTTGGGTGTACGATTCTGGCCTCTGCCATGTGTGTGTGGAGTTTGCATGATCTCTCCCCATGCCTCTGGGTTTTTTTCTCCGGATTCTCTGGATTCCACCAGTCCAAAAACATGCACTGTAGGTTGATTGGCACCTTTTAAAAGTCTCTAGTGTATGAATGTGAGTGTGTGCGTGCCCTGTCATGGGTTGGCACACCATACAGGGTGTATCCTGCCTTGATGCCCCAAGATGCCTTAGATAGGCACAGGCTCCCCACCACCTGAGGGAAGACATAAAAATAAAAATAAATGCTGATTGATATTTGCTATTGTTTTTAAAGACATCAGTTCCTTCTGCCTTCCAATCATGGACGTTATTGGTTAAACTATACTAAATTATGCCCTGGTGTTTAATAAAAATAAACAGAAAGTACCAATTTTGTAATCTTAAAGCAGTTAATGTTGAAAATAAGAATAAAGTAGAAAACGTCATTAAGGCAGGTGAAGATAAACATATCCAAGTTATAAGCTTGAATAGTTTTGCTGAAAGGAGACTTACAGTGGCGCTTACTTCTGATTGGGCCGCGACAGCTTTCTGATTGGTCGGCTCACGCTGAACCCGTCTCAGCGCAACCAATCAGATCGCTGCTTGCTCCTCGTAGGGATGCACCAACATGGCGGCTTTCTGAGTTTACGAAGAGGGGAAAAAAGCCAGCTAATGTGTACATAACGCAAGTGCACGTAATTAGGAGAGTGTGTCAGTAGTTTGGGGAGGTCAACGCGTTGATGGTGTGTCGCACGGAGAGGCAGAAAACATGGCGAGTGACGGAAGTAAAAAGCAGTTCTGGAAAAGAAACACAGCCAAGGTTCCTGGCAGGTAAAGTGACGTGTTCATGCTAGCTTCCTATTAGCTGCTAACTGGACTTGCACTTGAACATGCTCCGGTGGTAATAAAGGCTTAAACATGGCAGAAATCGAGGGCATTTAGTCTACTTGCTGGCTTTAGATTGCCTGCAGTCAGCGCTGACACTTTCACACGCTTGTTTTGAATGAGCTCGCAAAGCTAACATGGCTGATTAGCCTGTGGTTAGCTAAGATTCCCTGTCCAGGAATGACACATTTCCTGGTCTCACCCTGGAAGCAGTCGCTTGTGTAACTTGTGTAAGATTAGCAATACAAATCTAAGCATTTTTTAAAAGCCTCTACCTGATGAACAGGTGCTGGGAGGTGTAATCAGGTGTACCTGTGGATAGAGCAGGATGCCATGTATGTGCTGATCTACAAGGAAAGAAAAACACCACGTTCAAATGTTTATCTGCGGATTCCCATTGCATCTGATCCCATCACAGTGATTGTGACTTTGTCTGACCCGGTTTGGGGGCGGGGGCGTGGGGGCTAAAAGAGAGAACCTTCAACTCGTTCACTTCAGGGGAAACTCGCTGTAAACTCGTCTGTAAAACTTTCTAGGCGTCACCCGATGACGTCACTGGCCATCTTAGCCACGTTACACGGAGGAGGAACTTTTACTGAATACAACAGGGATTAATTAGACAAGAAAATCCAAGTCAGATATGGGTGTCTTGGATATCCCCCCCCCCCCCATGACTGTTAATTTAAGGCAGCATTAGTTTCTCAGATAATTGAGAAAATACTTGAGACACACACACACACACACACACATACTAGTGCACACTGAAATTCTTTCACAGCATATCCCAGTGTTTTTAGGAAACTGGGATCAGAATGCAGGGTTAGCACCCCCTGGAGCACCGAAGGTTTAAGAGCCTTTGCTCAGGGACCCAAGAGTGGCAATGCACCCCCACCCCTTTATTTAGTAATCCAGAGCTGACACAAAGGCAAGTGGTATGTTGTTCAAGCAATAGTTTTTTTTATTGTTTTTTTTTCTTTTACCCTCTACATGTTGTGAAACATTTTTCACTTGTGCCAATCTCCAGTCACAGTTATTTTGTCGTCTTCTGTGCATCAATAAATACATCTTGCACTGATTCTGCATTATGATCAAGTTACATTTTGATAGTTTAATGAAAGTAATATTCTAATCATATCTTATAATTCCTATACAATTTGCAATCTATTGCGTTTATTCGTGTGTGAGACAAATCCCTCTCAAATATTACAAGGGTTGAAGTGGAAGATTGACCTGCTATAGAGCTGTGACTGTTAAACACCTTTGGGATGAACTGGAACATTGACTGCACCTCAGGCCTCCCAAATCACCTACATATGTACCTGTCTTTAATAACACCCTTGTGTCTGAATGAGCACAGATCTTCAAAATCCAGTGGAACACCTTTCCAGTAGAGTGGAGCATATAATAACAGGAAATGAGGACTAAATGTAGAATGGAATGTTCAAAAAGCAGATGCCAGTCTTATGGTTGAGGCGTCCACAAACTTTTGACCTCCGTGTATGCCTGGGCGAGTTTGAATTGAATCTGAGGGAAATATTTAAACAAGAGAATGTTGTGGATTTGCCATCATTTTGCCAGTGTTGAATGAATTTGATTTTATTGCGTCATTAAAAGGTGGAAAAATCATCATTCGTGCAATAAAAAAAACTTTCATGTGCACTAACCCAAGCTGCATTGATATTTTCTTGTTTGCAGTATACAACACGTTTATGGAGCCCAGCATCCTCCATTTGATCCTCTCCTACATGCTAAGTAAGTGCTCAATTCTGTAATGTCCTGTTATCAGCTTTACACACCACATGTGCAGGGGATGTGCTAACGTCTTCTTATTCATGATGCATTCATGCTCTTTTTATTTTATTTAAATTTTTTTAGCCAGCCATGCACACCTTAGATTTTTCAAATTCAGAATGTCTCATTAAAATGTATCCAATGGTATTTTTGTGTGTGTGTGTGTGTGTGTGTGTGTGTGTGCGCAGTGTGTGTGTGTGTATATATATATATATATATATATATATATATATATATATATATATATATATATATATATATATATATATATATATATATATATATATATATATATATATTCACATACATACATACATACACACACAACGCACGCATGAGGGGAAGTCAAAAAGAAAGGGGATTTTTATACATATAAAATGTATTACCAAATGTTTTTTTTCACTTCCCCTCGTGTGTTTTTGTGTGTGTGTGTATATGTATGTGTGTGTGTGTGTGTGTGTGTGTGTGTGTATATATATATATATATATATATATATATATATATATATATATATATATATATATATATATATATATATATATATATATATATATATATATAATATATTAGGTATAGTTTATATGGAGCACCTGATATACACTGATTTCCTTTAATATAAACCATTGATTTTGAGTATAGTCTCTACTGTAGAAATGATTATTATTGAGAATCTCTACACAATGATCAGAGATGTTGTGGTGGTTTAAATGTACATGTTAAGAGAAATAGTGGTCCATGATTTCCTCAACAAATTGGACTACTGTTTTACGACACCGTTAGTGTGTCTCGTTTGTTTCGGCACTGCTTCAAAACCCTTAACATATTTGACCACACTGGAGGTGGCTCTGTCCCGTGGGGCTTTTTTTTTTTTTTTTTTTTTGGAAAAGACAGATTTAGGTCGATTTCCATTTAGTATGCCAAAGCTTATGCTTCTCATTTCACGAGTTCAGTCTCTCATTCCTTCATTAGTCACGTCCTGAACACACTTTTCAATTTTTTGGCCAACAGGTTGCTTCCCTCCTGCCTTGACCTGTTGATTTGATGTTGTTATGCTTGTGTGTGCAGGAATTATGTGAATGCAGAAAGGTCCAGCTTGTTTTGTTTCATGCTTAATGATGTAGTCATTATCAGCTAATTCCACACACTCTTTCGTCTGCTCCTTTTCGGGGTCTCCATCCTGTCAGGGAACAATAATCAAGTTGTTTTTGTATTTCCGTTCTCATGAAGCCGTCTGACACTTTAACGACACTTAAACAGCTGATGGTTTCATATATATATTTTTTTGTTTGTTTTTCTTTGATGTCTGTGCTTGAATAACTGGCCTTAAATAAACTGGATTATGATCTTTATGTTGGAGGATTGGTTTATAATGTGCTGAAATTAGATTTTACAGATACAAAAGCGGACCTACATAGAGTTTTAAGAACTACTAGTTTTCCACCAGACAGCACTGATGCTCCCATGCAGTCCATGAATAGCTGCTCAAAAATGAAACATATCTGCTGTGTCGGGCAGTTTCTTGGTTTCTAAAAGGACAAACAATGTAGTTTTGACCCAAAAAGCTACACATCAATATAATTGAGTTCATTTCTATGGATGACTGACTGTTGACTATTTACTGTGGGATTTTATAGGCTAATAAAACGTACAATCATGTTGCATGTGCTTTAGTGTAAAGAAGAGGGTCGTGTAAGAGCCTTTACTTGTCATATATACATTACAGCACAGCAAGATTGTTTCTTTGCATATCCCTGCTTATTTTAAAAGCTGGGGACAGAGCGCATGGTCAGCCATGATACAGAGCCCCCTGTAGCACAGACGGTTAAGGGCCTTGCTCAACAGTGAAATGCGCCTGATGGTCTTTTCATTGTGTGCTGATAGATTTCGTAGCCGTTCGCTGTGTCTTGCTGTACGCAAGGGTAGAGAGGTTTGATTACAGTGGAAATGATTCAGCGTTTCACAGTTAGGTTTCAGGTTTTTGATCACAAGAAAATCTCTGTGATTTCTCAGGACGCCGTTGGGGTCAGACAGGGGCTTGTGAGTACAAACTGCGAAATCAAACATTCCTCTAATTCCCAATTTTCTGAAAAGCAGCAGGAGGTGTGCCGAGACGCCGCAGTCCGATGAGATTTCGATTTTGTTGGTTTAGGTGCACGTTTACTTCCCAGTGGGAACGCAGAGCGTTCGAGAGGTTAGGCAACATGACATGCTCATCATCACGCATACGCGGGCCCTCGGAGCAGGAGGAAAGGAAGAGCAGTCTCGGTGCTTAGGGAGAGCAGAGTTTCAAAATGCCTTTTTCAATGCGATATTAGTGATTTGTCTCTTGTGCATCGGCTGAAGCTACACAGATGGAGTTTGATTGCTTTGAGCGATGGTTGATGGTTGTGTTTCGCATTTGTGTGTTGTACATTTAAACCGCGCAGTTTCCTGTCGTGATAGCAGTTTGACTTTGATTGGAAGCTTAGGAGCACCAACAAGGTGCCAGAAAGAGAAAGAGCTGTAATTTTGCTCCGATAATTATTCCATTCGTTTCCTTCGTATGTCGTGATTTACATCGTCTCAAAGCAGCTTTACAAAGATAAACCCGGTAAGAGAATGAGTATGTTTATTATCTATAAGCTTGTTCCTTATAATTGTTTATCTCTGAGTGTGCCAGTGGCGAATGTGGCAAGGAAAACCACCCTGAAATGGTATGAGGAAGAAACCTTAAGAGGAACCAGGCTCAAAAAAATGTCCACTCATTACTTGTTGAGGTGTGTTCTGTTGATGGAACCTGGGAGAATGTCATGAATGTTCATTCTTGCTAATGTGTATGACTATGAAAGTCTCTAATGTATATGATCGATGGAAAATAATGGTCCAGCCAGATCTGGGCGATATGTCATAAACTGAATCTTTGATCTTCTTTTTTTTTTTTTTTTTTTTTTTTTTTTTTTTTTTTTTTTTAGACACAATTTGATTTCTTTGACACAATTTGATTTTGGATACAGTGGGGAAAATGTGTCCACTATTTTAGCTCGTTTTTAGAGCCTGTTTTGGGGCATTCAATGTCATATTTAGCTCTCAGAGACACCTACACCGTCCCATGCATTTGAGGTGCTGGAAAAATTAGTCGTCTTGTAGTTGTACTTTAGTTGCCACAAATCTTACATCGCGCTTTGGCTTGTTGAAGTCGATAACCATTTAACTGATGAAACCGCTGCGATCTTGAAAACAGGCCTTTTGGATTTATCAGAGAGCTCTGCCATGTGGTATTTGGTATTTCACAAGTGCGGGGCGGGAGGCGGGGAGCAACGTAAGCTTTGCCAAACCAAGGTGAAATTGTAAAGTAAATTTTCGTATTTTCAACATCGCCATAAACCATAAACTCGAATGAATCGATAATGACGATTAATATCCTAGCTCTAGGTCCAGCATATATAAAACCTCTATTAGTATGTTGTATTATACTGAATTTGATTCCTAAGAGATATGATGTGGGAGCTCGTTTTAATTTCTGACCATTAAAGCACACTCCCTGCATATTAGGGCAAGGATTAACTAGCAGATAAATGTCAATGACAATGACTTGCATTGTTTAATTTTTTTTGACGTAAATGCTTTAATTTTATTTTCCGTTACATTTTTTACTTGTTTGTGTGTGTGTGTGTGTGTGTGTGTGTGTGTGTGTGTGTGTGTGTGTGTGTGTGTGTGTGTGTGTGTATACTTATATATTTATATTTCAAGTGTCTAGAAATGTCTAGACACACATTCTTAATGAATGTATCGCACGTTTCTGATTCAGTAACAATGTGTTAACATATTTCATTTGTTTGTGTTAAATATCATTTAATTACTATTTATTTATTTATTTTTAATTTTTTTTATATACCTTCACCACCCAAAATAAGTCAGGTCAGCCAAACTTCACCTTTTCAGTTTATGCTTACATTAACAATGTGGGTCAGTTATACCATGTTTGGTGTCTGAAGGTAGATTTACATTGGTGCTTTGAAGATGATTAGAATGACCAAGAATACACTTGTGATAAATCTGTTTACAGTGATGGTGGTAAGCAGCCCAAATCAGTTGTGTAATATCCGCCATAAGCGTTTTTGCTCAAGTATTTCTGTTTAATTGAACTTCACCACATTTCAAAGTCTTCTTATTCAACTACTTTTTGGGAAATCAAACGTTCCTATTGTTTGAGAGAATAAAAACTTCTTTTAATTACTATTGATTGTATAATTTTATCAATAGTGTTCTGACTGAAGTTTTAATGAATTTTTTAATTCACTGCGGAAGGAAAAAAATACAGCAAGAACATCGCTGTATGTATATATATATATATATATATATATATATATATATATATATATATATATATATATATATATATATATATATATATATATATTTTTTTTTTTTTTTTCTGCTTCTAATTCTCCTGCTCTGCCTATAGATACCGCTAGTAATGAGAGAGTACATTCTTTATCTACCATTAAATGTTACTCACCAATAGTGCTGTAATGAATGAGTATTCTGTTCCACCCAGATGAGGATGGGTTTTTGAATCTGGTTCCCCTCAAGGTTTCTTCCTCATTCCATCACATGGAGCCACGGTTACCACTTGCTCATTAATCAGGGATAACGAAGTTGCACATTTTTACCATACCTTATTCCCTTTTTTTTTATCTCTGTAAAGATTCATTGAGATGATAACCATTGTAAAAAGCGCTATACAAATGAAATATTGGTTCGAGCTATAAATTATAAATAAATATGGAATATATATATAATTAATACGGAATACACCAAACATTCTCCCATTAGATAGAAGACACCTACTGTTGTCAGCCAAGGACATGAATTTGAGCATGTCTGGGTAAAGGCCCAAACATATTAAAATGATGATTTAAACAATAACCCTATAGTATTTCTCCCGTCTACGTCATGGTTGTTATTTCTGCCCAGTATTTAGTTCTTTTCCCACTAATGCCACATGCTGTTTTATTAGAAATGTTGCCCAGCCTTTCATACGGAATGATTTTATCTGCCTTGTGTTGCTTCTTTTTATTTTTGAGTACTAAACATTATTACGAGATGTTGTATTGCTACTTTGAGCGTAAGCTTGATTTTTTTCACTGCACTTTCACGTAAGGTTAATCAGCTCAATCTGTAGCTGTGGATGTATTTGCAGCAAGGTGAGACAGACGTGTTACTTGTTAGCGAAAATACTCTCGCTGCTTCATTGCAAATCGTGCAGAACTCATCAAACGTGTTAAACTCATTAAACCATTGTTTAAAGATAATACCAGTTCGTGTAGAAATATCTGGAGATACCAGATGCTCAAATTCATCTACTCTCTCTCTCTCTATCTTTATATCATAGTTTGATCAAAGCTGGAAACAAGCCGTCTGCGACGAGCACGCCCGGAAAACCCAAGAAAGCCACCACCTTCCAGGAGTTTGAGAGCATCACGAGCGATGCCTGGGACGTAGGCGACGACGACGACGAGCTCCTCGCCATGGCCGCCCAGAACCTCAACATCGAGGTGGTGATGGAGACGGCCAACAAGGTGATCGAGAACCACAGCAAGCAGCAAGAACGACGACAGCAGCAGCTCGACGAACCGCCCGGGCCCGAGGATAAAGACGAAGAGGAGGGGTGCGACAAAGACGAAGAGGAGAGGCTGGAGGAGGAGGAGACGACCACAGAGCTGTCGTTTAGCTCGGAGCGCCTCCACCACACTGACAGCAGGCTGGTGAAGTCCCACAGTGAAGCACCTATTGGATCGCCAAAGGGTTCGTACAGATCAACATTGAATAAGAAACAGGATGTTCAACATGCACCGGGTTTCCACAGTCTTATAAAATCTAAAATAAAAAAAAAAAAAAAAAATAGTAGCCTTAAAAATACTTAAATTCAATGTTCTCGGTCTTAAACAGGTCTTTATTTTCAGCGTTCCATCTGACGCTAGCTCTTCTCACTCTTGGAATCTAGTAAAAACGTAAAACAGATTATATTTTTTAGCTATGGGGAAAGTGCAAGTTTAGCGAAACTTGACTTTGGGGGGGGGGGGAATGACTTTAGGGTTTGTTTAAGGCCAGTTACAATCTAACAATGTAGTTGTGTGTTTGATGATGTAATATATAAACCGACCAGACATAACATTATAACATCTCTTCATCACAGCACTTCTTACTCGGTGGGAGATATTTGGCAGAAGAGGATGTGTTAAAAACATCAAAAATGGACTTGCACAAAAACAGTCAATTATATAAAATAAAGCCTACAATTAAACGGAATCAAGGCATGACCAGGCTACTGATGAAGCCCCTCCAGTAGGTCTCCCATATCAAGTCCCCTGACTATAAAACACATCTTGCTGGACTGTTCTTTTCACAATATTAATTAAGTTTTCTGTCACATGGAACAGTGAAACACCTTATATAGCAACTTAAATACTATGAACTCCATGATGACCTTGTGTTCGCCATGAATGTGGCCTTGATGTTAATACGGCATTAAAATTCAGCAAACAAACAAACAAACTGGGTGGGATATATGCAGCGTCATGGGGCTGCCAAGGCTCATTAATGCACATGGGGAGCAAAAGCCAGCAGACAAGCTGCTGTAGGTCAAAGTTACTGCTGTTAATGCTCAATGAGCTTAATGATATCGAATATTTAGTCATAATATTTCAGAATATTTGGTCATAATTATGCCTAATCAGTGTAATTTGCTGTATTGCACCTACAGTCGAGCTTAATGAGCAACAGCCAATCAGCTTTCTGTTATTAAATTGGAATCTCTCTTGGATTGTACAATTGATGTATTTCATTTTTTAGCTATGAGGAAATGGGACTTGTTTGATATTTGTTTGTGTGGTTTTCTGATGAAACCTGCAGAGGTGTCAAATACTTTTGGTGGTGATGTGGTGGTGTCCATCATTCATTCATTCATTCATTCATCTTCTGCCGTTTTATCCGATCTTCCCTCGGGTCACGGGGAGCCCGCGCCTATCTCAGGAGTCTATGGGCATTAAGGCAGGATACACCCTGGATGGAATGCCAACCCGTCGCAGGGCACACACACTCACATTCACGCACACATTCATTCACTAGGGACAATTTTCCAAGGTGCCAATCAACCTACCGTGCATGTTTTTGGACCGGGGAGGAAACCGGAGAACCCGGAGAAAAACCCCCTGAGGCACGTGGAGAACATGCTAACTCCACACACACATGGCCGAGACGGGAATCGAACCCGGACCCTGGCGGTGTGAGGCGAACGTGCTAACCACTAAACCAGTTTATTTTTTATTACTCTGTGATCAAACCATATCAGCCCACCAAAGTTCTGAATTGCTCTGGATATCTGTCTGTGTGCACTATTAGTTCTACCATAAGAAGTTCTACCATATTAGTTCTACCACTATTAGTTCACTATTAGTTCTACCACAGCCTACATTAAGACCCTGTACTGGATGATTAGACCAGTCCTATGGACCAAATTGTCAGATGGTAGAATTTTTCTGGTATTTGAGTTGCGTGACATTTCAATGTCTGTTTCCTAAAAGGAAACCACAGACACTATTTCTGCACATTAAACTAGCGTTTTTGTGTGAGAGAGAGAGAGAGAGAGAGAGAGAGAGAGAGAGAGAGAGAGAGAGAGAGAGAGTGGAGAGTAGAGAGAGAGAGAGATGGTGAGAGAGAGAGAGAGAGAGGGGGATAGAACTAGAGGAGAGGTGAGATAGAACTACCGGCGTGTTATAGGTGCACTTGGATGCCTGCAGTTCTGCTGCCTTAGATAGAGACACGGCAGAGGAGACGAGGACATGTATACTGTGTGCTCTCGCTGTGATATCTCTCTGGCGCAGAGCGACTGCCCTCTTTTCTGCTTCCTACCTGCAGCTTTGTCTGGGCTCGTCTGACTGCGATCACGCACTTCCTGTCTGCTGTTATTTTATTTATTTTTTGTTTTCTCTTGTTAAGATTGCGTCACAATTTTCAAAGCAGTTTTCATTCAAAGTCAGCATCAGTGCGCGCAGTATATTTTCCACTGCTTGTCATGTAGATGTAATGCTAATACAGAAGTTCAAGGCTTATAATGGAACAAAGGCTGCTGCTGAAAGTGCATGTACTGATAAATGTGTCTTGTGGTGTTTTTTTCCACCCCCTATATTTATGAGTATATCAATAATAATAATAATAATAATAATAATAATAATAACACAGCCATTAGGGTTGCACAAGCCAATGCACTCTTCCCAAGCCCGGATAAAAGGGGAGAGTTGCGTTAGGAAGATGTATGCAGCAAACCAAATATGGGTATCGTGGGTTACAAACAGGACGCTGGTGGAAATTGAGCTACTGTTGGCCAAAGGGGGAAGACGTCTACAGAGACGACTGGGAAAGAAGTCGTATAAGAGGGTACTTTCAATTTTGGTACTATTACTGATAATGGGAGAGAGTTGGAGAGCTGATATGATGGAACTTAGAAAGGTGTGTTCAGGAGACCATGTGGAAAGGGATTAAGGCCAGGAACATTGGAAGAAGATTTCAAGCATTCTACCATGGTGTGGATGGTAAGAGAAACGGCGTAGGGGTAATCCTGAAGGAGGAGTACAATAAGAGTGTTGTGGAAGTGAAGAGAGTTTCTGATAGGGTGATTAAGTTAGATGAAGCGGTGGAGTGTGTAACTAGGAATGGTAGATTGGTGATCGGAGCAGACTTTAATGGCCGTGTTGTGTTGGTGAAGGGAACAGAGGTGGTGAGAAGGTGATGGGTAGGTATGGGCTTGAGGAGAGTAATGTGGAACGGCAATTGGTGGTATATTTTGCAAAAAGGATGGAGTAGGCATTGGTGAATATGTATTTTAAGAAGAAGGGAGAGCATAAGGTGAGGTATAAAAGTGTAGGAAGGTGCACACAGGGTGGACTATATTCTGTGCAGGAGATGTCAGATGAAAGAGATTGGAAGGTGGTGGCAGGGGACAGTGTAGCTAGACAGCGTCGGATGGTGCTCTGTAGGACGGCTTTGGAGGTGAAGTGAAAGAAGGCGAATGAGGACTGAAGGAGGAAGATTGTAGTGTGAAATTCAGCGAATAGGCCAGACAGGGGCTCGGTGTTGGCGATGAGACGTTGGACGATCGCGCAGCTACTGCAGACAGCTAGGAAAGGTACTTGGTGTATCATCTGGAAAGAGAAAGGAAGACAGAGACGTGGTGGAGGTAGTGCAGGGAAGCGTAAGGAGAAACCGAATTGGAATCGGCAGAGAGATGAGAAAAGTGTTCTGGAGTATAACGAGATGCAGCAGCAGGAGAAGAGGAATTTGGCCGAGGAAAAGGCGTACAAGGATCTGTATGTGAAGTGGGATGCTAAGGAACGAGATTTGTAGGCCGGGTAGATGGACCGAGCTGGGAAGGATGTGCTGCAAGTTAGAGTAATAAATGATGCGGATGGAAATGTGTTCACTATTGAGGAGAGTATGTTGAGAAGGTGGAGGGAGTATTTTGAGCAGCTGATGGATGAGGTAACAGAGAGAGAAGGGTGGATGATGCTGCTTTACCACCTCCACGAGTGGATAGGATTAGTAAAGGAGGAGGTGGGAGCAGCTATTAAGAAGATGAAGAGTGTTGGACCACATGACATTCTAGCGGAGGTGTGGAGATGTTTGGGAGAGATGGTAGTGGACTAGATTAACACGATTTTGGAAGATGAGAGGATCCCCGAGGCGGAGGAGTGTGCTGGTAATGATTTTTAAGACTAAAGGAGATGTGCAGACGTGCACGAACTACAGAGGAATAAAGTTGATCAGGCACATAATGAAATGATGGGAAAGTAGTGGGAGTCAGGTTGAGGGAAGAGATGACCATGTGTGAGCAACAGTATGGTTTCATGTTGAAGAGATATTTGAGGATGTTGCTGGAGAAGTATAGAGGTGGTCAGAAGGAGTTGCATTGTGTGTTTCTAGAGAAAGAGTGCGAAGAGAGGAGTTGTGGCAGCTGAGAAATTTGTGAGGGTGGGGCGACGGCAGCGATGTGCGCAGTAGGACAGACTGGTTTCAGGTAGAGATGGGATTGCATCAAGGATCAACTCTGAGCCCTCTCTTGTTTGCGGGGTTAATGGACAGGTTAAAAGATGATGTTTCCGTGGACTATGATGTATGTAGATGATATTGTGGTGAGAGTAGGGAGCATGTTGGGAAGAGTCTGAAGAGGTGGAGGTACATGCTGGAGACAAGGGGAAGGCAGAGTGCATGTGTGAATGAGAGGGAAGGCAGTGGAGTGGCAAAGTTGCAGGGAGAAGAGGTGGTGTCTCAGTAGCTGGGGTCAACAGTGTAAAGTAATAGAGAGTGATGTTAGAGAAGTAAAGATACGTGTGCAGGCAGGGTGGAGTAGGTGGAGACAGGTGGCAAGAGCGATTTATGATAGAAGACTATCTTCGGGAGTGAAAGGGGAGGTTTATAGGATTGTGGTGAGACCTGTGATGATGTACGGTTTTGAGGAAGCAGAGTTGAAGATGTTGAGATTGTCATTGGGAGTGATGAGGATGGACAGGATTAGAAACGAGTAGGCGACAAGGTGAGGGAGGCTAGATTGAGATGGTTTGGACATGTGCAACATGGGGTATATATGTATACGTTTAATACTGACGATAGAGGAGGCAGCCAGGATGAAAAGAGGATGTTTATGGATGTGGTGAAGGAAGACATGCAGGTAGTTGGTGTAAAAGTGGCAGATATGGAGGACAGGATAGCAGCAGAATATCCCTTTTTTTAACACATCTTTTTCAACTGTTAATGATTTCCCTTTCAAATCATACTGAGTGCTCTGCGATTGCCTGTGTGTCATTCACAAATAACATGACGCTTTAATATGACATTTTTAGGTGATTGGATTGATAAAAAAAAATTCAAATATGAATTGAGTTAGAAATGAAAGCTGTGATTTAAATATATCCACTGAAGCTTGACGTTACACCAAACACCTGATTCAGAGCCAGTTTTAATGGAAATTGAGTGTGCGGGGACATTATCATCAACCTCATACTGCTATAATCCAAATATCCTAATGATGGGTAAAAATCTGACAGCAGGAAACAGAATTGTGGTTTACAGTATTGTAGTGTCACTTTCAAATTTGCCCTGATGGTGGCGGTAAAGCGTGTGTGTGCTTATCCCTGTGCCAAATTTCATGATGCATGCTGTGGTCTACAGTTGTAATAATTATATTAATAATTAATATATTAATTAACTGTAACTAATTGAATTCGTGTACAGCTATTGTGCACCTTTGGCTATTGGCTTCTAAATATGACTGGGATGTTTCTTTTAAATACGCATCGCACACAAGGATTCGATATAACAGATTTACCTCAGATGTATTTAATGTTCGGTTCCTTAATATGAAAAGAAATAGGACGTTACCAGTGTACAAAGCATTTAAAGAAAAAAATAATAATAAAAAAGTGAAGCATAAAATGATCTGTTTTTATTGCCTGTTTGAAAAATCCTTACTGACCTTGCAGTTCTAAACATAATTAGAACTATGTGATTAGCGAGTAGTGAATGTGATTTTTCTGCTTGTTAATGTTTATAAAGGGAACAAGGAATAAGATCCTTGGTACTGATGTGTAGTGCCCAGGGTCTTGTGGACTACATAAGCGTTTATAATGCTGATCACATATTCAGTTAAGATCCAATAAAGACATACGTTCTGGGCCTCCAGAGAGATTTTAAAAAATATATACATTAGTAATAACATGCCATCTTTCTTCTGGCTGTGATGGTTCTTTGGCTACTGAGAATGTGGACATGTGAATGTGGTTTCATGCACGATTGTTAACATGCACGTTTTTTTTTTTGTTGTTGTTGTTTACTCGGAGCAGAGATGAGTGGCGAGCGGGCGGCGCTTTACAGGCAGCAGTCGCTCCCTCACAGGCCGGTCATTCCTTTGGTGGCCCGCATGGCTGATCAGAACACGTCCGGAACTCCTGCAATGACTGAGAGAGAGGCTTCCAGACTAGACAAGTTCCGACAGCTACTGGCTGGACCTAACACTGACCTCGGTAAGCACTTCACGCTTTCTTTTTGACTGAATATGGGGTTAAACTGAGGGACCAGGAGGATGGATTCGGACTGGGATTGGTGTGCAGCATTTTATTTATTTATTTATTTATTTATTGCACTTTAGTGAACAGTTGCCAGCCTCAATAATGATAGAACTGTAATGAATGGATATTCAGGGTCACCCAGATGAGGATGGGTTCCCGTTTCCACTCAAGTATTCTTCGTCTTACATCTCCGTGTCGCAACCCTTTACTCGTTATGGATAAATAAATGTGTAGGAACCTCGTAATCCTCGTAAGGTGCTTTGAGACAATGTGCATTGTTTTTTTTGTTTTTTTTTGGTTGGAGAAAATTAAGCTTTTGCTAAGGAAACCTTAACATACTTCTGAATGTAAAGGTTTACTAATTGCATTTGTTATTAGTAGGGATGCGCCACCGGAAATAGCATCATTGATTTTTTGGTTGAAATAAAGGACCAAAAAAAAAGGTTTGATTCACCACCTGAAAACACAACATGCAATTCTGCAAAGCATAATTCACCAAGTATGTTACACTTAAAATGACCTCCACTAGCTACACCGTTGTTCGCCGCCATCTTTAAAACGTTACACTTGATATTTACAAAGCACATGGAATTACAAAGTTTGTTCTAAAATATTTTGTTTAAATACCAAAAGTCTACCGTTTAATACAATGAATTATACAGAAAGTTTTTTTTTAAAGTTTTCGGTTTACGACCAAGTGCATGCTGAGTTTCATGTTTCGGCCAGAATTATGATTTAGGTGCATCCCTAGATATTAGTTTATGCTGAAAATGATTTCGGCATTCAATATCTGGCTTGTATAACTGTTTATTTTGAGTTTTACAAACAGTACAAACTAGACCGGGGTGATGTATGAAAAAATATTTATATTGTCAAAATGATTCTGATATTCGAGATATTCATTCATTCATTCATTCATTCATTCATCTTCTACCGCTTTATCCGATCTTCCCTCGGGTCACGGGGAGCCTGTGCCTATCTCAGGCGTCTATGGGCATTAAGGCAGGACACGCCCTGGATGGAATGCCAACCCATCACAGGGCACACACACTCACACACACACATTCATACACTAGCGACAATTTTCCAAGGTGCCAATCAAACACATGGAATGCATACCGTGCATCACCTACCGTTTTTGGACCGGGAGGAAACCGGAAACCCGGAGAAAACCCCTGAGGCACGGGGAGAACATGCAAACTCCACACACACATGGCTGAGACGGAAATCGAACCCGGACCCTCGTGGTGTGAAGCGAACGTGCTAACCACTAAGCCACCGTGCCCCTGTATTCAAGATATATATGTGTGTGTGTGTGTGTGTGTGTGTGTATATATATATATATATATATATATATATATATATATATATATATACACACACACATATATATTAATAAAGAGACACTGGTGGGGATGAATTATTCTCCACAAGAAACACTTTTGGAGACTAACTCATCATCCCCACCAGTGTCTCTTTCCACATCTGTGTTGTTTGTCGTCTCCATTTTGCTACGTAATACGTAAGGGAATGTAATATTAGACGTTCAGCACGTCCTTTTGGTAAAGTATGCTTGAATTTGAAATATTCAATATTCACGATATTTTCACATTTTACATCATCGTCAAAATCATTGCGATATCTAAAATATTCGATATATCGCCCAAACCACAGTACAATTTAAAAAAAAATTTATTTGATTCAGTTGATAGATCTTGTTGTTATAGATCATATTACCACAGCTGAGTAGCTCTCAGGCTTGCAGAGTTATATAGATAATATATCGGAAATATTTATTCGTTGTTGAATAATAATAATAATAATATAATAATAATATAACTAAAGGTAAATTTTGTATTTTTAGCCTCAATGGTGAGGAAATACATAGAAATTAAATTATTATTTTTTTTAATGTTTAGTAAATTATTATTTTTTTTAATGTTTAGTAAACATGCATCATTTTAAGGAATGAAACTTGGTGTTGGTAGTTCCATTTCATGAAATGTTAATATATGTAAGCCGGAAATTATACTGAGCGGAATACAGGTCCAGATTTGAGAGCACTTTCCATAGTTTGACAATGATTGTCATAATTTTTTCTCAAGTTCTCAGTAACAGGCCTGTGTTTGTCAGATTGTTGATGGAATTAATTCGCTTTATTTATTTATTTGCTTATTTTTTCAATTCAACTTGTGTTCGTGTAGCGATTTAATCTTCTGCGTCCCTATTTGTATCCTTATCCGTTTTCGTTGTCAACTTTGAGTCTTCTAGAGTTGATGTAACAGGATATGGAGCCGTCATCAGAATATTCATGGGCTCTTTCACACTACCTGGGTTTATAGTGTATCAACACCTCCATCGGTTATTTAGATCGGCTGCTGAAAATGTACACTTGTGATATTTATTGCCGTTATATGTAATGTGGGTTGTAGTATTGAATCTTGCTGGAACACACTACACTGTTACTTACTTGAGAAAAATACATTTCTACCTCATGAAACAGCAGAAATACTGTGCATATGTAGACATTTTATTCTTTTTTTATTATATTTCTGGAAACTCGTTAACCCGTGGAGCCTTAAGAATTTCTCAGCAGAATGTCATAGTCCGGGGCGGCGCTCCAGTAAAATCGAATCTTCATTTCACGCTGTGTTGCAGAGCACATTTCAAATAAATCGTCACTTTTTTTTTTTTTTTTTTTTTTTTTATTGTAACAAATCAAATAACCTGGCACACTGAGCCGATGAGGTGGGATGGGTGTAGGTAGAGCCGCGGATGAATTCATGAACCGCTTATAAAAACCGCCGCTGAAGGCTGACAATTCGCTTCACTGTAAAAACTGATGTGAGAGTAGCGCCGTGGTGAGCATGTCTTTGTTGCGTTTGCTTGGCTGTGCATGTCTTTCGTAAACAAGCCAAATGTACTGTAGCTTAGATTGTTTTTCTTTTTCTTTCATAACCTAGCAACAGACAATTTCCGACACACAAGTGGGTTCTTTATACAAGGCACACAACGGACGTGTTTAAATGTGGAAGCGGTTTCCCCTTTCGCTTTAAGGAGACCCAAACCTGTTTCAGTATACAAGCAAACTACATGGAATGCAGTGGAGGATCAGGAGTGGCCTCAAACCTATAAACGTGCACTCCTTTGGGATGAATTGGAACACTGACTTGCACCCCAGTGTCACCTCACCTCACCCTACATCAGTGGCTAAATGAGCTCCAAAATACACTCCCAGACCTACACTGAGAGGGGAAAAAGGTACAGCGGAGGTACTGTTTTGTTCCTTATATAATGGTACCTTTTAATGGTACACAATAGGTCCTTAGGGTACAATTATGGTCCCAAAACAAGTTATTAAAGGTACTGACCAGAGGTACAAAATTGTACCCTTCAGGGTACCACCCCAGTGATGGCCACTTGTACCTTAAAGTGATGGTGTAAAGAGACGTATTCCCAGAAGAGTAGAGGTTGTTATAAAAGTGAATAAGGACTAAACGTGGAATGGGATGTCCCAAAAGCACATACCAATCTTGGTATGGTCAGGTCTCCACAAACATTTATCTTTCTCGTATTCATGTATGATTATTTGCGGTTTAATGATATGAAAATGGTGTTGAATAGGAATGTAATGATACTCAGCTCACTATTCGATATGCATTTCAATTTGTATTATGATATAAAATAAAAAAAAATATTTAAATAGAAGATTTATTTCCAAAACATTTTTTCCAATACCTGATTTTTTTTTTTTTTTTTTTTTTTTTACTGAAAATAGCTGAAATACCTATTAAAGAACTTAGACAATAAAAAAATAAAAGACAATAAAATAAAGACAAAAAAATAGACAAAAACTAAAATATAGAGTAATCTTCAGGTATGTTTAACAAAACAGCATTGTTTAGGATTTTTCTTGATTTATTTAAACAGAATATCTACATTTGTATTCATAGATTATAAAATAATTAGTATTGCAAAAAAGTTACTCTACAGTGCATATCGTGACATTTACGCCTCACAATAATTCGCTCTATTATAGAACTAGTATTAGTATGCAGGTTAGTGTCAGACTTACCAATTTATCACTGGATACAGAGAATACAATTTGTCCCTTTTTCTGACCACAGGCTGTAGAATCAATATTGCATTGTGTGTGTGAGTTTCTGTGTGCTGGATTCATCTATTAATTTACTTGTATTGGTCGATTTGAATGTTGTCAGGTTTGCCGTGGATCCAGAAGCGTCATGTACGGAAGCACATACTCCTTAGCCAACTTGGTCATTTATTCAACTTTGGTTTTTCCTGGGTATGGAGAATACTAGAAAACCCCTGGAGGAAACACAGGCCAGGGCTGTATAACATTACTGAAAATGCAATGTAATGAGTAAAGTAAAGAAAAAAAAAAAAACAAAATGGAAATATATATATATATATATATATATATATATATATATATATATATATATATATATTTTACCCCCCCCCCCCCCCCTCTGCCATGTGGCTCATTCAACTCAAAACCAACAAGTTAATGGAGGATGTTTTGTGCAGCAGTTGTGCTTGTTATTTAGTCTGATAGTGTTGTAAACGATTGTCATTTTGTACAATGTTCAGCTTGCATTTTTGTTTGTTCGGGACCTTCATTGACAACTTCAGCTTTGAGTGCAGACATCCAAACTAGTGTCTATACACCAAAGAGGATCTTTAAATTGTCACACCACCCCAGTGCCTTATGAGTGTAGGGGTAGAAAGGAAAAAAATGACTCATGGGCACAGCTCTTTATTTCTAGATATTCGTATTAATATGAATATAACATTTATTCAATTATTTACAGACCTTCTTTAAGCAGGTTTTCATACTGATGAACAAGTATAAACGTAATATCCTGTCATTTGCAGCTCCATTTGAAAAACTTCTGAAAAATAAGTAGCAGCTTCATTTATATATATATATATATATATATATATATATATATATATATATATATATATATATATATATATATATAATATTACATGCATACGGATGTATTGCTTATATCCTGACTGGGTGCATTAGGCATTTCCTCTTTATTATCTTTTCCTTGAAAATGAAGAAAACAAAAGATCATTAGTTAAGCAGATGTCGGTTGTTTAGTTAGTTCTGAATATTCTGAAATAATAAATAAAGGGGAACCATAGGAATTTTAATATAATACCGTATGGTATGAAACAATGTTGACTTTTTGATTCTTTTGGTTTTTTTTTATAGGAAAAAGTTTGGCCATTTCTGTTCAGATGTTTCGAACTCTCACTCAATATGGATGGAAGCATTTGTTTATTTATTTATTTTTTGGAAAATAGTTTGATACGGAGACATTTCAAAACTGAAATGCCTGGAGCTTTATGAGCACGGACTTAGCCTGAAGCTGAAAGGGAAAGTTTCTGAGCATGAGATCTAATTATTAGTGAGATCATATGTGTATCTTGCGTATCTGGCAACATTTATTTGTCAAAAATTGTAAGATTGTCTTGCAGAGCAGAGTTCTGACTCTTGAGTCTAGACATTGCTTTGCCATAAATGTAAAACGTGTAAACTGGAAATCAAAGCCACACCATCTATTAGAGACCTGCGTCGCGTGGGACACGGCGCATGATGGGGGAGGCACGGGACAAAGGGTTGATGGGAGCATGTAGGTTTGGGTGTGTGCGGGTTGCGGGAAAATAAAAACGAGTGCTGCAGATATTCTTATATTATTAAAGGAACCGAAAAATCCCTGTCCTGTTTTAAATGTATTTGTTTATTGGGACTATTCACTTTAACCACACTAATGTTATTAACGCATGATTAGCGCAGTGTGCGTTACTATGTGATTGATCTGCTCCTTCACTCTGCGTTGTGTTAACGAACGAACGAAACCTAAATAACAAAGAACAAATGAATAAAGAAACTTCAGTTCATCCACTCTCGCTTCCTAAATTTGCCCGAATTACCCCTACTAGCTGTGCATTCACAACAGGTATGAGCTCCTCAGTATATTAGCGTATATTACCGTATGGAACCTTGCGCATTGCATTCCCAAATCCGTATTACGGAAGCGCATTTTTGTTTTGTGAATGGGATGCGCTTCCGTATAACCTATACGTATCGTCAGTTTATATGGAAAGCAACCGGAACAGAATTCTTAAAGGAGCCACGTCCCATATTTTACAACTGAAACAACCACTAACAATTTGTTGTTTCTTGTTAATTAGTTAACAAGAAATTAATATTTAAATATTTATTTTTGTACTAAAGTAAATATTAAATACTCAATAATTTTATTAAAGGCAGAGATTTTGAGAGAATTGTATATAATTATATAACATCTGTTAGTTAGTTAGAGTATTAGAAACTAAAAATAAAGTAAAAATAAAATAAAAAAATAAAATAAAGTATTCGTTTATGGTTATTGAAAATGTCCGCTTAATCACGATTAAATATTTCACAGCGCTACTATTTATTTATCGTGGTGTTCTGTGTTCTAAAAAATTCCTTGTTCATGTCCATGTTAATTATTTACACAAAAAAGTTATTTATTTTCCAGTTCTTTTTTTAAAAAGTGAAACAAGACAATAAATAAAACAGAGTATCGGGAAGAGCGCAGTCAGCGCATTGAAAATAAACCTACTTAAACGTTTTACCTCTCGCTTTTGGAAGTCTCTTGCAGGAGCGGGGACGGATTTTTGCGCTCAGGTCTCCAACCTCAATTACAACAGGCCAAGACTACATTCCTGTATTATTCCTGTAGTATTCATGTAGTATTATGCCTGATTTCTCACTACATATCAAAATATACCAATGTCCCTCATACATGCATAATGTACTGTGACTACATGCAAAAACCTCTTCTCGTATTGCAGGAGAGTGTTAGACCATGTACCTGCCTGCGCTCTGTAATTATACAAGTTTTATCCTCCATCAAAACAGCGACACGTCATGAGCGTTTCACCAAGTTCCGCTTTGTTCGCCCAGGCCTCCCGTGGCAGCTGTCGGTTTGGCGAGGATGAAACGCTCATGCCAGATTGAGAACAAATGCACTTTCAGGTGTAAAGGCAAAAAAAAAAAAAAAAAAAAATATATATAATATATATATATATATATATATATATATATATATATATATATTCTGGTGACCTTTTCCTGAGTTTACTTCACAGTTAACTTTTATTATTCTGCATGTTCAAGATAATTTAGTTTTAAACACTCGTATTTATTCAAACTGTTGTATTTTTTTTGTTTGTTTGTTTGTGTGCTGTTCCTCCCCCCCTCCTCATCCCCATAGGCGATAGAGCAGAAGCTCACGTGCAGCACTAATCAGTGAGGCGGAAGAAATCCCCATGCCCATGAATGGAAGATTAGGTCTATGCCGTGCATAAACTCTGCTGAGCTGATAGCCTTTTTCACTCGCTGAGTTATTCTCTATGCTCGAGGCAGAGTCTCAGATGCTGCACTGTCGTTTTCCTCCTGTTCCCGTCAACCACCAAGCAACCACAGGTCGTTCCAGACGAAGTTCGCGTCTTTTATTTTTGCAACCATTCTCGCATTACTTCATATCTTGACTCCCTGATTGGCGTGTTCCACAGCTTCTATATCTGCTTTTTTTGTTTGTTTGTTTTTTGCTCTTCTCCCTTTCCTGGTGGCTTTATTTGGTCATTACAGGGTTGCCAGAAAGATATATGAACTTAATTCCCGTTTACATAATTACTACATGTCAGGGTGTGTGAGCGTCTTGGGAGATCGCTGACAGAGATAAATCAGCCTCTTGTCCTTTTCCGCGAGGTCAGTGCGTTCGTCTCCCGTCAGTGACACGGGGGCTGCGAGCGAGCAGCGCACTGATCACATCTACTCCTCCAACACCGTCCCCATCATGACGCGTACACACACACACACACACACACACACACACACACACACACACACACACACACACACACACACACACACACACACACAGAAGTGCACTGCCGTTATTGCTCAGGCGCCCGATAGGGGGAGACATTGTCCTCTGCTTTGGAAAACAGGAAAGCTCTCTCTATTCATTACCACTTTTCCTTTAATGTGGTTTATTTTAATAAATAACAAGCATATATGTTCCCCATTTTCATCCACCGTCACAATACAGTGTCACTGCCAGAATAACGATACTAATTAGAAAAATATAGATATCATTGCAATTGTCTGTCATTTTTATTTGCATACACTGAAATGATAATAAGGCTTGTTTTCCCTACACTTTTGGCCACATGCCCCGCGTGGTGAATACACGAATGCCTTTTATGTTTTTATGTATCATGCTTAAATTTTTTATTAGTTTCTTAATTAGAACATTGTACAATTGTGTTGTTTTTTTTTTTTCTTCCTGTGGCTGAATCTTTCCATTTTACACGGCACTATTAGAGGACTATTAGGTTTTACTAAAGGAATTACACTATACATAGATATAAACAAATGCACTCCCGGGACCTGCTGTATTGCGTAGTTCTTTAATTTTGCTGCAGTGACTTGTAGAGGAAAAATCTTTGTTTTTAAAATAAGGTAAAATCTTGATCATGATTTAAATGTTGAATTCAACACTTTTTGGGTTGATCAGTTGTTTGAAGGATCAGCGCCATATGGACTTGTGTTTCTGTGAAAAAGATGTCGTTGGGTTTAATCATAATACTTAGACTTGTAAAGAAGTCGCAAAGGAAAAGCTCTTCCTTATTACAAAACCGTCCCCTTGCTCTGTGTTGCTAGAATGCATCCTGGACGGCTTCTTTTCGAAGTGTTTCGCACCTGAATCTCCAAAACACGGACATTTGATCTGGGGCTTCATCTTCAGGAGGAGAGTACGGTGGGTGAGGACATGTAGCTTGTTCTCCGACGATCATCATGCACAAGTTGCTGAATGATTTGAAGGGACCTGATCCTGATCCCTTCCAGCGATGATCGAAACGCCTCACGCGTCTTGTCGCGGCGTCGCCGTATGTCACGTCAGCGGCTCTGTGGCAGATTTGCCTAGTTCATGCGTTTCATGAGTTTCATGCTTGTTCTTCTGCACCAGTGTAGCACTATTAGTCTTGAAACTTTGTGATGGCACCATGGACTTGTTAATATCATGATGAGCAAGGCTCAGCCATTGCACTTAAGCTGTGCTGACCTTTGTGAATTCCCCAAATGTCCAAATCTTGACTGCATACTTTCTTATATTTGGGGACTGCATTCGCTCTCTCCCATTTCTCATTTGAGGGAGTGTATAGCTCAGGTCAGGGTTCGAGCCTCGGTATCGCCAAGATACTGTCCTTGGGTGCTTGAGCAAGGCCCTTAACCCTTAGTGCTCCCGGGACGCCGTATCATGGCTGACCCTACAGTTCAACCCCAGTTTCCGCAACGCATTCATCTTCTACTACTTTATCCGACTTTATCCGAAGGCAGGACACACCTTGTATGGAATGCCAACCCATCGCAGGGTGCACTCACTTTCACACATTCACACACTAGAGACAATTTTCCAAGGTGTCAATCAACCCACCGTGCATGTTTTTGGACATGGGGGAAAACCAGATAGCCCCTGTGGCACGGGAAGAACATGCAAAAGAATCGAACCCCCAACCCTGGAGGTGTGAGGCAAACATACTAATCATTAAGCCACCGTGGGAAGCGCAACTATCCTGCACAATAATTTTATCTATCGTTTCATTCATTCATGTCATTGGTGAGTACTCGTCTATTTTACTGCATATTTAGTCATTCGGATTATTACAGTATTTACCATACCTATACTAAAGAAAACTGATTTTTTTTTTTTTACAAATATCTTTGTGCTTACTTTTTTTAAACAAGTGTATTTATTGTCCCCTCCGCATCTTTGTCAGCCTCTTCCCATTTGCCCTTTCAGTTCCAGCTCAAGTACGCGTGAAGAAAAGCTGTTTGTCATTCGTGGAACAGAGGCTATGCTGATTTTCCATAGAAAAAGGCTTGCATTTCCGATGAGTTTGACCTGATCGGGCAGCATGCGGGTCTCTCTCTCTCTCTCTCTCTCTCTCTCTCTCTCTTCTTTTTAAATAATGCTCTCCCCAGGTTCTTCTTTTAACGAGCGTGTCGCACAGTGGCGGCAGGATCGCTATATATACCCCCCCCCCCCTGCATTTGAAGCCGGATGCAGTCGGAAGGTCAGCTTTCAGCCTTTTTTTTTTTTGACTTTCAGGGAGCGAGATATAGAATCACATGAAGCAATTACGCCGCCATCGCGACCGTCGTTGCCATAGTGATGACGGCGAAGTGGGGCTGCTTACGGTGGGTTTTGATCCACTCTGGTAGTCTGGGTGTAACCGTCATTTTCAGGCTCTCGTACCTCCTTGCCGGATACCCCGCACGCGTGCTTCTCGTGTATCGCCGCCAATCCCGTTACACAGCGATCGACTGTATTATAGGATTAACATGCCTGCACTTTCCCTCTTAATTAACATGAATCTCAAATGGTTCAGCTTGCTTGTGATTGGTACAGTAGAGTTGTGTGTGTGTGTGTGTGTATTGTGAGAATAAGCAGAGCTTCCCTAGAAAGAGACTCTCATGCCCTACATTTCCATGTCGACCTTTTTTCTCTTGATGAGCACATAATTGTTTATCGAGGGAAAAAAAAAAACACAGCGCTTCCAAATTGTATAGAAAAGCGGCGCGCGAGCCCCCGAGCTCACGCCGCGATAAGGCCGCTGCCTTTTTTTGTCGCTGGGATTCGAGTACTTTGGATCTTAATGGGATTGCATATGTATGAGCTGTAGTGCAGTGGATTACTCTGTATGCACGCAGTGTGTGCAGTGAGCCGATGCAGAGCTCAGAGATGGACTGGAGCGAGTGTGTGAGCCAAAACATGCTGTATTCCACATGACCTTCATAGGACTGTTTTGAGAAGAGCAGTGATCACTGACCCCCTGGGTGCGACTGGTGCTGAATGCCAGTTTAAGGATTAACTCCGATTCAGGGAGGTACACCAAACGACAGCACGTCTTTCAGTCAGGACTCCTCGATCCGTAGTCAGTATAGCTCTGTTTTTTTTCTTATGGCTTTCATTATAGTTTCCAAACGATGGAAGAAAATGTTAAATACGTTTCTATTCGGTTTTAGTGTCATTTTCGCAGGGTTTCATTTTTTTTCCATTTTACATGCTTATTTTAAATTGCGTTACATTATTTTTTTTCTTTTATCCCTGATTCATTCATTCATTCATCTTCTACCGCTTTATCCGATCTTCCCTCGGGTCACAGGGAGTCTGTGCCTATCTCAGGCTTCTATAGGCATTAAGGCAGGATACACCCTGGATGGAATGCCAACCCATCGCAGGGCACACACACTCACATTCACACATACATTCATATACTAGGGACAATTTTTCCAAGGTGCCAAGCAAACTACCGTGCATGTTTTTGGACCGGGAGGAAACCGGAGAACCGGCAGAAACACCCCGTAAGGCACGGGGAGAACATGCAAACCAGGACACTGCTATCCCTGGTTTTTTTTTCCTAAATTTTAAAAATATATAAAAAACTGTGTAAAAAAAAAACATGCATAAGAAAAACCTGGCAACGACACAGGTGGGATTAGGGTTTGATTCTAGAATCGGAAATTCTTCATCTTAAATAAATTCTCTTATCGATTCTTGGGCGCATTTCTTTTCACCTGGCAACCTCCACTTAGCTTTGTCTTTGGTAAATGACACTTGGCTTTATCTTCAGCTTTTGCAAAGTGTATCAAAGTGTGCAGGAAGCTTTTGAGTTCTTTGTGCAGTCCATCTTGTAAAGTGAAGTTTAGATTACCGTCGGAAGCGCTCAAAAGTGTGGCTACGATTCGTAAAAAACAAAGACGAAGCTAAGTGTAATTATTGTAATGAACCAAGTTTGCAAGCAAGGTGTCACGACCAACATGACTACGCATCTGAGGTTGGTTCACTGTTTGGTATCGAAACAGATCGGAAACGATAATCGGAATTGACAAAATGAAAAATGATACCCAACTCTAGGTGGGACCTGCACAGCTAATTTATAGTCTCTGAATGAGGAGGCCTGAACATGGACTTGTAAACATGCTATACATGTGCTTATCTCAAAATGTTCTCAAGGTGTAACTTTTGAACTTTGGATTCACATATTCACATATAACTGAAAATTATTAATAATAGATTAAATATAGTGTGGGGGCACGGTGGCTTAGTGGTTAGCACGTTCCCCTCACACCGCCCGGACCCGGGTTGGATTCCCATCTCGGCCATGTGTGTGTGGCGTTTGCATGTTCTCCCCGTGCCTCAGGGGGTTTTTCTCCGGGTTCTCCGGTTTCCTCCCGGTCCAAAAACATGCACTGTAGGTTGATTGGCACCTTGGAAAATTGTCCCTAGTGTATGAATGTGTGTGTGAACGTGAGTGTGTGTGCCCTGCGATAGGTTGGCATTCCATCCAGGGTGTATCCTGCCTTAATGCCCATAGACGTCTGAGATAGGCACAGACTCCCCGTGACCCGAGGGAAGATCGGATGTAGCGGTAGAAGATGAATGAATGAATGAATGAATAAATATAGTGTATCTCTATATAAACGGCAAATTAGTGTTTATCCTCTAGAGGCCGCTCTTGTAATGACACATGGAAAAACTATTAGCATGGATTTGTGCTGATAGGCGATAGTTCAAGCAATCAACTATTACTTTAATTAATCTGCAAATCCTCTTAAACGGTCGACCTCTACACTATGTGCAGAATTATTAGGCAAATTTTGACCACATCATCCTTTTTATGCATGCTGTCGTACTCCAATCTGTATAGGCTTGAAAGCCTACTATCTCTGAAGTATCTGTGTAATGAGAAGGGGTGTGGTCTAATGACATCAACACTCTGTATCAGGTGTGCATAATTATTAGGCAACTTCCTGTCCTTCGGCCAAATGGGTCAGAAGAGAGATTTCACGGACTCTGAAAAGTCTGCACACACAGATATCCTCCTAAGATAGCCAAAAGTCTTTTGGGTTGATTGAGAATATAGTAGTTGTTCGATAATAAAATGAATCCTCAAAAATACAACTTGCCTAATCATTCTGCACACACTGTATTCATTTTTCAGTATAATCAATTTATCAGAATTGTTTTTCGAAGCCCAAACGTTAAGGCTCTGAATAATAGATTGGAAGGTCTGTGGGTCAAACCGCAGCACCACCAGGTCCAGCTGTGCTACTCTTGGGCCCTTGAGCAAGGCTTAAACCTTCTGTTCTCCAGGGGCATTGTGTTATGGCTGACCCTGCTCTATGACTCCAGATTCCTAACAAGCTGAGATATGGCTAGAATTTCACAGTGCTGTAATGTGTATATATGGCAAGTAAAATCTTTTTCTTTCTTTTTTTTTTTCTGCCATCCATCTCATCACTGTGAAACTGCCTGAATGTTTCCTCTATATATCCCTCAAATAGCTCATATAATGGGCATTCTCTACTTAAGCAGTGGGCATTTTTTTTCTTTTGTATCCTAATGCTACTTATAATCGTTTATATTTTATTTATTAATGAGTTTTCACTCATTCACTGTTATTTTTTTACTTTCTATAAGTAAACTTTTTTCTTGAAGCACTCAGAGAAAACAGAGATCTTTGAGAGGAGAACCTTTTAACAGGACTGGACTTTTAATGAGAAAGGAGAGCTATAAAATTCTGTTTCTAGTCCGAACAAACGATATCTATATCTATATCTATATATAAGATATATATATATATATATATATATATATATATATTATCTATATATACATATACACACACACACAGCTTACGAGAGTTTAATGAACGAGGCAATCAGATTCAGCCAGTCAGACAGCCAATCAAAATCCAGTATTCAGATGAAGCGTGGATTTGTGTGTATGTGAACAAAATTTTTGCCTTTTTGAACAGCCATTTTCACAATTTATTCCCTCTTTCCTGTCATAAGCAGATCCACTCTTCTGGGAAGATGATCCACTAGACTTTGGAGTGTGCATGGGGAGATTATTAGTAAAGCCAGTGTTTCGGCGAGTGCTCCGATTCATCCCAGTGGTGTTCAGTAGGGTTTATAACTCTAGAAGGCCACTCAAGTTCTTCCACTCCAACCCATGTAAAGCATATATTCATGGAGCAGGCTTTGTGCACAGAGGCATCGTCATGCCGTTGACGTGAGAAAATGCTACCACGTCCAAATAATCGGTGCCTCTGATCTGTAGTAACAGTTTTGGGAAGAAACCATATGGCTGTAAAAGTCAGTGTACTTTTGTCCACCTATTGCTTTGCAGGCTGCAAAAGGCGAGCTACAGGCAGATATGGCGGTTTCACACCTGTTTATTGATTGCCAAATCTCCTAATCGTGTGTTATGTGAACCTTTAAACTCTGATACAGTCCTGTATCCCTAGTACATGGGGAATTAAGAACAGTTTTGGGATGTCTTTCCCAGTCAAACTCACATATTCTTCCATCCAACATGGCTGGAAATTTGTGCCCAGGGCTATCGTCATGCCGTGTGACGTTTGAGAAAATGCTACCACGTCCAAATAATCGTGTGCCTCTGAGTCTGTAGTAACAGTTTTGGGAAGAAACACATATGGCTGTAAAAGTCAGTGTACTTTTGTCCACCTATTGCTTTGCAGGCTGCAAAAGGCGAGCTACAGGCAGATATGGCGGTTTCACACCTGATTGATTGCGATCTCCTAACACTGTTTAAACACTGATATCCTTCCCCTCACATCTTCATGTCTTTGGCAATCTCCTGTATGGGAAATATTCATTATGAACTGTAATCATGGGCTGGTAGATGAGAAACTTCTTATTAAATGTCTTAAAGTGTGGGCGTACGAGTGTCTGAGATTAGTTTAATGCCAGACAGATTTGGTTCCTTATATCCTAGGACTAACAGCCCATAAGCGCATAAGCTTCTCATGAAGGAGCTCAGGAGCTCAGCTAGAATTTCACCACAATGCTCTCATTTTGCAATGGTCACACATTTCATACGACATCTACTCCCTGCTGGGACTGAAGTGCGCACACAAAAGAAAAACTTAAGTTGGGCGTGTTGTGTGTATGTGTGTGTGTGTGTGTGTTTAAACGCATTTAGTTATATACGCATCGGTGTCTCTGGCAGTCGTGTTGTTGCGCCTGGATCATGACGCAAGCGGTGTGAAAACGCAGGCAAATTTATAATGCAATCAATTAAAAGCAGCAGTGCGGTTAGGCTGAAAGCGTGGAGGAAGTGACAGGGTCTTACTGTATGCTCCCCAGCCACCTGGACTATATTTCATCCTCCTGAGCAGCATCAGCTAATACAGCAAAGTATCTTTTTACAAGTCGCCCATTAGTTTACGAGCGTGCCGTGTGCCACTTCGTCCTTTATTTGACTTAACCACGCTTCCGTTTCACAGGGTTTTAGAGCCCAACTTTGAGGAGTCAGTCACGCAACGAGCGGCGTCTCATTGTCACACCGAGTCGTTATTATTAGAAGCAGCAGCTGCTTAACATCTGTATCGCCACAGGCTGGGCTCGCAAAAGTTGCTTAAAAGTGTGAATTTTCAACAGAGGCGGCAAATAACGCTGAAATTCCGGCACCGCAAATGTCTTCTTATAACACATCATAAAATACTTTTTTTACGGTTCGATTTTTTATATTAGACTTTTTGATTTAGTAAAATGTAATTAATCTGAATTGGAAAAACTACAAACCTATAAACTAATCACATGTTATCGGTTGCATATTCGGTCCTTTTTATCATTTGGCCGAAAATCTGGAAAGTATATGGCCGGAAAAAAACAAACAAATTGTGGCCACTCTTTTCCCTGGAAATTATTCTGATTGAAAGAATAAACAAAGGAATATCTTTTAACATCCCAGGAATGCAAAAAAAAAAACAAGCTACTAAACTTTGTAGAACTGATATATACAATATATCAGTTCTGATATACTGATATATACAAACTTATTTACTCTTTAATGGACAAGTTTGTAGATATCTGACCCAATTCCAAAGTTTATGAAGACATTTTGCAGGAAAACTTTTAGCAGGAAAAGACTGTTCACCGAATGAAGACCCACAGAGGATGGGTGACGCAACAGGACACCGGCCTGTCATGTCAATCAACAACAGAATGGCTTCAGCAGAAGAAAGTCTGCCTTCTGGAGTGGCCCCCAGTCAGAGTCCTGACCTCAGCCCGATTGAGATGCTGTGGCATGACCTCACGAGAGCGAGTCACACCAGACATCCCGAGAATATTGCTGCACTGAAACAGTTTTGTAAAGAGGAATGGTCCAAAATTTCTCCTGACCACTGTGAAGGTCTGATCTGCAACTACAGGAAACGTGTGGTTGAGGTTATCACTGCTGAAGGAGGGTCAAACCGTTATTAGACCCATTGTGTTCAATAAAAACATGAGAACTGTTTGTGTGATATTAGTTTAAACTGACTTTGTTTTTTTTCTGAGCAATTCATGCAGAAAATTTAAGTAATCCCAAAGGGATCACATACTTTTTCGTAAGTGTAATTATTGTAATAAACTAATATGTTGCACGAAAGGTGTCGCGACCAACATGACTAAGCATCTGCTGTTGGAATCGAAACTGGGAGTCAATAAGAATCGGAATCGAGAATCAGAATCGCTAAAATTGAATTGATTGCTAATTCCTAATTTTAAACTCGATATATAATTTGAGTTAAGGCTACGTTTGTTTCCTGCGCGAAAAAGTGACGTATTTCTAATTTTGCCGTATATATCCATCATTTACAGACTACACGCCAACAGGCAGGACCCAAGTTTTCTACCAATAGCTAGCTTCAGTAGATGGCATTTGTATTTCTGCTATGTTGATCTCAGTGTCTGTCTGTCTGTCTGTGTCTGTCTGTCTGTCTATCTATCTATCTATCTATCTATCTATCTATCTATCTATCTATATATACATTTATCTATCTATCTATCGCTCTATCGCTCTCCCTCTCCATCCATCCATCCATCCATCTATGTATAGATTTATCTATCTATCTATCTATCTATCTATCTATCTCTCTATCTCTCTATCTCTATCTCTAACTCTCTATCGCTCTCTCCATCCATCCATCCATCCATCCATCTATGTATACATGTATCCATCCCTCCATCTCTATCTATCTATCTATCTATCTATCTATCTATCTATCTATCTATCTATCTATCTATCTATCTATCTATCTATCTATCTATCTATCTATCTATCTATCTATCTATCTATCTATCTATCTATCTATCTATCTATCTATCTATCTATCTATCTATCTGTATCTATCTATCTCTATCTGTATCTATCTACCTGCGTGTTTGTAAACAGAGTTAGCTGTCTGAAGTGATATCTACATCTGTCTCATTTCATCGATAAAAGGTCAAATTTGTAACCGTCCATACTCACTTTTATACTCCGCCTGTAAGTTCCTGTCTCAGCACCTTATTTCACCACACACTCAGTAGGTTTATTTCACCTCAGCTTGCTGCTGCACTACACTGCCTTTGAGTGACAGCCCTGTGCACTTCTGATAAATGAGCTATGTCTTTAACTCTCCCCTCCCCCCTTTCTTTTCTCTTCCCCATTGTGGTCTTACCCATGTCTCTCGATGCTGACTTCACACAATATTTCTTCCTCAGAATTTTTTTCCCCGCTCGTTTCTGTTTTTTTTTTTCTCCACTTTCCTTTTTTGGTTTGGACGTGAAAGCAATGCAGAGTTGAAAAGCCTTCGCTGGTAGTCTGGCGCTCGATTCGCGCATCTCAGTTCTGATAAGCCGTTGTAAGTCTTTCAGTCTGGAGAGAGGTTCATTGAATACCGAGAACCACTTTACAGACGGAGCATAATGGGAAACACTGAGACACCGAGGCGAATCACAATCACACTGATGCGTCTCATCAGGAGGAGGTTTTTCCGTTTTCCCCTACAGGCTTTTTTTTTTTTTTTTTTTTATGGAATGATGCCTTTGTAAATCACCTAGTTCTGAGCTGAAGAAAAAGATCAGAAATATATTTCAAAGAAAAGCACAATTGTACGCAGAGTTAAAATCTTTGTCTTGATTGTTGGAAATGAGTCAACACGAGCACTTAGCCTTTTTTATTTATTTATTTATTTTTTTAATTAAACCATTTTCTGTAGCCTTTTGTAATGATTTTAATTAATGCTGCTTTAAATATAATTCAATAATGTACAGGAACAAATATATACATTATATGGTCAAAAGTATTGGGACACAGCTTTTCCAGCCATGTGGTTCTGCCCCAAACTGTTTCCACAGTGGAGTGGAAGATCTTGATTGGTCTGCTTTAGAGATTTGATCTCAACCCTGCAGAACCCAAATCACATGGTCACATGTCCACAAACATTTGTCCATACAGTTTAATATTTATTGCTATTAAGATCAAAGTAGTCCACAATGGAATGATTATGGCGTTTGTTTTTAATTGCAGAATGTTGACACAATTGTTTTTAATTGCAGAATGTTGACACAATTGTTTTTAATTGCAGAATGATGACGTCAACGTTTATTTTAAAGAAGCCTGAATCTGTATTTTAATCAAAAATCGGACTTTTTCCTTTTCCATGTATTTTTTTTGTTGTTAAACGAAACCTGGAATAATGCTGCGATTAAATATTCTGTAATCTTATTTCCATTTCAATTCGCCCGTGTCCTCGCTGTTCCTGCCACTTCTATAGGATAAATGATAAAACACCAGCAGCTCTACAGTCCTGTTCTACTTTTCTGTTCTTTCTGGATCTGCGTGCAGATTCTATATTTGTCTGGAGCTTGTAATATAATAGAAAACCTCACCGAGAAGAGTTTTGTCTTTCATTAAAAAGACATTATTAAAGTCAGACAGGATTGTATAATTAATTATATGCTTTTGCAAGTGGTTGTCACCCAGGCTGCTTCTGTGGCTGGATCTCATAGTATACTCCATTGGTTCTTGGTTCTGCACTGGTAGGATGTAATTCCCTGTGTAGTAAACATCTAAAGTAAATGGATGTGCATATGGGTGTCTATTAGCTTGGATTTATTTATAACGATACATTTTAAAGATTTAACACGATGACTGTATGATGTGAAATCGGTCCTGGGTAACATTAAAATAAATGTCAATTTATGCTAAATATGAGTGACAGGAGCGCAAAATGAAATGCAGCCAGTAGTCGGAGGGAGGCCGGAACTTAAGAATGTGGGGGGAAAAAAAAAGTAAATCAATACACTGTACTACAGCACCATGTTTTATAATGTATTAACAATGTAGACTGTGAGAGACACAGAAAGAGAGAGAGATTATATAACACACATGCTGTATGGGGCAATTCATTTATATTGTGTTTGGATAGTAGACTTTTATAAAACACATTTGCTCAATTGAATGTTATCATTATTAGAGATTTATGATTGTTTTTTTTAATAGAAATCAGTGATTAGTAATAATACATATAGTTTGTGCATTTATGCTTACTGAACTTGATTAAATCATGATTGTGAAGAAATCAATATTTCTTTGATTATCTTTGCATGGAAAATAAATATAAATATATTATAAATATTAGAATGAGGATTGTAGAAGTAAAAGTGATAATGGTGGTAGTTGTAATGGACTAATATAAGTACATAATATAAAATGCCATCATATCATATAAATTAGTCTTTGTGTGTCTGTCTCTCTCTCTCTCCTCATCTATATATATATATATATATATATATATATATATATATATATATATATAATATAAACATAAACAAATGAACACCGTGGATCATTACAAGACTTGATGAATTCACCGTCAACCTCATGGCAGTCTTGTATGATAATTAAAGGTGTGGAAAAAAAACAAATCAGACTGAACAGGATCATGCAGCGCATAATCAGGGCCTATTATTTGCCTTAGACATTATTTTACATTTACATCGGAGTTCATCAGTCACCAGCGTGCACTTGGATACTCACCGGGTGGGGAAAGGGGGGGGGGAAAGGGGGGAAAAAAAAAAAAAAAGCACCTGTCGCACTGCTGTTGAGAGGAAAAAATAACACACGGCATGTCGAAGGGTTGTAGCTGGCACATGGTTCGTCCTGCTGCTGCTTCCCAGCAGTGGGCGGTGTTTTGTAGCTACCAGACAGATGTGCTTGCTCCCGACCCAGATGCTTTTCGATCGTGTCCATCCCAGGCAAGCAGGCAGGCAAGGCCAAATTTGAGGTCGGCGTCTCCTAGGGACACACACACACACACACACACACACACACACACACACACACACACACACCACATGCAAGAAAGAGAGACCGAACGTGCAAGTCTGCATCCAAAGACCCACTCGCTCTGTTCCTCCTTTCGCCCATTGTGAGATTAATGTCGCGTAGAGGAAATATAACAGATAGTTTAATTAAGCGCCAGGGCAGAAGATTCATTGGCTAATTTCTGTGTCTGACAGCACCAATGAGGGCTCAAAGGTGCGAGGCGAAGAGACGCACCCTTCAGTGGGTCCGTGTTTAATGAATTGAGTGCTTTCCCTATAAAGTTCTGTAGCTTATTAAAGGCAGCCGTCACCGTGTCTCTTCCTTTACCTCAATCACCACACTCTCTGTTTACCTGCCTGAACGAATCACACCGCTGCTCTTATTCTCCTCCAGCTTTTACTAGACAACCCCATAGTCCCGTCTAGTACTTTGTTAATGGAACATGGTCAAGCTGCCTGGCTACTTTAATAGGAATTAAGAGTGTGAACGTACACACAATTCCATTCGATTTCAGTTATGGGTAAGAAATACAAGACGCAAAATTGCTCGTCAAAAATATGAATCAAATTAAATCGGTACACTTATTATATTAAGTTGAGTAAATAAATCGACACATTATGTTGCCTAAATAAAATAACATTCATCGAAAAATGTAATCGCTTTACATTTTTAGACCCCGTTTGGGTAATACAGATTTGTGTGTTTTTGTGAGTTTTAAAGTTTTAATAATTAATAATGTTTTAAAGTCTAATAATGTGCGAGGCGGAGAATAGAACATGCGGTCCCTCGTTTATTACGTTCCTGAGGGAACTCGGATTGTCACTACGTAACACTGACTGCGTTCCGGAAGATTGGAAGTTTTTCAATCCGTGTTAGAGGCCTGAATGTGGATTGGTGTGTTCAAACAGCAGCACATACCAATCTTGTACTCAGGTGTCCACTACCCGCTGTCCATAATAGTGCAGGGGGATCAAACTTATTCACCGTGGGCCACATCAGCATTATGTTTGGCCTTGAATGGCCAGTTGTAACTGTAAGACAGTATATAGTGTTTGATGAGCGACGCCGCCTCATAACACAAAACACAGGGATTCGCTTTCCCATCTTTCTTGGAAGTGCCTTCCATCTGCATCAATTTTTCCCTACCTGGACATTTTGGGATAGAAATGTTTCAAGTCCGCTTGTTGGAAAAATCTCCCTCAGTAAACATTGATGTGGGATTCACTTCAGTCTAGTTGCAGGATGCCGTCGCTTTGCAGGTAACATTGCATTGTGGGAGATGTAGTTTATCAATGCACGCTTTAAAATGGCACTTTAAGACAATCCTACATTTTTTAAGCTCTTACAGGCTACATAAAGTGACATGGCAGGAGACATTCAGCCCACGGGCTTTGTGTTGTCCTGGGATTTGGCTGTAGTGTGTACACAGGGTGGTGTGAAAAGCAACAAAAATCCATTGAATTGCATTCAGGAAGATGGTCCCCTTCCCCTACAGTTTGAACACAGTAATATCTCGATACTCATTAAATTCAGTACTTGTCACATTGACAACGAAAATGTTTTGGCACTTGTCACATTGCGATGAAACTTGTAAGTGCTTCTTTCTCGCTGTAAAACGGATGCACGAAGAGTCTGATAGCTTGCGAATATCATTCTCCTTTGTTCTTTCCCGCCTACTTGTTCATTACTGACGACTACCAAGTTATTTCTGTGTTTTCCAGTAACTTCCCATAATATACATTCACTACCATCTCTGTGTGAGTGATACCTGAGTCATCATTCTGTATTTTGTATTCATTCCCCCCATCCCTTTCATTAGTCATGCTGAAAATCAGAGTAGGCCGCCTGATGTTAATAACCACTCGCGCGCTGTCCGAGTCGTCTCCGCGGCGTCTCCGCGAAACGCTCCGTCGCGCAGGTTTGAAGAGAAGATCGGTCTTAATAAAGCGCTTTTTGTTTCGCAGACAACGCCTGTTTTTAAAGGCAATTCAATTTCCTTCCTGTGAGCGAGTGCAGAGGTTGTGTGAAGAGATTAGGCCTGCATCTCAACGCCACTTGAATAGCTCGCAATGACAAAAACGAATTGCGCTTTTCCAGAGCGTTTGACAGAGCCATCATTCTCCATGTTCAAGTAAAGGTGCAACGGGTCACCGGATCCGCATCGGTACACGCCGCCGTTCATGGATCAGCGTGTTTTCATATCAGGAAGCGCAAGACATGTTTGTCTTGAACACGGATTTGGTTGTCTCTGATATACACACACACACACACACACACACACACACACCACACACACACACACACACACACACACACACACACACACACACACATTGTTACTTGGACGGCTGCTTGTTTTTTTTAATTATTAAGTTTCACTGTCATTTTAAGCTTATATACACAAGACTGCATTTTATAATGAAGCACATTGGGCCATTTAACTATAATATTGTATACCAATATAATATTATAATATAACTAATATTATTTGTGTTATATATTAGTATTCATTCATCTTCTACCGCTATATCCGATCTTCCCTCGGGTTCACGGGGAGTCTGTGCCTATCTCAGGCGTCTATGGGCATTAAGGCAGGATACACCCTGGATGGAATGCCAACCCATCGCAGGACACACACACCTCACACGCACATTCATACACTAGGGACAATTTTTCCAAGGTGCCAATTAACCTACCGTGCATGTTTTTGGACCAGGAGGAAACCGGAGAACCCGGAGAAAACCCCCCTGAGACACGGGGAGAACATGCAAACTCCACACACACATGGGACCGGAATTGAACCCAGACCCTGGCGGTGTGAGGCGAACGTGCTAACCACTAAGCCACCGTGCCCTATCTATATATATATATATATATATTAGTATATTATAGTGTATATTATTGGAAAGCTGTAATTCCTAACCCTTGTACAATGAGGAATTGCTTCACTCTGGAACAATTTTGCAACTTTTAAGTGGATGTAAAATATCTGACATGTTTCCGATGCGTTATCTATTCATTTCTGTGTAAAACCTGCGTCCGCACATTTCTATTTAAATCACTGTATCTATGTAATCCAATAAATTGCCAGTCTCCAGACAGAATTCGGGATTTTGTGGATATTGTGTAGCTAGATATTTATTTATTGAGATGTTCCACCCCATGAGATTGTATATTGAGGATCTAATCAGAGAGCCGTATTTATGTACCATTTCCCATCAACTTGCAGTGAAAATAAAGTGGGAGATGTATATTTGTAAACCAGGGGAGAGGTGTTTCTCCTCGCCTGCTCGTTTAAGCCTAAACGATGACATCTGCTCTTGAGCACGAACGAGACAAATGCAACACGCACATGCACGAGTTTTGAGACCTGGGTCTGCAGAAGGTCCAGTAACGTTTGTAACGTATTAGCTCGGTGCTTGCTCTGGCTCACAACGTATATTGAAACTAGAAATAAATTCAATGAATTCTCGCCTCGTCTCAACCTCAATTTGTATTTTGGGTTTAGTGACTAGTTCTTTATGCCACCGCTACATACAGTGGTATGCAAAAGTTTGGGCACCCCTTTAAATTTTCAGGATTTTCCTTTATAACTCATTGGTTGTCTGGATAAGAAATTTCAATTAAATATATCATATAGGAGACAAACACAGTGATATTTGAGAAGTGAAATAAAGTTTATATGATTTATGGAAAGTGTACAAGAATTATTTAAGCAAAATTAGCCATGTGCATAAATTTAGGCAACCTGAAAAGCTGAAGGTCATTTGATTGATTTCAATACCTTTAGCACTAATTATTAGAACTCAAAATTGGTTTGTTAACCTCAGTGACCCTTGACCTCCATACACAGGTGAATCCAATCATGAGAAAGTATTTAAAGGAGGCCAATTGTAAGTGTTTCTCCTCTTTGCATCTTCTCTAAAGTGTGGCAAATTGGGAGCCTCAAAACAACTCTCAGATGATCTGAAAACAATGATTGTTGAACATCATGGTTTAAGGGAAAGATATTGAAAGCTGTCTCAGAGATATAATCTCTCAGTTTCAACTGTGAGGAACATTGTGAGGAATTGGAAGACCAGAGGCACAGTTCTAGTTAAGGCCCGAAGTGGCAGACCGAGAAAAATCTCAGATAAGCAGAGGCGCAGGATGGTGAGAACAGTCACAGTCAACCCACAGACCAGCTCCAAAGACCTACAACATCATCTTGCTGCAGACGGTGTCACTGTGCATCGTTCAACTATTCAGCGCACTTTACACAAGGAGATGCTGTATGGACGAGTAATGGACGACAACAAACAGTGTCGCCTGAGGTATGCTAAAGCACATTTGGACAAGCCAGCTTCATTTTGGAATAAGGTGCTGTGGACTGATGAAACTAAAATAGAGTTATTTGGGCAAAACGAGGGGCGTTATGCATGGCAAAAAAACAACACTGCATTATTAGAACTCAAAGAAAAGAAAAACACTTGCTACCTACAGTAAAATTTGGTGGCGGTTTTATCATGCTGTGGGGTTGTGTGGCCAGTGCAGGGACTGGGAATCTTGTTAAAGTTGAGGGTCGCATGGATTCCACTCAATATCAGCAGATTCTGAAGAACAATGTCCAGGAATCAGTGACAATGTTGAAATTGCGCAGGGGCTGGATCTTTCAACAAGACAACGACCCTAAACACTGCTCAAAATCTACTAAGGCATTCATGCAGAGGAACAAGTACAACGTTCTGGAATGGCCATCTCAGTCCCCAGACCTGAATATTATTGAAAATTTGTGGTGAGATTTAAAGCGGGCTGTCCATGCTCGGAAACCATCAAACCTGACTGAACTGGACATGTTTTGTAAAGAAGAATGGTCCAAAATACCTTCTGCCAGAATCCAGACTCTAATTGGAAGCTATAGAAAGCGTTTAGAGGCTGTTATTTTTGCAAAAGGAGGATGCACAAAATATTGAGTTCTCTTTTCTTTGGTGTTGCCTAAATTTATGCACATGGCTAATTTTGCTTAAATAATTCTTGTACACTTTCCATAAATCATATAAACTTTATTTCACTTCTCAAATATCACTGTGTTTGTCTCCTATATGATATATTTAATTGAAATTTCTTATCCAGACAACCAATGAGTTATAAAGGAAAATCCTGAAAATTTAAAGGGGTGCCCAAACTTTTGCATACCACTGTAAATGAGTTTTTTTTGCGATGTATTATATTGTCTGGTTTCAGGAATGTGTGCATGTTTTCTTGAATTGTTTTTTTTTTCTATTTATTTGAATAATAAGGTTATTTTTTTATTAAATGCTAAATTGTTTTAAGCACAGCGACTAATGCACCTCGGTACCAGGTTTCCAATAGTGAACAGTAATTAAGAGCGTTATTTAGACAAATGTTTGCGAATGCCTGACACTAAGATTCAGGTTTTCGTCCCAAAGGTCTTTAATAGGGTTTGTATAGCAGGCCACTCAAGATCTTGTGTTTCACCTTATGTTAAGTATATTTTCATAGGGATGCTTTTGTGCACAGGGATATTATGCTGGGAGAGATTTGGCTCTCCGAGTCGAAGTGGAGGGAAAAAATGTAATGCTTACTCATCCTAAGACATCCAATACAAGCAAGTGCCTCCAACTTTGTGATAACAGTTTGTGAGGTAAAAACCACATAAGACTGCAAAAGAACATTTTTATCAGATAATTTTCATTTTTACTTCACTTTAATGTGTAATATTTTCCTTTTTACTGCAGTAGAAAAAAAAACATGCCGTTCTACACTACTAAAAAATTAAATTGTGCTGAATGCGAAGCTGTGGTGAGACCGTAAGTGTGCATGTAGCAGTAGAAAAATCCAATAATCAATTATTAAAATGCAGTTCTTATACATCAATACATTTAATTCTGCTGTTCATTGAAAGCAAATTCTTACCGAAGTAGAAATATGAAAGGAGTATTAATCCTGATACTGTGGTAATATATAAAATTGATATGATAAATTAGGTACTGGAATTGATGTGCTTTATCTCTCTGCAGGACTGTTTTTGAGCAGATTTGCAAATGAGCAAAAGTGTTTGGATGCTTGTCTGTACACAAGGTACACAAATGCACCAAATGTCTGTGCTGCATTAGCATTCAATTTTGATTTAGTGGACTGGAACCTGTTCCAGCATGGCAATACCCCTGTGCACAAAGCCAGCTCCATGAAGATGTCATTTACATAGGCTGCAATGGGACCCCCTTGAGTGGCCTACTATAGTGTCCTGATGTCATCCTTTGTTGGACACCTTTGCACCCCAGTCCTCCTTACCTCATCTACATCAATACCTGACTTTGCTAACATCCTTGATTGACAATGCGTACCAATCTCCACTAGAAATCTAGTGAAGCATCTTTCCAGAAGAGCAGAGTGAATTGGGGACTAAATGGAGGGTGTCGTACCGTTGTCGTATATTGTGAGAATGTTGTCCGAAAAGTGATTCACTGACCAAAAAAAGTTCTTTTTTCCTTTCATTTGTAGAAGAGCTACGAAAGTTGAGCTGGTCAGGAATCCCACGCCAAGTGCGGCCAATCACATGGAAGCTTCTCTCGGTGAGTAACACGGTTCCATAACGTTGTTCCAGTCTACTTCACCTCACCCACCAAGAGAGTTGTTTCATTGAGCCACACTATTACAGGGAAATTCCAAACACAGTAAGTGCTTGCTTGTTGCAGTGATGGGGTGGTTTACATGGTGGTGGTTATTTATACAAGATTTGAAGTTAATTAGCAACACTTGTTGTTTCCTCATGTGTTGTGAAGGCGATTTGATAGCAATTTTTTCGGTTAATGTGTACGTTCATGTGAATGTGTGTGTGTGTGCCCTGCGATGGGTTGGCATTCCATCCAGGGTGTATCCTGCCTTAATGCCCATAGACGCCTGAGATAGGCACAGGCTCCCCGTGACCCGAGGGAAGATCGGATAAAGCGGTAGAAGATGAATGAATGAATGAATGAATGAATGTGTACGTTCACGTTCTAGTTTTTTTTTTTTTTTAAGTAAAACTATTAGTAGAAAGAGAGCAGGAAAGATTAGTCCCCCCCCCCCCCCCCCCCCCCCCCCCCCCCCCCCCCCCCCCCCCCCCCCCCCCCCCCCCCCCAAATTGTTTGAAAGGGTCTATAGCTCAGTGGTTTAAGGTGCGGGGCTTCTGATTGGAAGGTCGAGGGTTCGAGGCCCGGTATCACCAAGCTGAGCAAGGTCCGTAACCATCTGTGCTCCAGGGGGCTGACCCTGCGCTCTGACCCCAGCTTCCAAACAAGCTGGAATATGCGAATAAAGGAAATTTCCCTTACGGGATCAATAAAGTATATGGAGAAAATAAATGACAGACAAACTGGCATACAAGTGGCTGCATGGGAAAACCCAATTATTGTAAGAGAGTGAACAGCAACGCCACCATTCTTTATAAGCATAGCACGCTGAAAAGCATCTCACATACGACACTCAACCCACACTTGGAAAAGTTCCTGGTTTTGAACTGTCTGGTAATATCTGCCCCAGTAATATTTAGACTTTGAGATAAAATTTTTTATTTTGATTCATATTTTTTTGCTTGCATGTACATTTTCTTTGTCATTCTAGCTTATGTTCTATTTTAGTCCATTTTAGTCTAGTTCAAATGAATTGTATTTTATTAGATTTTAATGCATATGTATGTTTTTATATAATTAAACAATCTATTTATTCCATTTTTCTTTTCTATTGTCCTTTTTAGTACTCTATTTTTATTTTATTTTTTTTAAGTTTTTAATTTATTTCATTTTCCCATGTATTTCATGTGTGTTTTTTGGATATTTACCTTTTTTATTTTGGAACTTTTTATTCTGTTTTCGCGTTTTTGTTTTTCTCTTTTTCTGTAACACAGTTCCGATACAAAAAATACTGATATTATGAGCAGTAAAATGTATGTGATTTAGACTTTATATTTGAAGTATTGCCTTGGATTCTGAGGCGATGATGTGTAATCAGGGACCATCCCCCCCCCCCCTTAACCCACATCCCCCAAACACTTTTTTCCCGTCATTAGTTGTGATTATGTTACCTAGCAGAAGTCAACTAATCACAAACACAAATCTAATGTGTAGTGGCTTGAACACAGGAACAGTGGTACATCGTCTATTATTTGTGCTTTTTCAAACCTGAAGCTGCTTTTCGCTTGCACATTTTCAATGACGAGTTTTAACATGTGAATCAATGGTAAAAAGTGTACAGGGAGACATTACTTTTTGTTGTTAAAGCTCTCCAGCTGTCTTCCTGCTTCTCTGACCTTTAAAGGGTGCAGCCATGGTGGATTTGTGTAACTCCCTGATCTCTCCGCTGCTGCTGCTGCACGTGTGTGTGTGTGTGTGTGTTGATGTGGAAGACATTAACACACGTCTATACACACTATAGAATAATTAACAGCTAAATTGAGGTTGATGAAATGATACATTGGGATACCTGAATTATCCTGTCATATCCACCTCAACATACATAAGTACCTGACTTTACTGACACCAGATGTTCTATGACCAGATGTTATAACAGCATATTGGGTTTAAATGTCAATTGGAATGTTCAAAAATTACAAGCCGATCATATGATTAAGTTTTCAGTAACATTTGGCGATTAAAGTGCTTAGTGTGTTCTCCTTTTTTAACTGATTGCACACATGCAAGTCCGTACTTTGACATCTGAAGCCTACCACTATGACTAGGAATGGATTAGGATTGGGAATCGATTCCGATCCTGGAATCGGATACTTAAGATTAAGAATTGGACACTTGTTATCAAATTAAAATTTAAATTCCTGGGTGCATTTTTTTTTTTTTTAACCTGGAAGGTGAAATAACAATATTATAAATGTTATCAATTATAAATGTTATTAATATTATAAATTCTTGGGTCCATTGGCAACCTGCCAGGACCTTATGTGATAATCTAAACATCAGTTTACAGGATGGACCACGGGAAGCGCTTAAAAGTGTGGTAAAACACTTTGTAAAAACCAAAGACAAAGCTAAGTGTATTTATTGTAATAAACAAGGTGTCAAGACCAACATGTCTAAGCATCTGTGGTTGGCTTACCGTTTGGAATCTAATTGAATTATTATTATTATTATTTTTTTAATCATAAATAATCAATACTTGAGTGGTGTTAATGTTTCTAATGACCTTTATTGTCTTATTTGTCTTGTATTACTGCAAATCTTTGCATGTGAAATTTGATTTTGTTCGAAAAAAATTTTACGGTTACATTTATATATTTTTTTTAGCAATAAATATCAAAGCAAAGCGCCCATAAGAAGTGCTGATATCAAGTGAAAAATCAAAAATTTAAGCCTTGTGAGCAAGCCAAGGTGACTGGCAGAGAAGGATTCCTGACATTGACCATTACGAAGAGCTTTTACTGGATACAACTTGCACTACATCCCTTCAAAATGCATTATCTTACAGCTTTGTAATAATATTATACCTGACACTAGTGTCCGAGCTGCTGCTGCTCTCGTAAAGTAACACCACTTTCAGATTTCTGCAGTGCATCACCGCTACCCATCCGCCTCACATATTTGAAAATCGAGCCTGGCATCAGTTAATTTACTCCCGTTTAATTCCGCTGTATTAATGACCTCTGTGTTAATGAGCGCCGTCTCAGGAGCTAGGGAAGGAAAAAAAAAACCCTGATGACTACAAAGGTGAAGAAAACACATTGTCATGTGAGAAGTGTACAGTCTTTAGTGCGTATGTCTTGGATGAAGAGAATAAGAATAGCCTTTAATAGCCCAAATAGCTGTTTCTTCAGGAATCTGTTTTAAACAAACAATATATCTATATATATATATATATATATATATATATATATATATATATATATATATATATATATATATATATATATATATATTTATATTTCTCAAAAGTGGTTGATGAAGTACCATGTATTTGAGGTAAATTAGAGATACAAGAGGTAAGATGTTATTCTAGTAAAATGAAAAAGTATTTGCCCTCAAATGTTAAATTACAATTATACAATGATTTCTTGCGGCTATAATCTTCTTATTATAATCATCGCAAGACTCTTGAATACATTTAAAAAGACACTAATGTTACTCCTAGGACAACAATCTATCAATATGGATATTCATTCTCATAATGAAATATCTAGTATAATTATCATGGACTCAAGACTTTCTTTTCAACTATTAAAAAAAAAAGAAATCGCACAAATAAGTCCACATTGTGGCTAGTTCATTTATTCCTGTAAAAATGTTCTGCTCGCTCTACTCTGATTGGTCACTTTGCATGCTCGCTTGCCTAGTTACGTTTATACCCGCTCCTAAATAAAAATAAAAAAAGTACAGTAAAGAATGGTAGACTTTAAGCGGTGTAGTGTACATGCACTGTAATTGGTGGAAAGAGTCCCGGAGGGTAAAGCTTACACGATGACGGCCGCGTGTCAATTCAAGCCCAGGAGGCTTCTCCCCGTGGCAGGATCGCTAGCGAGCGGCGCTGAGCCCCGTACCACGCTGCGCTGGCGCACTGATTGATGCGCTGGCTGTCTGCAGCTATAATGAAGCCGAGATTTGACATTCTGGCCCTGCACTTGTGTCAGTGTGTGGTCTCTGGATATACACACACATGCGCACGCACCAACATCCAATTCACCTGTCTGACCTTCATTTGCCTATGGCGGTCTCATCTGTCATTTTGACTCGAACCCAAGGCTGCACTCCCACTCAATCAAATCACATCGACCGCCGCTATCGAACCCGGCGTGGTTCGCCGTGCGACTTCATTTGTCCGAGCAAACCCCCCCAACCAACCAACAACACACACCCGGTCTGGGCTTTGTGTCACTGTGTGTGTGTGTGTGTGTGTGTGTGTGTGTGTGTGTGTGTGTGTGTGTGTGTGTGTGTGTGTGTGTGTGTGTGTGAGGTCAGGAGTGATCTCGAACAGCTGGAAATCATCCTTTAACAAGAGCGATGGTTGACGGTCGGGGGCTCGGCAAAGGCGGCAAAAGGTGGTGTCACCGTATGAACGGTTCCTTTAATGTACCATCGATTCCCTGTCGTGCTGACTGCACACAAACCTCACACCCCTCCTCTCATCCCTCCGTCCCTTTATCCCTCCATCCCCTTGATGCTCATCTTCCACAGGAACCTGCTCAAGTGCTCCCCTAAGTAGAAATCATTTTTGTTTTGTCAGTGCCTTGCACGGAAAATAAAGATTTCATTTACTCCCGAAATTGATTCTTTAAACCTTTTTTTTTCCCCAGGAAGGGCATTAGAGAGAGAGAGAGAGAGAGAGAGAGAGGGAGGAAAAAAGAAACAATTGGCTATTTACTGTAGTTCAGCATTTAGCACTTGGCAGGTCTGGAGTTTCTCCGAGAGAGTCGAGATGGCAGGGGAAATCGCCAGTGCTTCTGCAGCCTGTCACCAAGGGCCTGCACTTGATCATGGGTTTATTTTATTTTTTGTGTCCGACCTCTATGGTTTTCTTTCTCTCTCTCTTTTTTTTTATTGTATTAATTTGGCAAGTCTCGGCTGCTCTGTAAAATTCATCCAGAACCCAATAAAACACAGGTTTATTTTTTTGGCCTGGTTGACCCGCAGTAAACATTCCATTAACCTTACCTCCTCAGAGTATCTCCCTGCTTCATTATGCAAGCGCCTCAGTGGCCGGAGCAGACCGTAAACTTCCTGCTTTCCTCTCTCTCGCTCTCTCGTCTCCTTTATATGTCCTCGCCGAAGCCAGAGGTGGAAAGTAAAAAAAAAAAAAAAAAACTAGGTGTACTCTCTCTGCGGTGAGTGCGTGCTCCCCTCTAGCAGTACTTTATTCATATAATTACATCATAGTACTTTCATTCATTTTGTTTCCAATGATATTAGTCAATCAGCCGCTTTCCAAATGCGTACTGAGCAATGGCAGTGGGCGAGACAGGGCTGACGGATGAGTGTTAAATGCTGTAGTAATGACGTTGCGCTAATGAGCTGCCCTTTATGCGAGCCAATACCCGTGGCAGTATCAGCATTTCACACTTCCAACATCCAGCCTATGGAAACATGTCCACTTGACCCTTTAGTACTCAGTGAGACTTGAATGTAATCTGCGAATTTTTCATTTGTATAGAACCTTTAGCAATGAACGCTGTCCAAAATATGAAAACACTATATTCTGATCTGAACACAAGAGCATCGTAACCCCACGTTTGCTTTTATTCCTTCTATAATGACATTTACGGCATTTGGCAGACGCCCTTATTCAGAGTGACTTCAATTGTGGTTTATCGGCCTCGCCCAATAGTGCTAGATTGGTGGTGTTGGGATTTGAACCTGCGATCTTCTGGTCCAGAGGGTCCAATGCCTTAACCACTGAGCTACCACCTACCCCTCTACTCTCCTGGGAAGATGTTCCACAAGATTTCGTTGTGTGTTTCTGGAGATTTGTGCTCGTTCATAAACCATAGTGGTAGTAGTCATGTGCTGCTGTAGCTGGCCTGAGGTCAGGGTTCCAACTCAAACCAGTAGTGTTGAGATCAGAACTCCAAGAGAATGAGAAAAGAAGCTGACCAAGTACTGAGCCTTGTGGGCGTTCCAATTCATTCCGGTCGTATTAGGATCAAAGCAAAGCTCTTGGAGCAGGCCACACAAGATCCATGTAAATCATATCGTGTGTGTGTGTGTGTGTGTGTGTGTGTGTGTGTGTGTGTGTGTGTGTGTGTGTGTGTGTGGATGTGTATATATATATATATATATATATATATATATATATATATATATATAGATATATATATATATATATATATATATATATAAAAATAATCTCCAAAAGCATTCTGTGTGGCTTTTTGGTAACAATTTGGCAAAGGACCACATATGGCAGGAAAGGTCGGGTGTCCCAATACTTTTGGCAATATAGTGTTTATATAAATCAGCATATAAATTTACAGCACATAAATTAGTCCCTAAGTTTTATACCCAATGAGCAAGGGGAAACTGTTCATGGCGATTATAGCTCTAAACCATTGTATCAAACTGTTATATAGGCTGTTACAATCCAAGAAATGGAGCCATCTACAGCAGGCTCATGTGTCTTCAGGCTGTTCATGTAGAGAACTCCACAGTGTCAGTAAAAGGCTTTCTAATTGAACGGTCTGGTGGTTGAATGAACACGAATCCTCACAACCCTCCTCCAAAATCCACGGCGCCTTCCATGAGGAGTTTGGGGGGATATATACGTGCAAAAAGGGGACTAAATGTGAATTATGATGTTTAACAAAAATTCTTATTTACTTCCCAGATTTGTGCTCTTTCATCTACAAGGATGCTAGTAACTTAAGGATTAATGAAAGGATGTGAAGTGAAGGGAGAATTGAGTTCAGCTACATCGAAAGGAATCTTGTTCAGTCGCTTTCCAAACCCTGTTATACTTTTGGTCACGTCACATCTTATCTTGTAGTAATGAACCATTTGTTATTTTTTATACGCTTGCGTTATTGAACTGCTATGGCTCTCTTGCTCGTGATGTCATCGTCTCGGACAGGAGATTAATCCCGGGGTGTGAAAGAGGCCAGGAGCAGTCCTACTAAGAGATTAAACCATGAAGTGTTTGGAAGCAAATAAAAGAAGACGCAGGAACGAGAAGAATGGGAATGAATCATATAGTGCCTTGCCGGTAGTTTGCAACGCGCCATACGCACAGCCCTTTGCCTGTCCTGCGTAAATTGGAGGAACCGGAGCTGCATGGTGTTCCTATGGCCAAATGATTAGTTTGCGTGAAGTGCGTCCCCATTTTGTGTTTTGTATCTTTTAATGAAGTCGTTTAAACGTGTCGGATTTTACGGTACGGTCATTTCATCCTCCTCGGTTTCTTGTGTTCGCCGCACACAAATTACACGCGTTTGACTGTAGACGCCGAGCAGCTCGCACACTGCGCTTTAATAAATAAAGGGCCGAAGATGCGCAGGTGATTAAATAGTGTTTTCCATTTCACTAATGTGGCCTGGACACCCCTGACTAATGGCCTGTGCTCGAGGAGCAGCTGGGAGAGGAGCCCGACGCAGAGCCCAAGCCCGGCCTGGGACTTTGAGCATTGCACTTGAGCGCGAAGGCCTCCCGCCGCTTGCCGGGCATGCTGGGAAATGTGTAGTGTGTCCTCTCCCTGTCTTGCCACTGACACGCCACATTTATTACCTGCCTGTTGGTGCTGTGCATCTGCACCTGGCCTGAGCAGGGCAAGCTGCCTCACTTTCCTTCTCCTCTTACACACTCTCTCTCTCTCTATCTGTGTTTTCTACTAGCATGGTGTTATTATTGTATTGATTTTACCCTCATTCAAAAGGATATATGTTATTTTATTTTTTTTTTGGGGGGGGGGGTGGTTTATAACTGGGAATCAGAGTTGACTACATGATTCGATCCAAAATATTGGAGTGCAGTTATATTGGAAGATGTTCGGATAATCATACGCTCTGAAGGATCCTTAAAACAGAGGTCACACAGGACTAATGTAGAAATCCTGGCAACGGGTTCTTATACGTCCGTCTGAACAAAATCGTAAGCATGTGTTTTTTTATAAATTTGACACGCCATATATTTCACAAATGGCCAAAATGTATTCTATATGGGTGTAACTGTATAGAAACTGGATGTTTCGGGGCGTAACTTGTGTTTTAAGTCACGGTTTGGTTCATTAAAGTTAGGGGGAAGATACGCAAAGCAAACTTGCTTGTGTTTTTGTTTTTGTTTTGTTTAATTAATGTTGTTTACTATTAACAAATTTAAATCTCTTTGGTTTAGTTCAATGCACTTTTTCATTATGTTCATTAAATTGAGTCATCGGTTTAATTGGCACAGATTAAACACGATTTTAATATATAGCTCATATTTGTTACAGATCTATTCTATTCAGATGTATTCTGCTTGTGTTCTATTTCACTCTCTTACTTATTTCAGCATACTTTAGCAAATTTCTCTATTTGAGAATCAAACAAGATTTTAGAATAAAAAAAAAAATATATATATTCATCCACTTTATTCGTTCATAAATGAATGTCTTCCTTCCATCTTTCCATATTTGCTGTGCTCTGTATTCAAAACGTGGATTGCATTCTGTACATTCTGTGCATCAAACTGAAACACTTGTTTGCAAATGATGTCATGACTTTATTTCCTAAAAAAAAAAAAAAACATTATAATGAAAACATTAATTAGAATTTCCATAAGAAATGTAAAAAAAGAACATTTTCAGGCCTACCAGTGCGAAGGCGGCTTTAACGATGTCGGAATTGTCGATTTCACTTGTTACGTGTAGGCCTCTTGCTGTCAGACCGAATTTCAGGCTTTAAAAAAAAGGGTTTAATGGCATTTCACGCCGAGTTCATGCAAGCTTTCAAGTGATTTTTATGACCCTTAAAAGCATGATGATACAGAACACAAGAGCGTGCCATGCTGCCTTTTTCTTTCCCATCCACACCTGAAACACCATGGAACGGACATGGAAAATATTTCAACAATTAGGGCAATGAAAAAGAGGGGCTAAAAAAAATAGGAGAAGGTAAATAATAGCCGACAGCCTGGTATTATATATTACAATCATTTTACAGTTCGGAGGAAGATGATTCTGACTCTGTTGGTGGCGTTTAGTTTTGTCCTTTACTGCACACGTTTCATGTGTAATTAAAATTGTTATTGTAGCAGGGAACAATCATTAGATGAACTAGAGGAGAAAGTAAGTAAAGAAACTCCACATTATTTTAATATAAACAGAAGAAAAAAAAAACCCAAAGCAAATAATGCTATGAACCTCCTCCTTTCTAAGCCGCAGCTAAGACAGTTAATCTATTATTTATATCATTGTAATTGCATGCTAAAATATTAATGTTTACAGCTTTAATATAGGCATCATGAGCAGGAATGCACACTTGATGTTCTGTATGTAATATTCTGGTGCGAGTGAATGAATGAATATTATATATATATATATATATATATATATCTATATATATATATATATATATATCTATATTGTGTGTGTGTGTGTGTGTGTGTGTGTGTGTATATATATATATGTGTGTGTGTGGTGTGTTGTGTGTGTGTTGTGGGTATATATATATATATATATATATATATATATATAGTCTATATATCTATCTATCATATATATATGTGTGTATATATGTGTGTGTATATGTATGTGTGTTATATATATATATATATATATATATACACTAGTCAGCTGGGAGCAAACTTTTTATCAATGTTGCTTAAGGATGGTCCATGGTATATGTGTATTTAGTTTTTTTTTTGTTTGACTATATTGTTATTATTATTAGTTTGTTTATTTTTTGGAATATGTGAACTGAAATGTGAGCCAAAGGACAGAAGTCTTGGGACAAATAATTTGGTGCCCTAATTACATGAAATGAACAAAATGTTCCCAGTCAGTTAGTTATGCAAGTGTCTGTACACTGTGGACAAAAGTATTGGGACAGCTGACATTTCTAGCCATACAAGGTTTTTCCAACAATACTGTATGTTGCCACAAGGTTCCGAGGCCCACAGTTGAATGTCTTTGGATGCATTAAAATAAAATAGTTCCAGGCCTCTTCACTCTACAGCTGTACCTGACTTTACTAACGCCCTTGCGGCTGAATGAATACAAATCTCCACATGCACGCTCCAAAATCATCTTCCCAGAACAGTGCAGGTAATATCAACCAACACATGGCGACTAAATATGGAATGGGATGTTCACAAAACTACTTGATCGCATTATATTCAGTACTACTGAATGACTGGATATAAAGTAAATGAAGAATAAAGACTTTTTTGCACTGCATAAACTTGATCTTTCTCCAACTTCTCCTCCGTGCTTATCACTACTACTACTTCTTTCCTTCACTTTTCTTCGTTTTAAATCTATTCAGAAACACCATTATTACATTAAATCTGCGGCCACAACACAAAGAGCCTTTCAAAGCTGATAACAGTTCCCTGAATGCTTTAAATGTAAAGTATGAGGTGTGCTGAATCAGGCCTGTATGATGATTTGACCCTTATTGGCAGTATTCTTTGTTATCGTAGCTCCACGCGCACTTTGTCTCCGAGACATGCCAATTAATATTGCCGTTCGTTCTCTGCGTTCACCTTCACACTCTCCCTCCTGGTTCCGAGTCTTTAATATTCCTGGTGATCAGCAGCTCATTCTTCCTCACCGTGTGAGCCCGGTGAAAGCTCAGAATCCTCGGCATTATGCATTATCAATTAGGTTTAATTACATGTACATATGCTAATGACCCATAGCCTTGGCATGAACACTGGCGCTTGGCACGCATACATCTTGGTGTAGAACTTGTCCGGGCGGTGGGGGGTAAAAAATGGCCCGTGGGAGAGTGTCTCCTGTGATAAATGGATTTCCATGGCTCTAGATTTCCATGCAATCAATTACTTTATCAAGAGACTTTCTTTTTCGGGCACAGACATCTGCTGCGCTCTCTCTCGCTGCGGAATAAGAAAAGGCGACGATTTTTGCCTCTTTACTGGTGACTGATAGCGACTGGCTAATCAGCGTACTGAACATGAGAAGACTACGAATTCATTTTTCATGTCTTACTTTACCAAAATGACCGAGCTTCAGTGTTATTTTTCTTGCTGACGTAAAAGACTAATTGACGCTCTGGATATTTCCACAGTATCCCCTGTATCTCAGGTCGGGGTGTACTGGATATGAATTGGTAGACAGATGGATCTAAATGAGTGTCTTTGTTTCATTAGTGTTTGCTGTGCCTTTCAGTGTTGCTGAATGAGTAAGACTACTGTGTCTGTCATTCTCAGTAACTATGAGAGGCTCCTATACTTGTAGGTCCCAGTAAATTAAATGTGGCCCCAGTGCCTATGGTCCCAGTATAATTGTCGCGAGTGAGTCCTAGTAAAAGGTGTGGTCTCAATAATAGTCTTGGTCTCAATAAAAATGTGGTCTCTGTGCAAGTTAGACCCAGTACAAATGTATTCTTTGCTCCAGTGTCTCCCAATTAAAGGGTGGCCTTTGAGCCTTAAGTCCCAGTAAAAGTGTGCCCTCTGTGCCTATGAGTCCTAGTAAAACAGTGCCCCCTGTGCCTGATAGGCAAAGGGGGAATACTTTTACTCAGACTCTCAGGCACAGGGGGCACTGTTTTACTGGCACTCATAGGCCCAGGGGGCACACTTTTACTGGGACTTATAGGCAAAGGGGGAACACTTTTACTCAGACTCTCAGGCACAGTAAAAGTGTGCCCCCTTGTGCCTATGAGTGCCAGTAAAAGTGTGCCCCCTGGGCCTATGAGTGCCAGTAAAAGTGTGCCCCCTGGGCCTATGAGTGCCAGTAAAAGTGTGCCCCCTGGGCCTGTGAGTCCCAGTAAAAGATTTCCCTCTGTGCCTGTGAGTCCCAGTAAAAGTGTGCTCTCTGTGCCTGTGAGTCCCAGTAAAAGTGTGCTCTTTGTGCCTGAGAGTCCCAGTAAAAGTGTGCACCCTGTGCCTGTGAGTCCCAGTAAAAGTGTGTTTTTGCTCCTGTGGATCCCAATAAAAATGTGCCCTTTGTGCCTTAAGTTCCTGTAATAGTGTGCTCTTTAAACCTGTGAGTCCCAGTAAAAGTGCAATCTATGCAAATGAGTCCCAGTAAAAGTGTGGTCTCAGTGCAAATAAGTGCAAGTAAAACTGTAGTCTTTTTTTCCTGTGGGTCCCAATAAAAGTGTCACCTGTGTGTCTTTGAATCCCAGTAAACTTGTGGTGTCAGTTTGTCCCAGAGAGACCTAATAACCACTGTGCCATTATACCCTAAAAAATGTTGTCTCTGTGGCTGTAAGTCCTGGTAAAGGTGCAGTTTGTAGGTGTGGTCATTATACCTGTCAGTTCCTGGGAAGGAGGTGTGGCTTCATGTCCTGTCCGTCTCAGCTCATCAAATATAGTCTCTGTGCCTGTAATTGTCAACAATGGAGTCGAGGCATGACCAGTCCATGACCGTGACGTTTAGTACAGATGAATTAATATCACACAGTGTCGCATTGTTATAATTGGATTGTTGGATGCTTTAAACAAGCTTTCAGGTGGAGGGTCAGTGAGTGTATATCAATGTTCATATTGTATTGCATTATAAAGTGGTAAACACACACCTTAGAGTTCTTTAATGTCGTTTACATCAGCAGTACAGGAAAAGGGGTGACCTCACTTCTGTACTGGTACAGTGCACAGGCAGCAGAAATTTCAGGTGGCTAATGTGGTTTGATAGAGGATTGATTAGAAAAGACGTTTCAGCCACACTCCCATAATGAGCTGTGTGTGTGTGTGTGTGTGTGTGTGTGTGTGTGTGTGTGTGTGTGTGTGTGTGTGTGTGCACGCTGCTATTCTTAGGGTTACCTGCCGGCCAATGCCGAGCGCAGAGCCAGCACGCTGCAGAGAAAGAGGCAAGAGTACTTTGGTTTCATCGAGCAGTACTACGACTCGCGCAACGATGAACATCACCAGGACACCTACAGACAGGTAACTGTAACGTCCTACTCACACCTTCTTTCCATTATTCTACATCACTCTAGAGTCAGCCTTGTCCAGTTTCCTTGGCATAATACATTTTAGATCATCACAGATATAATTGTGACTTGCTGCTGACTTGTGCTGCTCTTTTTTCAGTCTTTTCCTCTCTTTGTTGCTCACACACACCCCCACACACACACACACACACACACACACACACACACACACACATATATGCAAGCACATACAAGGCAGGTCTGAGCTGTTCTCTTCCATTCTCCTTCTAGAAAATCATGGCCTTTCACGATTAAATAAATGAGGGGGGGGGGGTAAAATCACCCTTTTAGCTGACAGCAGGGCAGCTTCGAGATTCCACAGCCGTTTGTCAGCCCCAGCGGGAAGCCTCGCTCCTCTGTTCCTCTTCTCTTATAAGCTCTGGGAGAGTGCATTTCGCTCCACGTAGGAGGAAAAACATGCCTCCACATGCTGCTGTGCTTCTGGTCCACACTCTTACAGCACTTCTTCTCCGGATACCATAACAGTAATCAGCTCTGCAAATTTACCCACATTGCACCATCACGTGTGCCTTGCCGAAAAGCGGTTAGTCGTCTTTACAGCGGGAGCGAACCAGGATACGCATGGATGGATGTCCTGATTTATTTCTGGCCTTCGACACTTTCACTTCAGTAGTTCAGATACTTTCCCTTTTTCAAAAAGTGTTTCCTAGAAAAAAAAAAAAAAGGCAAGGACGACAGTCTGACAATTCAGTCCTTCATGATGAAAATAGTTTCATCTTCAGGCTGGTAATATCAGGTGACTAGGAATACTTCCTTGTTCAGAGCTACTCATAGTATCTGACTTGAACATAAAAAAAATAAATATATATATAATATCTATATATATATATATATATATATATATATATATATATATATATATATCTATCTCATATCTATATATCTATCTCTAGCATTCATTGAACATAAAACAACCACTAAGCCCAGGACTCGGAAAATCATAATCGCATCTCAAGCATACATGTTTTCTTTTCTTTTCTTTTTTTTCCTCCCACTCGTCTACAAATTGCTTCCTTTATATTAATATTAACATTAATAATTAAAATAAATAATAAACAAATAAAAAGAAATGAATAATATTTTTAAATATTCAGTTTAAATAAACAGTTTTTTTAATATACTCACACACACAGCACAGCAGCACGGAGCTCTTCCCCATGCTCTGGAAAGAAATGCAAAAACCCTTTTGTAGTGAACTGTACATGCAGTGCCTGTTACCGACACTGGAAAAGCATTGTACATGAGAAGGTGGCCCCCTACAGCGTTTTCCTGCTGAGGCACTGTTTACGGAGTACAGGGGTTAAGCCCTATACCGCCGGGATTTAAGCCGGTTATTATGGCAATTATCGCTCTCTCACTCAGCATGTGTGGAAGCAGGAAACACTTTCTGCTTCTTCGTCTTTATGAATATCTCCCTGTTACAGGCCTAAATGCAGAGAGGAATACAGATGTACAAGGGTACACAGAAATACCTGTTCAATTAGCATGATTTAATGGGGCATAATGAGATGTGTAATAATAACAGGAACTAGTGACTTATAGCCATCAAAACACATCCTCCTTCTATTTTAAGCAGATAAAAGTTTTATCTACTCGGACCCCTCATCAAAAAAAAAAGGGTTAGAAATATTCTATATTAATTATATAATCATCGAAAAAGAATGTGTTAAACAGAAGTTTACTGGGATGCTAACCAGTGTTGTGTTAAAAAAATACAATTAAATGTGTTATCGGGAAAAACAATGATAACGTTCTACCACCAGATTAGTGGTTACTTTTTTTCCTCCCCCGATATTTGCATTCCTGAGGTGTTTTATTCCACTTACACCACAACTTTTTGTCAATGATTTCTAGCCAACCTTCTTTTTTTTTCAACATTTATAATGCCTTTAAATTTGTGTCCAGGAAACTTGTGTTTTTATTAGCAAGTGTAAGTAGCAAGTACAAGTTATAAAGGCAAATACAATTCAGCATGTCTTGTTTTAAGGAAACTCTTCATAAACTCTTTCCTTTAAAAAAAAAAAAAAAAAATATATATATATATATATATATATATAGATATTATATATATATATATATATATATAGTTTTTCATTAATATTAGTTGTTATGTGAAGGAAGCACAATGGAAGTCCTTATGCAGGAGATTTGCTATAGGAATGATAACACAGTAATATTATCCTGTAGATATTATCCTCTACGGTGCTATTAATAAATGCTTTCTGTCCAATTGGTTTTCAGAATCGGAAGAAGAAAGTGATTTTTCACGATTTTACTAGTAATATACAAGGCTTGTGTGGTATCACAACTTCGTCTTTGATTTTTTTTAAAAGGCTGTAAGTGTAGGTGCCTTTATCACTCCTCTTTTTTTTTTATTCTCTTCTCCTCCATGAATAGAATCGTCAAACACATTCTCTTTTCAGTATAGAAACGATTATGGTTTTTAATGCAGGGTTGTTGTTTTTTTTGGGGTACAGCTTTGTGAGTCGCATCTTGCTCATACGTCACACAAGTATCACAGAATAGCACAATTACACATCAAATACAAACCTGCACAATTTCTATAAATAAAATTGAAAGCCCTTTTTGAAGTGAATGCCGGAAAATGAGTCATGCTTTAAGTGTCTGGAAGGTCGAAAAAGGAGACACGCTGCTTTTATTTAGATGATTGTACATGAACTTTTTCCCTTTGTATATCACCAGGCAGCCTCATTCTCAAAGCAGGTAATGTTGATTTAAAGTCCTATAGCAACAAAAGCATTTTTTTGTGTGTTTAGAGTGGTTTGTAGTGCCGATATACCACATCATTAAAAATGAGCAGTAATTTCACTCAAATAAATGTCTACTAGGAGATAATGGTAAAGTTATTGGTCGGCTTGAGCTTTGTAACATGAAAAATGTAAGATTTCTAAAATGGGAGCATTTTTAGTGTTTTAGGAAAGGTTTTTATACAATCTATAATATTTATTTTTGTCTTTTTGAATTCGAGAGACCTATGAGGGCCTATGGAGGAACTGAAGTTCATGACAAAAACATTAGTAATAAAAGGATCTTTGTTTTATAGATTATACTTGTACATAATTAAATGTAATGTTTAAAAGCATGACTTATTTGTTCACTTAAAGTTTAAGACTGTAATCATTGTCGGATGTCTGTGGTGTAAGAGGAATAGAGCCCATGAGTAACATGCAAACATTAAATCAATCTATGCTTAAAAAGAAAAAAACATGATTTACTGAAGTTGTACCAATGCAGCAAGTCTAAAATCAAGCACCGAAATCCGCCTTGATGCGCACATCTGGCAATTAAAAAACATTCCGTGTGGAAACGTTTGGTTTCCTGATGATTTACATACAGTGGAATCCTGGATTGACAACTGAGTTCGTCCCAGGGAAGGTGCTCACAAATGCGCCTTGTTTGTTATAATTATAGTATTAAAAACTTGCCATTTTTTTTATTCAAGCTGCATCAAGAACAGATAAAAATGTGCAATTAAATATATATGATTGTGATAAATTGGGAGTTAACTAATGACAATCATGCGATTAAATATGAACTCTTTTTAAATAGTAAAATGTTTTTTGCTTATGAAAGTGTGTGCTTGTGTTTGTGTCCAATTTAGTGTTTGAATTTCATCCCTTCATCCTCTCACACAGCATATGTAGGATTTGTGTGTATATCTATGTAGTGTGTGTGTGTGTGTCTGTGTGTGTGTGCACCATCAGATTCAGATAGATATTCCCCGCATGAACCCGGAGAGGTTAGTGCTCCAGCCCAGAGTCACCGAGGTAAGAGGCAGGACAGAGCGGAGACGCAACTCCGCCCCGCCCTCGCCAGCAGCATGTCACTCGGACATCTTCTGCTCAGTGCCATGTGTGTCTCCCTGTCTGTCTGTCTCTCTTGTCTGTCTGATCTGGTCTGATGGTTGGCTAAAGTCTCAGGTGGGAATTGAAGGTTAGGACCACAGTGCCTCCAGTCAATTCCCCGTTTGTAGTGCAGTCTGTCTTTCAATAGGTTTCTTTGTTTAACCCTTTGAAGTCTGGAACGCTTGGATAAGAAGGTTTTTTTTTATTGGCTAAAAATGTTTTTTTTTAATGTTCTTCGAAAATTGTATAAATGTGATTTGATGGTTTTGTCAGTGTTTCAAAGCAAAAAAAAAAAATCAGTGGGGAGCTGAACACAAAATTCATACTATTCAGAGATCAGTGCATATTTTCTCCCAAACTATTTAACATTATAATCAAAAGTTAATTGAGCAGTTAGAAATGAGATCTGATTTTCTTTTTTTCTTTCATGTTTAAAAGTCATTTTTGTCTTTCATTAAAAACACAAAAGCTTCATTTAAATGACAGTTTATTTCCATAAAAAAAAAAATCTCTTTCATTCATCTTTTGCTGTTTGACTTTCTTTTAAAGAAATTTCTGGAACTGATGACGTGTTTTCCCTCTTCTTTATCGTCTCCCAAGATTATTGTTCTGTATTTAGTCTTTAATGCAATTTCCGATCTGATGTATTGACGCGTTGGAGTCAGCGCTTTTTCATGTATTTTTTTTCTCCACTAAAAAAAAACGGCAGACAACAGCAGAAATGTAAAAGGAGTTATTTCTTCTCAGCAAAACAATTCTCTAGTTATGGAAGTGTTACATATTAACATAAAAAATAACATGTGTAAACCTGACTGTAGGACTTCTTAGCTTTACACACGTTTGTCTAAGTTGATTTGTACCATAATACTGTTAAACCTGATTGGTTAGAATATATGTAGAATATATAGAATATATCAATTTGCTGAAATAGCTGTTTGGAGCTTTTCTAATGTACACTCTATGGACAAAAGTATTGGGACTTGCTCTTCCAGCACAATGTGGTTGTTTCTCAAATTGTAATTTGGAGGTATATTGTATCGGCGTCTCTCGACGCTGTAGGCATGATGTTTCTTGTCCTTTTGAACCAGGAGACCAAAAAATGTTTTAGTATGACGGAACCTCCGTCCACAAAGCCAGCGTATTATTTCTGGGATCTTGCATGTCAACCTACGTCAATACCTGACAGTACTAACACCCACATGCCTAAATAAAGAAGACTGGAGGTTATTATAACCACAAATGAGACTTGAATGGCCGGGAATCTTATATGAACCTCACGGTAACACACTTGTCCATATAATGTACTAATTGATAAGCTGGGGGGGGGGATTGAAAGCATCTTATATCATATATCAGGGGTGGGCAAACTACGGCCCGGGGGCCACATCCGGCCCCTTGGTCCTTTTAATCCGGCCCGCTGAACTGCTTCGGCTTCTTTGCCGCACGAGAAGAATGTATAACCACACAGCAACGCTGACGTTGTTGGAGTATGCTCAGTGTTAAAAATGAAGGAAAAATACAGCCATTTTTTTTGTTGTTTCTTTTCCTTAAATAGAATATCCTTATTCTTAAGGATAGTGGGTAGCCTAATGAACATGATGATATTTAACACTCTTTACAAGAGAAATATTGAACATAAGTTACGTTCAACGTTATTGTTGGTTCGGCCCACGAACACACCTCAGGTTTCTCATGTGGCCCTTTGGAAAATATAATTGCCCACCCCTGTCATATATGCAATATGAGTTAACTAATGGCAATCATGCGATGAAATATTTGAATTTTTATATTAAAAAAAAAGACTCCTTTCATATTAAGTTGTATCTTATCATAAGATTGATTGTATCTTTAATTGTTAAAAAAATGCAATATTTGTTCATTGCTGAAAGTTTCTAATAGTTGACTAAACTTTAAATTGCCTGATGCATCGGGAAAACCGTGACTTCAAAGGGTTAAGATGATAAATCCGATGAGTTTCTGCCCAGTGAAATGCACGTTCTTCATTTTCCAGCCAGACGTGCGTCACCATCCACGACCAGATTCCCCTTTCCTTGTCTCACGATAATGGCTGTTTTCGAATCTGTCCTAACCTGCTTCTGCTCCTGTGTCTCTCTCTCTCTTTTTTTTGTGTTTCCTTCTCTGCAGATTCACATTGACATACCAAGAACTAATCCTCTTATTCCTCTCTTTCAACAAGCTTCTGTGCAAGAGGTGAGACGTCCACACCACTCAGTCCATTCACCTTGATGCTCTTTCCCGTGTGCGCTTGACCCACACATAATACCAACTAAATCCTGCATACACCTCCATAGATCATGCTCTCTCTCACACACACACACACACACACACACACACACACACACACACACACACACACACACACACACACATACACACAGCCAGAAAAACACACACGGTCCAATGCTTCAGTGTTTCATTACAGAGTGGGTTGAATGTGCTTTGTGGATTTCGTGGTATTGCGTGGGATGTGTTTCTAAGGAGCTCACTGAATTGCGTGTGTGTGTGTGTGTTGGGATGAGAAAAGGGAGTGACAAACACGCTAACCCGACTCCCGTCACATCCTGTTTAGGTTTAGCTAAGGAAGTGTGCTCTTTATAACAAAGTATGCAGGTCTAAGCTGCTTCGTGCTCCTGCTTGTGTTTGTGTGGATCACTCGTGAACTTTGAAATGAATCATACGCTCTTTTAAACCGGAAAGCACATCAAGGAGCGCGGTGCGAAAAAAGCTCTCTGCTTTTAACCTGGTCCTTTCTTTTTTTTCACCCCTCCCTCCTTTCCATCTGCTCTCTTCCTCTCTCTGCATCTTTCTTCTGTCATTTCTCCCTCCTTCTTTCTTTTCCTTTTTCCCCCTCCCCCCTCGTTTGGCACTCTCCTCTGGTCTTCTTTTCTTTTTTTATCGCCCGAACGGCACATTATTTCTGATAAAGTGCCAGATATGCTTCCCCTCTTTTTTTTTTTTTTTTTTTTTTTTTTTTTTGATAAAGTGCCAGATATGCTTCCCCTCTTGTTTTTGTTTTTTTTTTTTTGTTCCATGAGCTTGACGCGCTAACGATTCAAAGTAAAGCCTACCGACAAGTGATGTGCACTTCCCCGTCTCATACATATATTTATGCCAGCAAGAAATCTACCAAAAGAGGGAGGACAGCACCAGAGAAGGGCGGGAAAACCATAAGCGTGACGGATTACACATTCCGTTTGATGTGCGGAGGTCTGAGCAATTATTCACGGGATCGCGGGCCAGGTGTAAATTGGCGCCGCGTGATTTCCGAGCTTTATTAGGCCGTTGTTGAGGAGCTTCACGAGGCAAACGCTGTTAATGGAAATTAGGTGTTCTAATACGGCTTTTATTTCGTATCCAAAAATAAATAAATAAATAGCCAAACGAAGAAATATATCAAGACAACTTTTCAGATCTTCCGGAGATTTGATTTTTGGATTGGGACTTGATTTGATTGGGATTGGGACCTGACCTTTCCTGCCATATGTGCATTCTACAAATCCATAGACGCACAGTTCTATCGGATGGTTTTGGATGCCGTAAAATCAAATTATGTATCCGGTTTAATCTCAGCACGGTTAATACGCCGTGCACAAAACGAGCCCCATGAACACACAGTATGGTTCAACGGGTAGATCGTGAGGTACCTTGTATGGAGATGTGACCTCGGTCCCTACTGAACTACCTTTGGGATGAATGGGAATAATAACACACCTTCAAGGACAATCCAAAATCCTGTGGAACATCTTTCCAGAAGAGTGGAGGGAGATAAAAGAGCAAATTGGGACACAATGCAGAATCTGATGCTCAAAAATCTTCTGCCCAGATCTTTGTGTTTTATTATTATTATTATTATTATTATTATTATTATTTAGAAATATCCGAGTAAAGAAAGGACGCCGTGAAGAAATGCTTCTTCTGTTTTCTATTCAATTATTCAGATGTTTGATGCTCAAACAAAAATGCGCTTCTATTATGTCGTGTTAATATAATTAGCGCAGTTAATGTGTATGCAAACACTAGCTGCATTTTCATATCATCATATCATTGCGCACTCTCCTGCTTCATAGGGGGGGGGGGTCCTCACAATCATGACTGCGCCGTTTCCTTTAGCCACCAACATGCAACTCCTGTAAAAGCCTGTGGTGGAAGGAGGACGCTTGTGTAGCGGCTGGAGTATACCTCCTCACATCCACCCCTTACTGACTCGCGTGCACTTTGCTCCGAACACCAGAAAACACCTCTTTAGCGAACACTCCAACTGTGAGGATCTCTCAGCCCCTCTTTAACATTCTGCACGCTGTGTAGCTCTTACGCACGCAGCGAGCCGGCTAACGATGCACAGATTCATCGTGAGCTACAAGTTAAGCCTCTTCCATGTGACCTTAGCCAGCAGGAGCTGCTTCCCTGCACTCCGAGTTCTATGTCTGTTTTTTTTTCTTTCTTTTTTTTCTTTAAAAGCGAGCCAAGGTTGTGCATTGTGTTAGGATTTTGTCATGGCCCTGAGCAAGCTGCCTTCAGGAGAGTTTCACAGCATGGGCTTGTGCATGTAGATGGATTATGAATAGAATCTTATTTTTAGGTTTTTTTTTCAGTCTGCGTCTGATTTTTTTCTGATTTGGTTCAGTTGCGTCGTCCATTGCGATGAGAAATGTGAACGCTGCACCCGTCAGATGAGGCGAGGAGTTGATGGACAGAAGTAGACGCGAGTCACACACGGGGCGTGTAAGAAAGACACGAGCGGAGTGTTTGGTGTTTCCGGACCCCGTGCGAGCAATGAGTTTATTTTTTTTTTTGTTTTGTTCCCCCCCCCCCCCCTCCCCCAAGTTTCCTTTAATACAGGCAATCTGACAGTGACGGCTCAGGAAAAGGCACTTTAATGAAGATCGAGGTGTTTGTGTTGTAGGAAATGAGCGAAATGAAGATGGAACGAGTACAGGAGAGAAAGCTCAATTCAGCGTTCTTTTTATGCCGCTGGAAAGGGGAGGAAAAAATGACGAAACTTGGGGAGTTTATCCAAATGACAGCTTTTCACTTGTCTATAGGAAACGTAGATGCTCCTGTATTCGGCGTTAACTACTGTGATTGCTTCGGGAGAAGTGGTAGTTCAAGGGGCTTGACTTTTGATCAGAAGGTCATGAGTTTATGCGTTTACTGTGAACAACTTGTGCAAAAACAACAGCACAAGAAACAGCCAATGAAAGTTCGTTCATTCATTCATCTTCGCTGTATCCGATCTTCCATCGGGTCACGGCAAGCCTGTGCCTATCTCAGGCGTCTATGGGCATTAAGGCAGGATACACCCTGGATGGAATGCCAACCCATCGCAGGCACAGGACACACACACATCACACACACGTCACATACACTAGGGACAATTTTCCAAGGTGCCAATCATCAACTAACCGTGTATGTTTTTGGACCGGGGGAAACCGGAGAACCCGGAAAAAACCCGGAAAAACCCCCTGAGGCAGCGGGAGGACAACTCACACACACAATGGCCGAGACGGGAATCGAACCCGACCCTGTAGGTGTGAGGCGAACGTGCTAACCACTAAGCCACCGTGCCCCTCTGCCAATGAAAGTCTGAGAGGAAAGTCAGCTGCTTTTTATGTGCAGCGTTCATTTAAATAGGAGGGGGAGGGTAAAATCTGAAGTAGTAATGTAGTAATGTTTCTGCCATAGAAAATCAATTGTTGTTTCATGCTAGTGTTGTCACGTTCAGGGTTTCCGATTCCGCTTATCGATTCTGATTCTTATCGATTCCCACTTTCATTTACAAATGTGAACCAACCGCAGATGTCGGTCGTGACACCTGGATTACAAGCTATTCCCGCAAGAGCATCACCCAGTGCTGCAATGACCTTAAATACCCAGTTTAATCAGCACAGCTGTTTAAACTAAAAATAAAACAAATATAAAAATAATACAACATTCATCAGCAGGAAAGTTGGAACCCATCCGAAAGGGGAAAAAAACATTGCCGATCACAACTGTGATCTTCTGCTCCCAGACTCGGAACTACAGTCACCATATGTTTATTTTCTTTTAAAATACCGGTAGTAATAAAATGAATCGTATAATTTTTAAAATCTGTATCGCGATATCTTTCTAATACCATAAAATAAAATACTAAATATTTCATATCCAATTTGTTACTGGGCAGTGTCATGGACTCTCGGATTCAAGTTGTAGTTTGGATCACGATGTATAATTTTTAACCTTTGTATTGGTAAACAAATAAAAAAATTTATATATAAATTTACATTTGCAGCATTTGGCAGAAGCCCTTATCCAGAGAGGTCGACTTACAACTACGAATACAACTGAGCAATGAGGGTTAAGGGCTTTGCTCAAGGGCCCACTAGTGTCAGCTTGGTGGTGGTGGTGGGGTTTGAACCTGTGATCTTCTGGTCCAGAGTCCAACACCTTAACCACTGGGCTATACCACCTCCCATAATATAATAATAATAATAATAATAATAATAATATAATGATTGAATAGACTTTTATTATTTAGAAAGTGACTGATCCTAGATCTTAGACGCAGATTTCTTCTCATTAAACAAGCGCGTTCTCTTAGCTTCACTGCTGCTACACGAATAAGACCTATCGAAGACCGAAGTGTGTCCTGAGAGTCACATGGAACATAGATTAACATGGCAGAGGTAGAACTGCGTCTTCCTTGGATGTTGGCGAAAGGGCCATGCGTTAGACGTTAGAAGGCGCTTTAGTAAACTTGCCGTATGTCTGTACCAAATATTGCGTTTACCATAATGAGTCCGCCACTACCTGTGGACCAGGAGGCACCGATTGGATAACGTTCCGCTCAGAAGCACCCTACACACTTGTCTTTTCAACGTCTATGCACATAACATTCAGATAACATCTGTAGCATTTTAATGGCAGGTATGAATGCAACCTATGAGGAAGGGGTGTGAGGCGAGATGGTACTCTGCAGGGACAAACTGCTAACATCGCATGATGTGTGTGTGTGTGTGTGTGTGTGTGTGTGTGTGTGTGTGTGTGTGTGTGTGTGTGTGGTGTCATCTCAAGGTGGCATCAAGCTTGCCGATAATCCTCGTCTATATACTCTTTCATGTACTAACCTCCATGAAAACACAGCAACATGTGCACATTGCTTTTTTTTTTGTCGTCGTCTTCGCCCTCGCCGTCTGCTCTATTGAATGTTGTGATGCTAATTACTTTCGAGAGCTTAATTGATTTTCTTAATTGATTGCCAGCTAAATGAGGAGATGCCGTCTGTGTGTCTAATTAATAGCCGTCAAATGTGACCTTGTGCAAAGTCCCACAGCTTTGCATGTTTACACGAGTGCCGTTTTAAAGCTTATACATGAATTCTTCAAGCTGGAGGCCATTTGTTTGTTTGTTTATTTATTTATTTATGTATTCGTTCCTCCTCAGATTTTTGAGCGGATTCTGTTCATCTGGGCGATCCGGCACCCGGCCAGCGGATACGTACAGGGCATCAACGACCTCGTCACGCCTTTCTTCGTCGTCTACATCTTTGAGTATATCGGTGAGTAGGTGCACGTCTGCTTTACAACGTGCTCCGCGTCACTCCGCGTCACTCCGCGTCACTCCGCGTCACTCCGCGTCACTCCGCGTCACTCCGGCACTCCAAAAAGCCGACCGCCATTGGAAATAATGCATTAGCCAATAATAAAGTGTGTAGCCGAACGCAGTCAGCCTCTTTCATGTGGTGTCTATTTATTAATGAGCACCAGATGGTCGAGGCGGGATGTATGGTGGCGGCGGCGGCGGTGGGTAGGCGGTCCGAGTGGCCGACACGTGTACGTTTCCAATGCTTTGATAACCATCTTCAAAGTGTGCAAGCATTAGCTTTAACCAACATTAGCTCTTCTAAAACATCTCGGACACCTTACATGATTAGAATGTGGCGGGACAAAGTGGACCATGTCATAATAATATGTGCTTCTTGGTTCGAGCTGGGTGGTGTTCCTCAGGGTGGACTGTTAGGACCGTTTAATAGAATATTAACAGAATGTAAGTGTTATAGTTGCATACAACACTATAGCACTATAGCTGGTATGAGGGCTGAAATGAGCTCTGCAAGCATTAATACAGATACTGTACCGTTACTGTGTTTATCTCCGGTTACTTACTCTCACTTTACTAGTCCCCTTGCACAGCAATACAGCTCTCCCGTCATTTCTGACACTTTTGGAATATGTCCTGGAAGTCTTCTTTTTGTAGCATGTCAAACATTCTGCAACCATTGAGCCGGACCTTCACATCTGCAAGAGCAAAATCTGGGTTCGGAAGTGAAACTGTGCTGTTTTACGACGTAAATCAGCGAAACTGTAAATATGCTAGCTAATTAAGCATTTGAAGTAAACAAATTTCTTAAATTGTGTGGTCTGTTTCATTAGTTAATCAGCGATACATATTTCCTGACGCACTGTTTATTATTATTATTATTATTGTTCTTGTTTATTATTATTATTATTATTATTATTATTATTATTATTATTATTATTATTATGTGGAATGTAATGCTCTAATGTTAATTTGGTAATAATTATATAATATAAGATTATTCAGTAAAGGTGTGTCTACTTTATTATTTATACAGCAAGATGTTCAGCAAGAAGTGTTTTTGTGTTTTCCTCTTTCACTGCCAAATAGGATTATCTTGTTAGCAGTGTTGACACTTCTGTGCTTTTGCGAAGCTTTTTGGATATAATGAAAAAAAAAACATGTCAGAAACTCGCTTGAAGACCGTGAACACCGATGGAAATCGTGTGTCTCGGCATGCTTCTAAATAAAATGGCTCGGCACACGGAAAACATGTCATTTTTAATGAAAATAGCAGATAAGCAGAACATCAGTAACCGAACGAGTCGGAGAAGAAACCGGCAGTCTTTCAGATTGGAATCTATCAGATCACTGTGAAGCCAGATGTCTAGATCCACAGCACAACGGAGAACGCAACGTCGTGTGCAAGACAACCGAAATTACTCGCTTTTACTTTAAGAAGAAAATAATCGGGGGGAAAAAGTTGATCAAACAGACTCCGCGCTCCTCGTGTACTTTGCTCCCGAACTGCTGACCTACTTAAACTGGCAGAAATGTGTGCACATTCGGGTTCTCCTCTTATGTATTTGTTTCACATGCAGACTGACTGCTTATTAAACCTTAAAGCTTGTGAAATTGAGGAAGCGTATGATCTCCTCAGGTCTGTGTGGGTAAATGATTCCCAGGTGTTTCATCAGCTGTTGTAGTGAGAATTTCATCCAAATCACAAACTACCAAGATATAAACAACTTTCAGTCACTCAACTCCCCCCCAATCCCCCCCAATCCCCCCCCCCCCCCCCCCCCCCCCCCCCCCCCCGGGTTTGTTTTTGTTTACATTTGTTAAAAAAAAAACTCCTCTTAAGAAAATTTCAGTAAATTTCAGTTTGTAATCTAGTAAACCAGTGTTGGTTTAATTATTGATAGAGACTCGAAGCACTGTCTGTCTGTCTGTCTGTCTGTCTGTCTATCTATCTATCTATCTATCTATCTATCTATCTATCTATCTATCTATCTAACTATCTAACTATCTATCTATATACTATATCTATCTATCTATATATTATATCTATCTATATATCTATCTATCCCTACGTATGCCTTCATACCTTTTCTGTATGTCTGTCTGTCTGTCTGTCTGTCTGTCTGTCTTCTGTCTATCTATCTATCTATCTATCTATCTATCTATCTATCTATCTATCTATCTATCTATCTATCTATCTATCTATCTATCTATCTATCTATCTATCTATCTATCTATATCTACTAGTTCATACATTTTCTGTCTGTCTGTCTGTCTGTCCTGCCTGCCCTGCCTGTCTGTCTGTCTGTCTTCTGTGTATCTTATCTATCTATCTATCTATCTATCCCTACATATGACTTCATACATTGTCTGTCTGTCTGTCTGTCTGTCTGTCTGTCTGTCTGTCTGTCTGTCTGTCTATCTATCTATCTATCTATCTACTATCCATCCACCATTTGTGTCTTCTGTCTCTGGTCTGTCTTGTCTGTCTGTCTGTCTATCTATCTATATCTATCTATCTATCTATCTATCTATCTATCTATCTATCTATCTATCTATCTATCTATCTATCTATCTCTATCTATCTATCTATCTATCTATCTATCTATCCTATCTATGACTTCATACATTGTCTGTCTGTCTGTCTGTCTGTCTATTTAGTCCCATCTATCTATCTATCTATCTATCTATCTATCTATCTATCTATCTATCTATCTATCTATCTATCTATCTATCTATCTATCTATCTATCTATAGTCTATCTATCTATCTATCTATATTAACTATCTTCTATTATATCTCTCACTCTATAGTTATTCTATCTATCTATCTATTTACGTTGCTTCATACCTTTCTGTCTGTCTGTCTGTCTATCTATCTATCTTTCTGTCTGTCTGTCTGTCTGTCTATCTATCTATCTATATCTATCTATCTATCCCTATATGCTTCATCTGTCTGTCTGTCTGTCTGTCTGTCTGTCTGTCTGTCTGTCTATCTATCTATCTATCTATCTATCTATCTATCTATCTATCTATCTATCTGTCTGTCTATCTGTCTGTCTATCTGTCTATCCCTCTGTCTATATGCCTGTCTGTCTGTGTATCTATCTATCTATCTATCTATCTATCCCTACATATGACTTCATACATTGTCTGTCTGTCTGTCTGTCTGTCTGTCTATCTGTCTGTCTATCTATCTGTCTGTCTATCTATCTATCTATCTATCTATCTATCTATCTATCTATCTATCTATCTATCTGTCTGTCTGTCTGTCTGTCTGTCTGTCTGTCTGTCTGTCTGTCTGTCTGTCTGTCTGTCTGTCGTCTGTCTATCTCTCCCGACATTGTTCATACATTGTCTGTCTGTCTGTCTGTATCTATTAGTCTATCCCTACATATGACTTCATACATTGTCTGTCTGTCTGTCTGTCTGTCTATCTATCTATCCCTACATATGACTTCATACATTGTCTGTCTGTCTATCTATCTATCTATCTATCTATCTATCTATCTATCTATCTATCTATCTATCTATCTATCTATCTATCTATCTATCTATCTATATCTATCTATCTATCTATCTATCTATCTATCTATCTATCTAATCTATGACTATGACTTCATACATTTTCTGCCTGTCTGTCTATCTATCTATCTATTTATCTATCTATCCATCCATCCATCCCTACATATCCCTTCATACATTTTCTGTCTGTCTGTCTCTATCTATATCCATCCATCCATCCAAACCATGTGGACACCTGAGCATAAGCTGTGCTGATTGAACTGTGCCTCATTTGTGCACGTTCAGGCACGGGGGTGTTAGTAAAGGCAGGTTCTGATGTCGGGTTCAGTGAGGATGCCTGAGGGTTCACTCAATGTTTCACTTTTTACCAAGGGTTTCCAATAGGGTTGAGGTCAGAGCTCTTTTTTTTACGCCACTCAAGATCGTTCACCCCAATCCCATGTAAAGCATATCTTGTATTGTCATACTGGAACAGGTTTGGTTCTTGTAGTTCAGGTGGAGGGAAATTCTACCACATCCAAAGACGTCTTATATAATTTTGTGTCTTTAACTTTGTAGTAATAGTTTGTGGAAGAAACACAGACAGCTGGGAAAGTCAGATCCATGAAGCTATGAAGCAGAACGACAAGGAGAATAAGAATACAAGTAAAGTATATTCCATATTTTGATCTACTCGATACTGATTGGCTGGAAGGCGTGAAGTTGAACTGTTTAATGCACAGGTAAACAGTTTTGCCATAGTTCTGTATTAATGCCCTGCTTTTTAAACAACAATGACTGTAGAAACATAGACAGAATCATGCATGACAGGTGATTAACACTGATTGTCTCTTCATCATGGCACATGTTAGTGTTTGGGATATATTACACGGTGTGTGTATAATTTGTCAATGTCTTAGAAGCAGGTAAAATTGACAAGCATAAAGATTTGAGCAGTTTGGGTAAATTGTGATGGCTGGACGACTGGGTCAGAGCATCTCCAAAATGTAAGCTGTTATGGGGTGTGTCCCGGTCTGCAAGGGTCAGTATCTATTTAAAATGGGCCAAGGAATCATGTGTGTGGGTGTGGAATATCTTATGTATGTAATCTAGTAAACTAGTGTTGATTTTTAAACACTTTAAGCACTTCCGTCTGTCTGTCAGTCCATCACTCTGTCTTTCTATCCATCCATCTATCCACTCTACTACTCCCGTAGTTCAAATTGATCAAGAAGTTGCATCTCAATGGATCAGAACTGTTTTGGTGGCAAAAAGGGGACCAACACAGTATTATTCAGGTGGTCATAATGAGTTATGCCTGATCGGCATAAAGTGCGACTGTTATTGTAAACATGTCCTAATGGCCGCACCGGGTGTCTTGTAACCATTATGCTGAATATGAATTTGACGATTATATCGTTAAAATGAGATCTACATAACCGACGGTTAAGCGCAGGCGATCTTCTGACCTCGGTGCTCAGTGGCAAGTCTCGGACGCGACGGTTCGCCATTTCTTTGTCTCTCACCCATTGGGCATCCTGACAAAGCTTTTCAGAAACGTCCTCATCTTTTGTTGTCAATGAGGAGAATGAAAAAGCGGTTTCTGGGAGTTCGCTCTTCTCTCTTCCGAGCCTCACCGCTTTTTAAAGATGCATGATGACAGGATATAATTTGAAAGCAGGCAGGCCACTTGTTTGTAAGACGGCGTTCGACTAATGCGGTAGTGAATAATAACTTTTCTCCGTACGCCTGTGAAGACGTATGTCAAGCGCTAGAGTGGCGGCTTACTGGAGACACGCTCTGTACAGGCTGCTATTTTTGGGGGGGGTGGGGGGTGGGGGGGGGGAAAGGGGTGGGAAATAATGGTGAACATAAATCAAGAGAGATTTTTAAACACTTTGCTGTTATTGAGCATGAATCTGCATTTCAGTACAAGGATGGCACAAAATACTGGCGTTACCTGCATTGTGTGAGCCAAAGTGTTCGAACCTCTGACTTTTGATGTCCGTGATTCACACTTTATATTACCCACTTGAGCGGATAGGTTTCCCTTTTGAGTTCACCGCAGACTCTCTCATCACAGATAGAACTTTATGAACTTGACTTTTCCACCCATATGCGGTTCTTCCCCCAGACCGCTATCATGAAGCTGGATGTGCATATTTGTATAGGAGGTAGTGGCATTAATTTTCTTCTTCACTTAAACTAAGAGACTGGGATGAAATTCCCAGAGCCGTTGGTGTATTGGACTTTAGGTTCCTCCTGCTACACAACAGTGTCTTGCCTCATGTATTTGGATGATGGATGAAGGGTCACTGGACTCTTATTTTCCTCAGACTTGAATCCAATAAAAAAACAAACCTTTGGGATCTTGTGTATCGGAGCATCAGAACTCATGAAAGAGCGCCACAGACTGTCCACCGTTTCCCTGATCCGGGTCTGGGAGGAGCTGATCGAGATCAGCATCTCGTTAACAGCATTCCATTGAGTTTTATTTCTATAGCGCTTTTCACAATGTGCATTGTATCAGCTCAGAGCAGCTTTACAGAATGGGATAATTACAGTACATTAAATACCTGTATGGATGATTTACGTGTATTTGTACCTGATGAGCAAGCCTGGGGCGAGTGTGGCAAGGAAAAACTCCCTTATTGGAAAGAGGAAGAAACCTCGAGAGGAACTGGACTCAAAAGGGAAACCCATCCTCATCTGGGTTTTAAAAGTGGCTAGACATTGTGTGGAGTGGATTCTGGAATATGGCACCATACGCTCTACTGACTTGCATTATATGTTGTAAGGATGAAATTGTCGGATTACATTTTTTAATTGACTTTAATTGTGATTTTCGATGGCAGCCTTCAACAGTTTGATGATTTTGGTTTCCTGTTTACAGTTTCCTATTTAATGTGCTATAAATTAAACTAATTAAACTAATACTAATTATTTGTCACATATACATTACAGCACAGTGAAATTCTTTTCTTCGCATATCCCAGCTTGATGTTGGTAGTTGGGGTCAGAGCGCAGGATCAGCCATGAAACGGCGCTCCCTGGAGCACACAGGGTTAAGGGTCTTGCTCAAGGACCCAAGGGCGGCCATACCGGGGCTCTTCCGATCAGCAGCCCAGCGCCTTAGACCACTGAGCCACCGCCCCCCCTCCCTTGATATATATATATATATATATATATATATATATATATATATATATTTATATATATTCTATATATATATATATATATATATATATATATATATATATATATATATATATATATATATATATAAATATATAAATAAAAATGTTTTACATTTTTTTATTTGATTATTTTTTATTATTATTTGTGTAATTGCTCCATCAAACCCCTGCCCTGGCTAACATCCTATGGCTCGAAGATTTCAATGATTTACATGTTGAAGTTTAATAAACCGTATATTTTTACACACTTTAATCCACACGATTACTTAATGATGATTTTATTTGTATAACGTTTTATTTGTGAGGTTATGAATGATTTGCTGATTTGAAGGTGTGAAGGATTTGAAGTGTTACGCTGAACCCTCCTAACCTCCATTTCCTGAACCGAAATCTAATCCGCTTTATATCTTCACAGAAGGTTTTACAGTAGCAATCAGGTACAGTTTCTTGTATGCCATCTTCCCTCATTTTCACCAGTAGCCATTTCAGTCTGTGCTTGGTAAAGTAGATCAGGCTTTTTATTTTTATATAAAAAAAAAACACATGCTTCCAAGGAGATTACATTTTATCCTCAGTGTGTGAGCAGAGCGGGTGCTCATTGGTCCGAAGTAAGAACGGACAGCGATCAGTCACACGGAGAGCGATAATGAGGCTGCTTTTCGTCCAATGTCATGACTGACATTTACCTCAGGTTTTGAGGAGGATGACTGATGTAGATGGTTCTTATGGCTGAAGTGATTGCTCATATTGTTGTGAATTTATCATGTTTGAGAAATGTCCTGTCTTTAACTGATGTAGATAGAGGTCATCTCGGAATGTCCTGGAAAAAGATTCCTTCTAGAATAATGTGGTGGGAGTTTGAAATAGAGATAATTCTAATGGTTATTTGCCTGTTTGCTGTTAAAAAAAATAAAACTAAGAATATTATTATTATGATTATTATTATTGTTATGGTTGATATGGACTAGCTGTGGGAGACATTGGAGTGGAACCACCAAGGCTACAGTTTTCATTTGTAAGCGCGTGAGGTATTCATATTTCCCCGTGAAAGGTAAAGGCAATAAAGGTTCCCTCGGTGGTGCTTCCCCACCGCTCGGCTCTCCAGATATTTACCGAGAGACATCGATTTCCTGTTGTCATGTTTATACTTTTTGTACTTCATTCACTACATATGGCACTAAATGCTAATTAAATCAATAAATCATAGCCAGCGCCGTCCCGCAGAGTCGGCGTATTTAAATTCTCGCAATCTTCAAATCCACTTTTCTCCCGTTTCACGTCTCAAGGTAAGGAATAAGACACAGGTTTCGACTCCATTGTCTTCAGACATTCCATTATTCTGGGCGCTAAGACAGTCTCCCGGAACGTATATTGCAATTAATTTCCGTTTCTTTTCATGTTCAAGCTAATATAAAAATAGAATGAAATCAGAACATAAAAGGTCTGGGAGAAAATGTCCGCGGGGAACGAAAAAAAAAAGGTCTGGAGCTCTGTTGCAAGGAAGAGCAGAATAGCTGTAATAAAATGACGGGCAATAAATTTCAAGTGAAATAAAGTCCCCCCATCCCCCCCATCCCTTCCCCTTTCATTTTCGTGTATTTGGGATATATTCGCAGAATAGAAGCTCCGGATTTGAAAAGTTTAATATTCGGTGTGATTCCGTTGTAATAAATAACGATCAACAGCCTTTTTTTTTTTTTTTTATATATTTTTTTTAATCAGACCGTATCCTATTTGCTATAATACAAGAGAAAAGTAGAAAGGACGTTACTCATAATCACATACTCCGGTTCTCGTGATATTTCTTACTTTGCATGTTTGTATAAGAATTTATCAGCATCAGAATGAGGTTTATTGGCTTTGTGTGGACACAGACTGAGCTGTTGGTTCACTCTCTAAAGTACAGACGAATAATCCTGTACATTTATACAGTTTTACCTTCACTTATATTTAGAATCGCACGCAGTGTTTCCCAAGTAGACACACTTTTGAATAAGGTCCCTCTTGAGGGTCCTACCTCATACCATCTAAGGGGGTTATTTTCTCCCCAGGTTTGCACATCATGAATAAATACACGTTCACCTATATTTTTTTTATATTTGTTTTGCTCGGGGACAATATCCATTGCGAAAGGCGCAGGAGAAATAAACCCGAATTGATTTGAAGCCCTGGCCGAACTACACACAGATTCTTTTCCACGCCATCCGCCGTGTGCTTCGCCTCCCTCTCATTCCGGGCCAAAACTCTCTCTACCCATTAGGCAGCATTAAGGCTTTGTAATTAAAGAGGATGAACCTGATGGAGTGGTATAGACTCTTTAGCATGGCACACTATTGAACACGAGGGGATCTATATTGTAATTTGCTTCATGCCGATGTATGGATTCTCGCAGGGCCGAAAGGCCTAAAGGAGACGTGCTCCACCGGCGCCGTCTTCGAATGCTCAAGAGTAGCGACGATCGCATGACGATCAAGATAATGATGAACTCCTTTTGTGCTACTATTACACTATGTTTGTGTGAAGGAGTTCATAATTGATGAATGGCAACAGATACATCTTCTAATGCTTAGTCCATGATTGTGTAGTCACGTGCTCACTCGGATGTTTTGTTAACCCGTCCACCATTTTGCCTTTGTTATCCGTTTTGGGTTCCAGCTGCAAGACCATGTCTTTTAAATCCCATCCCTTGACTAAAGGTCTGGTCCTTTGTCCTCTGGTTCGATTGTGTTCTATACAGACGAATGGGAGTCTGTGTATAAATAAGACCCCTCCCCGACGGCCATTTAAAATTGCCAGCTTTTTAATAAGTCGGCATTTGAAATCGGTGGCAGCTGTTCGTCCCTGAGAAGCAGCATCGGACTCTGTGTGCCCGTTATTTCTGAAGTATATCCGCCTTTGTTTCCGCAAGAGTGCCTCGAAGGCTTGGGGAGTTTGGAGGTGATGTGTTACAGCTTCCCCGGGCGTTACGTATCGAGCTCTGATAATTGTCAAGGCTGAGGAGTTCTGTGGATCTGGGGAGGTAATGGACATTAATGGAGGTCTAGGATCAGCTCTGAGACCTGCTGGATGAATGCACATCTCTCCCTCTTCTGTCACCCTCATGTAATGAATAGCCCTTAGCACACTCCGTATTTCCTATCTGCCAATTTCAGAAAGGAAAGACCCATGATCAGGAGTTTGGAACCGATTTCTTAATTCGGATAGTCCCGGACTTAAGGTGGCAATGGGTTCCGACGACCCCATGTGTTATCTTACCCAGCTTACCTTCTACAAATTTGCTGTACCCCTGTGTATCGTCAAATAGAAAAATAGTTTGGGGTTTTCCTGTATGTGTGAATTTAAAGCACAGCTATAATTAAAATAGCTATAAAATATCTCCCGATAGGTCAATTTCAGCAACATTGCCATATTCCTACATTTTTATGATGTACAATACTTTGGCATGTGGATTTTGATTTCCTTCAGTTGCCCAAATGGCAACTTAAAAGTAAACGTCTAATTGTGACGCTGACTTGGATCAACAAGCCATGGACCCAAATGAAATAAATCTGTTAAGGAATTAGCATAGACATTTGCTATCCTGCCAATAAACCTCGGATGGAGCCAACAACCAAACAAGCCTTTATGGCTCTGATTATTGCTTGATTTCATTTTGTTCACACTGGTAAACCCAAAATGTGCTGAACAGACCAATGTCTGCAACGATAGCAGCGCTTTCTATACCCCCACAAGAGCTGGAAACCAACTTGCACAGCTTGTTATATGAAGGAACTTGCTGTAAGCATTCCTGACCCGGAGTTGTCACTCTGATTTAAGATTGCAAGCAACTTTTCCACCCTGAATGCCCCCCCATCCCGAACATGAATTACCTCAGGTTACATCAGCGGCATGCCAGGAGTTCTCGATGCTGATTGTCTTCGAGGGGCTTTAAGAACAGAGGTCCGCATTACAAGCCGAGACTGCCTGTTGATAGGCTCTAATTTTCCCAAATGCAAACTCGTCTGGATAATTTAGCGACTGGAAGCGCAGAGTCACAGAGGAAGTCACAGAGGTGGAATAAGACATGTGGCTTTAACCGTTGCCCGTGGTGCAAAGAGGAAAAGAGATGAAGGGAGTCGTGCTGAGATCTGGAGGAATCAGCCGCACACGAGCTGCTCCTCACCACATACGGCGCTCCGCATCTTTGATGTGCTCTCAGTCTGGATGTAGGATGAGTCTGGCAGTCAGCAGGGTGGCATCAGGATCGGTTTATACAAGACCTTCTTCTGCCTCGAACTCCCGCTGCACTTCTTGGTGCCATTGCGTCGATCCACCCTCGCTTGACTTCGGATCGACCAGGAACTCCAGCTTTCCACTGGAGACATGAACGCTCACTGGTGTGCAAGACGCAGCAGCGAGTCTTTAATGAGTATCGGGTTTTGTCCGTCTTCCTCCCATTCGAGTAAACCAGAGGCTGATTTTAACGTGCCGCTGATTAACGTCCCTGATTTGCTCTAACAAGTTGTTAAGTGATTGCCCGGCAGGTCCTCAGGCGTTGGGAGGTGGGTACCCCCCCCCCCCCCCCCCCCCTCCCCCGCCATTCTTCTTTGCTTGACTTCCTCATCGAACTGAGCCACTTTACTCTTCCACTTTACTTTTCCAGCCTTGTTTAGAGAGCAAAAGCCGTGATTAGCAGAGCCTCACACGATTACCAAGATTGCTAATGTAGCTATGGGCTGCTGAGGCGTTTTCTAAAGGATTGATCTTTATAGATGTCAGATAAATCGCTAGATCTGGGCCGTAATGAAAGAGAAGAGACCTAGACCTTAACTTGAACCCATTTGTCTGTGTTTTGATTTGCCTCGCAGGAGCAGGGATGCAACCTATGTATGTAACTTCTAAAATAAATACCAAGGCCCAGACTCGAATCTAGAAAATGATTATGGGGTGGCAAGGGGAAGGGGGGGTGGGGGGGGGGGGGGGGGGGGTGGCATGAGAATTATAATTGGTGGCAACTCTGAAGTAAGGATGCTTCATGGATTAATGGATTCAAGTAATGAGATCCATAATTTGTGTTAGCGCTGGTTTACTTAAGTCAAAAACACACAACACCACAAAAACCAGATTTATATCACCATCTTCAAAAATAAACATAATATTAAAAATTGTTTAGATAGGCTGTTAGTCATTAATACATTCAAAAGTTAATCAAAATGAACTGTAATAATGTATAATGTGATTAGATGTATATTTGTACAAATACATCGATTTGTTCCTTTTTATTAATTTTTTTACACACACACACACACACACACACACACACACACACACACATATATATATATATATATTGTTTTTTTTATATATTATATATAACATCATATAATATAATATCTATCTATCTATCTATCTATCTATCTATCTATCTAGCTATCTATCTATCTATCTATCTATCTATCTATCTATCTATCTATCTATCTATCTATCTATCTATCTATCTATATATCTATCTATCTATCTATCTATCTATCTATCTATCTATCTATCTATCTATATCTATCTATCTATCTATCTATCTATCTATCTATCTATCTCTCTATATATCTATATATATATATATATATATATATATATATATATATATATATATATGAAACCTTCCATTTAAAACAATGCCTTGTTTAAAAATCCAGAAATCTGGATATTATTGTTATTTTTAGCAGTGAACACGTACATATAATGACATTATATTGCACTTGATTATCGGACTTGATTTTCCAGTAAGTTGAATGTGTAATGTGGTTTCAAGCCTTCATAACACACTGTGATAAATCTAATATATGATATTGCATTTTTACTATATTTTTTTTTTGTCTTTGAACTCCAGCATATGAACATTAGAGAGAAATTGCCCTGTCACCGGGTCATCCGTTTTCTTTGAGGAATTGGGTAATATTGCATATTTTTGGATTCGGTTTAATTACTCAACTATAAAAAGCTATAAATTGAAGTTCTGCTCCCATCCCAGCTGTGAGCCATTGCTCTCTCTCTATCTCTCCTAGTGAAACGTGTCAGGCTTGTCCGAGCGCTCGAAAACGCCGTTGTCAGGAGCCTCAACAAGCTCGTCTTATTGGTTTTGCCAGACTTTGAGGGTCTGTAAAGTTATTTGTTACATTACCCAAATATTCTGGGTGTAATTTGTAAATTTCCAAGGACTCAGAAAGGGCAGTTTAACTGTCTGGCCGTTCCCTTAATGTCTCATGACCTTCCCATTACTGTACGTCTAATGATTTCCCTCAAACTGCTGAGAACTGCAAATTAATTCCCTAATGGACTGATCTGAGCTCATATTTCACACTCTGGGAAACTTGGTCGTCTCCTCTAATTATTACAGCCGCCCCTTCGAGCCGCTGTCCTCTCACGGCGCAAGTCCAGCTAAGCGCGAGGCCGTCACACGAGTCGACAATTTTTAAATTATTAAAAAAAAAAAAATCAGATTTCAGGGTTTTTCGTTTTAGAAGTTATTTCATATCACTTTTGAAACATCACTCATGCAAACGTGCGTGTGTCGGATGCTAGGGCTCTCTGGCATGAGGATTGCTTGAGTGCTGGCCAGCTCATTTCAGTTTGCACTCAAACGCCTCTTTCGTGGTCAGAAATAAATGTTCTTTTTTTTCCCCCCCTGATATGCTGGAGTGGTGCAACAGTGGTGATTTTCTACATCACTTTGGTCCAAACTTCCACAGGTGTTACTTCCTACTGAGACCTTTCCATTCTCATGCCCAGTGTTAGTGCTTTGTGGAGGAGTCACATTCATATTTTTTTTATATATATATATATATATATATATATATATATATATATAATAAATAGATAGATAAATATATGTGTGTGTGTATATATATATTATATATATATATATATATATAATATATTAGAGATATATATATATATATATATATATATATATATATATATATATCATATATATAATATATAAATCCTATATGCAATATATACCACACACACACCACACACACACACACACACACACACACACACACACACACACCACACACACACATATATTTATTTATCTATCTATTTATTTATTTACCATAAATTCTGGACTATAAAGCGCACCTGCATATAAGCCGCATCCGCTCTATTTAAAAAAAAAACCCCAAAAAAATCATAAATAAGCCGCACCTGCATACAAGCCGCATCCGCTTTTGAATTGTAAATGTACATGTATGTACCTAAATAGATCCTTTCCTAACCTGTATTTTAACACGGTGTAACGTTGGACGCTGCACAGAGACGCGGAGATCCGGAATTCATACAAAACAGGATTTATTAGAATAAAGAACTCAGGAGACGCCGCTCATACGGAGCGGCCAGACAGACAAAGGTTAGGCATAAACATATATCGAGCGTCCGTGTCCGCGACACTAGGTATGTGCTACGAGCCCGGACGGGGATTGTAGAGTGAACCGGGCTTATATCGGGAGAGGGAAAATCAAGAACCGCTGAGGCTGTATTGTGTGTGTGTGTGTGTGTGTGTGCGTGTGTGTGTGTGTGTGTGTGTGGAAAAGAGCAGGGAGGAGAGAGAGAGCACCGAGCAGCAGCTTTACTGATTAAAACGGGACAGAACCAAGAGAAAATAAGCGCTATTTACAGTATTTATCTTCATTTCTCCTGTGTGTGAAATCACGTCACCTTAACCTTGTAAAGATAGAGTTTGTCCTCCTTCTATCCGCTTCTACTAGATATTCCACTTATATCTGCTAAAGAGGAACTAGTGCATTCTTCTTCTTTGCATTTATTTTGTGTTAGTTTTGATTCTAATTCCGGTTAGAGCCCCTAGCGGTCGGGAAAAAATCTGCAGAATAGCCGCACCTTATTATTAGCCGCATGGTTCAAAACCTAGGAAAAAAGTAGCGGCTTATAGTCCAGAATTTACGGTATTTTCTCTCTCTACTGTTGTGCAAAGTGTCGGATCAAGCACTTGCCGCAACAAGTGCTTTAAGTTTCCTTTGGTGTCCTGGTGATGTACAAACTTTTTAACACCATGATTACTTTTAAGCGTTTTCAAAAATATTGTGTATTCATGCCCTACGTTGAGTTTGGTTTCCCTAAAAATGAACATACATGTACATAAAGCGAATAACTAGGGCGCGGCATTGAAAAAAAATCTATTTATAAAATTAAATCAGAACACAATATACCTTTAAAGAATCTCCCAGACACTGTTAAATAATTAAATCCCTCCTGCCAATCCCTCCTGCGTGTGGATGGAAAGATGGAAAAAGTGAAATCTGTTAAAATATTTATTTAAATGCTTTTTTAGCATAATCGTCTGTATTTTAACTTGTTAATACTCAGTGTGAAATCAGACATTGAGCACCCCTTATATAATCATTTATATCATTTCATCACACCTCTGTGTAATTGCTATTAGACTCCACCTGCAAAAAATGCATGCAGAAGTGAAACCCAGGCCTAGAATAAACCCTGAATAGACATTCAGTACTCAGGTTTGTTTACCCGTGGTTGTTACTGCAGCCTTAATGTAAGCTTGAAACATTCCTCCTGTTTTACCCGGACCTCTCATCAACAAGGCTTCGCTGCCCACAAAAACCCTTTTTTTTTTGGTTTGTTTTCCACCCTTCATTCCTCAGTGTCAGTAAACAAAAGTGTTATATTTAGTCCTCGGTGATTAAAAAGAATCGGTGCTTGATTATACGTCTTTTTGAAATGTCGTACAGACGCGGCTGTAGGGTTGCTACATTTTTTGAATAAGTGAACACGACGGCTTTAGCTTTGCGTTGACCTTTTCGGCTTTATTCCCATTCTAATTTCTGTGATGAATCTTTCTATGGATAATGCGCTACAGTCAAGTCCTAATTTCGAGGCAGTCCTGTTAGTGCACCGTCAACGGCAATCACACCCCATTCAGTTTAATTTCCCGGTTGTAAATGATTTAATGCCTGTGGAAGGCCTGTGTCAAGTACCAAATAAAAGCCTGTTTAATTGCTAAATCGTAGTCCACTGCAAACAAGCCGGTATCGAGCGAATAGACATATTCATTTAGCATTTCTCATTCTGAGTCAATAAATAAAAGAGTCGAATGAATCCAACTCGCAAGAAGCGCGATGCACAAATAAATAGTTTTCTTTTCACTCACTCTTATATTAAGCATTACGTATATATAGTAGTCATGGTGTGATAATCTGGCAATCCATCTTCCCCATCTCACAGATATAGTGTGTAAGTGATGGTACCCTGTGAGAAAATAGGCAAAAAAAAAAATACTGCATCATATATGCCATTACAATTGTAAGAATTATGCCTAATTGTTTTAATTAATAATAATTATTCTTTAATTATGTACACCTGGTCATCACACACACACACACACACACACACACACACACACACACACACACACACGCACACACGTGTCCTTTCCAAAGCCATAACTGTGTTCCAACAGCTTCCGTTCATCTTGCAAACCTTCCCAGTGCATTTTGAATTGTGGCTATGGTGGATTTATACTCATTCAGCCACAAGAGCATTAAAAAGCCTCGGATCTGCTGTGTGCGAGACGTCCTGTGCACAGTTGGTTTTTAGATTCATCCCAGTAGTATTCATTCGGGGGATAAAGTCAGCATGGGGCCGCTAGGTTTATTAGTTTTTTATTAAACTTATCATACCATGGCTTAGCGGAGCTGCCTTTGTACAGTGAGAATTTTTTTTTGTAGGAAAATCGGAAATCTACAGAATTTAAATACAATATTTTGTATCTTTTTTGATCCCCGTATGGTTGAAAAAGTGCATTTTGAACTGCTGGTGTGAAATGTATTTGGCGCTGCTACAAATGGTATTTTGAAACGTCTGGTCTAAAGGGACCAACAGGCACTAGATCTTTATTCGGTGATGTTTAACTTGGCTGTATAGGGATCTTGTAAAATGATAAAGAAGGGGCTTTGTAGCTTATTGTAGAAAGATTTAGACGGTTGTAGATCGTTGGAGAACAGGGGTGGGCAATTATATCTTCCAAAGGGATACATGAGAGACCTGAGGTTTGTTGGAGGGCCATATCAACTATAACCTGAACTTAATTTATTAAATGTATTAATTTATTAAATAACTCCTTGTGTGCATTATGTGCCTTAAATTGTTGACAGGTGAGGGGGGGGTGCCTTGTGCGTAAATAGAAGGAAAAAAGAAAAGGAAAATAGAAGGAGCTTGTGTATTTTTGTTGAAGCGTCATGCAATTTATTATAGAAGGGTCCAGTAGGACTTTTTGTAGATGTAAAATGTAGTTGCATGCTGTAAAATGATCTAGAAGGAGCATGATTTTATAGTAGGATCTTGTACTAAACATTTACAAGCATCTTTTTAGAAGCAAACTGGTAAAATGATGTAGATGATGTTGATGGACATTGTAAAATGATGTGGATGGATCTTGTATTATAACGTAGCAGGATTGTTGTAGGAGGATCTTGTAGATTGTTGTCAGAGGATCTTGTAGATTATTATAGGAGCATCTTGTAGATTGTTGTAGGAAGTGCTTGTAGGATGATGTTCAGTGGGGTTCAGAAAGCTGTCATGCTATTTAAAGTCCTTTACTACAGCACATGGATCATCCAAAGACATAAGAACACTCAAATTGGTCAAAAGCTTAAAGGAAAAAAAACAGGACAGGAGTCATATACAGTCTCATACAGTCATATACAGTCTCATACAGTCTCATACTGTCATGTACAGTCTCATAGTCTCATACAGTCATGTACAGTCTCATACTGTCATGTACAGTCTCATACAGTCTCATACTGTCATATACAGCCATATACAGTCTCATACAGTTATATACAGTCATATACAGTCTCATACAGTCATATACAGTCTCATACTGTCATGTAGTCTCATATTCTCATACAGTCATGTACAGTCTCATACTGTCATGTACAGTCTCATACAGTCTCATACTGTCATATACAGTCTCATACAGTCTCATACAGTTATATACAGTCATATACAGTCTCTCATACAGTCATATACAGTCTCATACAGTCATATACAGTCTCATACAGTCATATACAGTCTCATACAATCATATACAGTCATATGCAGTCTCATACAGTCTCATTCAGTCTCATAGTCTCATACAGTCATATACAGTCTCATATAGTCATATACAGTCTCATACAGTTATATACAGTCATATACAGTCTCTTACAGTCATATACAGTCTCATACAGTCATATACATACAGTCATATATACAGTCATATACAGTCTCATACAGTCATATACAGTCTCATACAGTCATATACAGTCTCATACAGTCATATACAGTCTCATACAGTCATATACAGTCTCATACAGTCATATACAGTCATATACAGTCATATACAGTCATATGCAGTCTCATACAATCATATGCAGTCATATACAGTCTCATACAGTGTCATATACAGTGTCATACAGTCTCATTCAGTCATGTACAGTCTTGCATGCAGTCTCGTACGCAGTCTCGCACGCAGTCTCGCACGCAGTCTCGCACAGTTGAAGGAGATCACCAGTATAGTCAGGAGCCATAGACGTTCACTATACATTCCCTGCAGAATCTGTAAATCAACTCTATTTATTCATGTGTCAATGCAATAAGGCAATAATTGGTGAAATTGGTGGTACAGTATGTTAGAAAAATAACCCCCACTGTTTAGAGCACTGTTCCGTGTTGATTTGGGATCATGTTTGACTCAACATCTTGTAGATAGCTTGATTGCTAATGTTGACTAAGTCTGAACCTCTCAGTAGCAGCAAACGGATTTGGTGTCCAAATCTCCTGGTAGGCCATCAATCTTCACATAAGCACCTTATCCACCACCAGATTTTACACTGGCTATCAGCTGCTTTCGCTTGTACTTCTTCCTCATGTGCTGCCAAGCAGTGACAGTTGTTTGCGGTTCAGTTCTTTACAAATTTTCAGCAATTCCAGACAAATGGAGCTACTTTTATTAGACGGATTTATTTTTTATTTATTTTTATTTTTTTAAGGAGTTATGTTTGTTGGAACAAAGAAATCGTTTCTCTAGCTGCAATTTATTTGCCAATTTTCTTTGACAGACCATCGATACCAAGATGTTTACATATTTACAAAAAAAAAAAAAAAAAAAAAAAAAAGTCAAGGGAGGGGGAAATTTGACATCCTTCCTCACCAGGAATTTTTAAGTTCATTTTATTTAATTAAAAAAAAAAATTATTGTTATGCCACCAATGATTTAGGACACTAACACTAAAAAAAGGTGGTGCATATGCAAATGACCACAAAAAGCAATAAACCACAAAAAAAAGGAAATGAGTGACGTATTGCTTTAAAGGGCTTTAAAAATGAGTTGCGTTTGAGTTGCATATATTCCTACAAAATTGCCCTTTATATTCACTCCTGACTATATAAAGGTCCACAGAGGCGCTCCAGTCTAATACGGTGTGTCTGTTTTCCTAAACCTTATTGGCCTGAAATGCTGGATTTGTAAAATCTCAGGCCTGTTATTCTCCGCCATGTTTCCCCTGATGTCTTTTTTTATGTGTGTTTTATTTGACCATGCCGCGGGTGACATGACTGGCTACACGTAGCGCACTTAAATGCAGAACACATGCTTTATTAAAGTATAAAGCTGTTTTATATATGACTCTGCAGTAGACGATTGTCATAATGTCCAAGGATTAGACTTACTCACAGATAGATCGAATGTATCTGTACGACTAATTCAAGAGGGCAAAAGGACAGAGGATTGATTAAATCGCATTTGCTTGCGTGTTTTATTTGCCGATGCGATGTATAATGCATTAAGGCCAGCAGTGCATGCTCACATTGGCTTGTAGGACAATAGTAATAGCGAGGATTCGAGAGGATTTTGAATGCAGGACAAGGCAATAATTGGCGTTCCGCTCTGTCCTGAACATGACATGAGTGAGTTTTCTAGATTCTTTTTGAAGGCTTCAGTGTTTTGCATTATGTCTATACGTTTCCGGCATTCTACTGTGGAGACGTCGCACTATAGCATGGGTGTGAAAGTCATTGTCACCGTGTGCCACTTCAGCATTATGGTTGGCCTTTAAGGGTCAGTTGTAACAGTATATAGTGTTTGACGCCGCCTCATAACACGAAAGACATCGCGGTTTTTCCCCTTGAAACACACACATTCGCTTTCCCATCTTTCTTGGAAGTGTCTTCCATCGGCATCAATTTTTTGCTTTTTGGACATTCCGGGATAATTTGTATAAAGTTGTCAATTCCACTTGTTGGGAAAATCGGCCTCGGTAAACACTGATGTGGGATACGTTGCAATCTAGTGGCCGTCACTTCGCGGATAACGTAGTCGCGTGCATTGTGGGAGATTTTGTAGTTTGTTGTCAATGCACACTTTAAAGCAGCCTTATTTTAAAACCATCATACACCTTTTAAGCTCTTGTGGGCCACATTGAATGCCGTTCATCAACAAGGGTGTTAGTAAAGCCGCTACTAATGTGGTTAAAGTTTGGGGAAAAATAACATTTGGTTCTAAACATCAAGCGTCGAAATCAGGAATCACAAGACAGTACTTTTATCCATTTAACGGTGTGTAATAGAGCTCGACCGCTAGCTAGGTTGTCTCGAACTTGCCGATCACCAATTAATCACATTATACTTCAAATAAATAAATAAATAGCACTACCGAATCATGAGACGGTTCTAATATTAATGAATAAATTATATAATAAATATATGAAAAGTAATACATTTGTTATAATGCTCTATTATTTATGACGGCGTGCTCTCTCCGTGCAGCGCATGCTCTAATCCTCTAGAGGGCGCTTGTGTAATGACGGACTGGAAACCAGGAAAAAAAAAAACTCTCTCTCTGGATTTTTGCAGATCTGTATCACTGGTTAATCAGCAAAACCGATAAATCGTTCGACCTCTACTGTGGTATAAAATGTGTCTGAAAATATGGTTTCTCTCTGTGTTTTTTAGTGCACATTTTAGGGGTTCGAGCATGCCTGCGCATTCTTACCCTGACTGAATAGCTTTGACCGAAATTTTACATTGCTGCTTTGTATTCTACCCGTGTCTGGTGAATGGTCCGGTGGAAATGCAGTGGGGATGGAGGGGGGGCGGAAGAGAGAGGTTATGGGACATGATAATCACCCGATGTTGCCACCCCCAGGTGTGAAAAGCTGTGCGACCTGCACATAGAGCAACCTTTTTGGGGAAATTGCATTACGTACGTGTTCTGTGAAATCCTCCCTAATTCTGTGAAAGGCCCTTAATAGGCTGTAGCGAATGCACTCGGCAAGACTACGAACGAATATTATGCAGTGATTACCACGCACAAGCGCAGTGATAGGTAAATAAATAATTTGTCTGTCATTAGTGTGTTTTTTCCTCCCCCACTTGGGTTGCTTTGCTTCATTTCGGGAACATCTACAGTATTTCTTCATTTTTACATCATTTATACAAAGCGCAAATCTTGTCCGGTGATGATGCGCACGTATCTTTTACTCCGTGAGCCGCGGTGCATCGCCTCGGCGTCCTGGCGACCGTGCCAAACGTGGGACTATCTTGACTCTTGGAGAGCGTGAGCGCTGCGTTTCTTCTTTCCTACAGGCCTTTTATTCATTACCTCCAGATGACGATCGTCATAAATCACAGATGGATCCGCACCTTCCGTTTCGCGCAATGCCACGCTTACATAGTAATTACGGTCCCGGCTCTCATTATTCTGCTGCTCGGGCGACGGATTTGCCAAATCGACTCCTATATTAATTATCCCCGCTTTCAATTACACCTTTGTGGAATCTGCGTTCCAGTCATTAGCCGGCGCCGGGTGCAGGCAAACATGCTTCGTGATGACCGAAAAACCCTGCTGGTCATGTGATGTGGGACGCTCCGAGTGACACGGAATATGAATGCCTCTTCCAGAGTGTGTGGCGATACCGAGACTGAGCTTGTCTCCTCCCCGTGGCCTGGCAAACGGAGGGCATATGGCCTGGCAGGACTGCACGGTGTGCGACGTCAGAACTAGTGCCAGGTCTTCACAGCTGGCTGCGGCAGAGTGCCAAGGGAAGCTTGTCTGTTATCCCCTGCACACAGGAAGCGACCACAGGCCAACAGGAAGCGGTAGCAGGAGGAACCTGGCTCCAGATGGAGGGATCGGTGCAAAACTGTCAAACGATGCACTCTGCACCATATGAATATTCTCTTTTTGTTTTTTTTATCTTTTCTCCCCTCGCTCCCCCCATTTTATGGGAAATGTATAATTAGTGTAGTGAGTCTGGAATGCCAGGTGACATTTCTGTGCTTGATGGGAGCCCGGTAGGCTTTTTATGTGTATGTACGCCATTTGATGAGGGTTTGTGTATGCAGAGACCCCTTCAAGAAGGAGGCCACCAGCAGCATGTGCTAATTAACACACAGCGGAGATGAAGCACACCTCAGAGCGTCTCCAGGGTTGGACCAGGTGTCCCAGCGGAGCCCCGGCTCAAACAAGCTGTCCTCGAACCACCGGCAAATTCAACCTTCCAATTACTGCTCACCACTTTTTCCTACCTGCACTGTTTTCTGCATTTCCTGGCAACTTTCTGCGCTCGTCGTGCGAGGACTGAAGTGAGCTCCGTTCCGGGCAAAGTGATTTAATTCCTTTTTTGATGGAAGAAATGGACCGAGAAGAAACTTCAATCGACAATGTTTACACCCGCTTTAGATTGTTGTTGACTATGATTTTTAGATGATGGACTCGTGTCAATTCGGAACATGCATATCGTGTATATATACATAGCACTCCTCAAAATCATCCTGATCCGGATGGGCTATATTTGCAGGGTCTATATTTGCAGGATATATATATATGTGTGTGTGTGTGTGTGTGTGTGTGTATATGGATGTGTATATATATATATATATATATATATATATATATATATATATATATATATATATATATATATATATATATATATATAATATATAATGCTATATGCAGGTTATATTTCATTTAGGCTTCTGGGTCATACGGCACATAGTGTTTGTTGAAACTTTTGTGTGAGACTATACACTAGAGTTGGGCGATATGGCATATACATTGAATTGCGATATTTTTTAGTCAGAATTATTATTATTTTTTTTTCGATTTTGGATACAATTGTGCGATTGATTTCTTCGTATTTTCAACATTGACATAAACTCGAATGAATCGGTAATGACGATTAATCTTTACTATAAACTGTCCCAGTGCATTATACAATATAAGTAACTTACACATCTACAGCAAGCAGTGGAAGATCTGGATCAGGAAGATATTGAAGGATCATTACAAAAAATGGACTCTCTTCTCAGGGAAGCACTTCTTTTCCTTGAATGTAAGCACGTAGAGAGAATGAGGACGCCGTGGTCCTTCCCCCCCCCCCCTTCCCCACAGCCCATTCAGGGTCTAAAACAGGACAACACCTATCAACTAGTATCTGGGTTTTCTTTGTCGGTTTAGTATTCCTTTGTTTGCACATTTTTTTTTTCCACTGTGAGGTGAAAGAGGTGTTGTCTTTATAACGTCTAAGGGACTTTCTCCTAGCCAAAGTCACTAAAACCTTGCTCATCTGGGATAAATACAAATAATTCACATTTATTAAAAATGTTTCTTACATCCTGTATTACTACTTTGAGACAGTGTCCATTGTGAAAAGCGCTATCCAGTGGATTAGAATTGAATAGGTTAGCGATTTATATCAGCGATGAATCTGTCACAAATAACGTCTTCTGACTGTAAAAACTGAGAAGTGTGCAAACCCGTGTTTAATATCGTGTTATGGTCTGAGGTTAAAACCTTGTTCAGTTCAGACTTCAGTTTCATGTTGGATGGAAGCAGGATGATGGCGTGTGTGACTGCCAGGAGGATGAAGTCTTACTGTGTCTGGCAGGGCCGACCCGGATACTTCAGCTATGTCTACCATCTGATGGTGGGTTGGAGGGGTGAAGACTTTGTGTTTGCAGTGAATATAGTAAATTAGGAAATTTGTTTTTAGATTTAACTTCACATTTAATTAGCCACACTTGCAGTTTGCAGTTGTTGCAGAACCAGTAATTAGGGGGCAATTATTTTTGCAAATGGGGCCCGGTAGGTTTGGACAGCTTCGCCGCCCCCCCCCACTTCTTTAATAAATGAAATCATTATTTGCATTTTAATCGGGTTACATGCAAATGATGATCTCGATCATTAAAGTGTGAATCAGGGGGCAAAAACTTTTATTTTATTTATATTTTTTCCTCTAACCATACAGTATGATATAACTGCATACTTAAATATTAAATAAAAATATGAATATTAAAATCTAAATATTAAATAAAAAGAATCCACAATATGATAATTTTTTAATACGAGCAAGTAGAATTTAAAATAAAATTTGGGGAATAAATAAATAAAACGCATATGACGTAAACATGTTTGCGTAATATTACATATATTACACAGTGTGGGGAGTCGAAAACAGTAGCTGTGATGAATAGCTATGTGATTCTTCAATCATCACTTGATCTAAGAGGGGGAAAAATAGCATAATACCCGTGTGCACAATGCCAGCTCCATGAAGACATGCTTTTACACGGGTTAGAGTGGAAGATGTTGAGTGGCCTGATTATAGAGCGCTGACCTCAACCCCGTTGATCATATAAATAGGAAGAATGACTGCACCCCAGGCCTCCTCACTTCACCTGAGTTTATTAACCACTCTTTCAGTCCTTGGAGTTTCCTGGCCTGATCTGCCTGCAGGAACAAGCTTCTTCTCATTCGTTCCGTGTTGGCCTTCGGAGAGCTGAAGTGATTTCCTAACCTGCAGTAGAGCAGAACAGTAGAACAGTCCATTGTTGGGATTTGTGTTGGGATTTTGTGTAGATCTGTTGCATTTCCCAGGAAGAACCTCGCTCGGGGCGTCTCAGAAAAGTACTGTTTAAATCGCTTACAAGCGATGTATGTATGCATGTATTTATAGAAGAGACATGCTCTCTGCCACTTGCATGATGTGCGTACTATAATCATACCAGTCCTCATTTGTTTTTCGAGGTGGTACCAAACTAGGATGGCATGTAGATTTGAATTAAGGTGTAATAAGGATTTAAGTAAAAATCGAGCTACCTCTTTTCTAATGTTTGTCTTTTTTGTAACTTTATAAGATGGAAACTTGTGTGTGTGTGTTTGCAGCACTAGTTGAAATACTGTCACACCATGTACTCGTGAAAATCACTAAAAAAATTTTTTTTTTTTATTAATTTCCAACGTTGGAATATTGGCGGCGCCATGTTTAAGAACGCCGTGCATGTTCCCTGATGTTCACGTAGCATACACCATTTCACTTTGACCTCTTGACCTTTTATTTAAAACCTCAAGTCGCTTTAAGTAAAGAATAGAAATCCAGATTTGCATCCTTAATGTATAAGATGATCCTTAATGCATCCTTAAAACCATGAAATGCGATGTGAAATGATTCAGTCCTGCTACACTGCAGCAAAGTCTCATTTCAACCCGATCCAAAATCAATTAAAGAACATTTATTCATTCATTCATCTTCTAGCGCTATATCCGATATTCCCTCGGGTCACGAGGAGTCTGTGCCTATCTCAGGTGTCTATGGGCATCAAGGCAGGATACACCCTGGATGGAATGCCAACCCATCACAGGGTACACACACATTCACACACACATTCACACACTAGGGACAATTTTCCAAGGTGCCAATCAACCTACCGTGCATGTTTTTGGACCGGGAGGAAACCGGAGAAAAAAACCCTGAGACACGGGGAGAACATGCAAGCTCCACACACACATGACCGAAACGGGAATCGAACCCGGACCCTGGCGGTGTGAGGCGAACGTGCTAACCACTAAGCCACCGTGCCCCCTTAAAGAACATTTATTTTATTTTATTTATTTTGTCCTTATTTCAGCCGCTCCCGTTAGGGGTCGTCACATCGGATGGTCTGATTATTAGTTGTGACGCTGCATGCCCTTTCTAAAGCAACCCTGCCCATCTATCCAGTGTTTGCACCCAGCACCAGGAGTGCACTGGCTTATGTAACGGCTGGGGCAGACTGAGCAATCGGGGGTTTTGGGGCATTGCTCAAGGGCCCACTAGTGGTAGCTTGGATGGGTCTCGAACCTTTGCCAAAAAAAGACCTTTTTTTTTCTTGTTCTGTCTCCAGTTATATGCCGCTCTACCTCTGCCATATTAATCTCTATGCTATGTGACTTTAAAGAAACGCCGTAGTGTTGAGATACTTCATAATCACGTAGCAGCAGTGATCCTGAGAGGAAGCGCTGAAACAAATCAGTCTACACATCAAATATTTCTTACAAATTATTGTAACGCTTTCTAAATAATAACATTTTCTCATCTACTACTACTCCTAATAATAATATAGAAATAAAATGTTGCTTTCAAATCATTAGCGCTGTTTCCGATGCATCGATGCTAATGGATGAATCTTGCCTTTGCTACAGGACTATCGAGTGGCTTTTTATTATTATTTATTTATTTATTTGTTTTTTTTTTTAAACACACCCCCTATCCATACAGGTTGATTTGTGGCCCTTCGCTCCGAGCCAAGGACATTGGTGCGAATAAAGCCGTTGGCTTTATTAGGCGATCCTGCCTAGACCATTTCATCAGGCGCATATGCAATACAGACGCACTTGTATATGATTACAGACTGTAGCGCATCTGTAACTCATCCATCATTTGAAAAGCGACCACCAGATGTGGCCAGATGTTATTCGGATGGCGACCCCATTCGCAGCACAGCAGTGACACTGATATAGCGGTGTGTATAGGTGTGTATCGCGTGCAATCAGTAATTATGTATTGTGACGGTTTGGAGGAGAAGCAGATAAAATGGCTAATGTGTATAGCCCTGATGAACAGATAAGTGTGTGTGTGTGTGTGTGTGTGTGAGAGAGAGAGAGAGGTCAGTTTATTTCGAGCGTGTTAAGCAAGCTGGTCTTCAATTAAACACATTACAGCGGATTTGGTGAGGCAGTGTGCGAGAGGTCAGCGTGGTCTCTGTCGTCTTGCTGCCCTTTCTGCTCTTTCTATGCGCTGACTGTGTCACCTTGACTCCATACCGCTGGTGTGTCTCCATGGGCAACCGCCCGTTCCGTCACAGCGCGTTCGGCCAGATGGCATCGTGGTCACCACACAGAGACTGGACATTAGACGCTAAGAGATTGCGAGCGCGCGCGTGCGTGCGCTCTCGCCGCGCTCCTTCCCGTCTGTCTGTTTTGTCATCTGCTATGTGAGCGACATGCCACTGATGATTTCAGCAGTCCGATTTGAAGACTGATTAGCCTCAGAGTCCAGTCAGAGTACATCTGTCACTTCCTGGTAATAAGTATGGTAATGCACATTCAAGCTCCATATGAGCTCCTCTGCCATACGGTGTACTTACCGAAGCCTTTTCTCTCGTCCTTTGTGTGTCGCAGTACCTCGTCTTACCACAGAGGGTGCTGTGGATTCACGTTGAACATAACTGCTCAGGTCTGCTATGCATGCCCTTGGTTTGTGATGAGTAAGGATGCTGATGAGGGACAGCTGCACTGTTAAAGCGCCCCCCTCTCACCCGACGCCGTGGTTCCAAAAATGTGCCTTCTTTAATCGCTGCTAGAATTGTGAAGCTTCTTCACTTGTGTTTTGAGATGGATGAGTTGAGCTTTCAGATACTGATCCTTTGTGTCACATTCTAATATGAATGATTGCCTTCATTTTCTGCTTCAAAGGATACTGCCTCCAAATGCTTAACACTATTACAGGTGGGGAAAATAAGGCGCTGTACTACAGCTGGATTGAAACCACGTGTCAAAATGAACGCCTGTATATTGTTTGTATTTGAAAATACTAAATACTTTAACAAGGGATCATGAAATTCCTTTCCATCACTTGGTGTATTCGAGCATGAAAACAATAATATTCTTGTAAATGTTTTCAAGTGATTATGGTGTTTTAAATGCATATTTATTATTTTATTTATTAGTTAGTTACTATTTTATAAATTAATGGAGTTTTAAATGATACACATAATTAGGACACCAAATGAAACCTTTGTTTCCATGTGGGTGATTAATCAGAGAATATTTGTATGTAAAATTAGACGTTTATCTTTCTGTTAACATACTTATATCCATCAAGAATTCACTGAGATTCAGGATGTTATATTTATTTCTCTGTGAAGAGAAATGACAGAGACTGCAGAGAGCGCCCCCTATCTGCTTTCGTTATTTTTGCAAAAGCACAGAGTTTTGTTGGTATGAGTGTATACAAATAACAGTACACACTTTACAGATTCGAATGACCTGTTGCTTTCCTCTGTGCAATCAAAAGTTGGTTTCAGTGTTCACAAAGCGGCGCATTTGTCGTCCCTCGAAGGGTTCATTTCCAGATGTGTGCCACCTGGTGGATTTTGGTGCATGCAAAAAAAAAAACAAATGTTTACTGATTGCAAATGATTTTTCAGTGAAATACAATAAACGTGAATTATGTTTCTGTGAAATAAAAACCTTCATCCAAACACACATTTATTCACAAGGTTCTTTCTTTACCGTGTTTGTTTAATACAGTAAAGAAAGAACCTTGTGAATAAATGTGTTTGGTTGAAGGCTCTTATTTCACCTTGTACTTTTTTTATTTGTACTTTTAGTAAATAAAAAAAAGGGCAGTAATGCGCGTCGCAATAAAAACAGTAACCAGTTCATTTTGACTATTGAGCCATTAATACGTAACACATATCAGATTTTGTTACCTAATAAGAGAAAAGACGATGAAGAGAAGCTGATGTGGTGAGTGATGACCAGGAAATGATGCACCAGTGGTCGGTCGACTGAAAAATAGTTTGATGGGCTGGAAATCAAATAATCACTGAATCAATCAAAATAAATAGTACTTATACTAGAAAACTCTACGTCCACTAAATAATATTATAATATATTGTGTTTAAGGCTTTTGTAAGGTGGCTTAGTGGTTAGCACGTTCGCCTCACACCGCCAGGGTCCGGGTTCGATTCCCGTCTCGGCCATGTGTGTGTGGAGTTTGCATGTTCTCCCTGTGCCTCAGGAGGTTTTTCTCCGGGTTCTCCGGTTTCCTCCCCCGGTCCAAAAACATGCACGGTAGGTTGATTGGCACCTTGGAAAAATTGTCCCTAGTGTATGAATGTGTGTGTGTGTCCTGTGATGGGTTGCCATTCCATCCAGGGTGTATCCTGCCTTAATGCCCATAGACACCTGAGATAGGCACAGACTCCCCGTGACTCGAGGGAAGATCGGATAAAGCGGTAGAAGATGAATGAATGTGTTTCAGACAGCCATTGATACAATGGCATACAAAATAATCACAGAACATTAATTTAAGGGTACAATATTCTGTAATCAAATATTTATCGATCATTAGACCCCTGTTTGATTGTTGACGGTCTGCGGTTTCCTTACCTTGACCACCACCTTCCATATTTTTGATCGCGACATGTCTGGTGTCTACCAATCAGTGACTGCAATTTAATGATGTCACTGAAATACAAAATATGAAGCAATTTTTATCAACCTTATAAAATAGGAATTACAAAATCCTATTTCATTTTTGCAATGCATGTATCCATAAATACTGCTCATCCTGCAACCCTATTGAACACCTTTGACTGCACCCCAGGTTTCCTCACCTTCATCAGGGCGTGACTTTCTTAACATCCTTTTAGCTAAAGTGAGCTCCAATATCGGGTGGAACATCATCTGGAAAGAGTGGAGGTCAATAATTAATCTAAATGTGGACTGTTATGTTCAAAAGAACAGTCAACAGATTTTTTTGTTTTGTTTTGGTGTTCACAAACCTTTACCCAAGTCTAGTGTAAGTGTGCTTAAGGAGTGAGTGTTGTGTATTGAGACCAGTCTTTTTAGTCCTTGGAGTTCCTGGTTGAGGGCCTGAACAGAAGAGAGCTGAAGTGATGTCCTGATTGTAGTAGATCAGAACAGTCTATTGTTGGGATTGTGTTGGGTTTTTTTTGTTGTTGTTGGGTAGATCTGTAGTGTAGCCTGGGAAGAACCTCTTTGCGGAGAGCTTTGAACATCACTCACACACTAATCATGCTTTTGTTACCAAAAAAACAAAAACAAAAACTTTTCTGATGTAGCCAACAATTGACACTAATCTGGCAAGAGGTAGTCGTTAATTTCCCAAGTGGTACAGCTATCTAAGGTATGACCTATCGTCAGGAGATGAGATCCAGTCCCACAGCCATTTATAAATGACTCTGCTCTCCGGTAGAGATGGATGGCGTTTCTATCTGACCAATCGAGGACACTGCAGTTAGCAATCCTCTACTGGATTCAGCTCTTTACTGTATTTCTCTTGGTATGGGTTTAGCATAGATTTCATGATTGGATTATCTGATCTCCTAGTAAAATGCATGCATCTTTAATATTTATTCATTAGTTTAAGCAGATTTTTTTATTCATTACTATTTTGTAGTTTAATGGGTTTTTTTTCTTGTTACAAGGCATTTCTTATGATAAATGTTAATGCGCATATATATATATATATATATATATATATATATATATATATATATATATATATATATTATATATACATATATATATATATATACACATACATACACACACACACACACATATGTACGCACATATATGTACATAAATATATACACACACACGCATATATTTCATTAACAGCATTTTTATCAGTCCTGGCTTGATGTAACAATGAATTCTGAAAAAAAACAACCCTTTAGTTTTTTCCATGTATTATTGTTTTTTAACCTTGTATCAGTGCTTGTGTTCACCCATGTTTATGTGTAATTGACTACCCCTGTATACTTTTAAGTAAACATGAAATATTAAAAAAAAAAAAATGAAAAAGTAAAAAATGAAATTCATTACTTAAGTAGTTCGACTTTTGCATACATGTGCTTTCCTAAAGTATTTCCATTTGTGGAGACTTTTTCTTTACAACATTTTAATGTTAAATATCACATAAACTGTCCTGATTAAGAAAAAGTGGTAATAGAAATGGTAATAGAAACATGATAGCCATAATAAATATAAAAATTACTAAAGTACTGTAATTTAGGTAAAAGTCTAATGGGGACACTTTTAGTTTCACTGGAATAATATTTAAATAAGTGTATAAACAATTAGTTTATCATGGGGGCTCAAATGAGGGTTCGGAGAGATATGGACTTTGCAATATGAGTGATGACACAACGCTAATATAAGTATATTGTATTTTTCAACCTTAAGACAGCCGAGTCGGCTTTTTCTACATTAAAAGACGTTTATATGTTATATTTTGTAACTACACAGCATCAGTGCATTGTACAATGGCCCTTTTTTTTTTTTTACAAACACATTCAAATGTAAACATAACATAATCAGTGCATTGCTCATGTAGGATTTTCTACATTCAAACAAGTTGATATTTACACGTGTATTGTAGATGCACAAGTAGGCTCTTCTGCATTTAAACTAGGACATGTTATGTTTTAGTCTTCTTTTTTTATTTCAAAGTTGAACGAGACATTCTGTGTAAATAGGCTGCAGTAGAGATAATCTCTTTACACTGAATTTGCTGATTTTTTTGTGGAAAAAAAACGAAGCAAACAGGAGAAATGAACAAAAGTTACCGTCTATCAACGTTCTGTCAGTCATCGCGGCTCTCACAGAGGCTGCTCGCGGCACTCGCTTAACATCACGTGACTCTCGCTCTGCGCAGCCTTCAAGTGCAGCTCGTATTCCACAGCTGTAACTGTAGCGGCCGTTTTTGATTAGAATAAACTTTATTCTAGACATGTCTATGCCACACTAGTCGGTTTGGAGGGCAAGAACAAATTACCTCGGCCCGCAAACCGCCAATTAAATAGCTCTACTACTAACATAAGTAGTTCATCTGAAGTCTGTGGTTCCCTCGTACCATGAATGTAGAAGTCAAGTTAAAAACATAGTGGATAAAATAAGATTGTTTTGTTTGTTTTGCCTTGTTGTTGAAATGTATTTTTGTTGAATAAATAAGCCTTTATATTCGTGATACAATGGCTCTGTATTGTACCCTGCATAGAAGTGGCAGTCCATTGATGGATTCCATCAGCAGTATGCGGAAGATGTTCGTGTTGACCTTCACACTGATTGGAAATAGCAGAGATTATTGGGTAAAAGCCGGCTGCGAATGCAGTGTGCCCCCCCCCCCCCCCCCCCCCCCCCCCCCCCCCCCCCAAAAAAAACAACATTCTTGACCCGAGTCCGCATTCAAAGGTAGGGCTAAAGTCCTCGCAATTTTCGAGTGTCTCCTAGAGCACAACCTTTTATCTGCGGCTTTGACCCTATAACAATAGCAGAGGTTGGCAGTCCTCCATTACTCGGAGATAAGGTCATGCTGGGAAGAATCACGGTAGTCAATGAGGAGCGTAGTTTGGTCACGTGTGCGTGTGTGTGTGTGTGTGTGAAGTACAGCTTTGCCGTCCGCTTTCTGTTCACTCCAGGGCTTGGAATGTGAGCGGTACAAATGTTTCTGCTCCATCCAGACTTCCAGCGCTGCCAGAGCCTCAAGGTTCTGCCTCCGTTGCCAAGGAGACAGAGCCAGGCTGGCAGTCCGTGTGTGTGTGTGTGTGTGTGTGTGTGTGTAAGAGAAGTTCTTAGATCTCGTCTGCTGTGCCTCTGCTTTACCTGTGTAATCTGTCAGCCCTGCACTTTTGTGTTGTCTCCAGCAGATTGGAAGTGAGTGGGGGACCACCACAGCTCTGCTAATTGTGCAAATAGGCCTCCGCTGTTCTTAATGCCTCCGACAGCCAGGGTTGAGTGGGTTGCGCGGGTTGTGCGTGCGTGCGCTCGCGTTTCTCTTTTCTGACCCATGCACGATTTGGCTTTATGCTAAACCCAATTAAGCAGCATGTCAGGAAATCATTAGTGCTCGAGGCTGTGCTGTAGTGATGTGTGCAGAACCTCTAAAGCAACGCCAGCGTTGTGTTCGGCTTTTCAGAGGCTCGTTTGAGCCCACAGAGTAGTAATACCGGTCGTGACGAATTCCTTTTTCTGACCTCAGCTACGCACCAAAAAAAATACTCCACAGTCGAAAATACATGCATGCACAAAAGTGTGCTTTCCGTAACAAAGACCTCTTAGTGCTCCAAGTAGCAGGACGACTCTGTGTTCTGACCCGCATGCTTCAATACAAGACAAGGTTTTTAACATCAGTGTAATACAATGATCAATAAAGTATTAAAATAAAATATCAAATAATATATATATATATATATATATATATATATATATATATATATATATATATATATATATATATATATATATATATTCCCATTCATTGATGGTCAGTTGTAATGTTGGACCCTGAACCTTCCAGTCTTACTAAACCCTGTCAGAAATGTTGTACCATGTTGTTTGTGGTTTTGTTTATTCTGTGATCTTCAAGGTTTCCTTTTCTTATAAATACACTTGGGTCATATGACCTGGAATGATAAGGTCACCATGTTCCTGAGACCTTTATTTTCCATTAGTTTTCGCTCCTATGGAATGTCAGGGTGGTGTTCTGAGGTCGAGGTTGGTCTCCTACAGATGAAATTCCACTTTTGTGTTGTTTACCACCAGCTCCCGTACACCACCATTTTCTGTAACTCCTTGATGTATTTAAATGTGTTAGACTCAAACGCGCCCAACCACACAGACACACTTATAAACACAACACTCTTATCTTTCGAGAGTCGAAGGTTTTCTTGTCAACATCGAATTGGAAACGAGTCATGTTGTGTTATAGATAACCCCCCCCAGCATTATTTACTGTGTGTGTGGGTGTTTGTCGGTTGAGGAAAAACACTGTAGACCTAATGCTTGTACTTTATTTATTAAGTGTGTAACAGAAACTGTACTTAAATATGTTTATCAGCTATATCCCCATCTGTTCTGCTGCCACAGCATTAGCAAAAATGATGATTGACAGGAGTGTCATACTGTATATAGATTATAGACCGCTATTATAGTCATCAGATTGGTTTATTTAAATTTGCATAAAATGTAGTTCCTACACGTTTTAACCTGCAAATTAATACATGAAGCTGACAGGTTTATCACACACACACCAAATAAACCTGCTGTATGAATTTGAAGTGCTGTTACACTGGAGATTAGATGACCCCCAACATAAACAACACTATACAAAAACACTATCTAGTCTTCCAAGGGTTCTTAAAGAAGGATGAGAACTAAGGGGTAGGGTATATTTACATGTGACATTCCAGTATCCATTGAACAAATTCCGGAACATACTAGAGGTCGACTCGTCTTTATTGGTTTTGCATTAAATAAATGGTTTTGCAATTTATAATTAAAAAAATAAAAATAAAAAAGCCCCCCCCCCCCCCCCCCCCCCCCCCCCACCCCCACCCCTTTCACACACAGAGATGCTGTTGTCAGTCAACACATGCATGAGCGCTCGTGCTAAACTATACAGAAGTGGAATTCCTGCTGCATGAGATCAACCTCAGAACAGCAGTGAACCTTCCATAGGAGCGGAAACGAATGGAAAATAAAGGAACACGACCTAATTATTCCATGTCGTATGACCCATTAGTATTTATAAGAAAAGGAAACCTTGAGCATCACAGAATAAACAAACAGCATTGTGTAAACGTAGTCTTTATCGTTTTGAAAACGCTCACCAAAGTGGATCCATGTCAAAGCGTGGGGGGAAAGTGGGGGGAAAAAAATAGTCGGTTCAAAGTGTCGTGAAGTAAATAAACATTACGGGTAGAAGGCGGAGTTTATGCGGATGCGTTTTGTTCCATGCGATATTTTTTGTCGTATCACCGCCCCCCCATCGACGCATTAAAAAAAGCGCAAGTCAAACCCACGCAACCCTGAGAATCATCTGTCACTGTGTTCTCCTCGCCGTGCATCAGGTAAATAAATCCCCTGGTAGGGAGGTAGCGACATTTCCGCACAGATGTTCCTGATGTAAGCGATCTGTAACGTGATGTCAGTTAGCTTTATTCGATTGTCAAAGGCGATCATTTGTGGCCCTGATCGAATCGCGATTCTTCGTGCTGTCGCGCCGTGACCCGCACAGTCTAATGTTAAACCTCATGTCGTTCCTCTAATCTCATGGGTTCTCTCTCTCTTTCTCTCTCCCGTCTCGTTTCTCCTCCTCATCCCTCTGTCTCTGCTCTTTGGCTCCATCACTCTTTCCTTTATTTCTCCTGCAGAGGAGGAGGTGGAAAATTTCGATGTTTCCAGTTTGCAGGAAGAGGTGCTGCGTAACATCGAGGCTGACAGCTTCTGGTGCATGAGCAAGCTGCTGGATGGCATTCAGGTAAATTGATTCCCCGTTTGCGCAGATCCTGAGCTTTTCTTCAACTCGCTCTCTGTGTGTGTGTGTGTGTGTGTGTGTGTGAGAGAACACTCGGGCAGAGGGTTGCTCTGCTGGGAGAGGAAACAGCTTGTGTGTTGTCTGTGTGTGTGTGTGTGTGTGTCTCACCTGCTTACAGTAGCAGCTCAGCACAAATCCCAGGCGTGAAGGTGTTCAGTCTCATTCTCTCCCTCCTTCTCGGGCCTCTCTCCAGGACCCGAAAGCGATGATGAATACTCCTGCTCTGCACCGCGTGTACAAGCAACCTGCTTACCCAAAAGACCCGTACATGAATCACCGCGGGGACACAGCGCGCCCTTTCCCACTTTTTGTGTGTGTTTGTAATTGATATAAAGCAGGAACACGCCAGTGCTGCCTATGCATCATGACTAGTGGTGTAACGGTACACCGTTTCAGTACATGGCTTTCAGTGCGCATTCCCGCGGGAACGTTTATAGTGGCACGTTTGTTTAGTCTCAGCCTCACTTGAAAACATACACAACTTTGCCAGAGGTGTAAAAAGAAATGGAGTTAGCGCAGTGTCACTGTGGCTGCACACTCCGTACCTGAAATATACCATTTGTAATGCCTTGTAAAACCTATTTATGACGGGCTCACGCTCCGGGTTCTTAAATGTTTACTTCAGGAATTTCGCTTAAAAGGAGAAAATCCGGACACACACACACACACACACATATATATACACACACACACACACACACACACACACACAAGTATGCTGATTTAAGTACAACAGTCCATTAGATTATCTCTACAGAAAATGAAAGCGCACACACACACACATTTATACCGTATACATAATATGTATAACTCAAATGAGCTCATAAATAATTACATTTTCTATTTTTGTTTCACTTTATCAAATTTTACATTTGATTACATGTATTTTTATTATGTTTAGAAAAAAATTTCATTCTGTTTTATTTCAATTTGTTATAATCAAATTGAGATTAATTTGAATTAAATTTAATTCACAATACTTTTAGAAAATACTATACAATGTTATTAAACTTGATTATTTAAACAAGTAGGGAGTTTATTTTAAATGCAAACCCAAAATAAAAACCCGTGGTACGTCCCGGACCGTGAATTTTGAGCAGCCCTACAGCCGACTACGGCATGACGCAGCACGTCAAGCCTCGTACACACCCCAGTACCCGCAAAGCACTAGATCATCTTCATAGTTTTCCTCCCGGCTACTCAGAAGTCAGCGGGGAAATCCCTTGTGTAAAGTTTTGTATAGTTGTTTTTCTCCGTCGATGAAAGATGGCGTAATTATGGCTGCGCGTTTGAATCGCTGCGCGAGAGAAATGGACTTTTCTCTGTCAAACACGCCACTTTAGCCCCCTCCCCCCCTCTCTCTTTGCCACACACTGAGGGCGCTGATGATCGTCCCCTGCACAGTTGGAGGTCATTTATATTCGGCGAATCGTCTCTCGTTCCTGCCAGTAGATTAAAATGCATTCGGAGCCCCAGAAGCTTTTGTGCTGTTGTGTCACTAATTACTGCGGTAATTTGTGTATACAAAGCGAATCCTCATAAGCTCTAATGACTTTCCTCCACTCATTGTTTTCCTCACACCTTCACGTATGCGCCGTTAATGACATGCAGCATTTGCTCGCGAGTTGTAAGTGTCGCCCCGATCCCCACGCGTCTCAGTCTCCGCCTCCGATTCGACACCTGCAGTAGATAGTGCCATTCCGGCGCGTTCGGCGGTTCAGCAGGGAGAGCCACGTGTTCATTAGAAGCACTGTTTTGCCGGCGTCACGCCGCCGAGCTAGTCACCCCGCTTTCATGTCGGTTTGAACCCGAGTTCGTCAATGTGCAACTGAACTTTTCGTGTTCCTTGTTAAATTTGTCACATGGACTCCTGATAACGCCGAATATTAGTGTAACGAGGCACTGAATGGCGTCTGATATAGTGACGTCTCGATGCGCTTGTTTCAGTTAAGATTTCAGATCCCCGAAGCAGCACGCAGTGAAAAAGCAAGCTGTGAATTGTGATGAAAGAAAATATACAAAGAAACCCCCCAAAATAACATTTCACCATTAATTCATATTAAAACATCACTGAAAAGTTGTGCAAAAACCTGCGAATCAGCAAAGAGACGTGTGCATGCATGCGTGTGTGCGTCTTCCATCTAATTCCGTCACTTGTTGGTACCAGGATCAACAGCTATGTACAGAGCAACTGAAGTGTCTCTCAGGGGAAATCTTCACGCTCCCCCCGAGCCTCCAAACCCCACTGTGTACTTGGCCGGAGCTCACCTTACTGTACACTCTGTCCAATACAGCGCTTGAGCACCAGATAGATTGAGTCAAAATGTGGGTCTAAAACCAATGCAACACAAAATGACAATTATAATGTTCCGTAACTGGATGGATGGACAGACATACAGACAAATATTGGAAAGAATAGCTGGATGGACTGATATAGATGAATAGATATGAGATCTATTGATGGATAGTTAAAAGGATTGAGGAAGGAAGTGGGGGGGCAGATGGAGAGATGGATATGGGATAGACAGATAGATATACATTGATATATATTCGATATCTAAATGGACGGACGGACAGACATGGGATAGACCGACAGACAGATGGACAGGGAATAGATGGACGGATGGATAGATATGGAATAGATGGATAGATCGGACGGTCTGATGGACAGACAGGTAAATAGTGCTGATAAAAATATGCAGTGTTTATATGTGAATGTGTGAAATGTGCTGATGAGTTTACATCATAAGGAAATATACATATATGTATGAGATTTCAGCGTAAAATACGCGCAAGTTACAATATGTGTAGAGAACGGAGAATGTTTATGTTTAAACGATTTTTACATGTACACACGGTGTATATTCAGTGTCGTGTACAGTTCAGTAGGGTGCTGGTGTTTGGAAAATGCTGACCCTGGTGTGTACTGTATATACCTCATCTTGACGGAAGAAATTTGAATAGGATTTGAGGAGTCCATGATGATGATGTGATCTGGTGAAGGTGTTGGATATCAGGTAGTGATGCATTGGGCGATTTTGAGCACACTTGTCAGGGCTTTGGTGTTCACATGTAGTGGTGCCTTCATACCATACTATGGTGATGATAAATATGAAATCTTCACCTTTTTTTATTCCTTGACTCCTCACATTACAATTTAGAGAGTAGATGAGAGTCTTGCCCCTGTTTTTACCCCTCGTTTCTTGCCCCCGGTTGTAATTATAGTGTTAGCTTGTGTGTGTAGGGGGGGGGGGTATTCATAGGACTTGCCAGGTATTGATGGCCGCACTGATCATGAGCAGGTGTTCTCGCGCCTTAAACCCTGTCTACACCCGGTAATAACGCTCGATCTCGATCACACGCGGTCAGCTGGAACACACTCACACCTGGCCTTTTCATGTGCCTCGAATACATCCTGATTAAACACTCGTGATCATGTTTTGTGGCTTGAGATCTTCGGCAAAGACCGAAAGACACAACGTTGAAGAATAGATATAAATATTTGCTCTGATTTGGGCGCGTGTTAAGCGATTGTGCGTGGCGTCTTGTGTAGCTTTTTCACAGCTACACACAGAAAGGAGCCGCGGTCTGAAGAGAGGAGGAAATTCAATAAAACATGAGCTGCAGATACGATTTTACTTACTGTGTGGTGGCAAATGTGCTCACAGCTCTCAGTCAGCACTCGCGCACACAAACACACACAGCTCTCGCATAGTCCTTGCACATGAACCGCTCTTATTTCCACAGCTCTTGTAGACTGAGCTCTAGCACATACACCACTCGCGTACAAACAGCGCTCTTATACATACACCGCTCTCGCACATACACCTCTCTCACACATACACATACGCTCTCACACACTACACACTCTCACACACACACTGCTCTCGCACATACACCTCTCTCTCTCGCACATATACATATACCGCTGTTACCACACTGCTCTCGCACATACAACCCTCTCGCATCGCGGGCTCATATAACACCACACACCTGCTCCTCTCTCGCACATGCACCTCTCTCACATATACACCGCTCTTATACACACACTGCTCTCGCACATACACCTCTCTCACATATACACCGCTCTTATACACACACTGCTCTATACACACACTGCTCTCGCACATACACCTCTCACATATACACCGCACACACACTGCTCACACTCACATATACACCGCTCTTATACACACACTGCTCTCGCACATGCACCTCTCTCACATATACACCGCTCTTATACACACACTGCTCTCGCACATACACCTCTCTCACATATACACACACTGCTCTCGCACATACACACTCTCTCGCTCTTATACACACACTGCTCTCGCACATACACCTCTCTATACACACACACTGCTCTCGCACATCACATATACACATACCTACACCCCTGCACATACACCTCTCTCACACATATACACCACTCTCTCGCACATTATACACCTCTCGCACATCACACTGCTCTCGCACATACACTGCTCCCTCTCTCACATATACACCGCTCTTATACACACACTGCTCTCGCACATACACCTCTCTCACATATACACCGCTCTTATACACACACTGCTCTCGCACATACACCGCTCTCCACATACACCTCTCTCACATATACACCGCTCTCGCACATATACACACACTGCTCTCGCACATACACCTCTCTCACATATACACCTACAGCTCTTATACACACACACCGCTCTTATACACACACTGCTCTCGCACATACACCTCTCTCACATATACACCGCTCTTATACACACACTGCTCTCGCACATACACCTCTCGCACCTCTCTCACATATACACCGCTCTCGCACATACACCTCTCTCGCTACACATCTCGCACACACTGCTCTCGCACATACACCTCTCTCGCACATACACCTCTCTCACATACACCTCTCATACACATATACACACCTCTCTCACATACACACCGCTCTTATACACACACTGCTCTCGCACATACACCTCTCTCACATATACACCCTCCCTCCGCTCTCACATCTCTCGCACACACACAACACCGCTCTTACATACACACATATACACACTCACTGCTCTCGCACATCTCTCTCACATATACACACCGCTCTCGCACATACACCGCTCTCGCACATACACCGCTCTCGCACATACACACACACCGCTCTCGCACATACACAACGCTTCTCGCACATACACTGCTCTCTCTCACACCGCTCTCGCACATACACCTCTCTCGCACATCACCGCTCTCGCACACACCGTTCTCGCACATACTCTCTCGCACATACACCTCTCTCGCTCTCTACACGTACACACACTTACTCACACTGCTCTCGCACATACATCTACACATATACACACGCTCTCGCACATACACCGCTCTCGCACATGCACATCTCGCACACACCGCTCTCGCACATACACCGCTCTTACATACACCGCTCTCACACACCGCTCTCGCACATGCACTCTCACACACTCACATATACACCGCTCTTACACTCTCGCACACACACCCTCTTCGCACTCTTCTCATACACACATACACTGCTCTCGCACATACACCCTCTTATACACACACTCCCACATATCTCTCACAACACACAACCGCTCTCGCACACACTACACTGCTCTCACACTACACCTCTCACACCGCTCTCGCACATACACTCTCTCGCACATACCTCTCTCACATATACTCTCTCACACACCTCACATATACACCGCTCTTATACACACACTGCTCTCGCACATACACCTCTCTCACATATACACACGCTCTCGCACATACACCTCTCTCGCTCTCGCACATACACCTCTCTCACACACTCTCTCATACACCACTGCTCTCGCACATACACACCACACCGCGTCTTATACACACACACACAACTGCTCTCGCACATACACCTCTCTCATACACCGCACATACACCGCTCTCACATACACATCTGCTCTCGCACATACACCTCTCTCACATACACACCTATGCTCTCACATCTCTGCACATACACTCTCACTATCACCCGCTCTCGCACATTCACCTCTCTCACATACACCGCTCCACATGCTCTCTTATACACACACTTTACACACGCTCTTGCACATACACCTCTCTCACATATACACCGCTCTTATAAACGCACATACACCGCTCTCACACGCACATACACCCTCTCTCACATATACATATACACGCTCTTATACACACACACCGCTCTTATACACACACTGCTCTCGCACATACACCACATACCTCTCTCGCTCTCACACATACACCGCACACACGCTCTCGCACATACACCTCTCTCACACATACACCATCATACCGCTCTCGCACATACACATCTCTTCGCACATCTCGCACATGCACCGCTCTCTCACACATGCACCGCTCTCGCACACCACTCTTATACACACACTGCTCCCGCACATGCACCTCTCTCACATATACACCGCTCTCACTCTTATACACACACTGCTCTCGCACATACACCTCTCTCACATATACACCTCTCTTACACACACTGCTCTCGCACACACACACTACACCTCTCTCACATACACCTCTCTCACATATACACCGCTCTCGCACATACACCTCTCTCACATACACCGCTCTCATATACACACACTGCTCTCGCACATACACCTCTCTCACATACACACCGCTCTCACACACTGCTCTCGCACATACACCTCTCTGCTCTCGCACATACACCGCTCTCTCACATATACACCTCTCTTATACACACACTGCTCTCACCTACATATACACCACTCTTATACACACACACAGCTGCTCTCCATAGCACACACCCTCGCACATCTCTCACCTCTCGATAAGCACACGCTGCTCTCGGCACATTCACCTCTCTCACATATCCACCGCTCTTATAAACACACTTCTCTCGCACACACTCTCTCACATATACACCGCTCTCACATCATCTCTCATAATACACCGCTCTTATATACACACACTGCTCTTGCACATACACCTCTCTCATATATACACCGCTCTTGCACATACACCGCTCTCGCACATACACCTCTCACATACACCTCTCGCACATATCACGCTCTCGCACATACACACATGCACCGCTCTCGCACACACCGCTCTCGCTTACATACACCGCTCTCGCTCTCGCACATACACCAAAATGCACTCTTGCCGCACATACACCGCTCTCTATACACACACTGCACATACACCTCTCGCTCTCAACATACACCGCTCTCATACACGCGTTCTCGCACATACACAAAATGCACACATACACCAGCAATACACACTCTCTCACACACCGCTCGTACATACACCGCTCTCGCCTCCCGACACATACACGCTCTCGCACATACACTGCTCTCGCACATACACACCGCTCTCACACCGCTCTTGCATACACCTCTCTCACATATACACCGCTCTTGCACACACATACACCTCTCTCACATATACACCGCTCATTAACCGCACTCTGCTCTCGCACATCTCACACACCTCTCTCACATATACACCACTCTTATACACACACTGCTCTCGCACATACACCTCTCTCACATACACCGCTCTCACACATCTGCTCTCGCACATTCACCTCTCTCACATATCCACCGCTCTTATAAACACACTCTCTCGCACTTGCACATACACCGCTCTTATATACACACTCTCTCGCACATACACCGCACATCTCGCACGTCACCGCTCGCACATACACCCTTCTCACACTACACGCTCTCTATACATTCACACACCGCATCTTCATAACACACAACTGCTCTCGCACTCACACCTCTCACATCTCTCGCACTACACATCTCTCACACTCTCTCGCACATAACTGTCTTACACATACCTCTCTGCACATATACACCGCATACACACACTCTCGCACATACACTCACATACACCGCTATCTCACATCATACTGCACGCACACACCTCTCTCACATATACACAGCTCTAAAAACAACCTTTTCTCGCCATATACCGCTCTCTCACCGCACATTACTTCTCGCACACACGCTCTCGCACACATCACATCACCTCTCATATACACCGCACTTAATACACAATACACCGCTCTCGATACACCCTGCTCTCACACACACACCCTATACACACACTGCTCTCGCACATACATACGTACACCGCCCTGCTCTCACATACACCTCTCACATACACTGCTCTCGCACATACACCTCTCTCACATATACACCGCTCTTATACACACACTGCTCTCGCACATACACCTCTCGCTCTCGCACTCACCACTCTCACACACTGCTCTCGCACATACACCGCTCTCGCACATATAAACACACTTCTCTCGCACATACACCTCTCTCACATAATACACCGCTCTTATATACACACTGCTCTTGCACATACACCTCTCTCATATATACACCGCTCTTATACACACACTGCTCTCGCACATACACCTCTCTCACATATACACCACCGCTCTCGCACATACACCACTCTCCATATCTCACACACACTGCTCTCGCTCTCGCACATACACCTCTCTCACATATACACCGCTCTCATCCACGCTCTATACACACACTGCTCTCGCACATACACCTCTCTCACACATACAAAAAACCGCTCTCGCACATACACCGCTCTCGCACATACACCTCTCGCTCACCGCTCACATACAGCACATCACCGCTCTCGCACATACACTGCACCACCTCTCTCACATATACACCACTCTTATACACACACTGCTCTTGCCGCACATACACCTTTCTCTGCACCTCTCTCACATATACACCGCTCTTATATACACACTGCTCTCGCACATACACCTCTCTCATATATACACCGCTCTTATATACGCACATACACTACATACACACTCTCTCATATATACACACTCGCACATCTCTCGCACATATACACCGCTCTTATACACATACACTGCTCTCGCACATACACCGCTCTTATATACGCACACACACTGCTCTCTCGCACATACACTGCTCTCGCACATACACCTCTCTCACCGCTCTCGCACATACACCGCTCTTACGCACATACACTGCTACACCGCTCTCTCACCGCTCTCGCACATACACTGCTCTCACATACACTTTCACATACACACGCTCTCGCACATACACCGCTCTCTACATACACACACACCGCTCTCGCACATACACCGCTCTTATACACACACCGCTCTTGTACATACACCACTTTTATACATACACTGCTCTCGCACATGCACTGCTCTTATACGTACACCATTCTCGTACATGCACCACTCTTATACATACACCACTCTCATACATAGACTACTCTCTCACATACACCACTCTTATACACACGCTCTTATACACCACGCTCTCACACACACACCACACTTATACATTTCACACAAATGCAGATCAAATGCAAAAGTGCATCAAATGCATATCTTTCAGGTCTCTGACACATCCATAGCCCTTCTACGTACACATCCACACATCTCTCTCTCTCTCTCTCTCTCTCTCTCTCTCTCTCTCTCTCACACACACACACATACAGTACATAGACCTTTTATATACACAACTCTCACAAAGACACACACGTAGCCCTTCTATATACACAACTCTCACACACAGTACACAGCCCATCTACATACACAGCTCTCTCTCTCTCACACACACACACACACACACACACACACACACACACACACACACACACACACACACACACACACAGTACATAGTGAATCTACATATACAGATCTCATAGTAAACACAGTAAATAACTATTCTATAAGCACAGCTCTTTTTTACACACACACACACACACACACACACACACACACACACACACACACACACACACACACACACACACACACACACATCTCTCACATACAGTACAAAGCTCTTCTACATTGACATCTCTCACACATACATAGCACATAGCTTTCACACACAGAGCTCTCACACATGCATAGTTCTTGTGCATGCACATCTCTGGCACATAAACATAAACAGCTCTCGTTTAGCTCTCGTATGCACATACAGCTCTCGCATGCACATACAGCTCTCGCATGCACATACAGTTTTTGTACATCTTCAGGACTCTTGCACATACACAGCTCTCTCACACAAATACAGCTGCAATAACCTCGACAACCACATCAACTCCTATACTCCGTATATGAGCCCAATCATATGGCAAGGCTCGACTGCACTCTTTCAGCTCGCTGCAGTTTGTTCCTACCTACATTTTATTTCTTTCCCCACAGACCACATGTCTAATGGCGCTTGTCACAGATTGCGGTAAAATGGAAGAGCAAGTTGTAAGCGTTGTTTCGGTCGCACTTGGAGCACTGATAAAGCACAGCCACGAAAACAAATCTACTGAGCGTCATCAATAAGAGATATACAGCGAGGTTTTGTGTAGGTGCGAAGAGCTCGAAGAAGTTTCATAAATCTTATGATGTGTTCACTGATTTTGCAGGGTACGGTTAAAAAAAACCCAAAAAACACCCAAACATGAGCAAAATGTGACGCTTCAACCACTCATTTGTGAAATATTTGGAAATAGTATCTTAAATACTAATATATGTATGTAATGTCTTTAATTACTCCCTAAGGGATTCAGTCAGAAAGCATTGAGAAACAGTAGATACACATGCACTCCAGTGCGTTAGCCAAAACGGCGAGGAGCCGAGAAAATAAGGATGGAAAAAAAAAAGGATTAGGACAGCCATGGACCCCACAGGGTTAAGGGCCTTGCTCGAGGACCCAAGAGTGACAGCTTGGCAATACCGGGGCTTGAACCTACAACCTTCCGTTCAATAGCCCAGTGCCTTAAACCACTGGACTTCACCCCTCCCTTTTACGAACTAGGAGACTCCAACTCCTACAAAGCATACCTCGTTCGACTAAAAGAGAGGGTTAAAAGCAATAGGCTACTGATCAGAAGGTCGGGGGTTCGAGGCCAGGTATCGTCAAGCTGCCACTCTTGGGTCCTTGAGCCCTTTCGTTACCCCTGTATTTCATTACTCCTGTGCACAACGCAAACAGCATGAAGATATGCTTTGCGTGGGTTGGAGTCGAAGATCTCCTGCTATTGAGCTCTGACCCCCAACCCTTCCAAACACCCTTGGCTCATTCGGAACTCCGGCTGAGCACAAATCTCCACAAGTATGTAGTGAAACATCGTCCCAGAAGAGTGGAGAGAATTATAACAGCAAATTGGGACTGAATGTGATGCTCAAAAAGCATTTGGGCTGTATATTGTATGTTTGATGCTGTGGAAATGAATTACATGCTAGTGTTCCTGTTTTAGTTTAGTTCTCCTTTCCATTCTTTTCAAACATATAAAGTTTGTTTTGTTTGCAAAGCACAAACTGTTTTGTCATGAGGTAAACGCTTACTATGTGTCCGACGGTGTTTGTGGCCTATAAATGATTTATAAGTTGCTATAGAAACGGCATTGTGTTCGAATGCGTACATCAACATGAACCTGAAACTGTTGTTCGAGACCTGCTGGGTTTATCCTGACCAATCAAGTATTGAGCGGCCGTTTGTTACAGCTTGTCATATTTTCAAGCTTTCGCGCAGAGCCCGCGTCGAACGCGCTTTTCCAAATACTTTTTGGTTCACGCCGAGGTCATTAGATACAGTTTTGATTCCGTGGGTTGGGAGATCGCTGTAGCGTGCCGCTGGGCGCGTGGGCGTGACAGTCAGACAGAGGGAGTTTTGTTTGTTGTTTGTCTGTCGCCTCCGCCGGTTAATACCGAAGGATATTAAACACATAGTTTGGCAGGTGGAGCTTGGCTGCGCTCACGGAAGAACACTGTGTGCAAATACAACAGCATAACCGTCTAGGTTAACTCTTAGACTTGCACGCCAAAGCGAAACCAGCCTCATCGATCACACTCCTCCACCCGGGGGATTCTGTCAAAGTCTACAGGTGATGTGACTTTTACCCCTGCCGCTTCCCTTTTAAACCAAACAGCACTTTGGTCCTGACATGGGTCTTCAACCAACGGTCTATGGGTCATTGTCTGGATTTCAGGAGGATCAGATAACATATATTACATTTAATATAAATATGTGTGTGTGTGTGTGTGTGTGTGTGTGTGTGTGTGTGTGTGTGTGTGTGTGTGTGTGTGTATATATATATATATACACACGACGATTTGATGAAGTGTCCTATCTAGAAAAGCATGATGCTGCCCCTCCATGCCCACTCCAATAAAAGAGTCAATTTATAATCCCCAGGCTGTTCAGTTTTGGTGTCCTACACCTTTTTCCTCATGCATTTTCTAATGTTGAAATGTTTAGTCCACATATAGAAAGATGTGAAAGGTAGATTAGACTCTGCTATAGAGAACCTTGATTGTGAAAGAGTATCTCTCCCTCTCTCTCTCTCTCTCTCTTAAGGACTCGAGTGTTATTAGGTTGCTTCAGTTCTGATTGATAAAAGACTTGACAAGTGCTACTTGTTGTACAGTCGTTTGAGCTTGAGGAAACCTTGAATCCTGCCTCACAAACCAAACTATTCATCTTTAAACCTCAATAAATGAGGCATCAATTTGTCTTCAGTCTGCCTTGGTGCATGTTCGCTGGCGCTGTTCTCCGGTAATTTGCTATAGTTTGTCCATTCTGTTTCGGACCCCGTCATGTTGGTTAATATTATCGTTGCAATGTAGGTCAGCTGGATTTCTCTCTGCTATGGCCTTGCTTGGATTCTCCAGTTGCTTGTTAACAAACCTGCGACAGGATTGCTCCAGTACTTGGCTGCTGAGCCGGTGCTACATCTTCACCCAGATAAGCCACAACACGTACATCCATAGACGCTTGCATTGGAGTTCTCACTGCGACAACCCTACAGGCATACAATCCATCTGGACTACTTGGCGACGTCGATCGCGCTACACTGGCCGGGGTGTCGATCACAGCATGTTAGCTAGACCAGCTCAGTTTCTGGCTAACTCTGTCCAATGTGATGCCACCACCATGAACTTTGGTCAAATGTGATACCACCACCATGAACTTTGGTCAAATGTGATACCACCACCATGAACTTTGGTCAAATGTTATACCACCACCATGAACTTTGGTCAAATGTGATACCACCACCGTGAACTTTGGTCAAATGTGATACCACCTCCATGAACTTTGGTCAAATCTGATACCACCACCATGAACTTTGGTCAAATGTGATACCACCACCGTGAACTTTGGTCAAATGTGATACCACCACCATGAACTTTGGTCTACTGAATAATCTGCTTTATAATGAGCAAGGGTCATCTTATCCAGGATCTTCTCACTGACACAAAGGTTTTCTCTGTCTGACAGAAACTTGGCAACAACCCATTGACATTTTGTCTCTAGTCGCAGAGGTGGTCTCATGATTATTTATCCTGAAAAGAAGGGACATCTGACACTTTCTTTTGGCCAAACAACTGTGTGACATCTCCCTGGGCCCAGTCCCACCATTGGTGCAATGGTTTACCGCCCAACCTCAATATAATATTGTTGGGTGACTTTAATATACAATATTACGGGCAATATTAATCCTCCTCTAACTAGAGACTTTGGTTCCTGTCTGGAGAGTTTTGGTCTCCAGTAGCATATTGATGTTCTCTTTCATTCAGAAGGAAACATTTTGGATTTAATTAGCTGTTCTGGTCTCACTCCTTCATTTTTGTACTGCTGCTGATCTCCCTATATCTGATCATTACATCTATCATTCAATGTTCATCTGTCTATCTGCTTTCCAGCTCCCCACTATCGCAGATATTTCAGATCTAATACTGAAGTCTATGTCGTTTTCTTGCTCACTGAATCCTTCTATGTAAGGCTCCGTCTCTCCTCTCTGCTTCCTCTTATTTCTACCATCATCTGCTCCTCTCTTAGCGCTGGAATTGTTCCGATGCCTTTTAAAACTGCTGCTGATACTCCAGTTCTGGTAGCGATCCTTGTGATTTCAATAATCTGTGCCCAGTCTCCAATTTACCCTTCCTAAAAATCCTTGAAAAAAAATACTTGCTTCTTACCTTCATTTGTAATAACTTGTATGAACAGTTACAGTCGGGTTTTCACCCCTTTCAAAACAAACAAACAAACAAACAAACAAACAAAAAAAAAACCCTAATGACCTTCTCATGACAACTGATTGTAGTCGGGTTACCCTTCTCATCCTTCTCGATCAAAGTGCCTTTGACACCATTTTTTCATACCATCCTTCTTAATCGCATGGACCCTGGACTGGTTTAAATCCTATCTATCAGGTCTAACACTAACAGGGTTCTGTCCTTGGACCCCTTCTTTTTATCATCTACCTTCTTCCTCTTGGCAGTATCGGTCATAAATACGGAATCCTCATCCACTGTTACGCAGATGACACCCGACTCTAATATTCCAGCAAGCCGAATGCTACCCTCCCTCCTCACACACTCTGCTTCAGTGATCTCAAATCCTGGTTCTCCTCCAACTTCGGCAAATTAAACAGTCAGAAAACTGAATTTATTCTAATTGGTTCTAAATCAACTCTATCGAGAATTAATTGCTTTTCTATCTCAATTGACAGTTCTGTTGTTTCTCCTTCTGCTCAGGTTAAGAGTTTTGGTGTCGTCCTGGACGCTACTCTCTCTTTTCAGTCCCTTATTAATATCATCACCGCGGAACATCAATTGCCTTCGTCCTTAACACCATAACGACTGCTATCGGTTATTGTAACTCATTTTGGTCTCTCTCACAAATCCCTTCATAAAAATTCAACTGGTTCAAAACTCGTATTATTATTATTACTAAAACGCCTTCATTTCGCCACATCACTCCGGGCTTTGCAGCACCTTCACCGGCTTCCGGTCGAGCTCCGCATTGACTTTAAAACTCGAATTCCAACTTTTAAGGCTGTTCATAATCTTATTAGGTTATTCATGAACCTTCTCGTTCTCTTAGATCTGCCTCTTCTCTTCATCTCTCTGTTCCTTCCGTTCGTCCCGCCACCATGGGCATTCTGTTGCTCTGCCCCCCTCTTCCTAATTCTTGCTTTCCCTGTCAATCAGTCTCTCCTGTATTCATTTCTTTGTTTTGCTTCCCTCTTAAACTGTAACGCAGATGACACCCAACTCTATTATTCCAGCAAACCAAATGCTACCCTCCCACCTCGCGCTCTTCTGGACTGCTTCAAGGAACTCAAAACCTGGTTCTCCTCCAAATTCCTCACATTTAACAGTGAGAAAAATTACTTTATCTTAATTGGTTCTAAATAAGCTCTATCGAGAAAAAATTGCTTTTCTATCTCACTTCTGTTGTCCCCCCCCCCCCTTTCTGAGAATCTGAGAAGAGGGGGGGGCCTCTTCTCAGATTAAGAGTTTGTTCATTTTCATCTACCCAACATCAACCCCCTTCGTCCGTCCTTGGACACCTGGGCAGTGCCCTTGAGTGTTCAGAGAGGCGCACACAAATAAAGTGTATTATTATTAAAAACAATCTATTGATTTTATTGCAAGTGAACGCAGTAATACGTGGTCCCCCCTTTGCTTGAAGACTTTTCCACAAAGTCTTCACACTTCTAATGCTAATTCATTCCAGTGTATTTGTTCACACTTGAGATCTGAGAATCATCCGTGCATACGGCAGCAAATGACGGTCTGAAATGGTGATAGCGGACCCTTTTTTCAGCCTCATGGATAAATAATAAACTCGGCAGGGGAGCAAGGCAAAGATCATATACTGTCAATTTACCAAGAGTGAAATTGTTTGCTATTTCCGAGCGGTTGCTTCATACAATTTATTTTTGCTGAAAGGAGGAAAAAAAAAAACACTTTCAATTATTTTGACTTTAAATTACCCTGTTCTCATTTATGTCAAGTTTCTTTATTATTTTCCTCTGGAGCTGCATAAATATAGTCGGCATTAGTCATTACTGTGCCGAGGCTGCGCTGAGCTGCTTTTCTCATTTCTGGTTATAGATGGAGCTCGGCATTCCCGCAGATCTTCACAGCTGGAGCAGGCATTGACATTGTCGAAAGCTCAAAATCAGTAATAGTTTTGTTAAGCCAACTCGTGCTCTGCTGAAGCATGTCACCTCCAGTCCAGTATGAAGATTTAATAGAAGCATACTTGCCTGATTGTTGGAATTGAGCTCGTTCACACACACACACACACACACACACACACACACACACACACACATACGCACGCACACACACGCACACACACAGGATGCTGTGGCAACTGTAGGATGGAAAGCCAGCTAATTTGGAAGGAAGGAACATTTGGATAGGTAGAAAGTTGGACGGATGAATAGACGCTTGAAAGACATTCAGGTGAATGGATGGATGATAATGCATCAGTGAAGGGGTATTTGTATACATATACGGATAGATTAGGCGATATATACACTGCTGAACGAAGAACATTTTTGCTCAGGTGGATAGATACTGGCTTTGTACAGCTTTCAGTTTGTTCTCAAATCAGCAATATCCGTTCATTCAAGTGTCTGTTTATCAGTCCCGCTATCTGCCTATCCAAATTTGTCTTTTATCCAACCAGGAAGGAAGAACGGTTCAAATGGCTAGATCGGTAGCTCAAACACCATGAGGAATGGATAGATAAAACATTGGGGTACTTAAAACGGTTAGATGAATGATCCCTCCGTTACTTGGATGGAGGGATAGTTAAAACGGGTAGATGGATATATTCAAACACTTGGATGAGGATGGTTAAAACGGGAACATGAATAGATCACCGGGGTAAACGGATGGATCAAACACTTGGATTAAGGGATAGGTAAGTGGATAGATAGATATTTCTGACAGTTCTCTCTCTGTTTTTCCCCTCACGTCTTTTCTGGTTTTCCCATTTGCCCTTCAATCCCTGTACCCTGAACAAACACGCCTTTATTTCTTCCCTTGTGTCCCGAGAACTTCCAGCTGTTGCTTTGGTATATAAACATGTGCACCTAGACAACAGGAGGGGGAAAAAAAAGAAAGTGACATTTGAATAAAAAAAATAAATAAGGGAAGATGATGCAAGTGCGTAGATCATTTCACTCCCTCCCACGGTTTATTTTTATCTTTTTATTTTTTATTTTTTTTCCCTCTCTTATAGACGTGCAAATGTTCTAATAGCAGTCTCGCTTTCTCACACATTCATTACTTTGATGATTGTATATTAAGCTCATGGCATCACAGGACAGCTCCTGCTGAGAATTTCACTCATTACGCATCGGGTGTGTTTCAAGTCAATGCAATTCCAGAGCACTTTCAAGAAACATAATGACCAAACCATAGAGGAAATGCAGGCTGAGAGAAGACAAATTGAGTAGACGAGCAGAATAATTGAAAGTCTGCTATAGATAATAATGTAACACTATTGACTTGCTGGAAAAGCTTTTGTAATATAGACAATGGCAATGGCTTTTCCCCTGCACATGCTTAATTTTATTCCTTTAAGATAAGTTTCAGCTTTGGGGCGGGCAGGGGGGGAGGGGGGTAAAAACACTATCAAAATCTACTTGTGTGCAACCTGTAGGGCAGATAGATTTTTTTGGTGCATGATATATATATATATATATATATATATATATATATATATATATTATCAGACGTGGACAAAATTGTTGGTACCCTTTGGTCAATGAAAGAAAAAGTCACAATGGTCACAGAAATAACTTTAATCTGACAAAAGTAATAATAAATAAAAATTCTATAAATGTTAACCAATGAAAGTCAGACATTGTTTTTCAACCATGCTTCAACAGAATTATGTAAAAAAATAAACTCATGAAACAGGCATGGACAAAAATGATGGTACCCCTAACTTAATATTTTGTTGCGCAACCTTTTGAGGCAATCACTGCAATCAAACGCTTCCTGTAACTGTCAATGAGACATCTGCACCTCTCAGCAGGTATTTTGGCCCACTCCTCATGAGCAAACTGCTCCAGTTGTGTCCGGTTTGAAGGGTGCCTTTTCCAGACTGCATGTTTCAGCTCCTTCCAAAGATGCTCAATAGGATTGAGGTCAGGGCTCATAGACGGCCACTTTAGAATAGTCCAATTTTTTCCTCTTAGCCATTCTTGGGTGTTTTTAGCTGTGTGTTTTGGGTCATTGTCCTGTTGCAAGACCCATGACCTGCGACTGAGACCAAGCTTTCTGACACTGGCTAGTACATTTCTCTCTAGAATTCCTTGATAGTCTTGAGATTTCATTGTACCCTGCACAGATTCAAGACACCCTGTGCCAGACGCAGCAAAGCAGCCCCAGAACATAACAGAGCCTCCTCCATGTTTCACAGTAGGGACAGTGTTCTTTTCTTGATATGCTTCATTTTTTCGTCTGTGAACATACAGCTGATGTGCCTTGGCAAAAACTTCGATTTTTGTCTCATCTGTCCACAGGACATTCTCCCAGAAGCTTTGTGGCTTGTCAACATGTAGTTTGGCATATTCCAGTCTTGCTTTTTTATGATTCGTTTTCAACAATGGTGTCCTCCTTGGTCGTCTCCCATGTAGTCCACTTTGGCTCAAACAACGACGGATGGTGCGATCTGACACTGATGTTCCTTGAGCATGAAGTTCACCTTGAATCTCTTTAGAAGTCTTTCTAGGCTCTTTTGTTACCATTCGGATTATCCGTCTCTTAGATTTGTCATCAATTTTCCTCCTGCGGCCACGTCCAGGGAGGTTGGCTACAGTCCCATGGATCTTAAACTTCTGAATAATATGTGCAACTGTACTCACAGGAACATCTAGTTGCTTGGAGATGGTCTTATAGCCTTTACCTTTAACATGCTTGTCTATAATTTTCTTTCTGATCTCTTGAGACAGCTCTTTCCTTTGCTTCCTCTGGTCCATGTCGAGTGTGGTACACACCATATCACCAAACAACACAGTGATTACCTGGAGCCATATATATAGGCCCAATGGCTGATTACAAGGTTGTAGACACCTGTGATGCTAATTAGTGGACACACCTTCAATTAACATGTCCCTTTGGTCACATTATTTTCTGTGTTTTCTAGGGGTACCATCATTTTTGTCCATGCCTGTTTCATGAGTTTATTTTTTTTTTACATAATTCTGTTGAAGCATGGTTGAAAAACAATGTCTGACTTTCATTGGTTAACATTTATAGAATTTTTATTTATTATTACTTTTGTCAGATTAAAGTTATTTCTGTGACCATTGTGACTTTTTCTTTCATTGACCAAAGGGTACCAACAATTTTGTCCACGTCCTGTATATATATATATATATATATATATATATATATATATATATATATATAGGGGCACGGTGGCTTAGTGGTTAGCACGTTCGCCTCACACCGCCAGGGTCCGAGGTTCGATTCCCGTCTCGGACATGTGTGTGTGGAGTTTTGCATGTTCTATCCCTCTCCCCGTGCCTCAGGGTTTTTTTTCTCTTCCATCCCTGGGTTCTCAGGTTTCCCCCCGGTCCCCAAAAACATGCATGGTAGGTTAATTGGCACCTTGGAAAATTGTCCCTAGTTTATGAATGTGTGATTGTGAGTGTGTGTGTGTATGTGTGCCCTGCGATGGGTTGGCATTCCATCCAGGGTGTATCCTGCCTTAATGCCCATAGACGCCTGATATATATATATGTATATATATGTATATATATATATATATATATATATATATATATATATATATATATATATATATATATATATATATATATATATATATAATATAAAGAAGAACATCAGATTGGATGGAAACATTCTGAAGACACTTGGGTGCATAGATACATAGAGATCTGGCTTGATACATACATAGACACTTGTTTGGATGGACAACTGGTTGCTGACGTCTAGACACAGATGGATACAGACACCTGGAGAGATATTGTTGATGAAGACATATAGACATGTATATGGATTGGAGTGTAGACACCTAGTAGATGGACATATTAATAACTTTCGTATATCGTAGTTCCATGGATAATCCGTTAAATATTTGCATGGTTAACGCCTTGGTTGGACGTGTAGACATCTTCGTATGTGGTTAGATATGCAATTCATGCTTTATAAGGAACGGTCATGGTTGTTTATGGCATGGATTTCACAAGATGTTGTAAATATTCCGTTGATATTGATACGCCCAAAGTGTGGCAAGAAAACAGTCCCCGGAGCATTAAACCACCTCCACCAGCCTGGAATGCTGAGGCAAGTCGGGTCAAGTTTTAGATTTCTAGGTTCATCAGACTAGCGAGTGATGCTGTGGATGTCAGCGGAAGCTACTCGCCCATATCCGCACACTTTTGTTGTGTCCGCACTATTATCTCGTTATTAAATGCAATGATACAAATGAGGTCATTCTCAAACATCATTTCATACAATTCATACTTTTGTCCCATTATGCATTGTGTTCCAGGATCAGCCATTGTGGCAAATCTGGAACGTGCAGATCTTCAGGGTACGCACCAGAATAGCTGAAAGTCAGTCACAAAGAACAGAAGGGACGAATCGGACAGGAACGGGTGGATGAGAGGTGACAGTGTTTCAGCCAGCAGGAGTGCACGTACAGCAGAGTGAAAGCCCCGATTCTAAGCTATGCTCATATTCTTATTCAGTGGTTTAAAGAGGCGTACGCTGTGAGGTCTCTCTGACAGCATAATAGCAGTGTGCGTTCGATGTATTTTTGCTGATCTGTTTGTGCGGCGGATAAAGCACTAATTAACCGGTAGCCTCGGGCATGCCGTTTAGATTTGAAAATGGGACGGCTTTGGCCCGTAGGGCTGCTGGTTAGCTAGACCTCTTAGCTTGGGGTGCTCCAAGTTTAGTCCGTGCTGTATGTAAGAAGCAGGCTTACCTCTAGTCTATAAATTGTCCTGGTTTGTGTCTGTAAGGTTAATGCTCCCCTGTAACCCCCGCCGTCCCCCTTACCAAATATGTCCTGTATCAGTCGTCGGGGTCTAGGGGCGCGAGTCGGAGGATCACAAACTAATTAAGGTCGTGAGGCAGCACAGCCCCTGTAAAATTGTTTATAAACCATTAGGGGGGAAATGTGGCTCTCCCTAGTGTCCGTCGAGCAATTAGAGCCAAGGTCAGAGAGGCTCTGATGTGCGTTCTCCCCGTGCAGAAGCAGAAGTGCTGCTGTGGACAGAAAGTGGCATTTACACCGGGCCAAACGCTCACTTTTATTAATTTCCTAAATAAATAGGTGCCTCTCGGGGCCCTTTGTCTGTGAAATGCACCTTCAGTGATATTAATGAGCCTCTTGCTTATTTAGCCTATTTCTCTCTCTCTCCTGCTTCCCTTCCTTCCGCTTATTCTCCGCATGCTAACTAAGAGGGAGAAATGAAACCATTTACCTCATGGTGCTCGGGGGTGGGGGGGGGGTTGTTTCAAAGGCAGAAGAAGAACCTATAAAAGTGGCAAGCGAAATGAGTGGGGGGGAAAAAAGCATGTGTGTGGTTCATTCGGGCGAAATTGGCATCTCCATGCAAATATTGTTCTCTATTGCATTCCCATTAGTAGCCCACACTGTCCCAGAGAGGTGTAGCAGGCTATGATGTGGTTTGAAAACGTAATATCATGTCCCTATGTTTCTTTAGGGGGAAACTCTTGTACATCTGGTCATTTTTTTAATGTATTTATTTATTTATTTTAGCGCTAATTTCACGAATTTCACGAAATCACTTTAAACGCTTCGGACGTATTAATCACTTTTCGGATCCCGTAATTCCACCGATAATCCGTTAAATATTTGCATGTGTTTATTGGAAACATTGACCTAAATGGAGCCTCAGGCGCTAACGATTTGATTTGGCCAATTGGTTTTCTGCTCTGTTGGAACAGTGTATTGACAGAGTGTGGGACTGGAGCACACACTGACACCCACTCAGCCAGTCTATTCTTCCATCTGTTACATAGTTAGCATTGATTGGCGTTTGGTCCCTGACACTCGGGCACCGTCCTTGAGGACAGAAACAGCAGGCGGGCGGAGGAAAGCGTTTCGGAATCGTCAAAGTGGATAGCGTGTGATGCTCTGGCACTGCCCCTGTGGCTCTCTCTGGGAATACTGATGAGGCTCTGCACCCGATTGCATCACGGTTTTCTGGCCGTATCAAAGCTCGCTGGGCCACAGCGGTTCGGCACGGTTCAAGAATAGGCCTTCTTTTAGCGTCCTTTTTTTTCTTTCTTTCTTTGTTTTCTACCATTGTCTTTTTTTTTTAACCCCAATCTTAATGGCCAGTGTGTTCGAGCGAGGAGTGGCTCTATCGTCTCAGATCCACTCTTGTGTGTTGGGGTGTGGTGCTTTCTCACCCCGGTGCCCTCTTGCCAATTATATTCAATCAGAGCCTATTGCGAAAGCAAAGGGCTGCAGAAGGAAAAGCCCCGACCGCAGCTTTCTGCTCTCGCTCCTTTATTGACAACTGTATACCTCTGTCTCAGCTCACTGAGCTCCTCCATTTCTCATCAGCCATATTCCCCGAACGACACACACACACACACACACACACAGAGAGACACACACCCTGTGAATTTAACTAGTGCTGCACACGGACGGCCGAATGCATTTTACGAATAAAGGCGCGGACGTCGATGCTCGTCCTCTCGAAGGCCCATTAAGATATCTGAAAGCTTTCTTGATCGCTAAGCCTCCTAATGAATAGAAGATAGACAAGCATACGAGCGCCAAGTGGCGTCACGCTGGACGGTGACTTTGAGATGTTCTGGAGATAAGCTCATGATCCTGTTTGTTCACACAGCGAATGGCTGGATTATTTTCTGATAAGAGGCTCGAGCGCGAGAATGGCTTCGCCGGATGACGGGGAGGGGAAGAGGGAGAGCGGCTGGACTGATGGAAAGCTATCAATAGCTAGAGCGCGAGTATAAAAGCCTGCTCTCCCGGCCGAGTCGCACTGAGAGCAGTCCGCTTTGTGCACACTGCTTATCAGGGGTTGTCATCACAGCTCCAAATCCTGTCAGCAGTCTTGTTTTTTTTTTTCCCCTTCTTTTTTTAGTTTGTTATTTTGTACGCACGGTACTGCCCTCTTACCTCCCTTATTTTATCCGAATAGGGCTTTCATCCCGTCGTTGTACTATTTGATTCGCCGAAAACGTCAGAGACCTCATCCATTGATCACACATGTCCATGTTTTTTGTGCTTCATAGAAAATGACTTTTTGTCGGAAAATGCCACAGCGGAATCAGCGGGCCTCAAAAGCAATGACTGTGAATGACCGATGTAAGTGCGACAAAATGGAGTTTGCGTTAGCCTGGCGAATTTTGCTTTCCGAACAAGGCGTGCGTAAGATTCTCTCTCTCCATGGAAACAGCGAACAAGCTGAATCATATGATCAAAAATAGCAGGGTTGTCACTATCCATCTATCCTTCTATCTATCTATCTATCTATCTATCTATCTATCTATCTATATATATAATAATAATAATTAGTGGCCCCAATTCTTGAATGTTTAGCCAATCAGATGTCAGATTCTACTGAAGTTGCGTTGGTTGAACGTATGATTTTGCGATCTTGTGAAGAGATGGGACAGAATTGCCACATCTTTCAGCATTTATAGCTCGAGCTTCTTTCATTCACGAATAAATCAGTTGCCTTTTACTAAAGATACACGTGGAGAGGAACAATGATGAGTTGAAGTTGCAGACTTTGCTGTTGCTTGTTGTTTACTTGTTGACTAGGGAGAGGGTGTAGCTCAGTGGTTAAGGCGCCGGCCTACTGATCGGAAGGTCGTGGGCTCGAACCATTCTAGGGTTCTTTAACCCTCTGTGCTCCAAAGGGCGCTGCATCATGACCCTGCGCTCTGACTCCACCTTCAGAACACGTCTGGGTAGGTGAAGAAACAGTTTCACTGTGCTGTAATGTATATGTGACAAATTAAAGCTCTTCTGTTCTAGGGCGCTTCTAGTTCGGCTATGTGGGCGTACTTTTAGTTTTTTCCTAGCTGTATATTGGCATCGCCCCTGCATTTATATCGCCTTCAACGGCTTGTACATACGCTACATATTTATCTTACTCGCTGTACTTGTACATTTACTGTTTGCTACTATTTGAACTTCTGGGAGATGCAAAAACTGCATTTCGTTGCTACTATGCAATGACAAAGTTGTATCTATATATCTACCCCAGTATATATAGTATAAAGTATAGTATGTGTGTGTGTGTGTGTGTATATATATATATATATATATATATATATATATATATATATATATATATATATATATATATATATATATATATATATACAGCACCACTACCCGCTCCTACGGAAATGTTCGAGTTATGAATATCTAACAGAATAATAAAAACAAACTATTAAACTTGAGTAAGGCCACCACACATGACAATCACCTTGTTTATTTAGTTTTTTTATTATTAGCCTTAAATAACTCTAATTTATATATATATATATAGATATATATATATATATATATATATATATATATATAGATATATATATATATATATATATATATATATATATATATATATATATACACATTACACTACAACTCACAGGATCTGTGGGACGCATGCTATTCTTGTTGGACCCTCACAATCCCTACGCAGCCGTCTACATTAGTGTTTCACTAGATTTGTAATGTGCTAAATTGTTAACATTCATTCATTCATCTTCTACCGCTTTATCCGATCTTCCCTCGGGTCACGGGGAGTCTGTGCCTATCTCAGGCGTCTATGGGCATTAAGGCAGGATACACCCTGGATGGAATGCCAACCCATCACAGGACACACACACACATTCACACGCACATTCATACACTAGGGACAATTTTCCAAGGTGCCAATCAACCTATCATGCATGTTTTTGGACCGGGAGGAAACCGGAGAATCCGGAGAAAAATCCCCTGAGGCACGGGGAGAACATGCAAACTCCACACACACACATGGTCCGAGACGGGAATCGAACCCGGACCCTGGCGGTGTGAGGCTAACGTGCTAACCACTAAGCCACCATGCCCCCCTAAATTGTTAACAATTAATAATTATTAATAAATTCATTTATACACAGAATACATACAATTTACAATTTTTCTCATGGAAAATCATTAGCAAAGTATATTATGGAAAATTATTCTTTATGAACGCATAATATGTATTCTTTCTGTATTGTATGGCTTTTTATGTATTGCATGACTTTCTCTAGTATTTTCTAGTTATAATGCATTGAAATGCATGTCCATCAAAACTCAGAAACTGTGTGTGTGTGTGTGTGTGTGTGTGTGTTATTGCCATGTCATAGTGATCTCTGTAGTAAAACACTACGCAACCAAGCATGTGATTGGACATCATGAATGTTGTGTACCCAAGCTGAAAGAATTCCAAGGTGCCTGATGTTTTTATTCTGTATTCATGACGATTTTTAACACTGCTGTCTGTTGTAGTAAAGAACTTACAAGCTGAGACTGAGATTTTAGTCCTTTGAGAAAGCCCACTGCAGTTGTTGCCTCAGCATTATAACGAGGATTTTAGACGCCGCTCCGGGTCATTGTTGCTTCTCGCGAATGGATCTTCGCTCGGGCAGTGTTCATAGCTGCCGGCTTTTGTTATCTGTAGATGGTTCATTTGTTTTGTCTTTCCGTTCCCATGGACACTTGGTGGGGGTGGGGTTTGTGTGTCCCTACGTCTTGTGGTCCCGTCGGTGTGAAAAGTTGTTTACGGCTCTCAGGCTCTTAAGATGTGCTGCAGCCGATGTGCTTCATTACTGCAGAGGAGCTTTAATAATGCAAATGTAATTACCGAAGCCTCAGGGCAGGCTTAATGCATACTTAAGACTAACCTCCCCTCTCAGTGCCGAACAGGTAAATGACCTGCTACTACATGGCACACAGCAGGGAAGTAACCGAGGCTCTACTTAGCAACTTTCCTGTCTTAAATCAATTTGCCCGAATTGTCACATCACCAAGGTGGTGTAAAGGGGGAGGGGTGTAGCTCAGTGATTTAAGGTGCTGGGCTAGGAAGGCCAGGGGTTCGAGCCCCGGTGTCGCCAAGCTGCTAAAGGGGTGCCGTATCATGCCTGACCCCGCACTCTGCTTCCACTCTGCTTCCACTGTCTGTGACTGGAATGGGATGGTTTTTTCCCGGAGAAAGTGGAGGGTTTTTTAGTTTTCACAACAATGTCACGATCATAGAAGTGGACATCTTGGAAGTGTCTTCCGTCTGCATCAATGTTTTGCTTCCTGGACATTCATTCATTCATCTTCTACCGCTTCATCCGATCTTCCCTCGGGCCATGGGGAGTCTGTGCCTATCTCGGGCGTCTATGGGCATTAAGGCAGGATACACCCTGGATGGAATGCCAACCCATCGCAGGACACACACACACACACACACACACACAACATTCATACACTAGGGACAATTTTCCAAGGTACCCCCAATTTTTCCAAGGTGCCAATCAACCCTACCGTGCATGTTTTTGGACCGGGAGGAAACCGGAGAAAAACCCGGAAAACCCCTGAGGCACGGAGAGAACATGCAAACTCCACACACACATGGCCGAGACGGGAATCGAACCCGGACCCTGGTGGTGTGAGGTGAACGTTCTAACCACTAAACCACCGTGTCCCCTATCTTCCTGGACATTTTGGGGATAATGTATAGAAATTTCTCAATGCTGCTGTTGGAAAACGGCGATGTGGGATGATGATAGTCGCATGCACCGTGGGAGATTATTGCCAGTGCACGCTTTAAAACAGCCTTATTTTATGACAATCGTACACTTTATGTGGTCACATTCGGGCCCACGGGCCCTTGAGTTTGGCACATGTGATGTAAACAATTCAGGTTGGAGTGTCGTAACTCGCACCCAGCAAAATGACAATATCTCTAGCCTGATTCTTTTTTTTTTTCTTTTTCCATTTTTAAATATAGTTGGACTTATATGATGTAATGCACCAGGCGGCATTACATTGCAATTCACCTGCATTTCAAAACATCACACATGTTCATCCTGGCAGCACACGTCCCACTACTTTAACACGAGGGAGGGAGGGGGGGGGGGGGTGGGTATTGCAGAGATAGATAGATTATCCAGGCTTTGGACGTTAATGTTCACTGAGCCGCGAGTGATCTCAAGGGTCATCGCTCCCGCTGAAGAGTAGGTTCAGACCTGTGAAAGTAGGCCAGGCACGAACCGTTCCATCTGTTTTTTTTTTTTTTTTTTCCTCCCCTCCTCTCCTGTACGTTTTTAGGGTTGGTCCGCCAGTCCTGTTTCGAGGTCAAGGAAAATAGGAAAAGAGACTTGGAGGGAGGAAGGGGGGGGGGATCCAGCCAGAGCTGGAATCACTTTAAGTGTCAGGATGCAGCTTTCTTGTGTATTCATCCAAGGCACGTCTGGAGAGCAGTGGCTGCACTGCCTGAAGGACAGCCGCAATTGTTTATCGGTTAATGACTTCTCTCCCCTTGTGGGACGTTTGCTGCCTTAGCTGCTCCCAGGCCACATTAAAGCTTCCTCACTCTCTGAAGCCTCATCAAAGACGGAGACAGACACACACACACACACACACACACACACACACACCACACACACACACACACACACACACACACACACACACACACACACACACACTTAACGCTTAGACACACTCAATATCTGTCTGCCCTTGTGAGTCGGGGCAGCAAGGGCTACTGCTTTGTCAAGCCACAATGCAGGCACCTGTTGGAATTGCTTGTCGCCTGTGCATGTGTGCGGAGAGATTCCGATCAGATTTAATGAACTGTTTTGAGTCCGTGAGCTCCAGTGGTGCATCACAACACCAGCTTGTGTCGGGATTTTCCAGTACAGGGCTTTCGGTTATAGTCAACATAGTTAAAGTTCCCTCTGGAAGGTATTATTAAGTAGATCTTTACTTTAGAAAATTCAATATTAAACACACACACACACACACACACACACACACACATCTGAATTACCCAAATGAGGTGCAACATCTAGACTGTTAAATGAAATGTTAATTTAATATTTTCATGTTTCTTACTGCTGCTCCCATTAGGGGTCGCCACAGCGCATCAACACCTTTTCCATGTTTTGTAAATAACTGAATTGTTTTTAATAAATCTGAATGAATTTATCCCACTTACCTTGATTGAATCGGTATAACGACGACGTATTGCGCGATTTTGTATTTGATTTTATGATCAAACAATATGTATGAAAAATGTATGCAAATATTACTTTGTTTTAAACGTTCGATATTCACAAACGTTAATAACGGTACGCCGCAAGCAAATCCGTGTTCGGCATTTCATAACCATACCGAATTTTTATTTATTAAAAAGAAATAAAACATTTTGTAAAGAATTGCGTGTGCCAGTCCCACCCCTAGTTGTCTTAGATGCCTTGCTGGAAGATCTCCTCTGTGACAGTAAATACG
>JACRUU010000008.1:11922388-11932388 GCA_030449085.1 Kryptopterus vitreolus | reverse complement strand
ATATATATATATGTATATATATATATATGTTATATATTGGTCATATATTGTATATATATATATATATATATATATATATATATATAGATATATATATATATATATATATATATATATATATATATATAATATATATATATATATAAGGAAAAGCACACAAACTTATTTTTTTGTATATATATATATATATATATATATATATATATATATATATATATATATATATATATATATATATATATATATCATATATATCTATATATATATACATAGACGATATATATATATATATATATATACACATAGATTTTGGAGTGGGTTTTTGCTCATTCAGCTACAAGGGTGTTAGTCAGGTACTGATGGAGGTGTGGTGGCCTGTTCCAGTCGGTGTTCCCAAAGGGTTCAATAGGGTTGCTCTACTTGCTCTACGGAGTTCTATTCCAAACCTTGTTTCTTCATGGAGCACATCTTCATGGCTTTGTGTACATTCTGGAACAGGATTGGATTTCCTAGTTCAAGGAAGGAAAAAAAAAATATATAACATGACTGCATCTGAAGATTATGATCATGTGATCAGAAATGAGACTATTCTCAGACACGTTTACATCACTGACTACCTCTGTCTCATCCGCTTCAGCCAGACTTCTGCCTTGTTCATTGGTAGCTTTGTTAGCATGAAATTTTTAAAGCCGGGCAATGATAAGAAATGGGTTGATGGACTGAAGACGAAATATTGTGGGTCACTAAATAAAAGTATATTTGTGGGGAAAATGTGCCAAAGATAAAACAATAGTTAAGTCCTGATAGCATACAAAATCTTAAGTACGGTAATGAAGTATTTATACTTTCCTTTAAAAATCAGCGTATGAGTTGGAATTTTCCAAGAAATATGGTGCAGATATGTTGCATCTACAATATTTTATTTATTTATTTATTGACTCCGTGTGATTAGTGGTAATTAAAATGAAATGGTGTAAAAATGACATTCTGGCACCATATGTACAGCAAATAAACGTTCTTTCATCCGTACATCTGTTATTTGGAAATACTCAGCTGTGAGACGTCGCTAGGCTCAGAGAGTAGTGTAATGTCACTCACGGCCGTTCTTCAGCACGCGCTCTACATGCCGCGCTGTAATTCAACTCGTGAAAAGTTTACCGCGCTTTCTTCGCCGTACTTCACGGACGCGCTTTTGCCGAAGCTCCCGGATGCTTTATGCGGCGTGCCAGTCGCTCCCTTGTTAAACCGCGAAATACCGCCGTAAATGTCCGACCACCGGATTGCGCAAGGTTATTCATCCGGGGGAGCAGGAGTCGGTCTTTCATGAACTCGTCACAAAACCCGGCATGACCCGGCAGACATATCATGCATTACGTCAAATAAAACACAATAGCGCGCGCCGTAAAAAGGAAAATAATCAATGACATAGTGCAGCTCGGGTTATTGCCGTCATCAATCACTGCCATGAAGTTTTATACCTCTTTCACAGCACTGTAACGGCAATTCCATATTTATAATCTATTGTTAAACTTCATATCATATTTTAACCATTTATAGTTACTCTTGATGCACTATTGAGTACCGCCGATCACTTTATAGCCCCTGTAAACTGCCATTCCATCAGCAGGCATCATCAAGAGTTTCAGCTTCAATCAACACTCCCTTTATTTTCACAATCTTTCCTTTCACTGTATTTTTTGCCACCCCAAATTACATCGCATTGGACTGTGTTGGCTTGAGTGGGGATTTCACAGCGTTCTCGTTGTTTTTAGTCCTATGAGTCAGAGAGTAGCGTCGTATCTTACATGTCAACTACAATCACACCGGAGAGACCTCCAGCAGGTCTGGCACTCCCAAGTAGATTTGGAAAATGCACTGTGGAAAAGGATGGGATTTGATATGAGGGATTTGATACGGAGTGTTGAGAACTCACAGGTTCAATTCCCATCCTCACCCGGCTGCCACTAGTGGGCCCTTGAGCAAGGCCCTTAACCCTCAATTGCTCTGGAGCTGGCAAAATGCCGTAAATGTAAATTTGAGTGATTTCTGGATTAGCATGGGAAATGAAACACTGACTATTTAAAAATGTGTTTCCATACTATTGCCCTAGTTCTGTTTTATAAAAACTAAATTATACATTTCAAAAGATATTACGATATTTTAAAAACAATGGTGTGCAACAAATTGATACGGATCACAATTGATGATTTTTTGTTTTTAACACTAGCGCATTATGAAATTTTGCAGATTTTGCTTTTTGAGTTATTTCATCACTCCACTGAGACGAGGACGTGTTGGTCAACAACAGCGGCTAGAAAAATAAATGTAAAGCAAATTATTATTATTCATTCATTCATCTTCTACCGCTATATATCCGATCTTCCCTCGGGTCACGGGGAGCCTGTGCCTATCTCAGGCGTCTATGGGCATTAAGGCAGGATACACCCTGGATGGAATGCCAACCCATCGCAGGACACACACACACACACTCACATTCACACACACATTCATACACTAGGGACAATTTTCCAAGGTGCCAATCAACCTACTGCGTGCATGTTTTTGGACCGGGGAGGAAACCGGAGAACCCGGAGAAAAACCCCCTGAGGCACGGGGAGAACATGCAAACTCCATACACACATGGCCGAGACGGGAATCGAACCCGGACCCTGGAGGTGTGAGGCGAACGTGCTAACCACTAAGCCACCGTTCCCTGATTATTTATTTATTTATTTATTTATTTATTTATTTATTTATTTATTTATTTATTTATTATTTCTAGTATATTATTATTATTTATTTATTTTTTTAAAGCTCCCCCCGCGAGTTTACTAATCCAGTGCACGTATGCTAAGCTAAAGCATTAAAAACGATCCGCTAAAAAAAAAAAAAAAGGTGATTGATGTCTTATAATGCGCTCATATCATTATTTTTATCCCTGATTATAAAGTATTTCTTTTTTTTTAGGCTAAAATTGTAGGCTTTGTAGTCTTTGATCGCCGGTTTGTTCTCCGAAAGCTGATGAATGGTCGTTGCAATGGCTTTTTTTTCCCCCTCCAATGATATTCTGGCAGTGTCGGAAGAATCTTTCCTGATGTTCGATGACATCAAAGCAACAAATTCCAGCCCGAACATGATGACGCAATTAGTGCGAGTAACCACCGGGGGGGGGGGGGGGGGGGGGGGGGGGGGGGGGGGCTGGTCGGGCGCGTGGGGGGAGGGGGGGGGGGCCGAGGAGTGGGGGGGGGGGGGGGGGATGGGGGGAAGTAGAATTGCATCAGTACAGAAAAAATAGAGACTTCCCAGAAAATAGAGACCAACACAAAGAGAAGGGGGTGGTTTGGGAACATGAGTGTACGAGCACCGACTCCATATTCTCTAATAAAAGTGCCCGAGGCTTTCGGAGCTTGTCGAGGCCATGAGGGTTCTGACTACGGTCAGGGCTCCAAGCTATTGATGTTCAAGCACTTTTGCTTGCAGACATCCACGTCCACCACCATATGCCCGGAATGTATCAGGTGAAGGTGGAGCGTGTCGGTCGAGCCTGACACGGCGGCCCACGGGAAGCAGCGGGATGTCCGCAATACCTTCTTTTCCTGCCTCGCAACTCTCCCGCACGCTGCGTTCCATCTCTCTCGCACGCAGCTGTTCAGCTGCAGATGCAGGGTTCACGTGCTGACGCGACACTTTCTAACGGCCCTGGCACCTGCCTCCGAGTAAGGGGAAATGCTCAGGTGTTTTGGTGCAGTGAAATGTAAACCCATCCAACCTCCGCCCCACACACACACACACACACACACACACACACACAACACACACACACACACACACACACACACACCACACACACACATACGAAGGCTTTTTACATGGGTTTTTGCTGCTCCCTATATTCTATTCCAACAATTATGTCATGGATTACTTGTATAATCAGGTACTTTTCTTTATAAAGAGCACTCCAAGTAGAGGAACATTGGAGGCTATTGGAAAATGTTGCCCCGTTCCCCCGTTCATTTTCCTCAATGCAGCTCAAGAATTGGACTCCTCCCAGGACATCATGGGTTGATCATTAAGCCGTTTGCCTTTTTCTAAAGGTATATCTAACCACACGTTGCAACACTTACGCCAGCATTTCAGCGTTCAGGTTTAGTCGGAGAGATGCTCGAGCGCCATTGATATTACGAAATGGCAGTCATTACCATGCAAGTAAATTACACCCATTTGCACGCACACTTCTACATCTTGAGAGCGGTTTCTGATTTTTTTTTTTTTTTTTTTTTTTTTTTTTTAAATGAGGCATTTTGAATCTTGCCTTGATTGTCACAACACGGACTAGTTTTTAAGGAAGAGGAAAAAAATACAAAAAAAACAAAAAATGGAAACGTTTAGAATATGTGAAAATGGACTAAATATGAGTGTAGCTTCTAAATAACTTAATTTATACATATATAAATTGTGTGTGTGTGTGTGTGTGTGTGTGTGTGTGTGTGTGTGTGTGTATATATATCGATATATATATATATATATATATATATATATATATATATATATATATATCTATATCCTAAGATATCTATTCTATATCCTATCATTCATATTCTACCGCTATATCCGATCTTCCCTCGGGTCACATGGGGAGTCTGTGCCTATCTCAGGCGTCTATGGGCATTAAGGCAGGCTGATAGGATACACCCTGGATGGAATGCCAACCCATCGCAGAGAACACGCACACTCACACGCACACTCACACACACACACATTCATACACTAGAGACAAATTTTTCCAAAGGTGCCAATCAACCTACCGTGTATGTTTTTGGACCGGGGAGGAAACCTGAGAACTCAGGTGAGAAACATGTGCCCTGTGTGTGTGTGTGTGTGTGTGTGTGTGTGTGTGTGTGTGTGTGTGTGTGTGTGTGTGTGTGTGTGTATGTATATATGTATATATATATACGATATATATATATATATATCTATATATATATATATATATATATATATATATATATATATATCTATATATATATATATATATATATATAATACATATACACATACATACACACACACGCACTGTATGTGTAAAAAACAGAAGCAGGTTGTGATTTAAACTACTTGGGACTTAACTACACTCCTGCTTTGATGAGTGACTAAGCCTTTTAACTTGTTTTTTTTTTCCGCACTGATATTAAAAGAAGATGAGTCATTCTAGGCAGACCTTTTGTGTGCGACAGTCGTGTACAGTACAGTTTTTTTTTGTCCTCAAAAAAACCTCTTTCAGCTGATTACAAAGTGCACAATGTACCCCTTTTCGCTCTGTTGATTTAATATCCACTTTTCAGAACTCAACATTCCTTTTATTTATATATATATATATATATATATATATATATATATATATATATATATATATATATATTAATTATTTATATACTATATTTACATATGTAGCGATTAGCAGAAGCAGCTGTGATCCAGGTTCTAGCAGGCCGAGTATAGTGCACACACCAGCAGCTGATTAAAAGTCTGCTTCTGTAGTTCCTGTCAGAGTCGCTCGGGCCGATGCAAGTCACGCTTGGAAGGACTTTAAGTCCATGTTTGAAATTCTGACCCTCCCGGGGTTAAAGATTCACTCCATTATTTTATTTTTTTATTATTTTTTGCCCTCCACTGTTGCGGGTAGCGTCCGTTTGCTGAGGGTACTGTTTCCAGAGAGGTCACCTGCTCCTCAGTAGCGTATTCCCCTTCTGGTGCTGCTTTAACAGAGCGCCTGGTGTACAATGGAGGCGTTGTGCGCATTTTACAACACTCACTGAATTATACATTGCGGGAGGATTGGTGGCGGCGGGCGACGTTTACAGAGTCAAAGGTAGACACTGAAGTGTATATCACCTCTTTAAAGGGTTTGCGTGTGTATAGGAGAGAATAGGTTCACTGCGCCAATCTTGCCTGGGTTTTCATATACGTGTCCGAGAGTAGAAAAGAGCAATTAGTTTCCACAATTACAGGTGCTTGGACCCCTGCTAGTAGTGTTTAACAGTATACTGTTTAAGTTTAGAATGCAACGTAAATAAACAAAAGGAGCACAGAAGTACACGAAAAGTGCACATGTGCATCGTTTCCCGATTATCACACTGCATATGACAAGATATGTTATTTATTTCACTGTACAAGGTGGAGAGAAAAAATTCAGATACTAGTATATAGTATAGATACTATATATTATATGTATATATGTGTGTGTGTGTACTGTATTATGTATATATAGATATATATATCTATATCCGATATATAGATATGATATGTGTGTGTGGTGTGTGGTATGTGTGTGTAGATATCATATATAAAGTCCTCCTATATATATATATATCTATATATATAGATATAATCTTCATATATATAGATCTAGATATATATATATAATATAGAGATCTCTCTCTCTCTCTCTCTCTCTCCTCTCTATTATACTCTATAATATAGGATAGATCAGATAGGATATGAGAGATATAGGATATAGATATATATATATATATAGATAGTATAGATATATATATATCGATATATAATATACTATATAAAATATAAAATCTCTATATATATATATATATATATATATATATATATATATACTATAGATATTATATATATAATAAAATAAAGTATCCTCCTCTCTCTCTCTCTCTCTCTATATATACTATATAGTGTGTGTGTGGGTGTGTGTGTGTGTGTGTGTGTGTGTGTGTGGTGTGTGTGTTTGTGTTTGGTGTTTATACTGGTCCATCATCGAGTATTTCTCTTTTACGGAACGTCCTGAAATGTTATATTCCTTACATTGCACCATATACTTGTCAAAAATACAGCCCCCCCCCATTCAAATGTTTACAACTCTTTACATCAGGAACTTGCATACACACTTATGATAGTAGGAATAGTATTCTGGGTAATTGATTGTTTTCAATGTCGCCCTAAATGTGACCTGTTGTGTATTACTCTTCCTACATTATCTATCATATTACATACTGTATATATCTATTCTGTAGTGTTCACTGAAGGACGTTGTTTTTTTCTTTTAAGCTTAAAGGAAAGAGCTACTTTTAAAAAAATATTTCTTTTTTTTTTTTTTTTTTTTTTTTTTTTTTTTATTCCTAAGCTGAGTCTGATGTATTGCTTGTATTTTAGTATAGATGGCTGTCTCTTAGGGGAACCATAAGGCAGATGGCTTTCTGGGCGCTCGCTGTGTACTACTAAGCTTATCGCTATTGTGCGTCGCCACAGGCAGACTCATCAGGTTTTGCACACTGTGCGTTTTGCAAGTACCACTCCGAGACTCTATACATCATAACTTAAAACGAGGAGCTGGTGAATTCTGTCAGTGCCCCCCCCCCTCCTCTTCTCTCCCCCTTCCTTACTTCCTGAATGGCATCATTATCAAGGCTATAAAACACAAATATCTATCGACATAATGGACTTTTCGACGGAAAGCCGCAGAGCTGGAATTAGCCTTCAGTGGAGCGCTGTGAAAAACGGTATACGCGGCTCGTATGATGCAATCGTCGTCAATCCGTCGTAAGTACGTTTGACCACCTTCGCAGAGATGTTTACCGATAAACATTTCCTTCACTCTAATTTCCGATCTGCTGTCCAACTTGCGTGTCTTTTTTTTTTTACCACGTTTTTCTATCCAATGCACACGTGCAGCTGGAAAAGGCTGATGGTGAGATCGCACCAGATCAACCCTTTTAAACAGCCATATCGATTTCTTTTTTTTCCCTCTTTTTCTCGCCGGTGCGCCATTTTAATCCGGCTGCCAATTTTCCTTCCGGTGACTCTATCTTCAGTTTTAATGAAGCGCCTGCACCTCAAAAGTGCCTCCAGTTCTTTCATAAGCCTTTCAAACTCCGAAGCGTTGTATTGAAAGTGAAGTTTCCATTTCTTCCCCTGGCCCGTGTGCGTTAATAAAACGTAGGTGTGAATTAGCCTCTGTAGCCTCCCGGAACTCTCAGCACACTAGAAAACCCCCCATGTGAGCGCACGACTTAATACTCTATCACATCATGACAAAACTCTGTCTATCTAGTCATCGATATTTACCACCACAATACTGTCCACTTTAATAGGAACACCTCTCCCTACGCGTTCATGCAGTTCTCCAACCGGCCGATCATATTCGAGTAACACAATGCATTAAATGTTGTAGGTGTAAGACAACTATCAGACATTATAACGGTAAAACGATAAAAAAAATGGCTGATTTATATGGAATATGAAGTCTATGGAAATGTATAGGAAGTATTATGGAAATTGTATAGGAAGTTGACAGAAACTCAAATAGGACATTTTTCGGCCTTAGATCGGTGCAATAGAAAAAAAAAAGGGGGGGGGGTGCCAATACTTCACTGGGTCTGTAGAAGGGCAATGTACTCCTGTATGTGTGTGTATGCGAGAGAGAAGGGTGATGTATCATGTGTGCGCGAAGCTAATAACAGAAAAACAAAGAAGGTGCCAATACTTATTCACAAACCCAGTTCCTCATACCTAGTTTTCAATAGAATATTCTTTCTATCCCTCTCTCTCTCTCTCTCTCTCTCTCTCTCTCTCTCTCTCTCTTTCCTTCCCCTTTGTTCCCTTTTTCTTCTCTCTCCCTTTCCCCATTCTCCTTCTCCCTCACTTTCTCTATCCATTTCTGCCTCTCTTTCTCTCCTTCTCCCCTATCCCATACCCCTCGTTCTTTCTCTCCATCTCATTCGCTTTTTCTTCCATTCCTTTGCTCTTCTTACTTCTCTCCCATTTCTGCCTCCTTTCCTTTGCTAGCGATTTCTTCCTCACCATCAGTCTCGTTTTTTTTCCTCTCTCTCCGTTTTCCATTCCGTCTCTCTCCTTATAGGAATTCGATAGAAAGACAAATAGGACATTTTGAGACCTTAAATAGGTGCAACTGTAAAACGTAAAACGGGGTGAAACTCATCGTCACCGTAGGCCACATCAGCATGATGGTAAACAGTATATAGTGTTTGATGAGCGACGCCGCCTCATAACATAAAACTCACGGCGTTTTTTTCTCCTCGAAGCACAAACATGTATTGGCTTTCCCATCTTTCTTGGAAGTGCCTTCCATCCGCATCCATTTTTCACTTCAAGTTTCACAATTCTGCTCACGGTAAACGCCGATGTGGGATACACTGCACTCTAGTGGTGGGATGCCGTCACTTGACGTAGTCACATGCGTTGTGGGAGATGTAGTTTGTTGTCAATGCACACTTTAAAGCCTTGTTTTAACACAATCATACACCTTTTAACATGACGTGGCGGGACACAATCGGCCCCACAGGCTGTGAGTTTGGTACATGTGGTATACAGTCTCATATAGGAAGACTAGAAATACTGTAGGACGTCTATAGAAACTCTGTCGTCAACATTTTAAGTGGATCTTAAGAAGCAAAAATCTCAGGCTGTCAAAATTGACAATAGAGAATCAAATCACCAGGTGATTTATTTTCACCAGCTTTTTATTATTATTATTATTTATTTATCACAGTTCTAAAAGTGTTTTTTTTTTTTTTTTTTAATTTCAGAGAATCTTAAGGAAGTTGCCATAAATTCACTTGGACCTTAAGCGCGCTGATAGATTCCTGGCTGTGTGGGTTGCTATGAATGTGTGAAGCCGTGGCTGAGTTTATGAGTTTGGCCTCTCGATTATGAGTGAAGTCTCCGGAACACGGCGAACGGGAGATGGAGTGCTCGGCCGGACGTGACCTTCATGGTCCAGCACCGAGATTATTAAGACAAAAGATGTAGAGAGAGAGAGAGAGAGTTGGATGGTGCTGAAGGCCCGGGCGTGAAATGTGTACGATTAAAGCTTTCTTGACACTTCCAGAAAGGCACGTCCCTGTTTCATAATGAGCGAGAAAGAAAAGCATCATAATGCATCATAATTACCTCCTTTTGTACGTTTCTCGTACAGCGTCTCCTATTGCATGCACCAGGCTCCCGATAGCGCTCC
>JACRUU010000008.1:11901093-11916888 GCA_030449085.1 Kryptopterus vitreolus | reverse complement strand
CGTTATAGATGGATAAACTTGTTAGCACGTAAGCAGTCATTAAAAAACTGAGGCAGTAATGCGTATCAAACACCAAACACGACTCGATGGGCCAGATCAACACCGGAGGCATCACTAAAGCGCCGATGAGGAAATCCGACATGGCCAGAGAGAGCACCAGCATGTTGGTGGGTGTGTGAAGCTGCTTGAAATGAAGAACAGAGATGACGACCAGAAAATTTCCAAACATTGTCAGAAGAACCACAAAAACCGAACACGAGTACAGTAAGATATAAAGTGTAGGAGATACAGATCTCTCTGGACAGGAGAAATGATCACAGATATCAGACTGGTTAAAATCCGTCATGTTGATGAACACAGGCATGGTCTGATGATAACGTCTGTTACATTCTGCTTACATTCTGCTATTTTTATAGTTTAGAAATAAAACACGCCTCTGAAGTTTGATTGACAGTTTCATGAAGGTGATGTCACTCCTTCGGGGGGGAAAAGACCACAGAAGACACTCAGCACACAATAACACCTCTAATTAGTTCATACAGTTTACAAATAGGAAAAGATTGGACAGAAACCAATGAAGCGAGACGGCCACAAAAACTTCAAAGGATATCAAGACGCCATTTAAAATGCCGAATTCTCCTTAAAACCACATTCTATCCATCCATCCATCCATCCATCTTCCTCCGCTTATCCGGGACCGGGTCGCGGGGGCAGCAGTCTAAGCAGAGATGCCCAGACTTCCCTCTCTCCGGCCACTTCCTCTAGCTCCCCCGGGGGGACACCGAGGCGTTCCCAGGACAGTCGAGAAACATAGTCCCTCCAACGTGTTCTGGGTCTTCCCCGAGGCCTTTTCCCGGAGGGACATGCCCGAAACACCTCCCCTGGAAGGCGCCCAGGAGGCATCCGAAATAGATGCCCGAGCCACGCCAGCTGGCCCCTCTCGATGTGGAGGAGCAGCGGATCTACTCCGAGCTCCTCCCGAGTGACTGAACTTCTCACCCTATCTCTAAGGGAGCGCCCAGACACCCTGCGAAGGAAGCTCATTTCGGCCGCCTGTATCCGGGATCTTGTCCCTTTCGGTCATGACCCAAAGCTCATGGCCATAGGTGAGAGTAGGAACGTAGATCGACCAGTAAATTGAGAGCTTTGCCTTTTGGCTCAGCTCCCTCTTCACTATGACGGACCGGTACATCGACCGCATTACTGCAGAGGCTGCACCGATCCTCCTGTCGATCTCCCGTTCCATCCTCCCCTCACTCGTGAACGAGACCCCGAAGATACTTGAACTCCTCCACTTGGGGAAGGAGCTCTCCACCAACCTGAAGTGGGCTAACCACCTTTTTGCGGCTAAGGACCATGGCCTTGGACTTGGAGGTGCTGATCTTCATCCCAGCTGCTTCACACTCGGCTGCAAACCTTCCCAGTGCATGCTGAAGGTCTTGGCCTGATGGAGCCAACAGGAACAACATCATCGGCAAAAAGCAGAGACGAGATTCCTGTGGTCCCCAAACCAGACTCCCTCCAGCCCCTGGCTGCTCCTAGAAATTCTGTCCATAAAAATAATGAACAGAACCGGTGACAAAGGGCAGCCTTGCCGGAGTCCAACATGCACCGGAAACAGGTCTGACTTACTGCCGGCAATGCGAACCAAACTCCTGCTCCGTGCATACAGAGACCGAGCAGCCCTCAACAGAGGGCCTCGGACCCCATACTCCCGGAGCACCCCCCACAGAGTGCAGCGAGGGACACGGTCGAATGCCTTCTCCAAATCCACAAAGCACATGTGGACCGGTTGGGCAAACTCCCATGATCCCTCCATCACCCTGTAGAGGGTATAGAGATGGTCCAGTGTTCCACGGCCAGGTCGAAAACCGCATTGTTCCTCCTGAATCCGGGGTTCGACTAAAGGCCGAATTCTCCTCTCCAGTACCCTGGCATAGACTTTCCCAGGAAGGCTGAGGAGTGTGATCCCCCTATAGTTGGAGCACACCCTCCGGTCCCCTTTCTTAAAAAGAGGAACCACCACCCCGGTCTGCCAATCCAGAGGCACCGTCCCCAGCTGCCACGCGATGTTGCAGAGGCGTGTCAGCCAAGACAGCCCCACAACATCCAGAGACTTCAGGTACTCAGGGCGGATCTCATCCACCCCCGCTGCTCTGCCACCGAGAAGCTTCTCAACTACCTCGGTGACCTCAGCTTGGGTGATAGATGATGCCACCTCTGAGCCCATGGCCTCTGCTTCCTCATCGGAAGGCATGACTCCGGGGTTGAGGAGATCCTCAAAGTATTCCTTCCACCGTCCGATGATGTCCCCAGTTGAAGTCAACAGATCCCCACCTCCACTGTAGACAGTTTTGGCAGGGCACTGCTTCCCCCTTCTGATATGTCGGACGGTTTGCCAGAACTTCTTTGAGGCCGACCGATAGTCCCTCTCCATGGCCTCTCCGAACTCCTCCCATACCCGAGATTTTGCCTCAACAACCACCCGGGCCGCAGCCCGCTTGGCCTGACGGTACCCATCAGCTGCCTCAGGGGTCCCGAGAGCCAACCAGGCTCGGAAGGACTCCTTCTTCAGCTTGACGGCATCCCTTACTTCCGGAGACCACCACCGGGTTCTGGGGATTACCGCCGCGACAGGCACCTGAGACCTTGCGGCCGCAGCTCAGAATGGCTGCATCGAACAATGGAGGTGGAGAACATGGTCCACTCAGACTCAATGTCTCCAACCTCCCTCGGGATCTGGTTGAAGCTCTGCCGGAGGTGGGAGTTAAAGATGTCTCTGACAGGGGGTTCTGCTAGGCGTTCCCAGCACACCCTCACAATGCGTTTGGGTCTGCCGGGTCTGTCCAGCTTCCTTCCCCGCCATCGAATCCAGCTCACCACCAGGTGGTGATCAGTTGACAGCTCCGCCCCTCTCTTCACCCGAGTGTCCAAAACACACGGACGGAGGTCAGATGAGACAACCACAAGGTCTATCATTGATCTCCGTCCTAGGGTGTCCTGGTACCATGTGTACTGATGGACACCCTTTGTGTTTGAACATGGTGTTCGTTATGGACAAACTATGACTAGCACAGAAGTCCAATAACTGAGCACCACTCGGGTTCAGATCAGGGGGGCCGTTCCTCCCAATCACGCCCCTCCAGGTATCACTGTCGTTGCCCACGTGGGCATTGAAGTCCCCCAGTAGAACAACGGAGTCTCCAGTCGGGGCGTTTATCAGCGCCCCTCCCAGGAGACGCCAATAAGGCCGGGTACTCTACACTGCCATTCGGCCCATAGGCACAAACAACAGTGAGAGACTTTTCCCCAACCCGAAGGCGCAGGGAAACGACCCTCTCGTTCACCGGGGTAAACTCCAACACATGACGGCTAAGATGGGGGGCTATGAGCAGGCCCACACCAGCCCGTCGTCTCTCACCGCAGGCAACTCCAGAATAATGGAGAGTCCAGCCTCTCTCGAGGAGTATGGTTCCAGAGCCCAGACTGTGGGTGGAGGTGAGCCCGACTATCTCTAGCCGGTATCTCTCAACCTCCCGCACAAGCTCGGGCTCTTTCCCAACCAGCGAGGTGACATTCCATGTCCCTAGAGCTAGTCTCTGTGTCCAGAGGTCGGGTCGTCGAGGCCTCCGCCTTCGACCACTGCCCGAACCACAAATTGCACCGGTCCCTTATTGAGCCTTCCTGCAGGTGGTGGGCCCACGGGGAGGTGTCCCCACGTCACTCATTCGGGCTGAGCCCGGCCGGGCCCCATGGGTGGAGGCCCGACCACCAGGCGCTCGCTTTCGAGCCCCAGCCCCGGGCCTAGGCTCCAGGGAGGAGCCCCGGCTGCGCCATACCGGGCGACGTTACGGTCCTTGATTTTAATGTTTTTCATAAGGGGAATTTGAACCGCTCTTCGTCTGAGCCGTCCCCTAGGACCTGTTTGCCTTGGGAGACCCTACCAGGGGCATCTAGCCCCCGACAACATAGCTCCTAGGATCATCCGGTTACTCAAACCCCTCCACCACGTTAAGGTGGCGGTTCAAGGAGGGGACCACATTCTAGTCACAATAAAATGCAAAATCATCCAAGTGTAAATTGGGAATTTGTACCATTTAACGGAAAATCATAACATCATTGCGGCTGCAACGTTCACGTCTCCTGTCCGTCTCCATGTGAGGACGTGAGGAGATCAGGTGGGAGAGGAAAGTTCTCCCGTATGTGTGTGTTACAGGATTGTAGCTTCTCTACAGGTGTGTGTTTCCCTTGTTGTGTTTGATGATAAAATGGTGAAAAGGCCAGACTGCAGTTCAGCACTCGGACTCTTCTACTACCAAGTTTATGTTGTTGTCACAAGGCACAGGGTGGAAGGATCCAAGGCACCAGCGAGCAGTTTCTGACAGGCCGGAGTCTGCGGGACCCGCTCGCCTATTGGATAGTTCTGCTCGGAGGAGCTGAGACGTCTAGAAAAGAAGAAGCAAAGATGCAGCCCTTGGCTGAAGCGGCAGCGGTGCGGCCACGGCTGCAGTGGCGGGGGCGGCTGGAGCACGGGAGCACGACATTTTCTATGCCTATTCACTGATCTGATGGTCCTGAGCGGTCTGGCGGCGAGACAGCCTGTTGATGTCGGCTCGGAAAATGTAGTCAGTGGTTTGCCGGCGTGATGATCTGGAGGTGCCTGGTCGGGGAACTGGTTTCCATAACTGGCCAGACTGTGCTGCCACGGAGGCGCAGGATGGAAGGATCCAAGGCATAGAAACAGGAAACTCACAAAGTCAGTAAGAATGGAGGCTTGAAAGAGTCCAGTTGGAAATGGGGGTAGGTTCAGGGGCTTGAACAAAGGCAGCAGGTCATAACGTAGGCAGGAGCGGCTGGAAAGTTTTCAGGGAAATGTGTAAAGACTATCTGGCAGCGAGGAAGGAATCTAGGGGCCTTTAAATAGGGCAGGTAATTGGCGTTCTTCTGGGTAAATATACTTGAATTTGAAATATTCGATACATGTTCACATTTTACATCATTGACAAATTATTTCGACATTATTAGGGTTATTGGATATATCGCCCAGAACCACCTCTTTTACGACATGAAGAGGCCCGTGGCATTGTTCAGACACGTTCATGAGAGCCTGGGGGAAGTGTGACTCGATTCAGCCCATTAACGATCATAATGTATTGTATTATGTATTGTATTGTATAATGCATGGTTTATTTTTGCTGACGCATGTTTTACACGTGGCTGTGTGCATTATGGTTTGGGATGAACTCAGAGTTATGGTGTAATCGGGGTAAATGAGTGCGATAATGCTTGGGGAAACTCTTGTTTCGCATGGACAAACTTCTCCATCAGCATGCTGTGCTTCTCTCTTATTCAACATCTCACTAATGCATGAAAACAGTGCACATTTTACTCCACTTGAGTTACACCAGTTCAGCTGCAAGCAGGACAGCCCCCTGGTGGTGGTGATGCTGTATGGCAGGGGGAATATGGTTGCATCTGCGGACTAAAAGACACAATTTTACCTCAGGATTTTTTATTTGTGTTGTGTGTTTTAAAAAAGAAGGTTTGCCTGCAATTGTGAGAAGTGTGTTACTAAAAGTGTTTTCACAAAAGGCTTGGAAACACAACACTGAAAAAAACCCTAAACAATTACGCCTTCAATCAACGGTTCCTACAAACATCCAGAAGATTTAGAAATAAGAGGAAGTGTAGTGGATTTGTGCTAGATGAGCATTTCTTTCAACATGACACAGTTCAGTGTATCAATAGTAATATATAATAATAATCATTATAATCATTGTAATGTGCATTTATATTCCTGGTCCTGGTAAAGACTCATGTTGAGGGATTCTGGATTGACTGGAGATTTTCGCAGAACATCCAAACAAATTTGATCATACAGTGATATATCACATATCTTAGCTACATGTGTAATATGAGAGCAGGAAATATGAAGAACATTATTTACATGAGCTTTGAAGTAATGTGATTTTTACTGATGCACATTCAGAGTTTTTCTGTATTCACAAACCATGTGCAGAATTCGTTAGGAAGAACGTAAGATGCACTTTGGAAGCCAATACGACATTAATCAATACTTTGACCAGGAGGCAGCATGTAATGGAAGCAGTATATTATCATACAATTTTATATAAATATCACAATCTGTAAAGTGCACAGTCACTGACTCTCAGTGTTTCTGTTTCTGTATAATCACACACACACACACACACACACACACACACACACACACACACACACACACACACACACACACCCACACAACACAATATATATTATTCATCAAAAAAGATTCGTTAATGCAGAGTCTGTGTGTAATATCTGTAACGTTATAATTAATTTAACACACCTCCTAAACCAGGGATAAAACAGAGCATAAATAACTGGATTAATGGTGGAATTCAAATAAAGTATAATAAAGACTTTCTGAAATATTTCTGCCTTTTGTTCAATAATGCCACCTAATAAACTATAAATATAATATGGGAGTAAAAACATTATAAACACGGAGACTAAAACTGCCGAGGACTTTGGCTGCTTTTCTCTCAGATTTCAATGGAGTGTGAGGTGATTTTGTGTGTTTGAGGTCGTGTGTGATTATTAAGCTCTCTGATAGCAGTGGCATGTTTCTTAACGATCATAAACACTCCACTATACAATATGATTATGACACAAAGTGGGAATATAAATGTTATTATAAGATCAATTACAGACCAAACCTCGTTGAGGAAAAGATAACATTCTCCAGAACACATTATAGAACTTGTGAAACTTCCATTAAAATAACAGAGTAAAATGTTATATATCAGAGACGCACACCAGCTTAGAAAACACTACAGATGCACATAGTCCTGGTGGAGATGGTGTTTGTGTAGAAAAACGGGTTTGAGAGCGCTTACATAACGATCCACAGAGATCAGAGCCACGTTATAGATGGATAAACTTGTTAAAATGTAAGCAGTCATTAAAAAACTGATGCAGTAATCTGTATTAAAGATCCAGCAGGACTCGATGGTCCAGATGAACACCGGAGGCATCACTAACGCACCGATGAGGAAATCCGAGACGGCCAGAGAGAGCACCAGCATGTTGGTGGGTGTGTGAAGCTGCTTGAAGTGAAGAACAGAGATGATGATGATCAGATTTCCACACACTGTTAGAAGAACCGCAGCAGCTGAACACACGTACAGTAAGATATAAAGTGCAGGAGATACAAGATCTCTCTGGACAGGAGAAATGATCACAGCGATCAGAGAGATTCAGATCCGTCACGTTCATGACATGCATTTCTGCTAAAAACAAGCCTTTGTTACATTTTGCTTAAAGGAATTAAAAGGTCAAACAGATATTTTTATAGTGTAGAAATAAAACACGCCTCTGAAGTTTGATTGACAGTTTAATGAAGGTGATGTCACTCCTTCGGGGGGGGGAAAGACCACAGAAGACACTCAGCACACAATAACACCTCTAATTAGTTCATACAGTTTACAAATAGGAAAAAATTGGACAGAAACCAATGAAGCGAGACGGCCACAAAAACTTCAAAGGATATCAAGACGCCATTTAAAATGCAGAATTCTCCTTAAAACCACATTCTAGTCACAATAAAATGCAAAATCATCCAAGTGTAAATTGGGAATTTGTACCATTTAACGGAAAATCATAACATCATTGCGGCTGCAACGTTCACGTCTCCTGTCCGTCTCCATGTGACGACGTGAGGAGATCAGGTGGGAGAGGAAAGTTCTCCCGTATGTGTGTGTTACAGGATTGTAGCTTCTCTACAGGTGTGTGTTTCCCTTGTTGTGTTTGATGATAAAATGGTGAAAAGGCCAGACTGCAGTTCAGCACTCGGACTCTTCTACTACCAAGTTTATGTTGTTGTCACAAGGCACAGGGTGGAAGGATCCAAGGCACCAGCGAGCAGTTCTGACAGGTCGGAGTCTGGAGACATGAAAAGCGGGGTGAATCCTGAGGTTCTGGGGAAGTTGGAGGCGTAGAGCCACTGGGTTGACGACCTTGGTGATGGGGAATGGCCCAATGAAGCGGGGGCTAACTTCTGCAGGAGGCCATGAGGGGAAGGTCAAGGGTAGAGAGCCACACTCTCTGGATGACTCGGTAGCAGGGACATGGTGTCCTCCTACGGTTGGCAGCCCGGCGGAAGTTCAAGTTGCTTTTGAGGAGGGCGGCCCAGGCGATCCTCCAACTCCGACGTCAGCGCTGGAAGAGCATCATGGCCGAGGGAACCGTGGACTGAGGCTCTTGGTTGGAAGATATCGGGGTGGTTGATAGCCATAGACCACCTGAAAGGGAGAGAGGCCGCAGTTGGGAGGGTGTTGTGGGCATACTCGGCCCAAAGTAACTTCTTGGCCCAGGATGAAGGTTCACGGCTGGTGAGTAAGCGAAGGTTGGTCTCCAGTACCTGTGTAAACTACTTAGTATGGCCGTTGGATTGAGGGTGGAACCCGGAGTACAGACTGATGGAGATGCCTAGCAGCCTGCAAAATTCCTTCCAGAAGGAGGCCGAGAACTGGGGCCCGCTATCAGAAACAATGTCTTGAGAGAGTCTGTGTAGGCAGAATACATGGACCATCACGAGCCCCTCAGTTTCCTTGGCAGTGGGTAATCCTGGGAGGGGAATGAAGTGACCCATTTTGGAGAACCGGTCGAACACGGTTAGGGTGGAGGTGAACCCATCGCAAGGTGGAAGACCAGTGATAAAGTCAATGGCGATATGGGACCAGGGACGACGAGGAACAGGAAGCGGACGTAGCAAGACAACCCGGGGTCCAGAAGGGGTCTTGTGTGGTAAGCACTCTGGACAGGCAGTGACGTAATCCTTGACATCTTGGGACAGCAATGGCCACCAAAAGCGAGCGCAAACTACAGATAGGGTGCAGGTGATCCCAGGGTGGCAGATAACAGGGGGGAGGCGTGACACCATTGAAGAACCTCAGACCACAGCTCCTCTGGGATGGAAAGTCGATCAACAGGGCAGCCCTCAGGGGGGTTACTGGGAGCAGCCGCCCTCTTCTCCAATCCGAGTCCTAGGACTCTAATAGTAATTGTCTCGGTCAAGAGGGGGTTCCTCCCTCTCCTCAAGGGTATGGATTCAAGACAAGGTGTCAGGTTTGGTGTTGTGGCTACCCGGTCTATAGTATAAGGTGATTCGGAACCGCCCAAAAAAGAGATCCCACCTGGCTTGGCGGGAATTAAGTCGTTTGGCCAACTGGAGATATTTGAGATTGCGGTGGTCCGTCCAAACCAGAAACGGGACCTCGCAGCCCTCCAGCCAATGTCTCCACTCCTCTAAGGCCAGCTTGACCGCAAGCGACTCCTGCTCGCCGATGGGGTAGTTCCGCTCGGAGGAGCTGAGGCATCTAGAAAAGAAGGCGCAAGGGTACAGACTTTGGATGAAGCGGTGGCGGTGAAAACATTCCAGCGGCTGGAAAGTTTGGAGGCTTGAAAGAGTCAGGGAAATGGGGGTAGGTTCGTGAACAAAGGCAGCAGGTAAAGACAATGGAAAGTTTTCTGGCAGCGAGGAAGGAATCTAGCGGCCTTTAAATAGGGAAGGTTCACGCGCAAATCTCATTGGGGTGTCTCACCCTCTGACCATCATGGCCTCCTAACCGTCCCCATATCTCCTGATTGGCTTCATCATTCTGTCTACCTTTCCACTCCACCAGTAAGCTGGTGTGTGGTGGGAGTTCTGGCGCACTATGGCTGTCGGCGCATCGTCCAGGTGAATGCTGTACACCGGTAGGGGATGAGGAGGAGATCCTTCTCTTATCATGAAAAGCACTTTGAGTGTCCAGAAAAGCACTATATAAATATAATGAATTATTATTATTATAATTAGTTGTTTGTTGTTTCTATTTTGCTAATGTGTACAAATACTCTCCTACATCAGGTCTCTTGTGATGTAATTGGCGTTCTTTTGGGTAAATATACTTGAATTTGAAATATTTGATATATGTTCACATTTTACATCATTGACAAATTATTTCGACATTATCAGGGTTATTGGATATATCGCCCAGAACCACCTCTTTTACGACATGAAGAGGCCCGTGACATTGTACAGACACGTTCATGAGAGCCTGGGGGAAGTGTGACTCGATTCAGCCCATTAACGATCATAATGTATTGTATTATGTATTGTATTGTATAATGCATGGTTTATTTTTGCTGACGCATGTTTTACACGTGGCTGTGTGCATTATGGTTTGGGATGAACTCAGAGATTATGGTGTAATCGGGGTAAATGAGTGCGATAATGCTTGGGGAAACTCTTGTTTCGCATGGACAAACTTCTCCATCAGCATGCTGTGCTTCTCTCTTATTCAACATCTCACTAATGCATGAAAACAGTGCACATTTTACTCCACATGAGTTACACCAGTTCAGCTGCAAGCAGGACAGCCCCCTGGTGGTGGTGATGCTGTATGGCAGGGGGAATATGGTTGCATCTGCGGACTAAAAGACACAATTTTACCTCAGGATTTTTTATTTGTGTTGTGTGTTTTAAAAAAGAAGGTTTGCCTGCAATTGTGAGAAGTGTGTTACTAAAAGTGTTTTCACAAAAGGCTTGGAAACACAACACTGAAAAAAACCCTAAACAATTACGCCTTCAATCAACGGTTCCTACAAACATCCAGAAGATTTAGAAATAAGAGGAAGTGTAGTGGATTTGTGCTAGATGAGCATTTCTTTCAACATGACACAGTTCAGTGTATCAATAGTAATATATAATAATAATCATTATAATCATTGTAATGTGCATTTATATTCCTGGTCCTGGTAAAGACTCATGTTGAGGGATTCTGGATTGACTGGAGATTTTCGCAGAACATCCAAACAAATTTGATCATACAGTGATATATCACATATCTTAGCTACATGTGTAATATGAGAGCAGGAAATATGAAGAACATTATTTACATGAGCTTTGAAGTAATGTGATTTTTACTGATGCACATTCAGAGTTTTTCTGTATTCACAAACCATGTGCAGAATTCGTTAGGAAGAACGTAAGATGCACTTTGGAAGCCAATACGACATTAATCAATACTTTGACCAGGAGGCAGCATGTAATGGAAGCAGTATATTATCATACAATTTTATATAAATATCACAATCTGTAAAGTGCACAGTCACTGACTCTCAGTGTTTCTGTATAATCACACACACACACACACACACACACACACACACACACACACACACACACACACACACACACACAACACACACACACACACACACACACACACACACACACACACACACACACACACACACACACACACACACACACACACACACACACATATATATATTCATCAAAAAAGATTCATTAATGCAGAGTCTGTGTGTAATATCTGTAACGTTATAATTAATTTAACACACCTCCTAAACCAGGGATAAAACAGAGCATAAATAACCGGATTAATGGTGGAATTCAAATAAAGTATAATAAAGACTATTCTGAAATGTTTCTGCCTTTTGTTCAATAATGCCACCTAATAAACTATAAATATAATACGGGAGTAAAAACATTATAAACACGGAGACTAAAACTGCCGAGGACTTTGGCTGCTTTTCTCTCAGATTTCAATGGAGTGTGAGGTGATTTTGTGTGTTTGAGGTCGTGTGTGATTATTAAGCTCTCTGATAGCAGTGGCATGTTTCTTAGCGATCATAAACACTCCACTATACAATATGATTATGACACAAAGTGGGAATATAAACGATACAACAAGATCTAATTGCAGACCAAACTTCATTTAGGAAAAGATAACATTCTCCAGGACACATGACAAAATCTGTATCATAGCCATTAAAATGCATGAGTGATGACATGTAGGCCAACTCTACACACCAGTCAAAAATTATTATAATACACGTGATCCTGCACAGAGACTCTGTTCATGTAGAAAAACGGGTTTGAGAGAGCAACATAGCGATCCACTGCGATCAGAGCGATATTATAGACAGACTTCATTGTGAGGAAACCACCAATCAACCAAAAGGCTGAACACAGAAAACCTTCACAAAAATCCAGCAGGACTCGATCATCCAGATTAACATAAACGGCATCACTAACGCACCGACCAGGAAATCCGACACGGCCAGAGAGAGCACCAGCATGTTGGTGGGTGTGTGAAGCTGCTTGAAGTGAAGAACAGAGATGATGATGATCAGATTTCCACACACTGTTAGAAGAACCACAGCAGCTGAACACACGTACAGTAAGATATAAAGTGCAGGAGATACAAGATCTCTCTGGACAGGAGAAATGATCACAGCCATCAGACTGGTTAAACTCTGACACGTTCATCAACACAGGCATGTTCCTCTGAAAAACTTCCGTTACATTCTGTTTTAATGAATTAAAGATGAAACAGATATTTTTATAGTTTAGAAATAAAACACGCCTCTGAAGTTTGATTGGCAGTTTAATGAAGATGATGTCACGCCTTCGGGGAGAGAAAAGACCACAGAAGGCACTCAGCACACAATAACATCTTTAATCATTACATGCAGTACAATACAATAGGAAAAGATTGAAGTTATGAGAAAAAAACAGGTATATAAAAATTCTGATTTTAACCCCTCCCTAATCCCCCATCCCCTCCCACCCAAACCTCCCAAACAAAGATCACAAAAGCTATACATATCATCCATGCTCTGGGTACAAGTATGAGGACAGTGGATGTACAAATAAGTAACTAAACACAAAAGATAAATAAATAGTAAATAAATAAATGAATAAATAAAAAAATATTCTCAATAAAAAAGGAAAATATTCCTCTACTGTCAATCTTCAACTGCATCTTTAAGAGATAGGTCCACCCTGTCAAAGAAAACCGAATTTTTTCCAGCTTTAAACATAAAAGAATTTCCTTTATCAATCTGACATATGAAGGAGGATTGATAAGGATGTTTCCAATTAAGGAGAATAAGCCTCCTAGCCAATCTACCACAGGTAGATTTGGTGCAAAAAAAAACTCTGAACATAGCTGTCAAAGGGTTTAATGTGACTGATATCTCAAAGGTCTCAAAGGTGTAAACTATATTAGACATTGACATTGACATTTACAACATTTAGCAGACGCCCTTATCCAGAGCGACATACAAATAGTGCTTTAAGTCTCAATCTAAGTGACTAAATGACAGTACTTACTCATTCTTTAGACCATATTAGACCAGAACTGTCAATCTCGGACAGGACCAGAAGATGTGTGTGTGAGTTGCTGGAGACTGTCCGCACCTATCGCAAGAGTCACCTCTATCTGGATATATCCTGGCCAGTCTGGCGTTAGTATAATGTGGGAAAATCTTGCATTGCATCAGACTCGTATCTCGGGCACATTCCCATTCCTTCTCACTTATAATGACCCCAAGCTCTGGCTCCCATGTCCACATGAGCGACACAGAGTTTGCCTGAGATTAAAGAGTCCACTGAATTATAAACAACTGAAATTAGCCTTTTACTATTTGAATTAGGAGCAAGAATTGTATCCATTTTTGAATCAGGAGGGAGGTTTGGAAACTGAGGGAACTGATTTTGTATTTATTATCATTTTTATTATTGTTTTATATATTATTATTGTATTATATATATTATTATTATTATTATTATTATTATCTCCATCTCCATCTTCTACCACTTAACCTCGACCAGGTCGCGGGGGCAACAGTCTTAGCAGAGATGCCCAGACCTCCCTCTCTGCAGCCACTCCCTCTAGCTCCCTTCAACGTGTTCTTGGTCTCCCCCGAGGCCTCTTCCTGGTGGTAAATGCCCGAAACACCTCCCCTGGATGGCGCCCAGGAGGCATCTAAAATAGATGCCCAAACCACGCCAGCTGGCCCCTCTCGATGTGGAGGAGCAGTAGATCTACTCTGAGTTCCTCCTGAGTGACTGAACTTCTCACCCTATCTCTAAGGGAGCGCCCAGCCGCCCTGTGAAGGAAGCTCATTTCGACCACCTGTATCCGGGATCTCGCCCTTTCGGTCATTTCCCAAAGTTCATGGCCATAGGTGAGAGTAGGAACGTAGATCGACCAGTAAATTGAGAGCTTTGCCTTTTGGTTCAGCTCCTTCTTCACTACAACGGACCGGTACATCGACCGCATTACTGCAGAGGCTGCACCGATCCGCCTGTCGAATCTCCCGTTCCATCCTCCCCTCACTCGTGAACAAGACCCCAAGATACTTGAACTCCTCCACTTGTGGGGAGGAGCTCTCCACCAACCTGAAGTAGGGCTAATCCCACCTTTTTGCAGGCTAAGAACCATGGCCTCTGACTTGGAGGTGCTGATTTTCATTCCAGCTGCTTCACACTCGGCTGCAAACCTTCCCAGTGCATGCTGAAGATCTTGGTCTGATGGAGCCAACAGGACAATATCATCAGCAAAAAGCAGAGACTGTGGTCCCCAAACCAGACTCCCTCCAGCCCCTGGCTGCGATTATTCTGTCCATAAAAATAATGAACAGAACCGGTGACAAAGGGCAGCCTTGCCGGAGTCCAACATGCACCGGAAACAGGTCTGACTTACTGCAGGCAATGCGAACCAAACTCCTGCATACAGGAACCTAGCAACCCTCAACAGAGGGCCACGGTCCCTATACTCCCGGAGCACCCCCCACAGAGTACAGAAAGGGACACGGTCGAATGCCTTCTCCAAATCCACAAAGCACATGTGGACCAGATGGGCAAACTTCCAACATCTCTCCATCACCCTGTAGAGGGTATAGAGATGGTCCAGTGTTCCACGGCCAGGTCAAAAAACGTGTTGTTGTAAAGGCCGAATTCTCCTCTCCAGTACCCTGGCATAGACTTTCCCAGGAAGGCTGAGGAGTGTGATCAGCACACCCTCCGGGTCCCCTTTCTTAAAAAGAGGAACCACCACCCCGGTCTGCCAGTCCAGAGGCACCGTCCTCAGCTGCCACGCAATATTGCAGAGGCGTGTCAGCCAAGACAGCCCCACAACATCCAGAGACTTCAGGTACTCAGGGCGGATCTCATCCACCCCCGCCTGCTCTGCCACCGAAGAAGCTTCTCAACTACCTTGACTTCAGCTTGGGTGATAGATGACGCCACCTCTGAGCCCATGGCCTCTGCCTTCCTTATCAGGAAGGCATGACTCCGGGGTTGAGGAGATCCTCAAAGTATTCCTTCCACCGTCTGATGATGTCCCCAGTTGAAGTCAACAGCTCCCCACCTCCACTGTAGACAGTCTTTGGCAGGGCACTGCTTCCCCCTTCTGATATGTCGGACGGTGGACGGTTGCCAGAACTTCATTTGAGGCAGACCGATAGTCCCTCTCCATGGCCTCTCCGAACTCCTCCCATACCCGAGATTTTGCCTCAACAACCACCTGGGCCGCTTCCCGCTTGGCCTGGCGGTACCCATCAGCTGCCTCAGGGGTCCCAAGAGCCAACCAGCTCCCGGAAGGACTCCTTCTTCAGCTTGACGGCATCCCTTACTTCTGGAGACCACCAAGGGGTTCAGGTATTACCGCCCTTACCGCCACGACAGGCACCTGAGACCTTATGGCCACAGCTCAGAATAGCTGCATCGATAATGGAGATGAAACAACCACAAGGTCTATCGTCGATCTCTGGCGTAGGGTGTCCTGGTACCATTGTGTACTGATGGACACCCTTTGTGTTTTGAACATGGTGTTCGTTATGGACAAACTATGACTAGCACAGAAGTCCAATAAAAGTCCCCCAGTAGAACAATGCAGTCTCCAGTTGGAGCATTTATCAGCACCCCTCCCAGAGACT